>CM077096.1:102488898-103175398 GCA_039513925.1 Platanthera zijinensis | reverse complement strand
CTGATGTGGTTCACGATTAGTACTCACGACTACCCCAAGATGGGCACAATAGGCTCCACAGCTCTAAAAATTATCCAATATGTCTGGTCAGGGAGCCACTGTCAGTGGTAGCCCTACCTCGGGCGGTAACCGACAGAACTTCGATTCTGCCCAATATTCTAGGTATTTCCTGGAGTTTGCCTCACGGACTCCCTACTGCACTCTACAAGACTCTGAACCTAAAAATGGCATATCATATGGAGTCTTCTTTAGCACGCAAATATCATCACCAATCCAGAATAACTTATCTGGATGGTCTTCAAACAACATGCTTATGTTCGCACTTCGATTTCAAACTCTATATGTAATTTATGTCGGGACAGACTCAGTCCACCCATAGAAAGTTTAGTTATATGCTACTTAGCAAAAGAGGCACTTTCATATGCATATATAGAAATAATGGAGGACACACACGTCCTATAAGAAGAGGAAGATTGTTACCCTTAAAGTCCTCTATGGCACTATAGATCAAAAATCCAAATGGATGGAAAGAATCGCACCGGGCCGCTCTCCGTATATATAGACTTCGCTCGCGATTTGGGGCTCCGAAGCTTCGGAAATGGAGGGATCTCTCCTCCTTCCTTTGCTCTCCCCTCTATCTAACTCCTGAGAAAGAGAAATCCCTAGGTTAGAATGAGGAAGAACCCCCATCCCACGGACTTTAACAAATAGAAGTCATTGCCCACCGTTGGATCTTGTTAGAAGTTGACGAACGGACATGATTCAAAATAGTTTTCCTATAAAGCGCGTTACTGTTGCATGGTAATAAGCTACCGCTGTACGATACCTCGGACGATTGCTTGTTCTGCAAGCCCATCGTTCAAACTCTCCATCCATACACTGATACGTGGCCACGTCATAACTGCCATGCTACCGCTGCGTGGTACCATACTACTGTCGAGCGGTAGGTGATTCGGCGTGTCATTACACCATCTACATTGAAAGTTCCACTACCGCTAGCGGTAAAACTACCATTGGGTGGTACCTCACCGGGGGCTATATCAATTAAATCATCTATGCAACTATAGATGCTAGTACTACCACCGTGAGGTAAAATCCAGAGAGCCATTTCTATGTAAAAATTATGGGGCGTTACACCAAAACTCCATGATGAAGCTTGCATAGTCTCCAGTGGTAGTAATGGCACTAGCGGTTTCCAAATACTTAGTTTGAACAAGCAGATTTTTTTTCAAATACTTTGCATAGTTTATAACTTGGGAGAGAACGTCCTTTAGAGGAATACTAAATTGGACTCCCTTCATCAATTCCTGAAATTTTTTGTATTGTTTCTCCTTTCTCGCATTTTTTAAATCGATGAGGAAAAGGTGGACAAGGCACAATTTGAGCTAGCACTGAAATGGGAAGGGGATGCGTGGTGTTAGTGTCAACTACCAGCTCATTCACATAATCTGCCCCAATGTGGGTTCACTCTATCCAGTGGGTTCCTTAGTTGTTTTACCACTTCTGAGATGCATGGCATTCTGTGTCTCAGTCGGATGGTATGTTGCTTCTAATATGACAGTCATGATATTCTCAACTACTATCTGAAATCTCTAAAAAGCATCATTCTGGGCTTGAAAGCATTCCATGATATATTTGGTGAACGGGTAAAACTTGTCCATGGTAATCTCTAGTTGTAAGATGTATTCAATTGAACATGCGATATAATTAATGCCTATAACACCTCCAAATTCAGTGGGAGTGCACCACATCCCACTAATATAAGAAATTCTGTCTACGATCTGCCATGCTTCAGAACTAGATTTACTAAACAGGGATCCACCAGTGACCATGTTAAAGTATGGCATAAACTACAATGATACCCCAAAGAAAAATATTTGAAGGCGCACAGGTTCATAATGGTGGTGCATGTAATAGAACGTTTGTAGAAAGAGGAATCTCTCCCAAGCGCCCATAAGAGATTTATCTTTTTCCCATGCAAACAACAACAAACTATGATGCATTTCTAGAAGGTGTACTTATGAATAAAATTTTCCAAGAAACTCCTCTTCCAACTTGCTCCACGAATGGATAGATTTAGTCTGGACATCGTGATACCAAATCTGCGCTTTCCTTGCTAGAGAAAATGCAAATAACTGAACCCTAACTTTCTCTAAATCTCTCTCAGCATACTAAAAAGTGTTGCAAATTTCAAGGAAATTCTATAAATGAGATAATGCATCCTTGTCTGATGATCCACAAAATAATTTTCCCTAAGAAACTGTAGAAATCTCAAAGCAGTCGTTAGCCATGCTATGCACCAAAGGAGACAACATCAGATACATGAATTTTATACAACAAAAACAACAAGAGACCAAAAATGGATCACAATTAATTTCCTAATAAACAAAACCATATCACAAGCTGCAGATCCCTAACAATGGTGCCAAAAATTTGATGCACTCATAACAATTGTGCTGATTGTTCAAGTAATATAAAATAGGGAGATTTCCCCTAGTATCGATCTCTAAGGAACCCAATTTGGGGTGTGTAATTCTTTTATTTAGAGAATGAGTTATAAAGATTTAAAACTAAAAATAAGGGCTTTGGATTGTTTTGAAAATGACAACAAAATCCAAACCACATGAATACGGGTTGCAAACACTGCTTTGCTTGGTGGATGGAAACTATGCAGGCTGCTATGCACTGCTTCAGTAGATGAATGGGCGAGAAGGCAGGTGGATGGATGGATTGTACAGGAGAAATGAGCGTCAAAAGAACCTTATTGCAACGCATAACACTAGCAATTGCTAGTGCGACAACTCTCATGATGGCGGGATCGAAATTATGAAATGGAGGCACTCCTCATTTCACAAAAACCAAAAAATTACCACATAGATATGGAAATTCTAGCATTAAAGTAAACTAGGGTTAACAAAACATCAATCATGCAACCAAACATTAAAAGAAAAATAACTACTACAACAATGAACTAGAGGGTTGTCGATCCTCGTCCATGCTCGTTTTTCGTGTAACACCCCATCTATCATGAAGAATATAACATAAGGTATAATCGAGGGCCCATACCATATTCTACGGATAGTTAGTGGAGTTACGCATTGAAAACAAAACATCCACTTATCCTAACTCAGACCTATATTGCAGCGGAAGCTTTTAAATAACAAGAACCCACAACCAGGAATGTCCAATATATAGATAAACAAGAATGAGAGTCGTACACAAAGTCTGACCTTAAGTCATTATAACATATGAAATGTTTATAACACAAAGGTGGTTTACATACTTCGACACGCGCTTGGCAACACATAAAAATTAGTAAATGCTTTGCTTGGCCTTCAAGGTCCTATATTGCACAAAGGGGCTTCAGCCCATTACTTCCCGCTCGGCTCTACTGCACCTACACAAGAAAAATCCACCAAGATATGGCCAACAAAGTAATATTCAGCTTTTGCTGACCAATTTATAACAACCCCACCCCATGCCCGGGGTGGTGGTAATCCTTCCTTACAAGCAAGCAACATTTATTCAAAGCAAGAATGCTCAACATAAGCACCATTCACCATCAACGATGGAATGACTGACCACATGCTTTGTGCTCTCAAGGAACTCTATTGGTGTACTCCCCCAGTCCCACCGCCTACCTAAGTCAAGGACTTGATGGTTCACTTTGAGCATTACTAGTCACGCATAAAGTTAATAACTCTCTCTTATACCAACGATGATTCCAAGTACTTTAGGAATCTAGTCAGAACGACATAGTGCGGGTACAGTTTAGCCACAACCTGTTGCTCAAATCGCCATGCGGAACAATCATGATGTGGGTTAGCCTCCCCTTCTCGATCACAACATACATAACTACATTATGTTCCAAGGTTATCTCTCACGGCCACCACAGCGGGACCCATCAGGTTTTACAGATTAACATGATACCCACCTTTTCCCATAGACACGGGCTTCATAATCACATTCAATGCTCTCTGCGAGCTATTGCCAGGAGTAACCACTATTGTTGTGCGATATCGACAGAATCACCAATCTGTCTCAGGCTCAGGTTTATACCCAACACAAAACTACTCACTATTCTCTGCTAATAGAGCTATTTCTAGCGATATTTCTATCGCGGGAGATAGAAATAGAATCTAATTCTCTGTTGCAAACTTGGGTATTTCCTGGAGATATCCTCCAGTACTTCTATAGCAACCTGCAATACCCAAAAAACCCTGAAATCTACTCATTTTCCATGAAGTCTTCTCTAGAACACAAATAAACATCACCAATCTAGACCAACTTTTCACAGATGAGCTTCACACAGCATGCCTATGTACGTACTTTGATTTTGAACTCTATATGCAATTATACATAGGATAATCCGTATCAACCCATTGGTAACTTCCCGTTCTTCACCAATTGGTATGGGTTTCCATGCAAACATGTCAAATAAGGACTTCACTTGTACAAGAGGAAAATTATTACCATTGTAGATTGCATAGGAGCCATGAACACAAATTTGATCCGGATGAAAACATTTGCAATGCTTTCCCCTCAATGGATCTAGCCTCGACTCACGATTTCGATCTCAAGAACCCCTCCAATAGCTCTCCAAAGAGTTGGATCAGCCTCCACTTCTTCTTCCTTTTTTTTCTTCCCTAGCTTGAAAAGAGGGCGGGAGAGAGTAATTTGAAATGAAACTTCCCTCTCCACTCTCTAATTAATCAAAGAAGGGAATAATCCTGGCCTTAGGATCCAAATAAAAATAAAAATGAATGGTCGTGATCAAATCGAGCTTTCATTTAAAAGTGCTATCACCGGTTGATAGCCTCAGCGGTGGCTGCTTGACCAAGTTAACGTCGCATCACATTGAACTAACACCTGGTAGTCTACCACGTAGCATACTATTGTCTAGCAATATCGCTATCGCCAGCGATAGTAAATCTGCTTCAACATTATGTCGACTATATCGTTTTGATCACTATTGTCGGGCAATATCGCGTCATCGCCAGCGATAGCAATTCGACTGCATCGACTACATCTACTTCATCATTTGTCAACTGTATTGACTTGTCGACTGCATCGACCTAACCCTATCGCCTAGCGATATCGCTATCGGTATTGATAGCTTTAGAACTGCAACTTGTTGTTTTTTAACTGTGGGAAATTTGGGGTGTTACAGATCTATCCCCCCCCCTCCCCTTAAGAAATTTCATCTCAAAATTATTCAGTATAGCAAAATAACATAATTATATAGTATATAAAATGTACCTCAAAGGAATAACTCGGGCAACTTCTCTCCCATGATTTGCTCCCGCTCTCATGACAGTTTCGCACGACTATAATTGTCCCAATAGACCTTGACCATTCTGATCGGCTTGTTCTGCAGCTGATTGACCTCCATGTATTCGATATGAATGGGCTTGACCTTTGTTGTTAACCCACTATCGACCAGTGCCTGATCCACAATAACCACTTGCGTAGGCTCTTACGCCGCCTTCTATAGCACCGATATATGAAACACATCGTGTAACCCAATTAGATCTATTGAAAGAGCAAGTCGAGAGGCAGCTTCACCAACCTATTCAATAATCTCAAATGGCCCAAGGTATCTCAGACTTAGATTCTTCAAGCGTCGAATCCTGGATACACCTTGAATGGCTTGATCTTGGGATAAACCCAATCACCAACTACAAACTCAACTTTTTGATGCTTGGCATTGTAGTACTTTACCTGCCTATATTGAGCAATCACCAGTCTCTCTCGCATCAAATGTATCATCAAAGTCGCATCTTCGACGTCTTTATGCTTATATAGCTTCGATTCACCCATTTCTACCCAATCAAATGGAGTATGGCACTTCCTACCGTATAAGGCCTAGAAAGGTGCCATCTTAATATTTTCTTGGTAGCTATTGTTGTAGGCAAACTCGATCAAATAGAGATGGTCCTCCCACCTCTTCTTGAAGTCCATAGCGCACATGTGGAGCATATCCTCCATTATCCTGTTAGTCCTCTTGGTCTGACCATTCATTTAAGGATGAAAGGTAGTATTAAACTTATAACACCCCAAAATTTTGAAAACAGGGCTTCAAAGTGGTTATTGTCGGGCGATAGTGGGTATCGTTGGCGATAGTGATAGCACATAATGAAGCATTGAGTAGACTCAACGCACTCGATACTCTTGATGCACTCGGCACTCTCAATTCACTCGACGAAGCATTGAGTGAGCTATTGGAGTGGCGATAGTGGGTATCGTCGGGCGATACTACCATATACGGTTGGACACGTGTTGGATGCCCGGACGGAGGCTAAAGAGCGGTGGTTGACCGGGGTCAAAGCGACTACCAACGATATCGCCCAGGCGATAGCAGATATCGTCAGGCGATAGCGTTAACTTTGACTTATCAGCTAAAATCGTGCCATTACTTTCTCTAGATGAAATGATCCTATGGGTGGGATTAATTCCGAGACCACTTAAGAAGAGGAGTGGAGAGAAGAGAAGTCATTTCTCTTCTTCTCACTCTCTCTCCTCCTTTTCATCCAAGCTCTTGAGAGAAAAGAGCAAATGAAGAAGATGGCTGAGGCTGAGCTTAGCAAGGCTTAGTGAAGGAGATCCAGGAGTTAGAATCGAGAACTATGGCAATATCCGTGAAGAGTAAAGTGAGGCGCTCCTTTCAAGCCGGATAGAAAGCAATCTAATGGCTCTGAAACAAGTTCTGAGGGTAACAATCTTCTATCTTGGACAAGTAAAGTCCTACTTTTGTATATGCAAGGAATCCCCCACCAAAAGGTGGAGAATCGAGGGAATTCTGAGGGGTTCATACATGAATCCCCGGGTGATTTTGCATATAGAATCCGAAAATCACAGTACGGAATAGGAATGTTGTGTGAAGCCCATCCGTACGGGTTGGTCTGGATTGATGATGTTTTATTTTGCATGCCGGAGAAGACTCTGAGTATAAATGAGTAGTTTATGAGGTCTGTGGGTTGTACCTATGAAATGAGAGTAGGAGGAAATACTGGAGGTGTGCTCTAGGAAAATACCAAGAAAATACCACAATTTGCGTAACTGTTAGATATTGCTGGGAGACAATGAGTATCACTGGCGATAGTTCTTGGTGAGCTGTGATTGCTGTGAAAGACCAGTTTTCTGGCACTACAGGATGCTTCAGGGTTTTGGCTAGAAAGATGTTCTAGTTTTGGCAGAGTCTAGATATAGAAGAAAGATATATCTATAATTCCAAGCGATAGTGACTATCGCTAGTGATAGCTTCCAGATAGCTTTTGTTGTTGCGAAACCTGTGCCCGTGATACATGGTGTGTAGCATAAGAAGTTGTGTTCTTAGAGGGCCCAGCTATTGGCCATGAGTGCCATGAATGAGCACTGCCGGCTCAGGTCCTGGGGACATGTGAGCAGCAAGTGATACTGAGAGCCTGTTGTGCCGAGTAATAAATCCAGTGAGCCGAACGGGAAAGGGGAGGCTGACCCGCGTCTTGTCATTCTCCATGATGGATGTGATCTTCGGCGTTGACCTGGCGATTTGAGCAACGGGAAATAGCTAAACTATACCCGCATTATGCCCGTCCGACTAGTGTGACTAAAGTAATTTGCATCATTGGAGAGCATAATGAGAGTCCTAGGCCTGGAGCCGGAAAGACTAGAAATGCTCAAAGTTGATCGTCAAGTCTCGGACCTCTGAATGGTGGTAGGAACCTGGTAATCTGGTACACCGAGAATATGCCCTGAGTGTATGGAATGTTTGGCCACGGAGGCACTCATTTGTGATATATTGAATGGTGCTTAAGTGTGCCTTCTTATGATATATCTGTGTTAATGGAATGCTTGTAGGGAAGGAATACCGCTGCCCTGAGTATGGGGTAGGGTCGTTATAAATTAGTCAGCTGAAAGCTAACCATTGCCTTGTTTGTCATCCTCATGGTGGATTGTCCCTATGCAGGGGCTGGAGAGCCAAGCGGGAAATAGTGGGTTGCTGCACTTGTTGCTATGCCGGCCCTCGAAGGCTAAGCGAAGAACTTTATTATTCTCATGTGTGGCCAGTCTGCGCACTGATGTCTGTAACCCACACTTTTGAAGCCTAGTTGTAAGGCCTTAAGGCCGTAACATTTTGTGTATTTTGTAAACATTCCTGGGATATTTATATATAGTGGACATGTGTATGTATTGAGTTCAAAGTTTAACTCTTGATGCTTCTGCTAGAATGCTCTGAGTTAGGATTCGTTTATTCTTTTAAATTAATATGTAACTCGGCCGACTGTCGGTGGGAGATGGTGTGGGGCCCCGGCCGGACCCTCTGTTATATTTTATGGGACGAATGGAGGTGTTACAATTAGGTATCAGCTTGTCTTGGTCTTCCTCCTGCAAATTTGTGGTCGAATTCTTTTTAGGGGTGGCGAGCACGTGTCTATGCTTACCATTATAACACAAATGAACTCAAGAATGTCCACTTAGGAATGTAAATACACATGTTTGAGGAACCTGTGTGTTCCTAATAGTCATTGTTTGTTGTTGAGTAGTCGCTAAATTATGTATTTTACACTTATAGGTGACTAGAAGTGGTGCGGGGCAGTCTGAACCCCAACATTCTATTGAGGGTGCGGCACTAGCTGATGTGCCCACACCTACTCCTTCTACGGAAACAATACGCTTAGTTGCTTACGTAGTGTTTGCAATGATGAATGCACAGCCGATTGGGCAGGTGCGACCTGCGATGGTGCCTGTTCAGGTTGGTGTAACCAAGCCCGTGGCTACTAGGCAATTGCCTGCTGAGGCTTTGGAGGATAAGCGAGCGATTGAACGGCAACTAAAGCAATTTATGATCTTTAGTTCTCCTATGTTTACGGGTGCAGGATCCCCAATGCTGGCAGAGGACTGGCTTTTGCGAGTCAAGAGGATATTGATGGCGATCGAGATAGAGGAGGGACAGAAGGTCACCTTGGACACTTTCCTGTTGGAAGGAGAGGCTCGGCTTTGGTGGGATGAGTTAGAGTTACACCACTTCGTGGGCAGACTACTATCAGAGATCTCAATAAAGGAGTTTTCGAGATTATTCTTGGCAAAGCATCTGTCATCGTCGCAGCGGATTGCTATGGAAAATGAGTTCCAACATTTAACTCAGGGCGAGGGTAGTGTGGATGACTACCTGAAAGATTTTACCAGGTTGGGACGTTATGCGGGGTCTATTTTTGCTGATGAAGAGAGTAAGACAAATAGGTTCTACGAGGGACTACGAGATGAGCTTAGGTTACTGCTCTCGAGTCCGATAAACCAAGGGTTCCAAGTGTTGGTTAATATGGCTCATTCGTTAGAGAAAGACATGAAGAGGGTGTAGGGTAAGAAGGACTTGGCGATGATAAAGCTCGAGTTCAAAATGTCACATCCTGGGAAGTCTGACTACTGCAAGAGATGGAGTAAGAAGTCCAAGTCTTCTGGATAGGCTCCTTCTACTGGTACTTCTGGAGAAATATCGAGGCGAGCTCTACTCACATGTTACACATGTGGCAAGGTGGGACACATAGATCGAAAATGTTGGAGTGTCCCTCCAAAGGTGGATAAAAAGGCAGGAGTATCGTATACTGAGAAGGGAAAGAAGGTGGAGTCTACTGCATCCTAATATGCTCTAGCTCAGCCAAGGGTGTACAATCTTTGCCAACAGGAGGCCATCAAACAGGCGGATGTCATCACAGGAACGAGTAGTGTATAGTTTGCATACTTTATATACTATATACCTTGTGAATTTCTTATGTATAACATGATAAGTCTAAGCTTTGTACTTATTCGGGACTATCTGACGAGAGCATTGTTTGATATAGGTGCTTCTCATTCGTTTCTATCTGAGTACTTTGTATTGCGGATCAGAGTGCCTACTCATATGTCGACAGATAGAGTAAAGTTGTTGTTACCTAATGGATGCGTGATGCGTGCTGATAGGTCTTGCTATCTTGAGGTATGGATTTGAAGTCAGGATTTCGGATTGGAAGCGTCTGTGCTGCCGATATCTGAGTTTGATGTAATCTTTGGCATGGAATGGCTCTCAAAGCAGCGTGCCTATAAAGAAGTCACACTAGGACAAAACACCGAACGAGAGACTAAATTTGTTGGGATGCGAGGATCGAGCAAGATATTGATGTCTGTTCTCCAGGTAGTCAAGGCTGTTTAGAAAGGCACGGAGTTGTTCTTCACGTTGTTGGAGGCTGTTGAGTCGAAGTCCAGTTTGAGTGACGTTCCTATCGTATTGGAGTATGCAGATGTGTTTCCTGAGGATTTTCCTCGGTGACCGCCCTAGTGGGAGATTGACTACGCTATAGAGTTGGTGTCAGGTGCGAAACCTATGGCCCGCTCGACGTACCGTGTTGCGCCAAAGGAGTTGGCAGAATTGAAAGTGCAATTGCAAGAATTGCTAAACCAAGGCTATATACGTCCAAGTATGTCACCTTGGAGTGCATCGGTCCTCTTTGTGAAGAAAAAGAACGAAAGCTTGCGGCTATGCATTGATTATCGAGAGTTAAATAAGCTGACGGAGAAGAACAAGTATTTGACTCCACGGATTGATGACTTATTTGATCAGCTGGTGGGTTCAATTGTCTACTCAAAGCTAGATTTAAAATCTGGTTATTACTAGTTGAGGATTCGGGAAGATGGCATTCCCAAGACGGCGTTTGGTACACGTTACGGTCATTATGAGTTCACTGTAATGTTGTTTGGGCTAACATATGTGTCATCGATATTCATGGACTTGATGCATAGAACCTTTAGAGAGTAATTGGACCTATTTGTGATCGTCTTTATTGATGACATATTGGTGTACTCTTAGTCCGAAGAAGATCATGCAAATCATTTGCGGATAGTTTTCCACACCCTGAGGAGAAACAAACTCTATTCCAAGTTCTCAAAGTGTGAGTTTTGGCTATCGTTAGTGGCTTTTCTTGTCCATGTGGTTAGTGGTGAAGATATTACGGTGGATCCGGCTAAGATAGTTGCGATACGGGAGTGGCCTGTATTGTCCACTGTAGCAAAAGTCAGGAGCTTCCTTGGACTTATTGTCTACTGCAGGTACTACGTAAAGAACTTTTCGCAGATAGCCTTACCTCTCACTACGCTGACGAGGAAAGATCAGAAGTTCATTGGGGCTCCTGAGTGCACGCGAGCTTTTGAGGAGTTAAAGATTCGTTTGACCCCGGTGCTTATCTTTAGTTCTCCATGTGTTACGGACGTCTAGTAGATTTATAGTGATGCTTCAGGGAGCGGCTTTGGTTGTGTTCTTCTTCAGTTCGAAAAGGTTATTGCTTATGGCTCACGCTAATTGAAAGTGCACGAGCGAAATTATCCAGTCCACGACTTGGAGTTAGTGGCTGTGATTTTTGCACTTAAGCTGTGGCAGCACTACTTATATGGAGTGAAAGTTGATATCTTCACGGACTATAAGAGCCTTATGTACTTAATAGATCAGAAGGATCTTAACATGCGGCAGTGAAGGTGGATGGAGTTCCTCGGGGACTACACCTTCCAGATACACTATACTCCTGGGAAGGGAAATATGGTTATAGATGCCTTGAATCAGCGGACTCCGGTAAGGGCAAATTTGTTGCAGATGCATGATGAGCGTCTGATCGAGGAGTTGGAGGCCTTAGATATTTCTTGTGTTGACAAGAATGTCACTGCAAATGTGTGCCTCAACTGGACGGAGGTACAGTATGACCTTATAAACAGGGTTCGGCGGGCAACGGAACTCGATGAGAGTATGAAACGCTATGCAGTGGATGGGTCAAATCCCCAATTCTCCTTGGATGACGGTATTTTGAGAAAAGATGTTGTTTGTGCATCCCTAATATGGGTAAGCTACGGGAGAAATTGATGTATGAAGCACACTTAACGAAGTACTCAATTCAACCAGGGAGCACAAAAATGTACAAGAATATGAAAATGATGTTCTAGTGGATGGGTTTGAAGAAAGACATAGCTCTTTACGTGGCAAAGTACCAAACTTGTGCCTTAGTAAAAGCTGAATGACAGAAGCATGGAGGTTTCCTAAAATCATTTCCAATTCCTGTGTGTAAGTTCGATGATATCTCTATGGATTTCATGCATGGGTTGCCGAGATCACAGAGCGGGAACGATGCCGTGTAGGTGATCGTTGACCGATTGACAAAGGTATCGCATTTCATACCGAACAAGATGGACGATTCAGTGGAAAAGTTGGCTAAGTTATACGTGTACAATATAGTATGATTGCACGGTGTGCCCCGTAGTATCATTAGTGACCGAGACGGGCACTTTAGTTCGAATGATTTGAGGCTAATCCACCAGTTGTTAGGTACAAAACTGTAGTTCAGCACGGCCTTTCATCCGCAGATGGATGGTCAGACCGAGAGGACCAACAGAACAATGGATGATATGATCTGGATGTGCGCCTTGGATTTCGGAAAGAGGTGGGAGTACCATCTCTATATGATCGAGTTTGCCTATAATAATAGCTATCAAGCTAGCATTCAGATGGCACCCTTTGAAGCTTTATACGGTAGGAAGTGTCGTACTCCCATAGCTTGGGCGAAAATAGGCGAATCGAGGTTGTATAAGTGAAAGGAGTTCGAAGATGCAAATTGGACTATATGCTTGATACGAGAGCAAATATTGGTAGCTCAGGATAGGCAAGCTAAGTACTACAACGCTAACCACAGAAATGTGGATTTTATGGTGGGCGGTATATCTAAAGATAAATCCATTCAAAGGTCTATCCAGGATTCGGCACTTGAAAAAGTTGAGTCCAAGGTATCTTGGTCCGTTAGAAGTGGCTTAGCGGATTGGAGAAGTTGTCTATCGATTAGCTATTTCAGTGGAGCTAAGTGATTTGCATGATGTGTTTCACATATTGGTGCTACGGAAAGCTTTAAAAGAGCCGACGCAACTAGTGGATGATGATCAAATACCGGTCGATGGTGGGCTGACAACAAAGGTTAGACCCATTCAGATCGAGGATATGGAGGTCAGGAAGCTACGAAACAAGACAATCGGGATGGTCAAAGTCCGTTGGGACAATTGTATCCATGAAGAATTGACATGGGAGCATGAGGAAACCATACTAGATGAATTTCCCGAGTTGTTTTTGTAAAAGTAACATTGTCATAGTTTTGTACTATTTTCCTACAGATGAATAAAATTTCGGGACGAAATTTCTGTAAGGAGGGGACATTTGCAACACCCCAAAATTTGGAAAACAGAGCTTCAAAGTGGCTATTGCCATGCGATAGTGGGTATTGCTGGCGATAGCGATAGCAATCAACGAAGCGTTGAGTAGACTCAACGCACTCGGCGCTCTCAACGCACTCGATGAAGCGTTGGGTGAGCTATCGGAGTGGCGATAATGGGTATCGTCGGGAGATACTGCCACGTATGGCTGGACATGTGTCGGATGGCCGATTGGTGGCCGAAGAGCGGTGGTTGACTGGGGTCAAAGTGGCTACCGATGATATCGCCCAAGCAATAGCGGATATCGTCGGGTGATAGCGTTAACTTTGAATTGTCAGCTAAAATCATGGTCATTGCTTTCTCTTGATGAAATGATCCTGTGGTTGGGATTAATCTTGAGACTACTTAAGCAGAGGAGTGGAGAGAAGAGAAGTCATTTCTCTTCTTCTCACTCTCTCTCCTCATTTTCGTCCAAGCTCTTAAGAGAAAAGAGCTAAGGAAGAAGGATGAGGCTAAGCTTCGTAAGGCTTGGTGAAGGATATTCAGGAGTTGGAATCGAGAACTAAGGCAAGATCGGTGAAGAGGAAAGTGAGGCGCTCCATTCCAACTGGATAGAAATCTTTCTAATAGCTCCAAAATGAGATCTGAGGGTAACGATCTTCCTTCTTGGACAAGCAAAGTCCTCCTTTTGCATATGCATGGAATCCCCCACCAAAAGGTGGAGAATCGAGGTAATTTTGATGGGTTGATACGTGATATCCACGGGTGATTTTGCATATAGAATCCGGAAATCAAAGTACGAAATAGGCATGCTGTGTGAAGCCTATCTTGACGGGTTGGTTTGGATTGGTGATATTTTATTTTGCGTGTTGGAGAAGACTCCGAGTATAAATGAGTAGTTTACGGGATCTGTGGGTTGTACCTGTGAAAAGAGAGTAGCATGAAGTACTGGACGTATGGTCCACGAAAATAGCCAGAAAATACCACAGTTTGCATGACTATTGGATATCGCCAAGCGATAGTAAGTATCGCTGGCGATAGCTCTTGGTGAGCTATGATTGCTGTGAAAGACCAGTTTTCTGGCATTGTAGGATGCTGCATGGTTTTGGCTGGAAAGATGTTCCAGTTGTGGTTGAGTTTGGAGACAGAAGAAAGTTCTGTCGCTAATGCCAGGCGATAGTGACTATCACTAGCGATAACTTCCAGATAGCTTTTGTTGTTGTGAAGCCTGTGTCTATGAGATAAAGTGTGTAGCATGAGAAGTTGTGAGCTTGGAGAGCCCAGCTATTGGCCATGAGTGCCATGATTGAGCACTGCCGGCTCAGATTTTGGGGACATATAAGCGGCAAGTGATGATGAGAGCCTGTTGTGCCTAGTAATAAGGCCAGTGAGCCGAACGGGAAAGGGGAGGCTGACCTGCGTCTTGTCGTTCTCCATGATGGCTGTGATCGTCGGCGTTGACCTGGCAATTTGAGCAACGGGAAATAGCTGAATTGTACTCGCGTTATGCCTATCCGACTAGAGTGCCTAAAGTAATT
Organism: Platanthera zijinensis; assembly: GCA_039513925.1. NCBI lineage: Eukaryota > Viridiplantae > Streptophyta > Magnoliopsida > Asparagales > Orchidaceae > Platanthera > Platanthera zijinensis. The sequence goes on along the minus strand of CM077096.1, from coordinate 103,160,666 downwards.
GGCGTCATTGGAGCGCATAATGAGAGTCTTAGGCCTAGAGCCAGAAAGACTAGAAATGCTCAAAGTTTACCATCAAGTCTCAGACCTCTGAACGGTGGTAGGACCCTGGTAATCCGGTACACCGAGAATGTGCCCTGAGTGCATGGAATGTTTGGCCGCTGAGGCACTCATTTGTGATATATTGAATGGTGCTTAAGTGTGCCTTCTTGTGATATATTTGTGGTAATGCTATGCTTGTAGGGAAGGAATACCGCTTCCCCGGGTATGGGGTAGGGTCATTATTAATTGGTCAGCTGAAAGCTGACCATTGTCTTATTTGTCATCCTCATTGTGGATTGTCCCTATGCAGGTGCTGGAGAGCCGAGCGGGAAATAGCGAGTTGCTTTCCTTGTTGATATACTGGCCCTCAAAGGCCAAGCGAAGAACTTTATTGTTTTCATTTGTGGCCGGCATGCGCGTCGATATCAGTAAACCACACTTTTGAAGCCTAACTGTAAGGCCTTAAGGTCATAACATTTTGTGTATTTTGTAAACATTCCTGAGATATTTATATATAGTGGACATTCGTATGTAATGAGTTCAAAGTTTAACCCATGAAACTTCCGCTAGAATGCTCTGAGTTAGGATTCGTTTAGTATTTGATATTAATATGTAACTCTACCGACTATCGGTGGGATATGGCATGGGGCCCCGGTCGGACCCTCTATTATATTTTATGGGACGGATGGAGGTGTTACAAAACTTAAGTTTAGTGTCTAGTAGGTTGTGGACTAGCCTCCAATCATTCTAAGTGAAACGCCCGTCTCGGTCACTTACGATCCTACGGGGAATACTGTGCAATCGTACGAAATTATCGACATAAAGCTTTGCCAATTTTTCCACTAAATCATCTCGCTGATTTGGAATAAAGTGTGACACCTTTGTCAAATGGTCAACAATCACCCAAATAACATTATTCTCGCACTGCAATCTTAACAATCCGTGCACGAAATCCATAAATATATCATCAAACTTTCACTTTGGTATCAGTAACGACTTCAGGAATCCGTCAAGCTTCTAACATTCAACCTTCACTAAGGCACAAGTGTGACACTTCTCCATATAAAGAGCTTTGTCCTTCTTCAAACCTGGCCACCAGAAAAGTATTTTCATGTCCTTAAACATTTTTGTGCTCCTAGGGTGGATTGAGTACTTTGTGAAATGTGCCTTGTACATTAACTCCTCCCTTAATTTACTAACATTTAGGACACACAACCGATCATATTTCCGCAAAATATAATCAAAAAAGGAAAACTGGGAATTTGACCCATCCACAATATCCACCACATAACGCTTCATGCTTTCATAAAGCTTCATCGCTCGTCAAACTCTATCAGCAAGGTCATATTGTACCTTTGTCTAGTTCAAGCATGCATTTGCTCTAGTACTCTTATCAACACAAGAGATATCCAAGGCCTCTAACTCCGGAATCAAATGCTTATCATGCATCTATAATAAATTTACTTGTACTAGAGCCCTGCGACTTAATGCATCTGCGACAACATTTCCCTTACTAGGAGTGTAATGAATCTTGAAGGTGTAGTTCTTGAAGAACTCCATCCACCTTCGTTGTTGCATATTTAAGTCCTTCTAATTCAACAGACACTTTAAGCTCCTATGGTCCATAAAGATGTCAATCTGTATACTATACAAGTAATGCAGCCAAAGTTTAAGAGCAAATATCACAGCTGCCAATTCCAAGTCGTGAATCGGATAATTCCTCTCATGAATCTTTATCTAGCGAGAGCCATAAGCAATAACCTTCCCATACTGAAGAAGAATGCAGCCTAAGCCGCTCCCTGATGCATCACTAAAGATCTCATAGTCGTTCGTACCATATGGTGAACATAAAATAAGCTTCGTAGTCAGATGGCTCTTCAACTCTTTAAAAGCTCGTGTGCACGCCTACAACCAAACAATCTTCTAATCATTGCTTGTCAAGGTAGTGAGAGGTAAAACAATACTCAAAAATTTCTTTACGAAGCGCCTATAGTAGTCGGTAAGTCTAAGGAAACTCCTGACTTCCGCCATAGTAGTCAAAATAAGCTACTCTCGTATTGCAACAATCTTCGTCGGATCTACTGTTATCCCCTCTCCACTAACAATATGACAAGGAATGCCACTAAAGATAACTAAAACTCACATTTTAAGAACTTGGCATACAAGTGACTCTTCCTCGGGGTCTCCATAACAACCCGTAAGTGATTTGTATAGTCTTTAACCGACTGAGATATATCAGGATATATTCAATAAAGACTGTCACGAACTTGTCCAAATACTCTCTGAAAGTTCTATTCATCAGGTCCATGAATGGTGATGGCGCATTCGTTAGCCCAAAAGGCATAATGTTAAACTCGTAGTGTAACACCCCTATCCGTCGCATAGCATATAACAGTAGGTCCGTCCGGGGCCCGACGTCATATACTACGGATAGACCGGAAGGTTACGAATATGGACAACCATTCCAACCAATTCAACAACAACGTCCTACACAACGCATTCTAACGGAAGCAATTTAAAGTTAAACAAAGAACCCCCATAAGGCATGAATGTCCACTAGTAATAAATTTACCACAAATGAATGACGAACATGAAAATACACAAAAGAGTTCACGGCCTTAAGGCCTTACAAAAGTGTTCGCTTAACAAGATAACGACTTTCATACATCGGCACGCAGGCCGGCCATACATGAATATGAAAAAGCTAATAACTAAGCCTTCGAGGGCTGGCGCTGCAACTTGGGCTTTAGCCCGCTATTTGCCACTTGGTTCCGCAGCAGCACCTGTAGAAAACAACCCACCCAAGAGGTGGCAATACAAAAGGGCAACGGTCAGCAAAGCTGACCAAATTATAACGACCCCGTCCCGTTTCTCGGGACGGCGGTGCTTCTTCCCTGCATATAAAACTACCATAGCAATTCTATAAAGTATTCTATTCGCCACAAGTGTCGGCACGCACGGCCGCACACTCCGTGCTCTCAGGGCACTAATCGGTGAACCCGGTCCGGACCCAGCCCGACACCGCGATTCCACCACCATCCCTCGGATGGCAACACTCGTGAGCATTTAGCCCTTTCAGCCGAATCCTAGGCCCGTTTCCAGCCCCCCGGGAAGTCCCATGTACTTTAGGTCGCTTCTACCGAGACCACTTGGAATGGGTAGAGTTCCACCCGCCCGTTGCTCACTTCACCACGGCCATTTAGCCATCGGTGCGGGCCAAGTTTCCCCTCATTCCCACAATCGATCAAAACACGCACATAACCCCGTTATGTACCGATTTGCCCTCCAAGGCAACATCATGGCGGCAATGCGATTCCGCCCAAGCTTTCCGGGTGCGCCTCGAGGTTAACCCCCAAGGATCCCTGTATGCAATCTACCGCATAGAAATTTCGGAAAACTAAAATCATCGGCGCGGAGTCTTCTCCGGCCATGCAATGCAAACATCACTGATCCGGGTTAAACCCGAATAGGCTTCACACACAATGCCTACGCCCGTACTCCGATTCCGGGCTCTAACAACGGGGACTTTACATATCTACCCGAAGGGGTTCCGCGCCTCAACGCTCACTCGCGAGAGGGGGATTTCCCCATGCATAGAAAGAAGGGCGACTACACATGCCCTAAGAAGAGGATCGTTACCCTCGAAGATTTCCGCGGCACCATGAAGATGTAGTCGGATGGAAAGCTTCGCCTCGCCCTTGCCTTCGAGGATCCGGACTCGGATCGCGAATCGGTGCTCCGGTGCTCCGCCGGCGGCCGGAACTTTGCTCCTCCTCCTCTTGGCTCTCACCTCTCTCTAAGAGTTTAGAAAGAGAAAGGGTTGGGTTGGAATGAGGGAATTCAGCCCCAAACTCAACCCTAATACCCCCTAGGTTAACCCCCAGCCGTTAGATCCAAAATAAAAGATCTGGATGGCTCGGATTCAACCCAAAATATCAGTTACGCTGATCCACACGGGTCCTGACACGGCCGTGTGCCACGGGCCGTGTTACCTGGAGCTTCAGGACGATCGTCGGGCTTCATGAACACGGCTTCGAACACGGCCGTGTTCGAGGCCGTGTGCCCCACACACGGCTTGAGACACGGCCGTGTGTCTCAGGCCGTGTACTTCTCTGACTCGAGACAGCACAAAAACACAATAAATCACTGAACACGGGTAGGCACACGGCCGTGTGCCTGGCCGTGTGCCCCTGTTCAGACCTCCAAAAGTGCCGTTTGATCGCCCCGCGATCATCTCTGAGGTTGGGGTCTTACAACTCCCTCCCCCTTAAGAGAATTTCGTCCCGAAATTAAGAACAGAGACTACACAAAAAGAATAAACATAACGAGTACCTGAGGGGAACAACTCGGGGTACTCCTCGCGCATTGTCTGCTCTCGCTCCCAAGAGAGCTCCTCGCGTCCGCAGTTATTCCAACGGACCTTCACCATTCTGATCTCCTTGTTCCGAAGTCGTTTGACTTCGAAATCCTCAATAGATATGGGCTTGACTTTCGTTGTCAATCCTTCCTCAACCGGTACTTGGTCGGCCGCTAACACCTGCGAAGGTTCTTGCACTGCCTTCCGCAAAACCGAGATGTGGAATACATCGTGCAAAGCTGATGAGTTGTAATTATACCTATATTTTCGTATTTTATTTAAGTCCGTTTCGTTTATTTTTTGTCTTTTTTTATTAGTTTAATTCAATAAATTGCTTGTTTTTGTAAATATTATTTCTAACTTAGCTTAATTTTTATTCCAGAAAAATTCCAGAAAAAATTCCAAAAAATCAGAAAAATCGGCTTGTCACGCCCGTGTCAATCGGCCGACACGCCCGTGTCAATCGGCCGACACGCCCGTGTCACGCCAGCCCGACGATCGCCGACCACAGGTGCCAGCTCGACGATCGGCCATCATCAAACCCAGCCCGACACGCCCGGCGTCACGCCCGTGTCAAATGCTTGTCACGCCCGTGTCGAGGCCGACCCGTAAGCTTGGTCAACATGTCAACTCTGCCGACATCGAACTGCCAGCTCTCCCGGTCACGCCCCACTGTCACGCCCGTGACCTGGGGCGTGACCGCCACGTTTTCGCCCCGAAGTCAAAGCTCCAGTCAAGTCAACCGGTCAGCTCGTGAATAGTAGTGACACGCCCCCCTGTCACGCCCGTGACCTAGGGCGTGACCAACCCGAAAAATTGCCTATAAATAAGAGCTTTCAGGAAGCTTATTTTGTCCACTTTTTTGACCACTTTGCTTAGGGGAGGTGCTGCCCATTTGGATTCCAAACTTATGTAAGGAGATTTTCTCCCCCCTCTCTCTCTCTTAGTTTGTATTAGGGTTTTTACTTTAATAAAATATGAATCTTTCTCCCTTAATTTGTATGGATAATCCATTTGAATGCGCCTACTTAAGTAATTTTTCGTTCCTCTTTTTGTATTTCTTTTATGTTTTCATTTTTTTTTGCTTTCATAACTTAGTTAGATTTAGGATTTCTCGGCTTTTCTAGCCGTTGTGCCATCCGTCTAGTTTTCATTTCCCGCACCTTTTTTGATTTAGCTTTTCCTTTTTTCCTATTTTTTCATTCATAAGGCTTTATAAAAACTCTCCTAAAAGTGTTATTTTCATTTTTCTTTAACTTAGGCTCTTTAGGATTGTAAAACTTTTTTGTCCCCTTTTTGTTTTATTTTCACTTTTTAGGAGTTTTTATAAAAATATAGGAATGAAAATATAGTCGTTATAATTTTTCGCTCACTTTGTTTTATCTTTTTAATTTCAAAACTTTTAGCTCGGTTAATTTTTATTTTCACTTTTTATGCATTTCTACCGCATTCTAGCGGTAGAAATGCAGTTGTATAAATTTTTCAGCAACTTTTTTTTTCTAAATTTCTGCAAGTGTGCGTGTGTGTATGAGTTAGGTTTTACTGCTTTATTCCATTTCTGTAGAGGGCGTGTGTGCGTACGCATTTATTTCCGCCTACTCGTTAAGAGTTAAATGGCGCTTTGCTTTCATTTCCCGCCCACTCGTTTGAGTGGGACTTGTCTTTTTACTGCTTTCATTTTCTTCCTACTCACTTGAGTAGGAAAACCTTGTGTGGGTGCGTGTGTTTTCTTTTCTGTAGAGTGTGTGCGTGTGTTTTCTTTTCTGTAGAGTGTGTGCGTGTGTTTTCTTTTCAAGTAGAGTGCGTGTGTGTATGAGATAGATTTACTCCCGCCCACTCATTTGAGCCGGGACTTGCAATTTTATCGCTTTTTCAATTATGTAGAGTGCGTGCGTGTAGGAGATAATTTTACCGCTTTATTTATCGCTTTCTTCAATTCTGTAGAGTGTGTGCGTGTGTGCATTTATTTCCGCCTACTCATTTGAGTAGGTCTTGCTTTATTTAAATTTTCTTTATGGTTTTGAAGTGTGCGTGAGTGCTTGCATCAATTAGCCTTAATTTTATCTAACTGTCCTGTTTTTCGTGTTTTCTCTTATAATTGTTCAGTACTTAATTTAATACTCACGCTTCACCTAAAAACATAAAGCCGTCCCCATACCGATGAGTGGCTAATCTCTTTTAGCCTTCGGCATCGAAGAGCATTGGGACATAAAAAATGATTTGAAATAATTAAAAAACTTTATTTTTAATTTAATTTAAGGACTTAAGGTTTACCCCGGGTTAACGACGCATAGGACCACATAATCGATGTGTGGGCTCTATTTCCGTTATCCATACGCGACGCCGAGAGGCTGCACGTATGGACCGATCCCCCTTGGGTAAAGAGAACCGCGTACGCCCCCTCGAAAGAGGAGAAACGTAGTTCTGCCGGATTGGGTTCCCCACCCAATAGCGGGGTTCTTAGCGTAATGCGGACGTTAAGGGGAATCCTTCGTCGGACTAACGTTCGGTCGAATAGCCTTAGCGCCCAGGTGAGCGATATCCCTAGACCAAGGTGAGCTCATGTTCTTGGAACCTCCACGGCCAAGTGCCTTTTATTAATTTAAAAACAAAGTTTAATAATTGTTAAGAATTGTTTTAGTCTTAATCCGATTCGATGCCGAGCGTTAACCCGTCATCGAACTAACTTAGTAAAATTCCGCTTTCTTTCTTTCCGCTTTAATTAAACAAAAAAATTCCACCTTACTGTTAGTAAGATAATAGTGTTCCTGGAAGAGTAGATATAATCAACGCGTCCCCGAGAATAATACGACCTCGGTATTTTCCCGAATACCGAGTACTACTTGCGATAGGTGCGCTTGCCTCCTTTCGTTAGAAAACTCGATCTTCTAACCGGCCCGCGGAATCTGACCATTTCGAACCAACCACAGTAGGTCTCTGTTCCGCGGACATCAAGTTTTTGGCGCCGTTGCCGGGGAATCCGGTTGTTATATTGAATCCGGGAATCTATTAATTTTACTTTATTTTCAAATAAAAAAAATTTTTACAAAAAAAATATATCCTTCCCCCTTTTCGTTTTTATTTTTTTTAGGGTGTATGACCCGTGGACAACCTTCGAGTTCTGAAAATCTTGAATTCGACCCCGAGATCGACCGCTCTCTTGCGCGTATCCGATCTCTCTGTCGAATTCCCTTTTTAGACCCCGCAGAATCTATCGGCGAACCCTCTTCTTCTTCTATGGCCGACCCCCCGAATAATGCCCAACCGGTCGAGCGTACTATGTCTTATTACGCTCGGCCCAATTTGGATGATACGGGGTCGAGTATTGTTCGGCCCGCTGTGGCCAACAATAATTTTGAAATTAAGTCAAGTGTGATTCAGATGATCCAAAATGCCGTGCAGTTCGACGGACAGCCGGATGAGGACCCCAATAATCACTTGTCTAATTTTCTTGAAATTTGCGATACTTTTAAAATTAATGGCGTCACTGATGACGCCATTCGTTTGCGCCTTTTTCCGTTCTCTCTTAAGTCCAAGGCAAAGGCGTGGTTACTCTCCCTCCCGCGGGGATCCATCACATCCTGGGCGGAGTTGGCCGAGAAATTCCTTACGAAGTATTTTCCGCCCGCGAAAACTGCAAGACTGCGGGCGGACATATCTTCGTTCGTTCAAAACGACTCCGAGTCTCTTTACGAGACTTGGGAACGCTTTAAGGAGTTTCTCCGCCGGTGCCCGCACCACGCTCTGCCAACGTGGTTGCAGGTACAAATTTTTTACAATGGACTGAATAGTCAGACGCGTCAAATGATTGACGCGGCTGCCGGGGGCACTCTGAACAATAAGACCCCCGAGGCCGCCCAGGCCCTTTTCGAGGAAATGGCGGTGAACGCCTACCAGTGGAACGTCCCGCGGGCGCGCCCTAAGCAGGCGGGCATTTTTGAAGTGGATGCCACCGCTCAGCTAGCCCTCCAAGTGGAAAGGCTAACTAAGCAGGTGGCGGAGATGTCTGTTTCCTCCTCCACTCCGCCTTGTTTTCTCCCCCCCTCCAACGTCTGCGTGGTCGAAGAATTCGTGGACTACATGGGAAATCCGGTGCGTCCCTCATTTCAAAACAACCCTTATAGTAGCCACTATAATCCGGGTTGGAGGAACCATCCGAATTTCTCCTGGAGCAACCCGAACAACGCGCAGCGTCCCCCTCCCCCTCCTTTTGCACCGACGCTTCCTCCTCCCCCTCCTATGAAGCCATCCCCGGTGGAGGAAAATTTTAATCGTTATGTCGCGTCCAACGAGTCTAATATCCGGAACATCACCGGATCGCTAAAAAATTTAGAACTCCAGGTTGGACAGCTGGCGCGACTCATGTCAGAACGCGCCATGGGGGCACTGCCAGGGAACACGGAGCCCAATCCAAGGGAAACCGCCAACGCTATAACCCTCCGTAGCGGTAAGGAGGTGGTCGATCCAAAACGGATCGATCCTCAGGTACAAATTTCACCTCCTTCCCCTCTTCCCTCTTCTTCGATTACGCAACCCTTACCGATTTTTAACGATAAAACTATTTTAAACAAGGCGTTGCCCTACCCGCATAAGTTAGATAATGAGCGAGTAAACGCGCAATATGAAAAATTTATTTTATTACTTAAACAAATTCATATTAATGTTCCTTTTTGCGAGGCTATCTCGCAAATGCCTAAATATGCGAAATTTTTAAAAGAACTACTTTCTAATAAACGCAAACTCGAGGATATTTCGCATATATCTCTCAACGCTGTCTGCTTGGCGGCTCTTACTAGTAAATTGCCCTTAAAACAAAACGACCCGGGACGGTTCTCCATCCCGTGCCTTTTTGGCAATGTATTAGTAAAATACGCTTTAGCAGACCTTGGCGCGAGCATTAATTTGATGCCGTTCTCGCTCTTCCTTCGTTTAGGTTTGGGTACTCCTGCTCCTACCAATATGCGCATCCAACTAGCGGATCGCTCGGTTAGGTTCCCCATCGGGGTTGTTGAGGATGTCCTTGTCCGAGTAGACAAGTTCACCTTCCCGGTGGACTTCGTCATCTTGGACATCGAGGAAGACGCCAACGTACCAATAATACTTGGTCGCCCTTTCCTCGCGACCTCACGTGCGTTAATTGATGTAAGTAATGGTCAGCTTCTCCTTCGGGTAGGAGACGACCAAGTTACTTTTTCTATTAACTCCTCTATGGAAGACTCGTCGCCGAGCGACGATTTCTGCTATTCTTTAGATTCTTTTTATGGAGATAGTTCTTCCCCGGTTTTCGAGTCCGATTTTTTAAACGAAAATATTTTTTCTCTCGAAAATTTTTATTGCGATGAGGACGAGTCTACGAACATGCCTTTTGAACCAATTGGTTCGAAAGACATTAGCACTAAAACCTCACTAGAAGAACCGCCCATCCTAGAACTCAAACCATTACCCGAATCCCTAAAATACGCCTTTTTGGGAAAAAATGATACACTCCCGGTAATCATTTCTTCGTATTTAAGCGATTCGGAGACCTCCGATTTATTGGAGGTTTTGCTTAAACATCGCCACGCAATTGCGTGGCAAATTTCTGACCTAAAGGGGATTAACCCTTCCTTCTGCACTCACAAAATTTTCTTAAACGATAATTGCCGCAAAACCATTCAGCCCCAGCGACGTCTTAACCCAAACATGAAAGACGTCGTGAAAGCTGAGATAATTAAATTATTAGATGCGGGGATTATTTATCCCATCTCTGATAGTGCGTGGGTTAGTCCCATTCATGTCGTGCCCAAGAAGGGCGGTCTAACCGTAGTGGCGAATGAGCACAACGAGCTCGTCCCAACTCGTACTGTTACGGGTTGGCGTGTGGTCATCGATTATCGCAAACTTAATGATGCCACCCGCAAAGACCATTTTCCACTACCGTTCCTTGACCAAATTCTAGAGCGTCTTTCCGGTCATCCCTTTTATTGTTTTCTCGACGGTTTATCGGGGTTTTTCCAAATCCCCATTTCCCCCGAAGACCAAGAGAAGACAACTTTTACCTGCCCCTTTGGCACCTTCGCCTATCGAAGAATGCCATTTGGCCTCTGCAATGCGCCAGCTACATTCCAAAGATGTATGCTAGCGATTTTTGGCGAGCTGGTAGAAGATATTATGGAAATATTTATGGATGACTTTTCTGTATTCGGATGCTCATTCCCGGATTGTCTTCGTAATCTTGATCGTGTCCTCCAGCGATGCGAGGACACGAATCTTGTTTTAAATTGGGAAAAATGTAACTTTATGGTTCGAGGAGGTTTGTTCCTCGGCCATAAGATTTCGATTAAGGGGATAGAGGTCGATAAGGCCAAAGTAGAAATTATTGAAAAACTTCCTCAGCCGACAAACATAAAATCCATCAGGAGTTTCTTAGGCCACGCGGGCTTTTATAGACGTTTTATTCAAGATTTTTCAAAAATAACAAAGCCGCTTACTCACCTCTTGGAAAAGGAATCACCTTTTGTCTTTAGTAGCGATTGCGAGTCTGCTTTTAATTTTATAAAACAAAAACTTATCAATTCTCCAATTCTAGTGGCCCCTAATTGGTCCCTTCCGTTCGAAATCATGTGCGACGCTAGTGATATTGCCTTAGGCGCCGTTCTTGGCCAACGCGTAGAAAAACATTTTCATCCTATTTATTACGCTAGCAAGACGCTCACTTCCGCACAAGTGAATTACACGACGACGGAAAAGGAACTCTTAGCCGTCGTTTTCGCTTTCGATAAGTTTCGCTCGTATCTTACGCTATCTAAAGTTATCGTTTTTACCGATCACTCCGCCCTTAAGTATCTACTAGCCAAAACCGATGCAAAGCCCCGCCTTCTTCGATGGATTCTCCTCCTACAAGAGTTTGACTTGGAGATCCGAGATAAGAAGGGCGCGGAGAATCTAGCGGCAGACCACCTCTCCCGTTTAGAAAATTCCGGTGCGGAAGCGCTCGTCGAATCTGAAATAAATGACAGATTCCCCGAGGAATGCCTTCTCGCCATTCGTTCATCTTCGTCATCTTCGCCTTGGTTCGCAGATTTTGCGAACTACTTAGTCGCGCGGGTACTTCCAAAAGATTTCTCAAGTCATCAAAAGAAGAAATTCTTTTCCGACTTGAAAAATTTCTTTTGGGATGACCCTTTTCTTTTCCGTATCTGTGCGGACCAAGCGGTTCGAAGATGCGTCGCGGGAGTGGAGTGCACGCAAATATTGAGGCACTGCCACGAGGGTCCGGCCGGGGGGCACTATCAAGCCAACCGGACCGCTAGGAAGGCGCTAGAGGCGGGCTACTTTTGGCCCACTCTCTTCAAAGACGCGCACAATTTTGTGCGCGCATGCGATAGCTGTCAGCGGTCGGGTAACATCTCACGTCGAGACGAGATGCCCCAAAATATGTTTTTAGAATGCGAAGTTTTCGATTTATGGGGCATAGATTTTGTAGGCCCCCTACCTCCTTCTTATAAAAATTCATATATTTTAGTGGCGGTCGACTACGTATCACGGTGGGCGGAAGCGCAAGCTCTCCCCACCAACGATGCGCGAGTCGTCGTTACATTTCTAAAAAAATTATTTTCTCGCTTCGGCACACCTCGCGCAATTGTTAGTGATAGGGGTACGCATTTCTGTAACGCTCTAATGGCTAAGACGTTAGCTAAATACGGAGTCACGCACAAGCTTGCCACCCCCTACCACCCGCAAACAAGTGGCCAAGTTGAGGTAGTAAATCGAGAGATAAAGCGAATATTAGAAAAAACCGTTTCACTTAATAGGAAAGATTGGTCCGCTAAGCTTGACGACGCGTTATGGGCGTATCGTACGGCGTACAAAACCGCTACTGGTTGTACCCCGTTTCGATTAGTCTATGGCAAGGCGTGCCATTTACCGGTAGAACTGGAGCACCGCGCACTTTGGGCATTAAAACTCTTAAACCTCGACTCTAACTTAGCCGCTCAGAATAGAAAACTGCAACTAAATGAGCTCGATGAATGGCGTGCGAACGCTTACGAGAGCAATAAGTTCTATAAGGAGCGTTCTAAGTTTTATCACGATCGAAAAATTAAAACCCCAAAAATCTTTTCTCCGGGCGATCTAGTCCTTCTTTACAATTCACGTCTTAGGCTTTTCCCGGGTAAGCTAAAATCGCGATGGTTCGGCCCCTTCAAGGTTGAAGAGGTTTGGCCATATGGGACCGTACTCGTCTCCCACCCCGAAAAAGGCACTTTTAAGGTGAACGGTAATCGGTTAAAGTCTTATATAGCGGGCGACCCTGTGATCAGTAGGAGCGAAACCATAACCCTTCTCCATATATAAACCCGCCACTATAGTCAAGCTACGCGACTATAAACAAAGCGCTCCTGGGAGGCACCCCACGTCTATCTTTTTTTTTTACGTCTTTATTTATTATGTTTTCTATTTTTCTAATAAATGCAGGGTTTCTAGTGGGCTTCCCCGCGCGCGGATCAGGGACGTTTTCTGCCCCCCTCTTTTTCCCTTCTTTGTACATATTCCTGCTATTTTGTTCCTCATGCTTAGCATACAACATTGGGGACAATGTTGGATCTAAGTATGGGGGTGTTTTCATATTTTCGTACTTTTTTTTTCATTAAAAAAAAACAAAACACAAAAAATTTTACTTTTAATTAAAAATTTTTGAAGTTTCATTTTTGAAACTTTTACTTATTTTTAGCTTTGTCCGCGAGATCCGGCTCATCGAGCCATCCACATAACGAGTCATCTCGCGGCAGCCTAGTTTATATTTTTGTAAATATTCTTGTAAATATTTTTCTACGCGTTAAATTTTATAAGTATTTTTTGTAAATATTCTTTCTCTTTCCCCTCTCCCTTTTTCTCTCTCATCCTTGTAAAAATTTTTTTATTCTTCCCAAATTTTTGTAAATAGAATGAAACTTTCATTAAAAATCCAAAAAAAATTCACAAAACTTAAAAATATCCAAAAAAAAATTTTATTCTCGTTTTTTTTTCTTTTTAGTATGTATATATTAAAGATATAAATACAAAAATACAAAAAATTACAAAAAAAAAGGAACATAACTTCAAAAAAAAAAATTTTTCAAAAAAAATTGGTATGAAATAAATAAATCAAACATTTCATTCTTAAGTTTCTTGCTATCCAAAACTTTCGATTTGAGTTTATTCATATGCGAATTTGATAAATTCTTTGTTCACTATTCGTTTGTTAATTATAAATTGAAAAATCTAAATAGCCGGGGTTAAGTTTTAAAGAATTTATTATACTTTGTTAAAAATAGGGGACTTGCTTTAGGCACTACTTCTAATTTTTCATAGATAGGAGCATGTGTAACATGTTAGAAAATAACGACTATAGAATTCAATTATGCTTGCTTTTAGCTTTCTGAAAAATTAGAACGTACAATTTATAAAGGTTGCTCTCAATTATTTTTCAATTAAAAATCTAGTTCTCTTTTCTCCCCTTACTTATCATAACCGACTTGGTATGATAAAATTATTTCCCCAAAAAGATCTTATGTCAATGGGAATAAGATTTCATTCCGTAAACATAGGCACCCAATAAATTAAAAGATTATACGTTACGGAGTAAGAGGATAAAATTCATTACTCCAACACATATACATTGGGTTATTTTTATTTATGAAGAAGAAAAATTTTTATGTTAAGGAAAATAAGATTTCGTTTTCCTTTAACATCCAAATCAAAAAATGGAGGTTCGAGAAAAAAATAACCTCGCCTCAAAATCCAAGCATCTTCATAAACCAACATCAACCCCCCTTAGCCAATTTCATGACTCTAGAATTAATTCAAAAATCTTTTTGAGAGCATAATTCGTAAATTGCATTATTTCCAATAACACTCCTATAAGCTAAAGTTCGTATAAATCCAAACTATTTTCTGTTAATCTAACCAATACAACTATTGCTTTCTATTTGATTACATCAAGAAGTCTTTTGGCCAAAACTTTTGCCCTGTTTAAATCATCTAAATAATTTTAGGACTTAACTCTTATACCCCGTATATTTTTATTTGATCTTTTCTTATAATTAATTTAGCGGTAGCAGAACTTAGGGTTTTTCATTATTCCTTATAAATTCACCTCAAACTTTTGCTCTGGAATAGCAAAAGCTTAAGTATGGGGGTGTTTGATGAGTTGTAATTATACCTATATTTTCGTATTTTATTTAAGTCCGTTTCGTTTATTTTTTGTCTTTTTTTATTAGTTTAATTCAATAAATTGCTTGTTTTTGTAAATATTATTTCTAACTTAGCTTAATTTTTATTCCAGAAAAATTCCAGAAAAAATTCCAAAAAATCAGAAAAATCGGCTTGTCACGCCCGTGTCAATCGGCCGACACGCCCGTGTCACGCCAGCCCGACGATCGCCGACCACAGGTGCCAGCTCGACGATCGGCCATCATCAAACCCAGCCCGACACGCCCGGCGTCACGCCCGTGTCAAATGCTTGTCACGCCCGTGTCGAGGCCGACCCGCAAGCTTGGTCAACATGTCAACTCTGCCGACATCGAACTGCCAGCTCTCCCGGTCACGCCCCACTGTCACGCCCGTGACCTGGGGCGTGACCGCCACGTTTTCGCCCCGAAGTCAAAGCTCCAGTCAAGTCAACCGGCCAGCTCGTGAATAGTAGTGACACGCCCCCCTGTCACGCCCGTGACCTAGGGCGTGACCAACCCGAAAAATTGCCTATAAATAAGAGCTTTCAGGAAGCTTATTTTGTCCACTTTTTTGACCACTTTGCTTAGGGGAGGTGCTGCCCATTTGGATTCCAAACTTATGTAAGGAGATTTTCTCCCCCCTCTCTCTCTCTTAGTTTGTATTAGGGTTTTTACTTTAATAAAATATGAATCTTTCTCCCTTAATTTGTATGGATAATCCATTTGAATGCGCCTACTTAAGTAATTTTTCGTTCCTCTTTTTGTATTTCTTTTATGTTTTCATTTTTTTTTGCTTTCATAACTTAGTTAGATTTAGGATTTCTCGGCTTTTCTAGCCGTTGTGCCATCCGTCTAGTTTTCATTTCCCGCACCTTTTTTGATTTAGCTTTTCCTTTTTTCCTATTTTTTCATTCATAAGGCTTTATAAAAACTCTCCTAAAAGTGTTATTTTCATTTTTCTTTAACTTAGGCTCTTTAGGATTGTAAAACTTTTTTGTCCCCTTTTTGTTTTATTTTCACTTTTTAGGAGTTTTTATAAAAATATAGGAATGAAAATATAGTCGTTATAATTTTTCGCTCACTTTGTTTTATCTTTTTAATTTCAAAACTTTTAGCTCGGTTAATTTTTATTTTCACTTTTTATGCATTTCTACCGCATTCTAGCGGTAGAAATGCAGTTGTATAAATTTTTCAGCAACTTTTTTTTTCTAAATTTCTGCAAGTGTGCGTGTGTGTATGAGTTAGGTTTTACTGCTTTATTCCATTTCTGTAGAGGGCGTGTGTGCGTACGCATTTATTTCCGCCTACTCGTTAAGAGTTAAATGGCGCTTTGCTTTCATTTCCCGCCCACTCGTTTGAGTGGGACTTGTCTTTTTACTGCTTTCATTTTCTTCCTACTCACTTGAGTAGGAAAACCTTGTGTGGGTGCGTGTGTTTTCTTTTCTGTAGAGTGTGTGCGTGTGTTTTCTTTTCTGTAGAGTGTGTGCGTGTGTTTTCTTTTCAAGTAGAGTGCGTGTGTGTATGAGATAGATTTACTCCCGCCCACTCATTTGAGCCGGGACTTGCAATTTTATCGCTTTTTCAATTATGTAGAGTGCGTGCGTGTAGGAGATAATTTTACCGCTTTATTTATCGCTTTCTTCAATTCTGTAGAGTGTGTGCGTGTGTGCATTTATTTCCGCCTACTCATTTGAGTAGGTCTTGCTTTATTTAAATTTTCTTTATGGTTTTGAAGTGTGCGTGAGTGCTTGCATCAATTAGCCTTAATTTTATCTAACTGTCCTGTTTTTCGTGTTTTCTCTTATAATTGTTCAGTACTTAATTTAATACTCACGCTTCACCTAAAAACATAAAGCCGTCCCCATACCGATGAGTGGCTAATCTCTTTTAGCCTTCGGCATCGAAGAGCATTGGGACATAAAAAATGATTTGAAATAATTAAAAAACTTTATTTTTAATTTAATTTAAGGACTTAAGGTTTACCCCGGGTTAACGACGCATAGGACCACATAATCGATGTGTGGGCTCTATTTCCGTTATCCATACGCGACGCCGAGAGGCTGCACGTATGGACCGATCCCCCTTGGGTAAAGAGAACCGCGTACGCCCCCTCGAAAGAGGAGAAACGTAGTTCTGCCGGATTGGGTTCCCCGCCCAATAGCGGGGTTCTTAGCGTAATGCGGACGTTAAGGGGAATCCTTCGTCGGACTAACGTTCGGTCGAATAGCCTTAGCGCCCAGGTGAGCGATATCCCTAGACCAAGGTGAGCTCATGTTCTTGGAACCTCCACGGCCAAGTGCCTTTTATTAATTTAAAAACAAAGTTTAATAATTGTTAAGAATTGTTTTAGTCTTAATCCGATTCGATGCCGAGCGTTAACCCGTCATCGAACTAACTTAGTAAAATTCCGCTTTCTTTCTTTCCGCTTTAATTAAACAAAAAAATTCCACCTTACTGTTAGTAAGATAATAGTGTTCCTGGAAGAGTAGATATAATCAACGCGTCCCCGAGAATAATACGACCTCGGTATTTTCCCGAATACCGAGTACTACTTGCGATAGGTGCGCTTGCCTCCTTTCGTTAGAAAACTCGATCTTCTAACCGGCCCGCGGAATCTGACCATTTCGAACCAACCACAGTAGGTCTCTGTTCCGCGGACATCAAAAGCACTTAACTCTGCTGATAACCTCAACCTATAAGCTGCTTCTCCAATCCGCTCCAGAATCTCAAATGGCCCAAGGTATCTCGGACTCAACTTTTTCAAGCGTCGAATCCGTGAGACACCCTTGAACGGCTTGATCTTCAAGTACACCCAATCGCCAACACTGAATTCCACGTTCCTATGCTTGGCATTATAATACTTGGCTTGCCTATCCTGGGCAATCCACAACCGCTCCCGTATAGTATGCACTAAAGAAGTGGCATCTTCAATGTCTTGACGCTGATAAAGCTTGGACTCACCCGTTTCTAACCACGACAACGGCGTGCGACATTTTCTTCTGTAAAGAGCTTCGAACGGCGCCATCTGAATGCTTGCTTGATAACTATTGTTATAAGCAAATTCGACCAAGTATAGGTGGTCCTCCCACCTCTTTCCGAAGTCCAACGTACACATGCGGAGCATGTCTTCCAAGGTTCTGTTGACTCTCTTGGTCTGGCCATCCGTCTGTGGATGAAACGCCGTGCTAAACTTCAGTTTGGAGCCCAACATTTGATGCACTAGCCTCAAGTCATTGGACGTGAAACGCCCATCGCGATCACTCACAATACTGCGGGGCACCCCGTGCAAGCGCACAATGCTATCCACATAGAGCTTTGCCAACTTCTCTACTGGATCATCCTTCCTGATTGGTAAGAAATGCGACACTTTCGTCAATCTGTCAACGATCACCCAAATGGCGTCGTTTCCCTTCTGCAATCTTGGCAATCCATGCACAAAATCCATGGATATGTCGTCGAATTTCCACTCCGGTATAGGCAAGGACTTCAGAAATCCGCCCGGCCTTTGGCACTCCGCCTTCACCAAGGCGCACGCTTGACATTTGGCCACATACAACGCCACATCTTTTTTAAGTCCCGGCCACCAAAATAACTTTTTAAGATCACGATACATCTTCGTGCTCCCTGGGTGGATTGAGTACTTGGTATGATGAGCCTCGTACATCAACTCCGCCCGGAGGTTACCCCCACTTGGGATGCACAAACGATGATCCTTCCTTAATAACCCATCTTCTACCGAGAACTGGGAATTTGACCCATCCAAAGCGGCCTCCAAAAGCTCCTTCATGGAATCATCCAACTCCAATGCCTGCCGAACCCGGTCAGCCAGGTCATACTGCACCTCTGTCCAGTTTAACATTGCCTTGGCGCTCGACTGTTTGTCAACGCAACAGATCTCAAGCTTCTCCAACTCCCGTACTAGCCGCTCATCATGCACCGACAACCAGTTGGCTTGGGCGGGAGCCCTGCGGCTCAACGCATCCGCAACTGCGTTGCCCTTCCCGGGTACATAATGTATCTTGAAAGTGTAGTCCCCCAGGAACTCCATCCACCTCCTCTGCCTCATATTGAGATCCTTTTGATCCAACAAGTATTTTAGGCTCTTGTGATCGGTGTATATGTCGACCCTTACTCCGTATAGGTAGTGCCTCCACAACTTGAGTGCAAATATCACGGCCGCCAACTCCAAGTCGTGCACCGGATAATTTCTTTCATGCACCTTTAGCTGACGCGATCCATACGCTATCACGCTACCATGCTGCAACAACACGCAGCCCAAACCGCTACCCGAAGCGTCGCTATACACCTCAAAGCCCTCGGTCCCACTCGGCGAACTAAGCACTGGCGCCGTGGTCAACTGCCTCTTCAGCTCCTCAAAAGCTTGCACGCACTCTTGCGTCCACAAGAATTTCTGATCCTTCCTTGTCAACTTCGTGAGAGGTAACGCTACCTGCGAGAAGTTCTCTACGAAGCGCCTGTAATATCCGGCAAGCCCGAGAAAACTACGGACTTCCGCGACAGAAGATAACGCAGGCCACTCCCGTATCGCAACAATCTTCGCCGGATCCACCGCTATACCTTCCCCACTCACTATATGACCAAGGAACGTTACCGAGGGTAGCCAGAACTCGCACTTGGAGAACTTTGCGTAAAGCTCATTCCTCCTCAAAGTCTCCAACACCAAATGCAAATGCTTGAAGTGGTCTTCCTCGCACTGCGAGTACACCAAAATATCGTCAATAAAGACGATCACAAAGTGATCCAGGAAATCTCTGAACGTCCTGTTCATCAGATCCATAAACACCGATGGCGCATTCGTCAGTCCAAACGGCATGACCGTGAACTCGAAATGCCCATACCTCGTACTGAACGCCGTCTTTGGGATATCACATTCCCTGATCCTCAGCTGATAGTACCCCGACTTCAAGTCCAACTTGGAGTATACAGATGATCCGACTAACTGATCAAAGAGATCATCAATCCTCGGGATCGGGTACTTGTTCTTCTCCGTCAACTTGTTCAATTCTCTGTAGTCGATGCACAGCCGCATACTACCGTCCTTCTTTTTAACGAAGAGGACCGGTGCGCTCCAAGGTGACGAACTTGGACGCACATAACCTTGCTCCATCAGCTCCTCCAACTGAACCTTCAACTCCGCCATCTCCTTTGGCGCCAACCTATAAGGAGCACGTGACACGGGTTTGGCACCCGGCACGAGCTCGATCGTAAAATCAATCTCTCGCTGCGGTGGGGCTCCAGGAAGGCTATCTGGGAACACGTCTGGGTACTCGCATACCACGGGGATCTCATCCAAAGTGGACTTCGGCTTTGCGGCCTCCACTAATGCGAAGAACAGCTCTGCACCAGCACGAACCGCCTTCACCACCTGAAGAGCAGACATCAGTGTCTTGCTCGACCCCTTAAGCCCCTCGAACGTAGTCTCCCGCCCTACACCCAGCTTGACCTCCTTACGGTCGCAATCGATCCAAGCCTTCTGCTCTGATAGCCAATCCATTCCAAAGATAACATCGAACTCTACTAACGGCAGTAATGACGCTAGCAAGTCGAACTCTTGGCTCCCTATGTGAACCTTCACGGCGCACACTCTGTCCGCACGCATCGAGCACCCATTCGGTAGCAACACATCTAACTTGTCCTTCGCCATCGAAGAAGGGACTCCGATACGCGATATAAACTGTTCGGACAAGAAAGAATGCGAAGCACCAGTGTCGAACAGTGCCCGTGCCGGACTATCGCTAATCACCACAAAGCCTAAGCAAAAGGCATTATCTTAACAAGCAATAGGTAATAGTATTCTCAAGTCAACTTGCATAAATTAACTCATACCTGTCACCACATCCGCTTGCTTGATGGCCTCCTGCTGGCCCAAGTTGTAGACTCTAGGCTGAATCGGAGCATAATGGGACGCGGTCGACTCCACCGCTTTGCCCTTTTCCTCGTATGTGGCTCCTTGTTTCCTTTCGGACTTTGAGCGTCCACTCCAGCAGTCACGGGCAAAGTGCCCCGGCTTTCCACACGTGAAGCAAGCGCCCGGGGTTCGATTGGTAGTTGCCCCCGAGGCACCTGCAGAAGAAGCTGGACCCGACGTCCTAGACTTCTTGGAGAATCTGCGGTAGCCCGACTTCGACGTAGTCGGCGCCTTGAACTCTGATCTCTTGCCACCAGATTCCCTCTCCTTCTTCGCTTGCACGTTTCTCATATCCTTCTCCAAGGACCGGGCCGAACTGACCAGGGTCATGAAACCCTACGCCTTGGGCCCCGACAGCAGCAACCTCAAATCATCCCTTAGCCCTTCATAAAAGCGGCTCGTCTTGCGCTCCTCGTCTGCGAAGGTAGCGCCGGCATATCTCCCCAACCGAGTAAACTCGTGGAGGTATTCATCAACGGTGCTATCACCCTGCATCAACTTCTGGAATTCACTCTCTAGCGCGATCCTCTGCACCGAGGGGAGGTATCGAGCCATAAATAGTCTCGCAAACTCCTCCATCGGGACTTCGGCCAATGGCCTTCCCCTCAACTGATGCAGCTCTAGGCCCTCCCACCACAGTCTTGCGTCCCCATCCAAAAGGAACGTCGCTATAGTGGTCTTCTGCCACTCTTCAGTTTCCGTCGCAGTCATCACCCTGTTGACCCTTGAGAGCCAATCCTCTGCTTGGGTCGGGGTTTCTGCCCCCGTGAACACCGGTGGATGAAAGCCCATGACATGCTTCAGTTGTCTTTCAGTTGCTCTCCGCGGCAACTCTGGCTCCAACACAACTTGCTCAACCCTCCTTCGCTCTGCCGTCTGAACCGGTACTTGCTCCACAGCAGGAGCAGGCTGCTGCACCTGCCTTGCAGGCTGCGCATTAATCATTGCCATGACCGCTTCCGCCACCAACCTAATGGTCTCGGCAGACAAAGGTGTTGCAGGCGTATCGCTTGGCGCACTGCTCGCCTCAGAACCTGGCCGTTCAGACAGCCCAGCACCACTTCTGGTCACCTATATTCGTGCAAAAACACCGATAAGCGACCAAACATTACTGCAAACAGCAATTAAAGGAACACGCAGGTTCCTCAACAAGTGAATTTTCATTCCTAAGTGGACATTCATGGGTTCTTTTTCATGTTATAACGATGACGCACGTGACCGTGCTCACCACCCCTTAATAGAATTCGTCCACGAATTCATTTAAGCTTGACCGAAACCGGTAGTCTGATACCAATTTGTAACACCCCTATCCGTCGCATAGCATATAACAGTAGGTCCGGCCGGGGCCCGACGTCATATACTACGGACAGACCGGAAGGTTACGAATATGGACAACCATTCCAACCAATTCAACAACAACGTCCTACACAACGCATTCTAACGGAAGCAATTTAAAGTTAAACAAAGAACCCCCATAAGGCATGAATGTCCACTAGTAATAAATTTACCACAAAGGAATGACGAACATGAAAATACACAAAAGAGTTCACGGCCTTAAGGCCTTACAAAAGTGTTCACTTAACAAGATAACGACTTTCATACATCGGCACGCAGGCCGGCCATACATGAATATGAAAAAGCTAATAACTAAGCCTTCGAGGGCTGGCGCTGCAACTTGGGCTTTAGCCCGCTATTTGCCACTTGGTTCCGCAGCAGCACCTGTAGAAAACAACCCACCCAAGAGGTGGCAATACAAAAGGGCAACGGTCAGCAAAGCTGACCAAATTATAACGACCCCGTCCCGTTTCTCGGGACGGCGGTGCTTCTTCCCTACATATAAAACTACCATAGCAATTCTATAAAGTATTCTATTCGCCACAAGTGTCGGCACGCACGGCCGCACACTCCGTGCTCTCAGGGCACTAATCGGTGAACCCGGTCCGGACCCAGCCCGACACCGCGATTCCACCACCATCCCTCGGATGGCAACACTCGTGAGCATTTAGCCCTTTCAGCCGAAGCCTAGGCCCGTTTCCAGCCCCCCGGGAAGTCCCATGTACTTTAGGTCGCTTCTACCGAGACCACTTGGAATGGGTAGAGTTCCACCCGCCCGTTGCTCACTTCACCACGGCCATTTAGCCATCGGTGCGGGCCAAGTTTCCCCTCATTCCCACAATCGATCAAAACACGCACATAACCCCGTTATGTACCGATTTGCCCTCCAAGGCAACATCGTGGCGGCAATGCGATTCTGCCCAAGCTTTCCGGGTGCGCCTCGAGGTTAACCCCCAAGGATCCCTGTATGCAATCTACCGCGTAGAAATTTCGGAAAACTAAAATCATCGGCGCGGAGTCTTCTCCGGCCATGCAATGCAAACATCACCGATCCGGGTTAAACCCGAATAGGCTTCACACACAATGCCTACGCCCGTACTCCGATTCCGGGCTCTAACAACGGGGACTTTACATATCTACCCGAAGGGGTTCCGCGCCTCAACACTCACTCGCGAGAGAGGGATTTCCCCATGCATAGAAAGAAGGGCGACTACACATGCCCTAAGAAGAGGATCGTTACCCTCGAAGATTTCCGCGGCGCCATGAAGATGTAGTTGGATGGAAAGCTTCGCCTCGCCCTTGCCTTCGAGGATCCGGACTCGGATCGTGAATCGGTGCTCCGCCGGCGGCCGGAACTTTGCTCCTCCTCCTCTTGGCTCTCACCTCTCTCTAAGAGTTTAGAAAGAGAAAGGGTTGGGTTGGAATGAGGGAATTCAGCCCCAAACTCAACCCTAATACCCCCTAGGTTAACCCCCAGCCGTTAGATCCAAAATAAAAGATCCGGACGGCTCGGATTCAACCCAAAATATCAGTTACGCCGATCCACACGGGTCCTGACACGGCCGTGTGCCACGGGTCGTGTTACCTGGAGCTTCAGGACGATCGTCGGGCTTCATGAACACGGCTTCGAACACGGCCGTGTTCGAGGCTGTGTGCCCCACACACGGCTTGAGACACGGCCGTGTGTCTCAGGCCGTGTACTTCTCTGACTCGAGACAGCACAAAAACACAATAAATCACTGAACACGGGTAGGCACACGGCCGTGTGCCTGGCCGTGTGCCCCTGTTCAGACCTCCAAAAGTGCCATTTGATCGCCCCGCGATCATCTCCGAGGTTGGGGTCTTACACGTAGTGTCCATAACAAGTATTAAATGTTGTCTTGGGAATATCACATTCCCTGATCCTCAACTGATAGTACCCGAATTTCAAATCCAACATTGAGTACATTTTCGATCCAATTAGCTGATCAAACAAGTCCTCAATCCTTGGAATCGGATACTTTTTCTTTTTTGTCAGCTTGTTCAATTCACGGTAGTCAATGCAGAGACACAAGCTCCCTTCCTTATTTTTCATAAAAATGACCAATGCACTCCAAGGAGATGAACTTGGATGTATATATACATGCTCTAGTAGGTCCTGACACATAACCTTTAACTCTACCATCTCTTTTGTCACTATCCGGTACGTTGACTGTGTAGGACCCTTCCCCCCAACCTTTGCTCGGGTCGGGCCGGAGGGGATCTTAATTTCCCAAGACGTCCACCCAGTGCTCCTTAAGGGGTAACGACCCACACTACTAGGAACTAGTTGGCCGCCTTGCTCAGTTTGAATCACAACATTCACATCATATCACAGAGTATTGCGGAAGTATTAACAGGAAACCATAGTATATATATAACAATATAAATTTAAGGAGAATGCAAATGCCATAACCGCTGTTTATACATGAAGCCCGTAGGCTATATGTATGTCTATTATAAACTCCTCGCACTCTCAATCCTGCTTGTTAGTACTCACGTCTCGAAACTCCAGATACGATGGGGTTGCCTCTTCTCTAGTAGTCCTATCAGCTGGCATAACATCCCGCGACAGCTTGTCACTACGATGCTCCATCTCCTGTGAATGGTTATTAAAATAACTGTTAGTCACAGAGCTAAGTGGAAACAAATCTACTCCCAGGATCCATATCTAGGGGACGAGCTCACGCACCCAACAAAAGTAGATAGTCAAAGCATGAGTGAGTTAGTACAGTATTTCATATATAAGCTTGGAGCAAACATGAAAAGAGGTGTAGCATAGTATAACTGGAATAGCAGTAGTAATATACATCAATTATAATTAAAGCTCCACTAGTACATCAGCACATTAGGTATTCATAACCTGTGTTCATACTGCAGGCATTCACAGCCGCGCACATACCCAAGGCATTCACAATCGCGCACACACTACAGGCATTCACAACCACGCAAACACTACAGGCATTCACAGCCGCGCACATACTACAGGCATTCACATCCGCGCACATGCTGCAGGAATTCACAGTCGCGCACACACTGCAGGCATTCATAGCCGCACACACACCGCAGGAATTCACAGCCACACACACACCCTATGTCGACAGAGTATGGATCAGTTCTTTTCAAGCAGGGTAGTGAGCCCTATGGGACTCACCGATGTGGTTGTCGGTGACAATGACCAGTCCTGCCACTTCTAGGAGTGGTCGTACTGCACAACCCAGGCCCCAACATATAACCCTATATACTCTTGGATGTGAGCGACATCCGACAATTCAACATTTTGGCCGACCAATGGAGGAAACCTAATGGGGAAAAACATAGTGGTCGGTCACCCGTGGTACCCAACTCCCTGTCTCCTTAAATCATCAAACTTCCTGCACCAGTGCGATTGGTCTACGGAAGTGACTGACCCGCCACAATTTACCACAAGAAATTTACAAGTAAACAAGTTAAAATAATTTTGCTATCATGCACCAGGTCTACAGCGGCTTGCCCTACTATGCTTTAAATAATTCGGGCAAACAACACTTGGCTCGACTTTCCACAAGGAGCGTAGAAGCGCTTATTTGGGGTTAATTTAGGAGGAACATCTAAACTCCTGTTATCCTCAACTAAGGCTCAACCTATCAGATAACTGCTCGTCAGAGCAGAACCTATGCTTAAAATAGTAAATTGCAGAAACAAAAGTGATGTGATAAAGACTGCTGATAGTATAAGCTATAGAATTTAAATATTGTAATGAAATAGGACCAGTACAAAACTGGAATAGTACTAGACAGAAAGAATTGAAAATAAGTACTGAAAGGACCTAGACCAGTACGAGACTGGAATAGTACTTAAAAGGAATGAACTAAACCGAAAGTAAATAAGCAAGACCAGTACGAGACTGGAGTACTAAACAGAAAGTAGTGAATTGAAATAAATAAAGGAACTGGACCAGTACGAGACTAAAATAAATCATAAATAAAATTGTTAGTAGTCCAATCACTCCATTCAGGAGACTTCAGTTCCATCTCCGTTCTCAGGAGGCAAGTTCAGTTTAATCTCCGTTCTCAGAAGGCAAGTTCAGTTTCATCTCCGTTCTCAGGAGGTATGTTCAGTTACATCTCGGTTCTCAGGAGATATGTTCAATTCTATCTTTGTTCTCAGGAGGCATGTTTAGTTCCATTTAAATTTTTAGAAAGCTTCTTTGGGTTTTACATATTATTAAGATTCAATAATAATTCAGTTGCGCCTTTCAATCACGGCTTAATCGGATCATGAGACTTATTATGAGTTACACCTTTATCGTTCATCCAAGAATAAATAGCAACTCATTTGTTCGCGTCGGATCGAATCCGAGAATCTCGTTATAGAGCACATTTTTTCTTGAATTTCAACCTCAAAAATTGTTTCCAACACATGAGGGAAATTCTTCACCAGAAACGAGGTTGGGAATTATTTTACCCAAAGCTTGTACTTTCATCTTCCAAGTTCACCAAAAATTTCCGAGAGTTATTTTAAGAATGAGGCGCTCGGTTGTTTCGCAAAAACCTTGAAATACTCGGACCTAGAAAATCTTTCTTCGATAACTCTCGTCGATTAATCAATTGAACTTAATATTCAATATATAAAGTGGTCATGCACTACGATTTTTCATTTTTGAAGAATTTGAGCGCATAAATTCCCGAGCGCGACCCTAAGTTCTAGAAAATTAGAAAATCTTTAAATTTTATCCCAAGGTTCCCAAATTTTAATAGAACCTTTAAGAGGGCCTGATAAGAGTCTAGTAAATTTTCCAAAAAATTTCGAGTAATTTTTGGTCTCTAAATTAGCCAAATAATTCTTATTTAGACTTTTAAAAATAACAAATCAATTTCAAAAATTCTCAAAATTGTTTTGGAGGTTACCCTCATCAAGGGGAGCAATTTTCATAATCAAACCTTTTTAACCAGGTCTTTAGTTTAGCCCCAGAAAATTAAAACCCTTCTTATTAATTATAATTTTAAAATCATAAAATTTATAAAAATTTAAAAAATTTATAACGTGAACGACTAAGCAGGGGGAGGGGTCCTTATGTAGGAGTATATAGCCACTAATGGCGGTTAAGGGTGGTGGAGCTCATGAGGGTTATTTCCGCCGAGGCCGAGCTCCAACAGGGGTGGTGGTGGCTTGTTTTGAGCTTGGAAGAGGGGTGAGACTAAGTAGGGGGAGGGGTCCTTATATAGGAGTTTTTTGTACCCCTCTCCTCTTCTCCCTGATGTGGTATTATTCTCCCATAGAAGAGATGGGATGAACTCAACCCAGCTGTCCAGGATAGGTGGCTGCCATAAGGTAGGTGTAGTACAACCAATTGTTACCATCTTGGAGGCATGGCTAGGTGGGCTTTTAACATATGCTTAAGAAATAGAACAGAGAAGGAGAGGGTGGCCTCATCTTTGGCCCAAGGGCCATCCTCTTTGCGGGAATTCAAGACCCATATGGGGTTGATATTGGGCCCAAAGGTGGCCTGTATGAGTGGCCTCAAGAGGATGTGTGGTGGAGTGGTTTTTATAACATAAAATTTATGTTTTTAAGAGGTTTGACCAAAGTCAACCATGGGGTGGGTCCCCCTTGCTGGTCAAAGACAAAATAGGTCCATGCCATCGGGTTCGGGTTAAAGTTGGGGTGTCGAGTCACAATTGGTTTGTACACGCTTTTAGATGCACAATTGTGCTCGATTTGGCCACAAATTGACCACCCGTCATCGAAACTGACTGGGACAGACTCAGTTGACTTTGTATTGACCATACGAGTCCAATGCCACTGAACGGGGTCGAACCGGAGTTCATTTGGTAAATATCCAAAATCTGTGTGTCGCACCGCGCTAAAACGGTCAAATTGCTCATAACCATTGTTAGGCTTCGAATTACGACGTAACGAGTTCCAATGCGTTCATATTGACTACATGAAGTCATAGGAACTGACAGAACTCAAATCAGAGTTCTCTATGTCAATATCCAAAAATCTCATTTTTGGATGTTCTATAAGGAACTGATATATCCACCATATGACCTCGAAACTCAACAGATCGAGTTTCAACGCACTCGTATTGACTATACATGGTCACGGGAACTGACATAACTCAAATCAGAGTATTCTAGCTTTATATCCTCGTCTAGGGTTAGCTCCTACCTTGGTATGGGCCACGGGTAGAGGTTTGGGTCACTTTTATTGTGTCCATTAGGGTTCCGGTGGCCCAATAAAAGTCGGGATGTTACAAAGCGTGGCACAGGTTTAGCACCAAGCACCGGCTCAATAGTGAAGTCGATCTCTCTCTAAAGTAGAGCTATAGGGAGATTTTTGGGAACACATCTGCATACTCTGACATAATAAGGACATCACTTAAACTGAGCTTAGGCTCCAAAGCTATCATCAGCATGAAGAATAACTTCGTGCCCTTCCTAACCACTTTGACCACTTGGAGAGCAGACATCAGTTTCTTACTCAATCCTCACATACCTGCAAACTTGGTCTTGCGTTCAGTATCTTGCCCTAGTGTTACTTCCTTCGAGTTGCAATCAATGCATGCATGCTACTCTGAAAGCCATTCCATGCCAAATATCACATCAAACTCTAATATCGGCAGCATCGATGCTTCTAAGTCAAACTCATGACTTCCTATCTGCACTTTAACATAGCAAACTCTATCGGTGCGCATCAAACACCCATTTGGAGGCAACACATCCAATCTATCTTTTGACACAAAAAAGGCACTCTGATATACATTACAAAGTCCTCAGATAAAAAGGAGTGAGAATCTCCTATATTAAATAGTGCTCTCACTGGATAGTCCAAAATTAGGAAAATGTCTAATACAAATAAGTTATACAAGCAATGCATAAGGTATAAAGTATATAAAGCAATAAAGTTGTATACTAACGCATAACTGTCACCATATCGTTCTATGTAATGGCCTATTATAAGCCAAGATTAAAGACTCTAGGTTGAGCTGGAGCATAATGGGACGTAGTTGACTCTGTTGCCTTCCACTTTTCAGCATACAATGCTCTTACCTTTCTCTTTGTCCTCGGAGGACCACTGCAATAGTCTCGGGCTATGTGTCCTGGCTTGTCGTAAGTATAACAAATAATTGGGCCTCCTCGCCTACTAGTCGCCCCAAAAATAGTTGAAGGGTTGGCCCAAAAGACCTAGGCTTCTTGTTCTACATGCATTATCCAGACTTTATAGACCTTAATACTTTGAACTCTGGCTTCGTAACACCCAAGTATTTCTTACTTTAAACTCCTTTAAAATCAAACTCTAGGGATCGGGCAGTATTCACCAACGTCAGAAATCCCTATATCATCGTACCTGAGTGAAGTAACCTCAGATCATCCCACTGGCCTTCATAGAACCGGCTGGTTTTTCGCTCCTCGTCAGCATACGTAAAGCCCACATACTGCCTAATCTAGTGGACTCATCCAAGTAGTCATCAATAAGACATCACCCTGAATCAACCTCTGGAACTGATTCTCCATCACAATCCATTGTGCGGAAGTGAGATACATTGCCAGAAAAAGTCTCAAAAACTCCTCCATCGAGAGCTCAGTCTGTGGCCTTCCAGTAAATGTTATAGTTCCAACTCAACCCACCATAGCCTTACCTCTCCTTCCAACAGAAAGGTAGCTACAGTCACTTTTTGCCTCTCCTCCGTCTCTATTACCTCCAAGGTTCTCTTTATTCTTGAGAGCCAGTCTTTGTCTTGAGTTGGGGATCTAGTTACCTCAAACGTTGGAGGATGGAAACAAAAAAAATGCTTTAGTTGTTTCTTCGTTGCTCGCCTCACCGCCAAAGGCTCATCAGGTACTTGCCTCATAGCCACGGGCTCAACGATGCCAACCTGTACCGGGGCAACCATAGGGGTAGGAGGTTGTACTTTCCCTCCTTGTTGTGCATTGATCAGCACAAACACGGCTTCAGCAACCAATAGAATTGTTTTAGCAATAGGAGGAGGTGTAGGAACCTCAGCTTATGCCCTACTTTCTGCCGAGCGTTGGGGCTGAGACAGGCCCGCACCACTTCTAGTCACTTATAATCAGCAAATACACAATTAAGTGACTAGTCATATTGCAAAATAGAAATCTCAGGAACACGCAGGTTCCACAAACATGTGTATTTTCATTCCTAAGTAGACATTCATGGGTTCTTTTACGTTGTAACGGGAATGCACATACACGTGCTCACTACCCCTTAAAATAATTCGACCATGAATTCGAATAAGAAAGACCGACACCAGAAGCTAATACCGAATATAACACCCCCAACTGTCACAAAGAATATAACAGAAGGTCCGGTCGAGGCCCCACGCCATATTTCACGGATAGTTAGTGGAGTTATGCATTGAAACCAAAACATCCACATATCCAAACTCAGAGTTACATTTAAGCAGAAGATGTTAAATAACAAGAAACCATAATTAGGAATGTAAACTATATAAATAAATAGGAAAGAGAGTTGTACATAAAGTCTGGCCTTAAGACCTTACAACATATGAAATGTTTATAGCACCAAGGTGGTTAACATACTTCGGCACGCAAACCAGCAACACATGAAAATTAGTAAATACTTTGATTGGCCTTCGACGGCCGGCGTAGCACAAAGGAGATTCGGCCCATTACTTCCCACTCGGCTCTCCTGCACCTGCACAAGAACAATCCACCAAAACGTTGCAAACAAACTAATGATCAGCTTTAGCTGACCAATTTATAACGACCTAACCCCATGCAAAGGTCGATGGTACCCCTTCCTTGTAAGCAAGCAGGATTTATTCGAAGAAAGAACGTGTAACTTAAGAACCATTTACCATCAACGGAAACACGACTAGCCATATGCTTCTTGCTCCTAAGGCACTCCTTCGGTGCACTCACCGAGTCCCACCACCATCCTAAGTCCCAGACTTGATGGTTCACTATGAGAATTATTAGTCACACATAAAGCTAATGACTCTCTCATATGCCAATGATGATTCCAAGTACTTTAGGAATCTAGTCCGAACAATATAGTGTGGGTATAGTTCAGCCACAGCTCGTTACTCAAATTGTCATGCGTAATAAACATGATGTGGGTCAGCCTCCCCTTTCTTGATCACAACATACATAACTATGTTATGTTCCGAGGATGGTTCTTATGCCACCACAACTGGAGCCATCAGGCTCTATAGCTTAATATATTACCCACCTTATCTCATGAGCACGAGCTTTGCAACCACAATCAATGCTCTCTAAGGCTTATCGCTAGTGATAACCACTTTCGTCGCATGATATCAATAGAATCACTAATCTGTCTTATGTTCGGGTTCACACCTAGCATACACAACTACTCACTGGTCTCTCTAATAGATCTATCGCCAGCAATATCGCCATCACGGGCGATAACAATAGAATCGCGTTCTCTATTGCAAACTTGGGTGTTTCTTAGAGATATCCTCCAGTACTTCTGCAGTAAACTGCAGTACCCCCCCCCCCAAAAAAAACCCGAAATCTATTCGTTTTCCACGAAGTCTTCTCCAGCAAGCAAATCAACATCACCAATCCAGACAAACTTGTCATAGATGGGCTTCATAAGGCATAACAATGTCTGTACTTTGATTTCAAACTCTATATGCAATTCTACCGGATATACTCTATATCAACCCATTGAAAACTTCCTATTCTTCACCAATTGGAGAGGGTTTCCACGCAAACATGCCTAATAAGGACTTCACTTATACATGTTGGGTTTTGGGGATGACACAACACTTGTGCACGCAGCGGAAAAAGGAATAAGAAAAACCAAAACGAGTTCAGATCTGGCAATATTCATGAATCAAGAAGTAAAGCAAAATGTAATAAAATTACCTTTGAGGGATTGAGTCAGGACTCAACCTAGATGCTCCAGAAAAATAGTTCGGCAACACACCGGCTTGAGTCTTGAGCGCAGAAAGTATATCTGTGCCTCTACAGTAATCCATACGATCGGGAGAACCCACAGTAACTTGTCACACAAGCACTAGGTCGGGAGAGGACACTCAGCGTCTCCACAGACTGCTAGATCTATTGTAGGAAAGGCGACGACGACACTCATCGGGATCAGGATCGGAATCGGCGTCAGGATTTGCGGAACACTTCCATCGGGTTTCTAGGTTTTCTTCTTATCGCACAGTAACGGCTCGTGTGCATAAAAGATAAGATCCACCATAAGAAAACCCTAAAACATCCTATTATATCCCAGGAGATAGATTCAGCAAGCCAACATTTGACTCAGCACGAGCATTTGTCAAACTCAGCTTAATAAACAATTCGTCGAACTCAGCTCGACGAAATATGCACCAAAGGCCAGAACGTCGAACGGCATTCATCGAACTCAGCTAGATGAAATCTGCGCCAAGGCCAGAACGTCGAACTTCATTCGTCGAACTAAGCTCGATGAAATCTGTGCCAAGGCCACAACGTCAAACTTCATTCGATCAAATCTGCGCCAAGGCCAGAACGTCGAACTTCATTCGTCGAACTCAGCTCGATGAAATTTGCGCCAAGGCCATAACGTCGAACTTCACTCGTCGAACTAAGCTCGACAAAATCTGTGCCAAGGCCAGAACGTCGAACGGCATTGAGTGAATACAATACACTCAACGTCTAAGAGCCAGATTTGCCAGGTAAACCCCTTTACTTGACGAAGGCTGGACTCAATGCACTCAATGCTTAAGTGCGACAGTCAATGCACTCAATGCACTCAACGGCAACATTCGCAGAGTTAACACTTAACCCGCGAAAGCGTCGACTGGACTCAACGCTCTCAACACTTTCAGCCCGATGGCATTGAGTGAGCTAAACACACTCAATGCTAAATACCTTAGAATCTTTTCAGCCCCTTTTCAATATCCTTCAACTCATCATATGAGCTAAATAGTACAGATCCAATCTCCCAATTTCTCCACAATCATATGTGCGACCCTGATAGGCTCATACTGAGTTCGTAGTGAGGTTACATGCTTGATCACTTTAAGATCACTATGGTTAAACCAACAGTCTCCCACTTGATCTAAAAGTATCAAACAAAAGCTTCACAAACAATGAGCGGCATCTAGCAAAATATCATTGCTCCCCAAACAGTAAGAGTTTATAAAATTCAAAATCCATTGTGACCAATGTTACAGTGTTGTCATATCTCTTCGTCCCTTACATCCGGATAGAACTAGAGGTATAGACCGTGTCACTCTCATAAATGTTCAATCCAAGTTTCTTGATCTAGAATGGACCTTATTGAATCCAGAAACCTGACTTCTCCTAGAGTTCGGATCTAAGGTTGCAGCTCACACCTACTCTTCCTGAATTCCTCCCTGGACGAGAGTCTCAAAGACTAAAAATAGATTGTGGGCTTTAGCTCGGAGGTCTCACCACTTACCCGAAAGAACTAAAGATTCTTCCCCTCCCTAGCCGATGCTGAGCTAAGTGCCTTAGTGGAAGAAGAAGAAGAAGAGGTCAACCACCATCTTCCAAGCACCTTATCGGTCTATTTATAGTCCTCTAAGTTTGACCTACCAATAACCAAATGGAACCGACCAAAAATTACCAAAATACCCTGGGTTGGGTCTGCCAACAATCAAACTCCGCTGTTCTGAAGGGCTATATGCAGACCACCAAGGGCAAAAGTGTAAAATCACCTAGGGTTAAAAAGGTAAAAAATTGTCTTCCCACTTGACCTGCACTCGACCATCCGTCGAGCCGATGCTAGGCCCATCGTTTAACTGGCGTTAGGGGAGAAAGAAGTCTCGCAGGCGAGATCTTCTCCCCCTTCTGCCTCATCCTGCCTCATGAGTAACCTGTCTCGCTGACTACTCTCTCGCCTTGCGAGTGGCCAACTCCATGGCTCCCTCTCGCCTTGCGAGTAGCCCACTCCATGGGCCCCTCTTGCCTTGCGAGTTGCCCGATCCCTGGGTCCTTCTCGCCCTGCGAGTGGCCTTCTCCCTGGGTCCTTCTCGCCTTGCGAGTAGCCCACTCCATGGGTCCCTCTCGCCTTGCGAGTAGCCCACTCCATAGGTCCCTCTCTCCTACTCCTCTCTTTTCCTTGAGCCTTTTGCTCCCGCGAGTCCGAGGTTGTACACAATCCCCGCTCTTTTCGAGGTTGTCTCAAGCTTGGAAAGAAAGTCCAACCAAGGATCGCGTCATAAAGTTCATTTATGAGGGAATATTTTGCGGGTCCCTCTACCGGAGCCTATAAATATATGGTACCTACCCCGTGTAGAGAGTGCCCCCCTCTCTCACCTCTTCCTTCCCTCGCTCTCTCGCAGTCATGTCTCATGGCCAGAGTTTTCGCGAACGCCTTGCGATGGTGCGCAAATAAAACAAGGCCAACAAGGCCGCTCTGGTCCCGGCTTTGGTTCGAACCCCTGCTTCCCCTCCGTTGTCGTCTCGCCTGAAGAAAGTAAAGACAGTTGGTCCCCCCCCCTTCTAGGCCGAGGAGCTCAATCCTGCCTCTTTGGAAATCCATACCCCTCCTCCCGCATCTCCGAGAGAGAGAGAGGTGACTTTTTGCTTTTTCCCCTATGTTATTTTTTTTTCTTTGCTTATCTCATTTTCTCGCTTCATGCTTTACCAGGGAGATCTCGCACCTCCTCACCAGCCGATAAAGTCGTTGGATAATACCGTCATCGACCACCAAGACTCCGACTCGCCTCAGCCATCTACCCCTCCGAGTATGAAGAATGATGATCCTTCCCAGATCGATGGTACCTCTCGCAATCCAGGTGAGTGAATTAGACCTTTCCTCTCGCTCCTTTGTGACGCTCGCCCCTTCCAAGAATCCTTGCGATAACCCCTCTCATTCTGCCCTTTGGCTCCTTCATGCGCAGGCACCCCAATCGATTAGCCCGCAGAAGACTTCTCTGGGCAGCTCGTCATCTCACCTCCTCCTCACCCAAACGAAATTGAAGATTATCTGGGCAACCCCATGGATCCGGTGGTGATGAAGCGTAGGACTGCCGAGATGTTTCGGAAATGCCAACGCCTTATCCGCGAGATGGATCAGACAAACAAGCCGCCGACAGGCGAATCGACTGGTTGGAGATTGAATGTGCTCGCCTGTCTTCTGAGATTGATGCTGGAATCGAGATAGACGAGACCGACCCTCAGGCAATTATAAACGAGTTCTACCAGCAACTTCGTCTCGAGCGTCGTGGTGTCGATGTTGTTCACGCTTTTCACATCCCTAGCCGCCCCCTGTGCGGGGTCTCGTAGTGGGCGCTGGAAATGGCACAAACACTGAAAACCCTCCGCCTCGTCTCGCCTGTCTAGATAGTCTCGCCCTTTTTCTTCCATTCCTAATTCTGTAATATATTTTTTGTTCTTGTCTCGCCTATACTTTAGGCCCTTCGAACATGATGCCCGCCTTGTGCGGAATGGGACATTTAATAATTATTGTATATCCAACTAATTTCGCTGCTGAATAATTGTCATATGGCTAGGCTCAATTAATTAATTTATTTTTATTTATACTTTGTTAATTTATTTTTATTTATACCTTGTTATTTGCTTTTTCTGTTCTTTCTTGCTGGGAAAGCCCACGTTGGGCCACGCGATTTGAGGCCAAGAGTGAATGTGAAACGCCAGCCGACTCTCCCACTCCCTCCATATGTGTTTCCCACCCATTTTCCCTACTTACCATATCCACTATAAATATCCCCATCCCCAGACCGGGATGACACCCGCGCTCTTACCGCTGCCGCATCCTAGATCTTGCTCTTTTACTTCCTCCGTCTCGCCTCTTGCTCTCGTCTTCTCTTCTTCCCACTACTTTTTGCGACCGTCTCATCTTTCCTTCTTCTCACTACTTCCATTGACCGTCTCGCTTTAAATGGGAAAGAAGAAGGTTGAATAGGGTGAGGGGCGCAGCCGGTGCGGGAGACGATTCGCTGACCATGACTTCCCCCTGGCAGAATCTCTGAAGAGGAATACAACCTCTTCACCCGCGAGTTCTTGGCGGAGGGATTCGAATCGCGGCCCCCAAAGGTTGGCGAGGCAATCAACACCTTTTACCTGGCGAGCTCGCCTTCCCCGTCTCGCACTTTGAGGCGGGGCTGAGACTTCCCCTCTGGCTGAAGGTTAAACAGGTCCTGAAATATTTCGGAGCAGTCCCGGCGCAACTAAATCCGAACGCTATCTCGGTTCTAGTTGCTTTTGCCAGCTACATGCACCGGGAGTGCATCGAATTCATTTTGACAGTCTTCTGCAAGTTGTTCATCTACCATGCCAACCACAACGGCGTCTCCTACTTCACCGGGCAAGGCCTCAAGGTATGCGAGACGCACAACAAAAATCATCACTGGCTCACTCACTTTGTCTTCATACGCGGTAACTTGGGGCGTCCCGCTCGCTCCCGTATCGCCTGCCGAGGCGTTCTACGTGTCCCCATAGGTTGGCGGCATGGATAAGCTCCTCTACGACTTCTTCGTCGGCAAGAATTTCGAAGTTCAATTCCTGAGGCGGGGCCTCGACTCCCTCCTTCATGTGCTCCCTGGCGAAGGTATGCTCGCATCCCTTTGATCTCGCATTTATTATTTCATCTTGCCTTATTATCTCCCAGTTGTTTGTTTAGGAGAGAGGAACGTCCCAGTCCACCCCCCTTACAAAAGCAATGCTAAGCCGACAAAAAGTCTCGCTCTCGCCAGCATGGCAGCCGAGGCGCCGAAAGAGTCCTTGGCCCCTTCCCTCAAGAAGAGGCCCGCCGAAGGCGCCGCTCCCTCTCGCTCCAGACCCAAGAAAAAGATGAAGAAATTTGTATCCTTCCCTAAAGGGAAAAGGAAGAAGGCCCATAAAGAGAAGAAGGAGATGTCGGGGTCCCTGAGCCCCATCTCCGTAGGAGAATCTCAGTCCCCTCGATCGCCTCCTCGACAGGCCGTCTCGCCTACCCGTGAGACTGCACTTCTCGACCAGCCTGCCAGCACCTTGATTCAACCAATTGGATCTCCATCTCGCGAAGCCGCTTCCTCCAATCGCCCAGCCCCCTCCTCTCATCAAAATTTTAACATGGGCCCCTTGGTTTAAGATGTCGTTAGCGACCAAGTTCTACTGTGGGAGAAGGAAGCGAATCGGGTATCGATCTCCACCCTCCTTCCCTCATGGAAGGAGCAGGACCAACCCACTAGCCACGCCTTCTCTTTGGGCTACGGCCTTTATGGGGTTCCATAGTCAGATTCCGTTGAAAAGGAAACCTCGCGAGATCTTGTACTGAAGACCACTCACCCCCATCTATGCTCCATGGAGCTTTCGCACCGCCTCTCGCACCCCCTGGTTTTTAATAATAGGAAATGGAAGGAATCTGAGGCAGGCCTAGCGGCGGAGTGCGAGAAGTCAGGGGATCTCGAAAGGAGGCTGGCTGTTGCTGAAACCCTTCTCGCAAAGGCCCAGGGTGGCTTGGTAAGCCTTATCTTACCCTTTGTCAGTTTCTCTCGCATGTGGTCCTTGCTAACTGATAAGTGTCCTGCCGGATGCCGAGATGTCTGAGCGAATGCACTCATGCATAGCGGCCCTGGAGGAGGAGGTCAAAGACTTGAAGGCTCAGAACGTCCACCTTCGGGACAGTGCTCCGTCGTCCTCTTGCCCAGCACTCCCCCAGGCTCCTCCTCCTCATATTCCTATGAAGAGGTCGAAGAGCTCTGCCGAGACGCCAACATTAAAATGGTCGGGCTCATTCTGAAAATGATGAAGGAGCTGAGGGGTCGTCAAAGAAGATTCTGAAACTGTTACCGTGCGTAATCTTGTGCCAGAACTCTACGGCGAGGAGAGCGAGGACTCATCTTCCAGCGAGTAAGAGTGAAGAAACGCCGGCGGGATCCGGGGCTCCTCCTCCCCTCCTTTTGTTTCTATGAAATGTTTACTTAGTCCTTTTTGTGATCAGACTTGGAAGCATACTCTTTCACGAGAGAGCACCCCCTCTCTTTTTTGTAATGAACAATTATATGATTAAATATATAAACTTTTTGTCTTGTCCTCTCGCTTTTACTTTCTTTTTATTTCACTTTGCTTTCATTTACTGCGAGAAGACCCTCTAATTTTCTTACCCTTGCGAGATGGAGCTACTCCTAGTCTCACCGTCTCGCTTGGGAGTTGGCTTTGTTCAAAGTGTGTCATTAGACTACCCCCTCCACTTTTGTGTGTGAGACCAACTAATTTCCCTCCCTCGTCTCGCCTCATGATACCTACGGCGCGAGTGGCCCCCAGGGATTAACCTGCTCCCTGATTAGGCAGGGCCTTTCCTCCCCCGCGAGTGCCCACACTCCATAGGTGAGACCTTCATCTGGGTAGCAAGCTGGGAGTGCCTCTACTTGCACTGCTCTAACTCTTTCCTCCCACATTATCTTTTTATGAACTTTCCTTATTTGTTGACTAGTATAGATGTTTATTTAAGAGATCTCACTGCTCACTCCACCACCAAGCTTGCCCACAACCCTGGCAGCTTGATGAGAGCCTTGTCAGTGGGTCTTCTCGTGGTCTTGCCATTCATCCTATCGCCGAGTGAGCCTACAGTCCTGCCAGCTTGATGATAGTCTAGTCAGCCGGTCTTCTCGGGGCCTTGTCATTCATCCTGCCACCGAGTGAGCCTACAGTCATGCCAGCTTGATGAGAGCCTAGTCGTGGGTCTTCTCAGGGCCTTGCAATTCATCCAGCCACCCAGTGAGCCTACAGTCCTGCCAACTTGATGAGATCCTGGTCAGCGGGTCTTCTCGGGGCCTTGCCATTCATCCTGCCACCAAGTGAGCCTACAGTCCAGCCAGCTTGATGAGAACCTGGCCAGCGGGTCTTCTCGGGGCCTTGCCATTCAACCTGCCACCGAGTGAGCCTACAATCCTGCCAGCTTGATGGGAGCCTTGTCAGCGGGTCTTCTCAAGGCCTTGCCATTCAACCTGCCACCGAGTGAGCCTATAGTCCTACCAGCTTGATGAGAGCCTGGTCAGCGGGTCTTCTCGGGGCCTTGCCATTCATCTTGCCACCGCGTGAGCATATAGTCCTGCCAGCTTGATGAGATCCTGGTCAGCAAATCTTCTCGCGGCCTTGCCATTCATCTTACCACCAAGTGAACATATAGTCCTGTCATCTTGATGAGAGTCTGGTCAGCGGGTCTTCTCGAGGCCTTGCTATTCATCCTGCCATCGAGTGAGCCTACAGTCCTTCCAGCTTGATGAGAGCCTGGTCAGCGGGTCTTCTCGGGGCCTTGCCATTCATCCTGCCACCGAGTGAGACAATAGTCTTGCCATCTTGATGAAAGCCTGGTCAGCGGGTCTTCTCGAAGCCTTGCCATTCAACCTGCCACCGAGTGAGCCTACAATCCTGCCAGCTTGATGGGAGCCTGGTCAGCGGGTCTTCTCAAGGCCTTGCCATTCAACCTGCCACCGAGTGAGCCTATAGTCCTACCAGCTTGATGAGAGCCTGGTCAGCGGGTCTTCTCGGGGCCTTGCCATTCATCTTGCCACCGCGTGAGCATATAGTACTGCCAGCTTGATGAGAGCCTGGTCAGCAGGTCTTCTCCGGGCCTGGCCATTCATTTGTCGCAATCTCATTTCATGGAAAGAAACACCTGGAATTTCATTATATCGGGAAATTGTAATAAATTTACAAGTATTGAAAAAGATAAAATGTCAATGGTAGAATCTCTTCAGGTCATCGCCGCTTCAGGCTCGATCGAGGGGTACCCCGTCCATATCTTATAGGTGGTACCCTCCTGAACTTAGGACCTCCCTCACTATAAAGGGTCCCTCCCAGTTGGGGTTAAGCTTTCCTACTGAGGCCCCTCTACCCGTTGCATCCACTTTCTTGAGGACCAAGTCACCCTTCTAGAACTATCTAATCCTGATATGTTTATCAAAATATTTTGCCATTCGGCACTTGACTTCTTCTTGCCAAATTGATGCTAATTCCCTGAGCTCCTCCACCAGGTAAAGAGAGAGCTTCTTCTCTTCCCCGTTCTCTGCTCGCCATCTTTCGTCTCCTTTTTTGCAGTAGCCACCCTGGGAGATTCAACCTCAAACTCTATAGGTATAATAGCCTTCGAGCCGTGAGAGAGCTTGAAGGGAGTCTCTCCCGTGGTTGTGTTTGGCGTGGTCCTCAAAGCCCAGAG
Organism: Platanthera zijinensis; assembly: GCA_039513925.1. Classification (NCBI taxonomy): domain Eukaryota; kingdom Viridiplantae; phylum Streptophyta; class Magnoliopsida; order Asparagales; family Orchidaceae; genus Platanthera; species Platanthera zijinensis. Next base: position 103,120,687 of record CM077096.1, on the reverse strand, counting down.
AACGGAAGGGAGCTGCTCTACCCAACTTCCCCTTAAGTTCTCCACCTTTTTCAAAAGATTCACAATAACCTTGTTTGCCGCTTCCACCTGCTCGTTGCTTCGAGGATGATGAACAGAGGCAAAGAGGAGGTCTATGCCCAGCTGGACACAGAAGTCTACGAATACTTTGCTAGAAAACTGTAGTCCATTATCCGTGACTATGGACAATGGGAGCCCATGCCGACAGATGATCTCCCCCCATACGAAACTTCTGACCACATGTGACGTCACCTTAGCCAATGCCTTTACCTCTACCCACTTTGAAAAGTAATCCACCATGATTAGCAGGAACTTCCTCTGGCCATTGGCTTGGGGGAACGGGCCCACCAAATCTAGCCCCCATATTACCAAGGGCCAGGGAGCCACGATTGTACGTAACCTTTGGGCAGGGAGGAGTTGAAGGGGGCGAACTCCTGGCACTTTCTACATCTTTTTGCAAATTCTTCAACATCCTTCCTAAGCGTAGCCTAGAAGTAGCCTTGGTTCAACACCCATCCTTCTAAGGTCCGACTTCCTGAGTGGCTCCCACATTCTCCTGAGTGACTCCCACATTCTCCTGAGTGAATTTATTCTAGAACTCTTGAGGTATCTCTCTCAGATACACATCGAGCTAGCAGGCCCGATAGTGTCTTTCGGTATAATGTCCCCTCCTTCAGCAGGTAGTATGCTGATTTATACCTGATCTGTTTCTTATCGAGGTCTCTCTCGGGAAGATGTCCCGAGGTCAAAAAGGCTATGAAGGGGTCCATCCAAGACCCTTCTTGGTCCACTTCCATCAATTATCACTCTTCTATGGAGGTCTTAAAGAGCTCCATCACGGTTCCTCTAGCTCGAGGGTCGTGCTTGGCGAGCAGGTAAACCTGAGCACTTTCTTCTCTTGGGACGTGTTGAATGGAAAAGTTGCGGAACTGCCCGATGACACCCTTCACCTTTATTAGATATAATTGGAGGGTAGGCTCCCTTGCTTAAAACTCTCCATTGATGTATCCTGCGACCACAATAGAATCTGTGGAGACCTTGATATCCTGTATGCCGAGCTCCTGAGCTAGCTTAAGCCCTGTGATGATGGCTTCGTACTCCGCCTGGTTGTTAGTGATGGTGAAGTGAATCTTCAGGGCCTGTTCAATTCCGGTCCCCTCAGGACTTACTAGGATAATCCCTCCTCCAAAAGAACTTTTTTCAGAGGCTGCATCCACTAGCAGCTCCCAGGCTGCTAGAAGAGGTGCCTCAGCTTCTCCGACCTCGACCACATAGTCCGCCAATAAATCCGCCACCGCTTGCGCCTTGATAGCTACCTGAGGAGTAAAAGTGAGATCGAACTCACTGAGCTCTATCGACCACTTGGCCAACCACCCCGAATGCTCCACCTCTTCCAGGATGTGGCTGAGAGGATGATCCGTCACGACCTGGATTGAGTGGGCCTGAAAGTACGGCCTGAGCTTCCTGACTGAGATGATGAGAGCGAAGGCCAATTTTTCAAGGATGGGATATCTGAGCTCCGCCTTCTTTAGGACCCTTCTTACGTAATAAATTGGGAACTGCTTCTTTCCTTCTTCTCGCACAAGGACTGAGCTTACTTCTCCAGTCCCTACTCCCAGGTATAAGAACAAACCCTCTCCCTCTCGTGGCCCTTGGAGTAGCGGTGTTTGGGTGAGTTGTTGCTTCAGAGCTCGAAAAGCCTCTTCGCACTGGGGGGTCCATTCAAATTTCTTTCCCCCTCTTAATGCTCGGAAGAAGGGTGAGCATTTCTCTCCCGCTCGGGAGAGGAACCTACTCAGTCTAGCCAACTTGTCGGTGAGACATTGGACCTTTTTAGCACTCTTCGGAGATTCCAATTCCAAGATCTTCTTTACTTTGTTTGGGTTAGGCTCCACTCTTGAGGGGGTGAGGAGATGTTCCAAGAATATTCCCCTGTTGTCCCAAAGGTTTCTTCTAGACCCAAGACATGGGACCTAAGATCCCGGCTCTTGATCATCAAATCATCCACGTAAACCTCGAGGTTTCGACCCTTCTATTCCTGGAAAATCTGTTCCATCATTCTTTGATAAGTTGTCCCCACATTCTTCAACCCGAACGGCATTATGTTGTAGCTGAAGCACCCATCCTCCGTGACAAAGGTGACATCTTTGACGTCTGGCGGGTGCATGCGTATTTAATGGTACCGTGAAAAGGCATCTAGAAAACTCATTAGTGAAAAATTGACGGCTGAATCATCCAGCGCGTCGATTCAAGGCAGAGGATAACAATCCTTAGGGCACGCTTTATTCCAAAGAGAAAAATCCACACACATTCTTTTCCCTCCCCCTTTTTCACCATTACAACGTTACTCACCCACCATGGGTACTTGCTTGCGGATATGAACCCCGCCTTGAGCAGCTTCTCCACCTCCTCCCTGATGGGCCCGGCCATCTTGGAAGCGATGGCTCTCTTCTTCTATTTAATTGGACGAGCCTTGGGGTCGAGGTTGAGACGGTGGCATGCCATGTCTGCGTCGACCCTGGGCATGTTGGCTGCGCTCCAGGAGAAGATATCAATGTTCTCCTGCATGCATTTCCTGATCTCCTCCTGGTCCTCTGGACTGAGCTCCCCACTAACTTTTATCTTTTCCTTCATTCCCTCCTTAGTGAGAATTTCCATCTCCAGCACCTCAATCGCTGCCTTCAGCCTTGAGGGCTCCTCGTCTCCCTCCTGCTCCCTCAGCCTCTCCTCCTGCTCCCTGAGCTCACACTCTACAGCTTCACACCCATCAATGGTCGCAGCCACCTCCCTCAAGAACCTCTCCACCTCTTCATTAGTTGGGACCCCTCCTAACAACGAACCTCCCTGCTCTTCCACCCGAGCTTCCACCCTGGATGGCTCCCCTACTTCCCTTACCTTTCTCTTCCCTTTCCTCCCACCTTCCTTTCCTCCTGTCATTTTTGGCTCCACCGCAATGCCTCTCTCGACTCCTACTCCTTCCTCCTTCTCCTCTGTCATTTTCGACTCCCCCGCAATGCCTCTCTCCACTCCTAATCCTTCCTCCTTCTCCTCTACCTCCATCTCTCCCTCCTTCTCCCCTGCCATTTTGGCTCCCCCGCAATGCCTCTGTCTACTCTTACAACTTCTTCCTTCTCCTCTACCTCCATCTCTCCCTCCTTCTCCCCTGCCATTTCTAGCTCCCATGTAATGCCTCTCTCCACTCTTACAGCTTCCCTCTCCTTCGACCTCCTGCTCCCATCACTCCATCCTCTTCTATAGCTCCTCGGCATCACCTTGCCAAGAGATGGTATTTATCGCCGTCACGTAGCACTCTTTGGCTGCTTTTGGATCTCCTCGTACTCTGATTTGGGTTCCTCCGGTGTTGAGCTTCAAGCATTGATGGAAAGATGATGGAACGCACGTGAAGGCACTGATCAAAGGGCGCCCAAAAATGGCGTTGTAGCTGCTAGGAGCGTCCACTATCACGAAGCGGCAGTTCCTAGATAGCCCTCCCAGAGTTACCTGAAGCCCCACTCCCCCCTTGACTTCCTTCTTTTCTCCTGAAAACCCGAACAACGGCCCATCGGCTGCCAACACCCTTCTGGCCTCCACCCTCATCTCATTGAATGCCTTCTTGAAGATGACATTTACCGAGCTCCCATTATCGACAAGTCCTTCCGAATCACCAACGCATCGCAGAATTGATCTTCGTTGTCCGATAAGTCCTTCCTAGAGAAAGTGATCTTCTCATCCAGGGGAGGGGCATGTGACGTCGAGGCAATGCTCCGACGATACATGGTATGAAGGCTCTCCTTACGGGTAGCCTCAATCCCTATTCCCCCGTGGATCACTCTAATCCCTCCTCGGTCTCCCACATCAGCTCGGTCCACACACTGGTCCTCCTCCCCGGTTCCAGTCATCTCTACTATCCGTACTGGTAGCTGCTGCTCCCCTGCTCCTCTAACCCTCTTCATCTTTAGAAACTCAGGGCAGGTAGTCGTCGCATGACCTTCCTCCTCGTGGAAGTCACAATACAGCAAGGCTACCTCCCCCTCCTGTCTCCCATCCTGGTGGTTCCTCCTCCTTCCTGCTCCAGCTCCTGCTCTCCCCCACTCTCTTCCTCTTCCTCTCCCTCGACCGATGGCCATAGCTTGCTGAGGCGGGGGTGGGAATGGTCTAGGACCATGTCCCCACCCCTAGCTGGTTGAATCTTCCCGGTCCTCCCAATTAGTTCCTTCCCCCTTGGGGAAAACCTCTTCCCTACCCTTGAACAGGGCCTCCTGGCAGCCTCCAACCCAGCTCTTGGTATGCTGGAGCCCTCGGCTCTTCCCTCCTCCTTCCTTCCTACTGCCTCACTCCTCCGGATTCCCTCGACTCCACCTCTATCATCTTGCCAACTTTCTAGCAAATGCCGGGTTCGCGGCCCCAATCGCTATCTCCTTCGAAGCTTTCTCCATAAATCCTTCAAATGATAATAGAGCCTTCCTGGTTAAACTCATCTTGAAGAAGCCCTCCCTCTGTCAAACGATAAAGGCCATCTAGAGAGCAAATCCTGGTACCTCCTGGATGTCCAATATCTCTTCCTGGAAGTGGTCCACGTATCGAGCTAAGGACTCGTCCGCCTTTTTCCGGATTAGAAAAATCGACTCCGGGTTCCTCATCCTCTTCTTTTAGGTCGAGAAGCACAACTGGAAGATCCTACTCATGTCCTCAAAACCATATATCGATCCCGTTGGGAGTTGATGAAACTAGTCCCAAGCTTTGTACTTCAAGGTGATGGCAAAAAGACGGCACTTGAATACATCCATCATCGGCCTGATCGAGACCGCATCTTCAAACCATTGCAAGTGTTGGAGAGGGTCGTCTTTCCCCACATAGTAGGTCATCTATGGCTAACGAAACCCTTCCAGGACGGGAGCTGAAAGGATCAACTCGCAAAAAGGGGACCCTCTCGTCAGGGGTCTCACCACCTCAACTCGCGCAATGGCATCCCCCGGCGAGACGACACTTGCTGGACTGGGGAACAGCTCCCTACCCGCCAGGTCTCGCCTGATTCCTTCCACCACCTTCTCCTTCCCAGGCCACCCCCCCCCCCCCTCGGCGCGTCCTCTCCGACTCTTGTCGAGACGAGCACTTCTTGAGGCGCGAGACCGGACGCCTGAGGTAAGGGGGTAGAGCAATCACCTCACCGCGAGATCTCCTGCAGCATGTCCATGATGCCTCCGATGGATTCCATGAATTCTTCTCTCCCAATATTCCCTCCCAGGTTCTGGGACCTGCCCTCGTCTCCTTCGCCAAGATCTACTGCCATAAAGTGGTTCAGATTCTTTTGTGTAGGCTGCGATCCACGCTCATCGCACCAAAAATGTTGAAGCCGGAAACCTAACTTCTCCTAGAGTTTTGATCTATGGTTGCAGCTCACACCTACTCTTCCTTAATTCCTCCCTGGATGAGAGTCTCAAAGACTAAAAATAGATTGTGGGCTTCAGCTCAGAGGTCCCACCTCTTACCCCGAAGAACTAAAGATTTTTTCCCTCCCTAGTCAGTGCTGAGCTAGGTGCCTTAGTGGAAGAAGAAGAAGAAGAAGAAGAAGAGGTCAACCACCATCTTCCAGGCACCTTATCTATCTATTTATAGGCCTCTAAGTTTGACCTGCCAATAACCAAACTGAACCGACCTGAAATTACCAAATACCCTGGGTTGGGTCTGCCAACAGCCAAACTCCTTTGTTCTGAAGGGATATATGCAGACCACCAAGGGTAAAAGTGTAAAATCACCTGGGGTTAAAAAGGAAAAAAACCGTCTTCCCACTGGACCGGCACTCGACCAACTGTCGAACCGGCGCAAAGGCCCATCGTTGAACTGACATTAGGCAAGAACGACGTCTCGCGGGCAAGTGCTCCTCCCCCTTCTGCCTCATCCTGCCTCGCGAGTAACCTGTCTCGCCGACTCCTCTCTCGCCTTGCGAGTGGCCCACTCCATGGGTCCCTCTCGCCTTGTAACGTCCCAATTCGCGCTAGGCCCCTTGATTGCGTATTTGAGTCAAGGGGGCTGTGGTGAGCCCAATGGGGGTGTGGGGGAGCAGGTGCGAACGTACGGGAAATGAGGAGAACAAGGCAAAATGGCATTTCTGGCTGACACGGGTATGGACACGGCCGTGTCCATACCCGTGTGCCTCATAAAATTAGGCTTACCAGTCAGAGAGGTACACGGGTATTGGGACACGGGCGTGTCCCTAGCCGTGTGCCGAGGACACGGGTCGAGACACGGCCGTGTCTCTACCCGTGTGCCGCAATCCCGACCCGGCAGAAAGACGTTTTGGGATGAACACGGCCCTAAACACGGCAGGCAACACGGCCGTGTCACCTGCACACGGGTAGGAACACGGCCGTGTGCCTACCCGTGTCTGCGGTGTATAAAAAGGAAAAAGTTGTGAAACCCTAGCATTCATCCCCCTCTCTTCTGCCCCGAAATTTCTGAGAGAGTTCTTGGCTGGAGGAGGAGGACGAGCTTGCCGGAGCCATCCTTGGAGGAATCAAAACGCCGCCACCGTCAAGGGAAAAACAATGCCGCCGCGAAGGAGTGCGAGGCTCATGGCCGGCCATGGTGGTACCGCTGGACTTGAGGTGAGCTTCCTCCCCTCTCCCTTGGTGCTAGATCTATAGTTATTTTAGGAGAGACATCGACTCCATAGAGTCTTGATGGTGAGGAGGAGAGTTCTTAGGATAAGCCATGCCTAGGTTTTCTAGGTTTAGTCTCCCTCAACCTTCTCATCATTCAAGGTGGAGATGAGAGGGGTTTTCGTTGAGGGTTTGGATTTGAAAGGAGAAATAAGGTTGGGTGTGATTTCTGGAGAAGTTTATGCGAGGTCGTTGCAAGGAAGAAGATGAACGGATGCCGTTCATCTCGCCTTAAGATGCGTGCAGAAATCTGATTTCTGCACGCAGCGACCTTCGTGGCCAATTTCGGAGGTGTTCTGGCCAGATCTGGGTGAACGACTCAACACAAAAGTTGTAGCCCTTGAAATTACCTTTCCAATGAGTGGTTACTCGTTTCCATGCAATACCTGTAGCCACGGGAAAGCTGGTTCGAGTCCGCTGCGTTCGGGAAAATTCCTGTACAGGAAACTGTTTCCTGTACGTATTCGAGTTGAATTTCTGGTATGTTGCGACCAGATCTGGGCGATCGACTCAACACGAAAGTCGTAGCCCTCGCGAATACCTTTCCAACGAGGGGTTGTGCGTTGTGATCGGATTCCTGTAGCTCCGGGAATCCCAGTTTTAGTATCGGGCTATCCTATGATAATGCACTTGTTAATATATAATGCTAGCACTCTTGCAATGATTGTGATTTGTTCATTTGTTATCTTGCTCCCATATATCTATAATGTTGTTGTTACTATAATTTAGCGTGGTTACTCATTTGGTTGTGTAATAAGGAATAACCATGCAATGGTAGAGAAATGGATTGGATGGGAAGGCTAGATATTAGGAGTTAAGATTGGTATAGGATATATTTATACATTTGGTGCTGAACATGTCTATTATGCGTAGTGTTGAGGTGAATTTATTGAATAGGTGGGCGTGAAAATGATGAACACTATGTGAGGAGTATTTTGTAACCGTAATCCGAGCACAAGGGGTTATTAATAACCGATGCTTAGAGTTGAAGTCTCCCTACGGGTAGCATCGAGTGAGTTGTTTTGGGGCATGTAATGTGCGACGATTCATCGTGTCGCGATATTGAGATAATGACTGTGGCAGGTCTACGGGTTCGCCAGTCGTCACACCGATGGGAGCCAATGGGTAGACCTTGGGCGGTAGGGTTAGATACTTGGTGTCCATAAACCGAGATCTCCTCCGCGCCATGAGAACGGTTGGGCTTGCACCTCGTGCGTTTCCGAGGTTCCATCCGGTTCGAAATCATAGGCCAGGTTGGGCTGTGTTCTTGGTGCACATTTACCCAAGACCCCTTCTGAGCCGTAGTACGCATGTGAGCTCCGCTGTTGTTTTCTTAGCGTTGAGGCGTACGGGGGCCTAGGATAGGTAGTGTGATACCACCTAGTAGTGGAGACGCCCGCTCCACTGTCGCTGTCTGGCCACGACGGACGACGCCTGAGAGGTTAGCTACCTGCTCGAAAAGTGGGAACTTCAAGTCTGTGTCGACATAGCAACTTGCATGTGCATGCGCATGAGTCGGTCATACCATAACATTCATATCATGTCATTCATTGCATACACAAGATCCTCATCGTATAAGTTTGTATGGGCACTCCTATACGATGAGTTACTTTACTGTTAACCCGATCCTTAACTTATAAGTTTGTATGGGCACTCTTATAAGTTGAGTTACTATTCTGATTACTTATATCTGCTGTTACATATATTGATATTTGTAGAACTGCTAGTTGTGTAGCGTAGCTTATACTCCACTATACTTACAGTCACCTGCTTGTTTACTTGCTTATATATATACATATTGTACCTTGTTCCTTTCTCCGCCCGGTGCCGAGGAGTCGCCGGGGGAGCGGATGTGAAGCCACTTAGTCTTATGACTAACGGTTGCTACGTCTTCCTTTTTAGGAGGAAACCCCGCAGGTAGAGCAGCGACGGACTATGCAGCAGGACAGCCAGTCCCGGATGATAGGACCTGAGGTGGTAGTGCCATCGGCACCGTCAGTGACAGTCGTGAGTGTTTTCATGTAGCCGTTTGGCAAAACATTTCTAGACTTTTGTTCTTTTGTACAAGCCTATTGTGCTTGTTATCTTCCGCTACTTTTGGACTTAAACTTAGCTGTGAACTGAACTGCTTTTGCTTTTACTTTTCTGTTATGGTTGGGTTGGCATATTTGTTGTGATATGGATTGTAGCCGGCGGAATAGGCGTCTTGTGGTAAAGGCTAACCCGTGTGTTAGTGCTACCGCAAGGCGGCTATTTCGGGCATAAGACTCCCCTCGTGTCGTGTGTTGTGTTCCGGGAGGGGGGTCTTACAAATGGTATCAGACTTAGCCGATCTTCAACTAGAGCAGTCATGTAACAATGGGCCACTCCCGTTCGATTAGTCGGTTTGGGGACAAACCGACTTAGCGGAAGCAGTGGTGTGCCCATATGTAATTCACACTAAGTTGTCCAACTTTGACATTAGTTTTAGCCAACCTGACCCTAATTTGTACCTTGCGTATAGGTCCCAGCGCAGGTGGAGCCGGTTGGGGGCACTCCTACACCTTCCGTCCCTTCACAATTCCAGCAGTCGGAACTGGGACAAACGCTGTCAGCCATATTGGATGCATTTAAATCCCAGCAAGCTCCGGTGCAACAACAAGCGCCAGGCTACAACTGGTTGAGCACCTTCCGTGCCCTGTCCCCTCCTGCCTATCTTGGGACAGAATCGCCGGTGCGCACCGAGGAATGGCTTGATACCGTGCAGGAATTGATGGCTGGCATAAGATGTCCGAACAGCATGGCGGTGACATTGATAGTGACGCTGCTAGAGCTGCACGCCAAAAGGTGGTGGAAGTCCCTCATGGGCTCCATCTTCCAAGGGCGGTTGTACACGGACATCAGTTGGAACGAGTTCACCGAGGCTTTTCTGGATCACTTCATCCCTTCTTCTGCTCGGGATGGACTTGAAGAAAAATTTCTGCAGCTGAAGCAGGGATCGAATTCGGTAACGGAGTACCAGAGGGAGTTCCAACACCTTGCTAGGTTTGCCGATTCCTATGAGTTGGACGATAGAGGCTACGCGAAGCGCTTCTACAAAGGGTTGAGGGACCCCCTGAGGCAGGCCCTTTTGTTTATAGCCGATGGAAGCCTGGCAGAAATCATCGACATGGCAAAGAGACTGGAGGCGGACCACATGGGATGTGGCAAGAGACCCGCGGAAGGAGTAATTGAAGTCGGCCCTAGTAATAGAAGGCGGAATGATCATGGCAGAGGAAGGGGAAACCACAGAGGCGATCGGTGGGTCAACCGGAACTATCGGGTGGAGTACCCAATTCCGCAACCACTAGCTTTACCTCCACCACCGCAGCAGCAATATTATCAACAACCTGGGGGCCGACGTGAGGTGATATGTTTTGAGTGCAACCAACCGGGGCATGTCCGACGAGTTTGCCCGCGATTGATCGGGGATGCTCCTATTGCTCCCCCTCCAGTAGCTCCACGGGGGCGAGGGCACATGCGTGGCCGAGGAAGAGGACCACCAGGGAGAAATCAAGGACATGCACGGGAGCATGTATTCGCATTGGATATGACCCAGGAGAGAAATCCGCAGGAAGTCATCACCGGTACGTGCAAAATTTATTAATATTATATGACTTGTTAGATTTATGATACAAATGATACGCGCTATTCTGAATAGTGATTACCCTTTTGGAACCTAGGCACTGTCGTGGTTAGCGGGAGACCCGCCTATACGTTATTTGACACGGGTGCGTCTCACTCGTTCATTTCGGAGGACTTCGTGAAGGACTTAGAGGGAGTGCAACACTTCACGGGCATTACTCAAAGGGTGCGCCTTCCGGACGGCTCTGAGATGACGTCGTCAGCAAGTTGCGACTTCGACACCCTTATTGGAGGAAAGTTCTTTGAAACTCCGGCTACAGTGTTAAGAATCCCGGAGTTCGACCTCATCCTGGGCATGAAGTGGTTGGACTGGCACCACGCCAGGATCAATTGTGCGGAGAAGCAAGTTATGTTGAGGCATGGAGACTCGGAAGTCATCTTCCAAGGTATTAAATTCGCACCCCGTAAATTATTATCTTCAATCCAAGTTATGAAATCTCATATGGAAGGAGACGAGGTCTATGTAATCTGCTTCGAGTTGAAGAAATTAACATTAGAGGTCAAGGATGTGCGGGTGGTGCGAGAATTTCCCGAGGTATTTCCCGAGAAATTGCCGGGACTACCCCCGCATAGGGAAGTGGACTTCCAAATCAAGCTAATTCCGGGTGCCAAGCCCGTCTCGCGAGCTCCATACCGAATGGCTCCGAAGGAACTTGCAGAGTTTAGAGTCCAGCTTCAGGAATTGGTGGAAGCAGGGTTCGTTCGCCCAAGCTCGTCGCCTTGGGGAGCGCCCGTTTTGTTCGTCAAAAAGAAGGATGGCACCCTGCGGTTATGTATTGACTATCGAGAGTTGAACCGGTTAACGATGCGGAACACCTATCCCCTACCGCGCATTGATGAATTATTTGATCAATTGGTGGGATCGTATTGGTTCTCCAAGTTAGATCTGCGTTCGGGATATTATCAACTGAGGATACAAGAAGATGACATTCAGAAGACGGCGTTCAGTTCGAGATATGGTTTGTACGAATTCACCGTGATGCCGTTTGGGCTCACAAACGCCCCTTCCGCCTTTATGAGCTTGATGAACAAGGTGTTCAGCCCTTATTTGGACATCTTTGTCATCGTGTTCATCGACGATATCCTAGTCTACTCCAAGACTGAAGCAGAACACGCCGAACATCTAACTTTAGTGCTGAGGAAACTAAAGGAGCACGCCTTGTTTGCCAAGTTCAGCAAATGCGAGTTTTGGCTTCGAGAGGTCGCGTTCTTGGGCCATGTGATTAGTGGGGCGGGGCTAGCAGTAGATCCGGCCAAGGTGCGGGCCGTGAAGGAGTGGTCGCCATTGAAGTCAGCGGCCGACATACGGAGCTTTCTTGGACTTACCGGGTACTATCGCAAGTTCGTGAAAGGCTTCTCGAAGATCGCCCTTCCCCTTACTACGCTGACCAAGAAGGGTGTACCGTTTGAATGGACACCCCAGTGTGAAGCTGCATTCCAAGAGTTGAAGGACAGATTGACGACTGCACCCATCCTAGCTCTTCCATCTGGGAAGGAGGGCTTTCAAGTTTACACGGATGCGTCGTATCAAGGGATGGGAGCTGTGTTGATGCAAAATGGGCATGTGATCGCTTATGCTTCAAGACAGTTGAAGAAGCATGAAGCCAGCTACCCGGTGCATGATCTAGAGTTGGGAGCGGTGGTGTTCGCCTTGAAAATTTGGAGGCATTATTTATATGGCGTCCACTGCGAGATCTACTCGGATCACAAAAATCTGAAGTACGTTCACACCCAAAAGGAGTTAAACTTGAGACAGCGGCGGTGGTTGGAGTTCTTGTGTGACTATGAATTCACCTTGAACTACCACCCCAGGAAGGTTAATTCCGTAGCTGATGCCTTGAGCCGAAAGGCACCGGGAACGAGCACGGAATCCCACTTGATGAGGATGGAGTTAATCCAGACACTGCAAGAGATGGAAGTCACTTTGGTCTTTAAGAATCAACCGGAAGAGTATACAGAATATTTGGCCGCGATGAGTATAGTTTGCAACATACGAGACCGGATCCGTACGGAACAAAAGAAGGATGCGGCTTTAACCCCGGCTTTCAAGTCAATGGAGGATGGGACTACGGAAGAATACTCCCTAAAAGACGGCCTCGTCCATTTTCGTGGCCGGCTTTACATCCCTGAAGGTGACAACATTCTGGAGGATATTCTGAAGGAGGCCCATTGCTCCAAATACTCGGTGCACCCGGGGATCGCGAAGATGTATACCGATTTGAGAAAGACAATGTGTTGGCCGGGCATGAAGAGGGATGTCAAGTACTTTGTTACTCATTGTGTGGCCTGTCAAATGGTGAAGGCGGAGTGCAGAAGCCCCGATGGAATGCTACAGTCGTTGCCCATCCCCGAATGGAAATTTGAGGACATCTCCATGGACTTCGTCCACGGGTTACCTCGCTCGCGCTCGGGGAATGATTCTGTGTGGGTGATAGTTGACCGGTTGACCAAAGTAGCCCAATTTATCCCAATGAAGAAGGAGGCGCAGGTGGGCGTCCTAGTGCGTCTCTTTGTGGAGCAATTTGTGCGGTACCATGGTGTGCCGAAGACGATCGTCTCCGATCGGGATGGTCGGTTTACTTCAAGAGAATGGAGGGCTGTACAGGCTTATTTGGGCTCGCGCCTCACCTTTAGCACGGCCTTTCACCCTCAAACGGACGGGCAATCTGAACGGACCATCCGAACATTGGAGGACCTTCTACGGTTGTGTGTGCTAGATAAAGGAGAACCATGGGAGAGACTCTTACCTCTCGTGGAGTTCTCTTATAATAACAGTCATCAAGCCAGTATTGGAATGGCACCTCATGAAGCTTTGTATGGAAGGAGGTGTAGAACACCCTTGTCCTGGGTGCAAGACAAAGATCCGAAGACATTGGGAAATGAGTATATTGATGACACGGACGCGGTGGTTAGGTTGATCCGGAATCAAATGCTAGAGGCTCAAAGCCGACAGGCGAAATATTACAACGCAAGGCACCGTATGGTGGAATTTCAAGTGGGTGATAAGGTGTTCCTGAAGATTCGACTGATGCACGGAGTGTCGCGGGTACGTGGAGTCAAGAAGCTCAGCCCAAGGTATGTCGGGCCCTATGTCGTAGTGGAAAGGATTGGCCCTCTGGCCTATCGATTGGAGTTACCACCGGAGCTGGAGAACCTTCACGACGTGTTCCATGTATCGTCGCTTCGGAAGGCTTTGTTGCGGCCTGAACAGTATATCCCCACGGCGGATGGTGCCGTGGCGTCTGATAGGTCTGTGCGACTGGAGCCGGTGCGGATAGTTGATAACGAGACAAGAACCTTGCGCCGTAAAAGTGTTCCCTTGGTGAAGGTGCTATGGTCTAATCATGGGAAGGAGGAGTTCACATGGGAGCCAAAGGACTTAATGCAAGGGCGCTACCCGGAGTTGTTTACTCCAGGTAAGAATTTTATTTGAAAGCATAGTTCCCTTTTATGTGTTTCACTCTCATAGCCTTACCCTGATTTCGGGGACGAAATCTTTTATTTTGTTTATAGGATTTGTAACGTCCCAATTCGCGCTAGGCCCCTTGATTGCGTATTTGAGTCAAGGGGGCTGTGGTGAGCCCAATGGGGGTGTGGGGGAGCAGGTGCGAACGTACGGGAAATGAGGAGAACAAGGCAAAATGGCATTTCTGGCTGACACGGGTATGGACACGGCCGTGTCCATACCCGTGTGCCTCATAAAATTAGGCTTACCAGTCAGAGAGGTACACGGGTATTGGGACACGGGCGTGTCCCTAGCCGTGTGCCGAGGACACGGGTCGAGACACGGCCGTGTCTCTACCCGTGTGCCGCAATCCCGACCCGGCAGAAAGACGTTTTGGGATGAACACGGCCCTAAACACGGCAGGCAACACGGCCGTGTCACCTGCACACGGGTAGGAACACGGCCGTGTGCCTACCCGTGTCTGCGGTGTATAAAAAGGAAAAAGTTGTGAAACCCTAGCATTCATCCCCCTTTCTTCTGCCCCGAAATTTCTGAGAGAGTTCTTGGCTGGAGGAGGAGGAAGAGCTTGCCGGAGCCATCCTTGGAGGAATCAAAACGCCGTCACCGTCAAGGGAAAAACAATGCCGCCGCGAAGGAGTGCGAGGCTCATGGCCGGCCATGGTGGTACCGCTGGACTTGAGGTGAGCTTCCTCCCCTCTCCCTTGGTGCTAGATCTATAGTTATTTTAGGAGAGACATCGACTCCATAGAGTCTTGATGGTGAGGAGGAGAGTTCTTAGGATAAGCCATGCCTAGGTTTTCTAGGTTTAGTCTCCCTCAACCTTCTCATCATTCAAGGTGGAGATGAGAGGGGTTTTCGTTGAGGGTTTGACTTTGAAAGGAGAAATAAGGTTGGGTGTGATTTCTGGAGAAGTTTATGCGAGGTCGTTGCAAGGAAGAAGATGAACGGATGCCGTTCATCTCGCCTTAAGATGCGTGCAGAAATCTGATTTCTGCACGCAGCGACCTTCGTGGCCAATTTTGGAGGTGTTCTGGCCAGATCTGGGTGAACGACTCAACACGAAAGTTGTAGCCCTTAAAATTACCTTTCCAACGAGTGGTTGCTCGTTTCCATGCGATACCTGTAGCCACGGGAAAGCTGGTTCGAGTCCGCTGCGTTCGGGAAAATTCCTGTACAGGAAACTGTTTCCTGTACGTATTCGAGTTGAATTTCTGGTATGTTGCGACCAGATCTGGGCGATCGACTCAACACGAAAGTCGTAGCCCTTGCGAATACCTTTCCAACGAGGGGTTGTGCGTTGTGATCGGATTCCTGTAGCTCCGGGAATCCCAGTTTTAGTATCGGGCTATCCTATGATAATGCACTTGTTAATATATAATGCTAGCACTCTTGCAATGATTGTGATTTGTTCATTTGTTATCTTGCTCCCATATATCTATAATGTTGTTGTTACTATAATTTAGCGTGGTTACTCATTTGGTTGTGTAATAAGGAATAACCATGCAATGGTAGAGAAATGGATTGGATGGGAAGGCTAGATATTAGGAGTTAAGATTGGTATAGGATATATTTATACATTTGGTGTTGAACATGTCTATTATGCGTAGTGTTGAGGTGAATTTATTGAATAGGTGGGCGTGAAAATGATGAACACTATGTGAGGAGTATTTTGTAACCGTAATCCGAGCCCAAGGGGTTATTAATAACCGATGCTTAGAGTTGAAGTCTCCCTACGGGTAGCATCGAGTGAGTTGTTTTGGGGCATGTAATGTGCGACGATTCATCGTGTCGCGATATTGAGATAATGACTGTGGCAGGTCTACGGGTTCGCCAGTCATCACACCGATGGGAGCCAATGGGTAGACCTTGGGCGGTAGGGTTAGATACTTGGTGTCCATAAACCGAGATCTCCTCCGCGCCATGAGAACGGTTGGGCTTGCACCTCGTGCGTTTCCGAGGTTCCATCCGGTTCGAAATCAAAGGCCAGGTTGGGCTGTGTTCTTGGTGCACATTTACCCAAGACCCCTTCTGAGCTGTAGTACGCATGTGAGCTCCGCTGTTATTTTCTTAGCGTTGAGGCGTACGGGGGCCTAGGATAGGTAGTGTGATACCACCTAGTAGTGGAGACGCCCGCTCCACTGTCGCCGTCTGGCCACGACGGACGACGCCTGAGAGGTTAGCTACCTGCTCGAAAAGTGGGAACTTCAAGTCTGTGTCGACATAGCAACTTGCATGTGCGTGCGCATGAGTCGGTCATACCATAACATTCATATCATGTCATTCATTGCATACACAAGATCCTCATCGTATAAGTTTGCATGGGCACTCCTATACGATGAGTTACTTTACTGTTAACCCGATCCTTAACTTATAAGTTTGTATGGGCACTCTTATAAGTTGAGTTACTATTCTGATTACTTATATCTGCTGTTACATATATTGATATTTGTAGAACTGCTAGTTGTGTAGCGTAGCTTATACTCCACTATACTTACAGTCACCTGCTTGTTTACTTGCTTATATATATACATATTGTACCTTGTTCCTTTCTCCGCCCGGTGTCGAGGAGTCGCCGGGGGAGCGGATGTGAAGCCACTTAGTCTTATGACTAACGGTTGCTACGTCTTCCTTTTTAGGAGGAAACCCCGCAGGTAGAGCAGCGACGGACTATGCAGCAGGACAGCCAGGCCCGGATGATTGGACCTTAGGTGGTGGTGCCATCGGCACCGTCAGTGACAGTCGTGAGTGTTTTCATGTAGCCGTTTGGCAAAACATTTCTAGACTTTTGTTCTTTTGTACAAGCCTGTTGTGCTTGTTATCTTCCGCTACTTTTGGACTTAAACTTAGCTGTGAACTGAACTGCTTTTGCTTTTACTTTTCTGTTATGGTTGGGTTGGCATATTTGTTGTGATATGGATTGTAGCCGGCGGAATAGGCGTCTTGTGGTAAAGGCTAACCCGTGTGTTAGTGCTACCGCAAGGCGGCTATTTCGGGCATAAGACTCCCCTCGTGCCGTGTGTTATGTTCCGAGAGGGGGGTCTTACACGCCTTGCGAGTAGCCCACTCCATGGGCCCCTCGCGCCTTGAGAGTGGCCTGCTCCCTGGGTCCTTCTCGCCTTGTGAGTGGCCCGCTCCCTGGGTCCTTCTCACCTTGCGAGTAGCCCACTCCATGGGTCCCTCTCTCCTTGCGAGTAGCCCACTCCATGGGTCCCTCTCTCCTACTCCACTCTTTTCCTTGAGCCTTCTACTCCAGCGGGTCTGAGGTTGTACAGACCTACAGAAAATTTGTTAGTGCAATATCATATATTGGCTCAACTAAGCATGGTCATGCACTTCTCAGTCCCATTCTATCAAGGGGCCCCATGGATGCAAATCCTGTCAAATAGGAGGACAAATCCCATCTCTGCTCACACGCAAACACCCAAATGATTCGTAACATACCCAATAACCACCTTTATCATCCAACTTTCTCAAGACTGGACTTATAATGGCATCAAAGCACGCTCTTCCTCACTCAATGTAAGTTTTGACTTCAGGTCAAAGGACCACAAACACCATTACCACTTGATCCATACTTGTGACACATTCATATAACAATCCACAAAGTATTCTCACGGTGGATCTTTCTAGTACAACTTGTTCATAACAAGTACCCATGTGATGACTTGATATCACAATATCATGACCTGTGAGGATGGGTCATCAGTCAACGCACATGTTAGTCTTAAAGGTATCATCATCTCCCTTAGCTTCTAAGATGATACAACAACCAGGGACCTTTAAGAATGAAGCTTCTGAAATCATAGGTTCTCACATCAAGTCACTACTTAACCTATGGAAGCAAACACTCTAAGGGCATTTATTAAATTGAACTACTCTATCACAATAGAAATAACTTCATAATAAAAGAACTTGCCAAAATATATAAAATGAAATGCATATAGTACTTTTATTCATCAAATGAAATATTATACAGCCAATAAACATACAATCCACAAGACTCAAACTAGAGTTGATCATTTAGGTATCGTATACCCATAGATCTAACATGACCATCATGCTTTCTCTGTACAAGAGGCTTTGTCAGTGAATCGGCAATGTTTTCCTCAGTCGGCACTCTACATATGCTCACATCTCGATTGACAATCTCTCGAATTAGATGGAACTGCCGGAGTATGTGTTTGGAGCACTAATGAGATCTAGGTTCCGAAGCAAGTGCAATTGCACCATTGTTGTCACAGTAAAGATCTATAGGACAAATAATGCTAGAAACTACATCTAACTCACCGATGAATTTCCTAATCCATGCAGCCTATTTTGCTGCATTTGCAGCGACAATATACTCGGCCTAAGTAGTAGAATAGGAAATTGTATCCTGCTTGGAACTCTTCCAATTAACAGCACGTCCATTCAGGAAAAACACAAACCCTAACTGAGACTTTGAATCGTCCCTATCAGTTTGGAAGCTAGCATCCGTATAACCACTTACAACGAGCTCTTCCTCTCCTCCGAATACCAAGAACATATCCTTAGTTCTTCACAAGTACTTGAGGATATTCTTTACGGCTATCCAGTGACCTTCACCAGGATTAGACTGATACATGCTAGTCATGCTCAAAGCATAAGAGACATCGAGTCTAGTACATAACATTGCATACATGATTGATCCAATTGCCGAAGCTTATGGAACACACTTCATACGGCCCTTATCTTTACAAGAATTAGGACACTGGTCCATAGAGAGACTCAAACCATGAGATATGGGCAAGAATCCTTTCTTGGACTCAACCATGTTGAACCATTTCAACACCTTGTCAATGTACGTAATTTGGGTCAAACCCAACAACTTCTTCGATCTATCTCTATAGATCTTAATACCAAGTGTATAAGTCGCTTCCCTTAAGTCCTTCATCGAAAAGCAATCCCCTAGGTTGTTCTTAACAACTTTAAGGGTCGGTTTGTCATTCCCGATCAACAGTATGTCATCTACATACAATATTAGGAAGACTACGATGCTCCCACTAATCTGTTTGTAAACACAAGGTTCATCCTCATTCTTGATAAAATCAAACTCTTTGATCTTTTCATCAAAACGAATATTCCAACTTCAAGAAGCCTGTTTCAATCCATAAATGGATCTCTGCAACTTGTATATTTTAGTGGCTTCACCTGGATATACAAAACCCTCAGGTTGTTTTATGTACACTTCCTCGAGGAGGTTCCCATTAAGGAAAGACGTTTTGACATCCATCTATCAGATCTCATAGTCATAATACGCAGCAATAACAAGCATAATTCTGATGTACTTAACCATGGCAACAGGGGAAAAAGTCTCATCATAGTTAACACCATGAATTTGCTTAAAACCCTTTGCCACCAGTCGGCCTTTGAATGTTTGTACATTCCCATCCATGTCAGTCTTCTTCTTGAAGACCCACTTGCACCCTATGGGTCTTATCCCTTCAGGTGGTTCCACCAAAGTCCATACTTGGTTTTCATACATGGAGTCCATTTCAGATTTCATGGCCTCAAGCCACTTCTCGGAGTCTGGTCCACACATAGCCTCATGATAGGTTGCAGGCACATCACTATGATCCATAAGCAACACATTACCTATTTGAGACACGAGAAATCCATATCTCTCAGGCTAAAATCTTGGTCTACCAGATCAACGTGGAACTTATGTTTCCTGAGTAAGTTCTCCAGCTACAACTACTTGTAGTCCTGACTCAGGTTCCAATTCCGGTTCATTCACTATTTGGGATTCCTCAACTTCTTCAAGTTCTACCCTGGTTGTCTTCTACCTAAGAACTCTTTCTCAAGAAAGACATCAGTCCTTGCGACAAACACTTTGCCCTCGGACAGTAGGTAGAAATAGTACCCTTTGGTTTCCCTAGGATACCCCACAAGATAACACTTATATGATTTGGGTTCCAGCTTATCGGGTATTTGACGTCTCATGTATGCCTCGCAACCCCAAACCTTAATGAACGACATACTGAGACGCTTCCCAGTCTATATCTCATATGGTATCTTTAGAACCGCTTTCGTTGGAACATGATTTAATGTTAAAGCAGCAGTTTCTAGAGCAAAGCCCTAAAAGGAAATAGACAGATCTGCATGAATCATCATCGGCCGTACCATGTCTAACAAGTACGATTCCTTCTCTCAGACACACCATTATGTTGTGGTATTCTAGGTGGAGTGAGATGTGATATAATATCATACTCTATCAGATGATCACGGCACTCACGACTTAGGTATTTGCCACCTCGATCATATCGGAGTGCTTTAACCTTCTTACCCAGCTGGTTTTCTACTTCTCTTTTAAACACTTTGAACTTTTCAAAGGTTTCGGATTTTCACTTCATAAGATACACGTATCCATATCTACTGAAATCATTAGTAAATGTAATAAAGTAGGAGAACCCACCTCTAGCCATAGAACTCATGGGTCCACATACATCACTATGTACTATACCTAAGAGATCATCAGCCCTCTCAATGAAGCCAGTGAAAGGAACTTTAGTCATCTTGCCTAACAAACAAGATTCGCATCTCTGAAATGATTCATAATCAAATGAGTCCAACAGTCCATCTCTATGGTGCTTAGATAAACG
The DNA here is from genome assembly GCA_039513925.1 of Platanthera zijinensis. NCBI lineage: Eukaryota > Viridiplantae > Streptophyta > Magnoliopsida > Asparagales > Orchidaceae > Platanthera > Platanthera zijinensis. Next base: position 103,100,261 of record CM077096.1, on the reverse strand, counting down.
TTTCTCATTTATATGGCCCAATGACAATGCCAAAGATACGTATGGTTCGAGTCATTTGTTCTTAGTATTTTAGTATTTTCAATATTATAGATCGGATGGTTGAAGTTCAAAACATACAGACCATTAAACATTTGGGCTACACCATAACAAACATCATTCTTAAATATTTAACAACAGTTGTTCTTAATAATAAAAGAAAAACCCACCATGTACAAACATAAAATCGATATAATGTTTCTAGTTATGGAAGGAACAAAATAACAGTTATCTAGTTCTATTACAAGCCCACTGGGGAAAGCAAGACAATAAACCCCCACTGCGACGGCAGCAACTCTTGATTCATTGCCAACGCGCAGGTCCACCTCTCCTTTACTCAGCATTCCTCTCCTTCCCAATTCCTGCACATTTATACAAATGTGAGAACCACATCCGGTATCCAATACACAGGATGAAGGAGCAGAAAGGTTTATCTCTATAACATATATACCTGAAGTGGAGGTCCTACCTCCTCTAATCTTTTGCAGACCCTCAATATATGAAGGACAATTCCTCCTCCAATGACCATCCTTGCCACAATGGTGGCACTTCCCTTCTTTCCCTGAGCCTTTCTTTTTCAGTGTAGAAGACTTGGGCTCCAGTCCAGACTTAGGTCCCACCTTCGTCTTCTTGAAGCCCTTGGCCTTTCTTTTAACTTTATGCACTATCAAAACGGGGCTAGGAAACTTGACCTTCTTGATGTTAATCTTGGAAGTTCACAACATGCCTAGGAGCTCGGGTAATGTCTTGTCTATTTAATTCATTTTATAGTTCAATAAGAACTGCTCATAACTGTCCGGCAATGATTGCAGTATCAGGTCTGTAGCCAACTCTTAGCCTAAAGGGAAACCTAGTCTTTCAAGTTTCTCGATATACCCAATCATATTGAGTACGTGAGTCCCTACTAGGTCCTGAGCTCCCATCTTACACTGAAACAATGCCTTAATGATGTCAAATATCTCTTGACGAGCTTGCCCTTGAAATATTTTCTTGAGATGCTCATCAATGTCCTTACAACCCATGTTCTCATGTTGCTTCTGAAGCTCAGAGTTCATGGTCGCTAACATGAGATATTCGACGTCTAAAGAGTTGTTAAGATACTTCTTATACGCATCTTTATCAGCACGGGGTGCATTCCTGGCAGGCTCATTAGGGGATACCACTTCCAAAACATAGAGCTTGCGCTCTTTCCTGAGAACAATTCTCAGGTTTCTGTACCAGTCCAAATAATTTGTACCACTCAGTTTCTCCTTCTCAAGGATCGCTCTGAGGGACAGGGTGGAGTGTGAACCACTTGTCATGGAAATTCTATAAGAATACAAGCAAAGCAAATTAGTACCACAATTCAAAATACAATTTATCTTTCAATTAAGACTTTAATCAAAAGCTCCCACTATTTTTATCAAACTGATAACCCTCGATATCAATTCGAAGAGTTTGGCGAGTAACCCTCTTAGTGGACAAGATCTATATTTCACAAACACTATGAGTCAGCTTTGGCTTTTCTCTCACAATGCAGCTATTTAGGTAGGCAACGCTTGCCAATTTCATCACAATGCAATTCTTGTATGGCTGGTGAATAACTCTTTATTCGCATCCATCATATGGTGCATGCCAACCCCATGCCTTCTGGCACTAAACCTTTGAGGTCGCCCATTTAAGTTAGACCCGATGTCGACAGTGGGATATCACAATTATCCGCTCGCACCCTCACCAAGATAGATTAAAGCACGTTGCTTTGTAAAGCCCACACTTCATCGATCGAGGCAGGAAGAGTGTCATCCATCGGAAGGCATCCGAATACTTAATATTGCTTAAGGGATTTTAAATATCTGATTAACTCTTTAATCATGGTTAACACTTAACCAGCGTGCACATCAACCAAAATAAAATACAACAAGCATAATCCAAATGCATCCCAGATGTGTACAAGAATCATCAACACTTGATGAACTGGGCTAAGTTTGAACATCTAGAATGTGTCCAAATCTTCAAGCCTACATGCACGAGACATGATCAACACCAACTCCACTTACACAGTAGACAAGCTCGTCACTTCATGTGAGATTCAAAATCTAACACATGCTTAGTTTCAAAAACTAACAAAGTGACGGTTACTGTTAAGGAGTAAACTACAAAGAAATCACATGCGTTCTTGGAAAGATCAAAGATTAGATTTGGGCACTTAGAACACTTCAAAATCACCAAATCTACATGCCATGGATTCATCAACTTCTGAAATAGTGAATATTATCGACAACCTGGCTCTGATACCACTGTTGGGTTTTTTGGGATGGCACAACACTTGTGCATACAGCGGAAAAAGGAACAAGAAAAACCCAAACAAGTTCGGATCTAGCAATATTCTTGAATCAAGAAGAAAAACAAATTGTAATAAAATTACCTTTGAGGGATCTAGTCAGGACTCAACCTAGATGCTCCAGAAAAACAGGCCGACCACACAGCGGCTTGAGTCTTGACCGAAGAAAGTATATCTGCGCCTCTACAGTAATCCATACGATCGGGAGAACCCATAGTAACTTGTCACACAAGCACTAGGTCGGGAGAGAACACTCAGCATCTCCACAAACTGCTAGATCTGTTGTAGGAGAGGCGACGGCGACACTCATCGGGATCGGGATCGGAATCGGCGATAGGATTTGCGGAACACTTCCATCAAGTTTATAGGTTTTCTTCTTATCATACAGTAACAGCTCGTGTGAAGAAAAGATAAGATCCACCATAACAAAACTCTAAAACATCCTATTTATATCCCAGGAGATAGATTAAGCAAGTCAACATTTGACTCGGTATGGGCATTCATCGAACTCAGCTTGATTAACAATTCGTCAAATTCAGCTTGATGAAATCTGCGCCAAATGCCAGAATGTCGAACGGCATTCGTCGAACTCAGCTCGACGGAATCTGTGCCAAGCCCAGAACGTCGAACTTCATTCGTCGAACTCAGCTCGACGAAATTTGCGCCAAGGCCAGAACGTCAAACTCAGCTCGACGAAATCTGCACCAAGGCCAGAACGTTGAACTTCATTCGTCGAACTCAGCTCGATGAAATCTACGCCAAGGCCAGAACATCGAACTTCATTCGTCGAACTAAGCTCGACGAAATCTGCGCCAAGGCCAAAACGGCGTTGAGTGAATACAATACACTCAAAGCCTAAGAGCCAGATTCGCCAGGTAAACTCCTTTAATCGACGAAGGCGTTGAGTGGACTCGACGCACTCAATGCTTAAGTGCGACAGTCAACGCACTCAATGCACTCAACGGCAACATTCGCAGAGTTAACACTTAACCCGCGAAAGCATTGACTGGACTCAACGCTCTTAATGCTTTCGGCCCGATGGTGTTGAGTGAGCTAAACACACTCAACGCCAAATGCATTAGAATCTTTTCAGCCCCTTTTTCAATATCCTTCAACTCATCATATGAGCTAAATAGTACAGATCCAATCTCCCAATTTCTCCATAATCTTATGTGCGACCCTGATAGGCTCATACTGAGTTGGCAGTGAGGCTACTTGCTTGATCACTTCCAGATCACTATAGTTGCACCAACAGTACATGAGGAGAATCGTTACCCTTGTAGATCGCTTAGGAGCCATGAAAATGGATTTGATCCAGATGGAAATGTTCGCAGCACCTTCCCCTCGATGGATATAGCCTCAGCCCACGATTCCAATCTCAAGAACCCCTCCAACAGCTCTCCAAAGAGCTGGATTAGCCTCCACTTCTTCTTCCTTCTTTTTCTTCCCAAGATTGAATAGATAGAGAGAGTAAAATTGAAATGAAACTTCTCTTACCCCACTCTCTAATAAAGCATAGAAGGGAATAATCCTGGCCTTAGGATCCAAATATAATTAAAAATGGATGGTCGTGATAAAATCGATCTTTCATTTAAAAAGCGTTATCACTGGATGATATCGCAATAGCCGTGAGATAGCCTCAACAGTGGCTGCTTGACCAAGTCAATGCTACTTTACAGCTTAACGGCCACTTTACAGTCAACTGACACATGGTGGTCTGACACGTGGCACATTATCGCCTAGCGATATTAGTATCTCCAGTGATAGTAAATCAGCTTCAACTCTATGTCGACTATATCGTTTCGATCACCATTATCGGGTGATATCGCGTTATCGCCAGCGATAGCAATTCTACTACATCGACTACATCAAGTTCATCATTTGTCAACTGCATCGACTTGTCGACTGCATCGACCATACTACTATCGTCCAACTTGATATTGTCAGTGATAGTTGTAGAACTGCAACTTGTTGTTTTTCAACTGTGGGGAGCCTGTGGTTTTACGCTTCTACTACCATCTACGATAAAGAAGGGCTTTCACAACCTTCCAATGAGCCTGCCTTCTTTGTCAATCACCTTAGACTATGATCTTGTCGAAGAACTCCAAATATGCAACGAGAAACACCTAGAAATGGATCTTAGAAGCACACGAATGATGGATGAGGCCAAGAGGAAGGCCTATCCTTGGATTTGCATGAAGAATGTAGCCGGATCATCTCTTGATGGTGAGCGGCGATGGAGCAGCGGAATGGGGTGGAAATGGAACTTTGGGTGCTAAAAATAACAAAGGATCCAAAATAGGACGAAAATATGCGCTTAAATACAAAATCGTTAGAAAATTGGTCACGCACGGTCAAACGTTTGGTCGTGTGATCGAACCATGCGATATTTACGAGAAACTTTTTACTACAGGACAAGGGTCAGCCCGTGTGATTTCTCCTCATGCATGGTTGAAATAATCATGTGTGACCAAAAATGCACGGGTAGAGACAGAACTCTGATTTTCAGGCCAAACGCCAGCTCGTGCGATTTTCCTCTCACATTGTTGAATCCAACTATACATGAAGGAAACGTATTAACAATAAAACATAAAAATTTGTAGATAAAGTAGATCGCTTGTTTTGTTTACTCTCGCATGGTTGGAATCAACCGTGTGTGGCCAAACGCATGAGCGGAGGCAGAACACAGAATTTCAGCGCAATGGTCACGCACGGGAAAAATGCCCATGCACAAAGGCAAAAACACACGACTGTGTGAATGCACAAAATTCCAAAAATGGATTGGGCTCTACCTATAACACCCCAAAAACTGGATAACATAGCTCATGGGTAGCTATCTCCCGGTGATAATGGCTATCGCTGGCGATAGTGCCACATAGCAGATATACACGTATTGGATGGCCAGACTGTGGCCGAAGAGCGGTGTTGACTGGTCTAAAGCGGCTACTAACGATATATCACCAGGCGATAGCTGATATCGCCCAGCGATAACGATAAGTTTGACTTGTCAGTTGAAATCGTGGCCCTTCATTCCTATTGAAGAAAGGATCGTGTGGCTGGGATTATTCCTAAGGTTACTTCATCAAAGGAGTGGAGAAGAGAAGGGTCATTTCTCTTCTCTCACTCTCTCTCACCCTTTTCATCAAACCCTTGGAAGGAAGGAAGAAGATGGGTTGGAGGCTGAGCTTTTGGAGTTTGGTGAAGGAGATTCTGCGGTCGGAATTAAGAGCTGAAGCAAGATCCGTAAAGAGGAAAGTGGGGCGATCCTTTCCATCCGGATAGAAGTCTTAATCATGGCTCTGAAATGATCTACAAGGGTAAAGATCTTCTTTCTTGGGAAAATGAAGTCCTAAATTTGCATATGCATGGAATCCCCCACCAAAGAGTGGAGAATGAAGGGAATTCTGGGTTGATACGTGATATCCACAAGTAGTCTTACATATAGAATCCTGAAATCGTAGTACGGAATAGGCATGTTATGAGAAGCCCATCCAGGCAGGTTGGTCTGGATCGATGATATTTTGATTTGTATGTCAGAGAAGACTTCGAGTATAAACAGGTAGTTTATGGAGTCTATGGGGTTGTGTATGTGAATTGGTGTAGTAGGAAGTACTAGAGATGCGCTCCAGGAAAATGCCCAGAGAATACCATAATTTTGATAACTGTTGGGTATCGCCAGGCGATAATGGATATCACTAGTGATAGCTCTTGCTGAGCTTTGTGTTGGGAAAGCCTAATTTCTAGCACGGCAGGATGCTGTAGGTTTTCTGGAAAGCTATTCCAATTATGGTTGAGTCTGGAAATAGAAAGAGTTATGTTGTTAGCGCCAACCAATCGTAGATATCGCAAGCGATAGCTTCCAGATAGCATTTTGATTACAAAGCCTGTCTTTCGAAGACCGTGTGGCTAGTATGTGAGCTGTGAGACTAAGTGCCCAGCTGTGATGGCCTTGAGAGCCATTCATTACGGGAAAGGGGAGACCGACCCACATCCTATCGTTTGTCCATGAAGTCTTCGGCTTTCGGCGATGACATGGAGATTTGAGTAACGGGAAAGGGCTGAACTGTACCCGCTCTATTTGGTTCGGGTTAATAGACAGGTAATTACCATTATCATAGAGGGAAAGTCGTGGCGATATGGTTCATATGCCAGGCTACTAATGCTCAATGTTGATCGTCAAGTCTCGGACTTTTGGACGGAGGTGGGACTGTGGAACTCCGGTACATCGATAATGTGCCCTGAATGCACGGAACATCTGGCACATGGTGCAAATGTTTGTGATATATTTAATGGTGCTTAAGTTATACCTTCATGTGATATATATCTATATGAATGTTATGCCTGCAGGGAAGGAATACCGCTGCCCCGAGAATGGGGTAGGTTTGTTATAAATTGGTTAGCTAAAGCTGACCATTGCTTTTTTTGCCACCTTTATGGTGGAATTCCCCTGTGCATGTGTTCGAGAGCCGAGCGGGAAATAGTGGGTTGCATCCCTTTGATGTTATGCCGGCCCTTGAAGGCCAAGCGAAGAACTTTTTATAATTTTTATGTGTGGATGGCCTACATGCCGATGTTTGTAAACTACTTTTATGTAGAATAATTGTAAGGCCTTAAGGCCACACTTTTTGGTTTATTTTATATGAAATTTCTATGTGGTTTAGTAGTGGACATTATTTATACTTGAGTTATAATAACCTATGAAGTTTCCGCTAGAATGCTCTGAGTTAGGATATGGTTGGTGGTTTTTGATATTAATATGTAACTCCCCAGACTGTTCGTGGAATATGGCGTGAGGCCCCGGCCAGAACTTCTGTTATATTCTACCTTGACGGACGGAGGTGTTACAAGTTAGTATATGAGGATTATCTCTGTCTTCCTCCAGTGAATTCGTGGTTGTATTCTTTTCAGGGGTGGCGAGCACGTCTATGTGCTTACCGTTATAAAAAAATGAATTCAAGAATGTCCACTTAGGAATAAACATACACATATTTCAGGAACCTGTGCATTCCTTTTGGTCATTGTTTTCCATATGAGTAGTCACTGAAATATGTATTTTACACTTATAGGTGACTCAAAGTGGTGCGGGCAGTCCGAACCCCAACATTCTGTGGAGAGTACGACACCAGTTGATGTGCCCACACCTCCCCTTCTACGGAAACAATATGCTTAGCTGCTGAGGCAATTCTTTCTATGATAAATGTACAGCCGACTAGGCAGGCGCATCCTGCTATGGTACTAGTATAGGTTGGTGTGGCTAAGCCTATAACTGTTAGGAAAATTCCTGTTGAGGCCTTCGTTGAAAGGCAAGCTACTGAAAGGCAGCTGAAGCATTTTATGACCTTTAGTCCTCCTACGTTCACAGTGTAGGATCTCCAACGCAGGCATAGGACTAGCTTTCGCATGTCAAGAGAGTATTGATGGTGATTGAAACAGAGGAGGGGCAGAAGGTAACCTTGGCCACTTTCCTTTTGGATGGAGAAGCACGACTTTGGTGGTATGAGTTGGAGTTACACTGCTTTATAGGCAGACGGCTATCTGAGATCTCAATGGATGAGTTTTTGATATTAGTTTTGGCAAATCATCTACCTTCATCGCAGAGGATTGCCATGGAAAATGAGTTCTAGCGCTTGACTCAGGGCGAGAGTACTGTAGATAACTACTTATATGAGTTCACTAGATTGGGATGATATGCAGGGTCTATTTTCGTGGACGAGGAGCGTAAGACCAATCGATTCTATGAGGGACTGCACGTTGAGCTGAGGTTGCTTCTCTCAGGTCCGATGAATCAAGGGTTTCAAATATTGGTTCATACAAATCGTTCGTTAGAGAAGTACATGAAGTGGGTCCATGGCAGGAAGTACTTGGATGTGAGAAATCCCGAGTTCAAAGTGCCAACTTCTTCATAATCGCATTTTTGAAAATGGAATAAGAAGTCCAATTCTTCAGAACAGGCTCCATCTACTTTTGCTTCAGGAGCAACGTCTGGGAGAAGCACTCTTATATGTTATACTTGTGGTAAGCTAGGGAATTTTGCTCATGAATGTACTAGTGGCCTTTCGAGGATGGATAAGAAGGCAGGAGCATCTTATGCGGAGAAGGGAAAGATGGTGGAGTCCACTACATCCCAATACGCTCCAGCTCAGCCAAGGGTGTACAATCTTGGTCAATATGAGGCAATTAAACAGGCTGACCTCGTCACAAGTACTAGTAGTATATAATTTTCATGCTATATATACTTTATACATTGTGAATTGCTTTTGTATAACTTGATCGGTGTAGGCTTTGTCCTTATTCGAGACTATCTACCAAAACACTATTTGATACAGGTGCTTCTCATTTGTTTCTATCTGAGGACTTCATATTGAGGATCGGAGTGCCTACACTTATGTTGATAGATAGATTGAAAGTGTTGCTACCTAACGGATGCTTGATGCATGGGATAGGTCTTGTTGTGTTGAGGTGAGGATAGGAAGTTAGGATTTTGGATTGGAAGCATTAGTGTTATTGATATCTGAGTTTGATGTAATCTTTGGTATAGACTGGTTCTCGTAGCAGCGTGCCTATATAGATTGTAACTCTAAGGAAGTCACGCTAGGACAGAACACCTAATGTGAGAATAAGTTCGTTCGTATGTGAGGATCGAGCAAGATTTTGATGTCTGCTCTTCAGGTAGTCATGGCGGTTCGAAAGGGCGCAGAATTTTTTTTCACACTATTGGAGGTTGTAGAGCTGAAGCCTAGTTTGAGTGGTGTTCCTATTGTGTCAGATTATGCATATGTGTTTCCTAAAGATCTCCCTTGGATTCCGCACCAGCGAGAAATTGACTTCACTATTGAGTTGGTGTCAGGTGCGAAACATGTGGCCCGCTCACCATACCGAGTAGTGCAAAAAGATATGGCAGAATTGAAATTTCAACTACAAGAATTGCTAGAGCAAGGCTATATACATCCAAGTATGTCACCTTGGAGTGCACCGGTCCTCTTTATGAAGAAGAAGGGCGGAAGCTTGCGTTAATGCATTGATTATCGAGAGTTGAACAAGTTAAGGGAGAAAAACAAGTATTCGATTCCACGGATTGATGACTTGTTTGATCAATAGGTGGGATTGACTGTCTATTCGAAGCTAAATTTAAAGTCTAGTTATTATCAGTTCCGGATTAGGGAATGTAACATTCCCAAGACAGCTTTCGGAACACATTATGGTCACTATGAGTTCACTATAATGCCGTTTGGGCTAACAAATGCGTCATCGGTATTTATAGACTTGATGCATCTTACTTTTTGGGAGTACTTAGATCGATTTGTGATTGTCTTTATTGACAATATATTGGTCTACTCTTAATCAAAAGAAGGTCATACAAATCATTTGAGGATGGTTTTGCACACCATGAGAAGAAATAAACTCTATGTCAAGTTCTCAAAGTGTGAGTTTTGGTTGTCTTCAGTGGCTTTTCCTGACAATGTGGTTAGTGGAGAGGGTATTATTGTGGATCCGACGAAGATCATTGCAATACGAGAGTGACATGTATTGTCTACTCTAACGAAAGTCGGGAACTTCCTTGGACTCGCTAGCTATTACAGGAACTTCGTGGAGAACTTTTTGCGGATAGCCTTACCTCTCACCACACTGACGAGGAATGATCAGAAGTTCTTTTGGACGCCTAAGTGCGCACAGGCTTTTGAGGAGTTGAAGAGTCATCTGACCATGACACCTATCTTGAGTTCGCCATGTGGTACGGATGGCTATGAGATCTATAGTGATGCTTCAGGGAGTGGCTTAAGTTGTGTTATTCTACAGTTCGGAAAGGTTATAGCTTATAGCTCACGCTGGCTAAAAGTGCACAAGTGAAACTATACAGTTCACGACTTGGAGTTGGCAGCTGTGATTTTTGCACTGAAGCTATGGCGTCATTACTTATATGGCGTGAAAGTTGAAACATTCATGAACCATAAGTGCCTTAAATACTTAATATATCATAAGGATCTAAACATGCGACAATGGAGGTGGATGGAGTTCCTCGGAGACTACACCTTCGAGATACATTACATTCCCAGGAAGGGAAATGTGGTTGCAGATTCCTTGAGTCGTAGAGCTTCACGGGAAAGTTGGCTACAGATGCATAATGAGCATCTGATATAGGAGTTAGAGGCCTTAGATATTTCTTATATTGACAAGAATGCCACTACAAATGCGTGTTTGAACTGGACGGAGATGCAATATGACCTCACGGACAGGATTCGATGAGCGATGGAACTTGATGAGAGTACGAAGCACTTTGCAGTGGATGGGTCAAATTCTCAATTCTCCTTGGATGACGGTCTTTTGAGGAAGAACGGTCGTTTGTGTGTCCCAAATGTGGGTAAATTACTGAAGGAGTTGATGTATGAGACACACTTTACTAAATACTCAATCCACCCAGGGAGCACAAAAATGTATAGGGACGTGAAACAGATGTTCTGGTGGCCGAGTTTAAAGAAGGACATAGCTCTTTACGTAGCGAAGTACCGTACTTGTGCCTTGGTAAAAGCTAAATGTAAGAAACCTAGTGGTTTCCTGAAGTCGTTGCCAATTCCGGTGTGGCAGCTCGATGACATATCTATAGGTTTCGTGCATGGGTTCCCGAGATCACAGAGCGGGAACGATGTTGTGTGGGTGATCATTGATCAGTTGATAAAAGTATCACACTTCATACCGAATAAAAAGGATGATTTAGTTGAGAAATTGGCTAAGTTTTATGTTAACAACATAGTATGTTTGCACAGCATACCCCATAGCATTGTCAATGATAGAGATGGGTGCTTTACTTCAAGTGATTAGAGGCTCATCCACCAGTTTTTGGGTACTCAACTGCAGTTCAGTACGGCCTTTCATCCGCAGACAAATTGTCAGATCGAGAGGACCAACAGTACAATGGAGGATATGCTCTGTCTGTGCGCTTTGGATTTCAGGAATAGGTGGGAGGACCATCTCTATATGATCAAGTTCGCTTATAATAATAGCTATCAATCTAGCATTCAGATGGCGCCCTTCGGAGCTTTATATGGTAGGAAGTGTCGTACTCCTTTACCTTGGGCGAAAATAGGCGAATCGAAGCTGTATAAGTGTAAAGATGTAAAGATGCAAATTTGACTATACGCACTATTCAGGAGCGGTTATTGGTGGCTCAAGATAGAAAAGCAAAGCACTACAAATCCAAGCACCGAAACATGGAGTTTGCGGTTGGCGATTGGGTATATTTAAAGAGAAAGTCATTCAAAGGCGTGTCCAGGATTTAACGCTTGAAAACGCTGAGTCCGACGTATCTTGGTACGTTTGAAGTGATTGAAGGGGTTGTTGAAGCTGCCTATTGGTTAGCTCTTTTGGCGAAACTAAGTGGTTTGCATGATGTGTTCCACATATCGGTGTTGCGGAAGGCCTTGCAAGAGCCTATGCAAGTGATTGCTGACAATCAGGTACTGGTCAATAGTGGGCTAACGACAAAGGTTAGACCCATTCATATCGAGCATACGGAGGTCAGGCAGCTACGTAACAAAACAATCGGGATGGTCAAAGTCCGTTGGGATAATTGTGGTCATGAAAAACTGACATGGGAGCATGAGCAAACCATACGAGATGAGTTTCCCAAGTTGTTTTTGTAAAGTAATATTGTAAAATCTTGTACTATTTTCCTTCAAATGAATAAAATTTCGGGTCAAAATTTCTTTAAGGTGGGGAGGTTTGTATCACCCCAAAAACTGGAAAATAGAGCTCACAGGTAGCTATTGCCCGGCGATAATGGCTATCACTAGCGATAGTGCCATGTAGCAGCTAGAAATGTGTCGGATGGCCGGATGGCGGCCGAAGAGCGGCGTTGACTGGGGCCAAAGCGTCTACCAACGATGTATCGACAGGCAATAGCTGATATCACTCGACGATAGCGATAAGTTTGACTTGTCAGTTGAAATCGTGGCCCTTCATTCCTATTGAAGAAAGGATCGTGTGGCTGGGATTATTCCCGAGGCTACCTCTTCAGAGGAGTGGAGAAGAGAAGGATCATTTCTCTTCTCTCACTCTCTCTCGCCCTTTTTATCAAGCCCTTAGAAGGAAAGAAGAAGAGGGGTTGGAGGCTGAGCTTTGGGAGCTTAGTGAAGGAGATTTCGCGGTCGGAAATAAGAGCTGAAGAAAGATCCATGAAGAGGAAAGTGAGGCGATCCTTTCCATCCGTATAGAAGTCTAAATCATGGCTCCAAAACGATCTACAATGGTAACGATCTTCCTTCTTGTACAAAAATTTGCATGTGCATGGAATCCCCCTGCCAAAGGGTGGATAATGAAGGGAATCCTGATGGGTTGATACGTGATATCCCAGGGCATTCTTGCAAATAGAATCCAAAAATTATAGTATGGAATAAGAATGTTGTCAAAAGCCCATCCGGACAGGTTGGTATGGATTGGTAATGTTTTGATTTGCGTGTCAGAGAAGACACCGAGTATAAAGGGGTAGTTTACGGAGTTTGAGGGTTTGTGCCTGTGAATTGGTGTAGCGGGAAGTACTGGAGATGCACTCCAAGAAAATGCCCAGAGAATACTACAATTTTGATAACTGTTGGGTATCGCCAGGCGGTAGTGGATATTGTTGGCGATAGCTCTATGTGAGCTATGTGTTGTGAAAATCCAGTTTCTGGCACTACAAGATGTTGCAGGTGTTTTTGGAAACATGATCCAATTGTGGCTGTGTCTGGAAACAGAAAGAGATTTTGTTGTTAACGCCAGACGATAGTGGATATTGCTTATGATAGCTCCCAGATAGCATTTTGATTACGAAGCCTGTCTCTCAGAGATCGTATAGCTAGTATGTGAGTTGTGAGCCTCGCAACAAAACTGTGATGGCCTTGAGAGCCATTCATTACAGGAAAGGGGAGGCCAACCTGCATCATGTTGATTGACCATGAAGGTTTCGGCTTTTTGCGATGACATGGCGATTTGAGCAATGGGAAAGGGCTGAACTGTACCCGCTATATATGGTTCGGGTAAACAGACTGGTAATAACCGTTGGCATAGAGGAAGAGTCGTGGCGATATGGTTCATATGCTAGGCTACTAATGCTCAATGTTGACCGTCAAGTCTTGGGCTTTTGGGTGGGGGTGGGACCATAGAACTCCAGTACGCTGATAAAGTGTTGTGAGCGCACGAAACGTTTGGCACGTGATGCAAACGTTTGTGATATATTGAATGGTACTTAAGTTGTACCTTCATGTGATATATATCCATATGAATGTTATGTCTGCATGGAAGAAATATCGTTTCCCCGGGAATGGGGTAAAGTCGTTATAAATTGGTTAGTTAAAGCTGACTGTTGATTTGTTTGCCACCTTTATGGTGGAATGTCCATGTGCAGGTGTTGGAGAGCCAAGCGGGAAATAGCGGGTTGGAGCCATTTGATTCTATGTCATCCCTCGAAGGCCAAGTGAAGAACATTTTATAATTTTCATGTGTGGCCGTCCTGTGTGCCGGTGTTTGTAATCTACTTTTATGAAGAATAATTGTAAGGCCTTAAGACCGCATTCTTTTGGTGTATTTTATATGACATTCCTATGTGGTTTAATAATGGACATTGTTGATACTTGAGTTCTAATAACCTATGAAGCTTCCCCTAGAATGCTCTGAGTTAGGATACGGTTGGTAGTTTTTTATATTAATATGTAACTCCGCTGACTATCTGTGGAATATGGCGTGGGACCCCGGCCAGACTTTTTATTATATTCTACGTTGACGGACGGAGGTGTTACACTAACCCAGTATGTCCATAAATGCAATAAGAACTGTAGAACACAACATGGAGCAACATGTGCTTATCCCAAGCAAAATAGAGTGCAATTGCACACCACAATGAGCAAAAAGTGCACTACATGTACAAATGAGGAACACGTGAAATATAAGTGATTATGAGCCAAATGTGAAGTGCATGTGTATGAAATCTAGACTAGAGTCCAAAAAACCTTATAAATATCAAACTCGTCACTTAATTCTGATTTTAATAATTCACTGGAAAAACTAGCTAAAAAGACAGTCCTATGGGAAGTTCTTTTACCCTCCACAGGTGAAGAAATGAAGCCTGATCAAAAATAATTAGATTATATGAATGTGGTTCCTAACCTTGAGTCTTGCAAACATTGGAACTCTCCCATAATGAAGGAGAAGAAGCATGAAAGGTTGATTAGAGCATCATATTATGCTGCCTCCAATATGAGAAGGAGGAGGTTAAAGACAGGAAAAGTAAAACCTACTTAGGCTCTAAAGCCTTCACCTCAGGACCATCTCGGATGGTCGGTGAGAGTCATGCTAAGTTAGTATATTGATTATTGGTAGGGGTTCTACGGGCCTATTGTTGTTCTAAATTTTATTTCTTATACCTTTTATCTATCTATTTTTGGTAAACTTAACTGCTCATACAGTGTTAACCCCAAATCCTGTAATAATGAAGGAGAGTATTCAGAGCAGACAGATATTCCATAACCGAGCAATGGTTCTCATAGTTCGCCTACCTCTCGGGCGGACACTCTGGAGTACTTGCGGACACCCTTTGGGAGTGCAGCAATATTCGAGAATGGCAGTCAATAAGTGACATGTGAATGAATTCTCAGAGCACATTCTAGAAGATCTAGGCAGGAGTACGCACGAACAATATGACCAATCCCACACAGACTCCTCCTTTTCAATCCAACTCGAGCCGTACCACACAATTTCATGTTGCCTCTTCTTTTAGTCTTTGTCGTCTGACTCTTCATGTACCTCAGGTGGCTGTGCATTAAATATTACGATTTATAAGGCATTAAATGCCTATCGGTTCATGAACCATCCATGCAGCCTACACTTTAGTATAAAAGGGGGGACAAAGGATGCTTGGAGGGGACATGCGGACTGAGCCCAGAACCTGCCTTATCGTAGGTGAAGATATTAAGTTCCTATTTTCCTTTCTCAATCGTTATACACGCGCATACCCCCAGGTAGCTGCACCACATATTGTAACCTTTCCAAAGATAATAAAGAGAGGCTCGTCACAAGAGAGGAATTCATTGCGGCGGGTGCATTCGGGCGTTCGTCGCTGCTAGTGGCCTCCTCCTTTTCTCTCTTCTCACCCTCTCACTACCATCTACAAGGCCAGCAACTAGTTGCTTGCGAACCATGTTCTTTCCTCTACCGAACACCCTACTCAGGGATAGCGCGCAGAGAGTTGGTGACATATTTTGGCTCCAACATATAGGTATTTGAGTCTAGCTTAAGGACGTTAAATAAAAGTGATGCTAGAAGAAACCCCATATTTGGTTGTTTTGTTTTATTTTATTGTTGTTTAGTTTTATCATCAAACTTTTTTTGTCTTGAAGCTTTCCCTACAGGTTTAGTTGAACGGTACTTGGATTAAGCAGCCACTAGATACCATTTTGTCTTCTGGTATGCTCATCTACTTAGCATGGGGTACTCATTTTCCTCTCCCTTTGTTATTTTAAATTTCATATTATTTACAAAACATAACATCTCATAAGTCTGGGGGAGAGCATTGTGAGTTGAGACAGCACTACATCGCACAATGAATATTTCATTTCAATATGACATACCAGAAACTCATTTTTATTTTTGAACTGTAAAGTTTATTACTGCATATTTTATTTTCCAAAACTAAGACTTTCTCATTGTTATGTGCACCGCACCACAACCACAAAATCAAGTAGTTGCTCAATTGCAAGTCTCAAGTAGATGTAATTTTTCTTCGTCATTAGGAATTTTTAATGCTGGAATAGGTATTGAATTATGGAGTACAATGTTGACTCTTGTTGTACTCCTAGTTAAGTGCACGCATCTTATGTAGATATTTTGTGTAGAACTAACTTCTCCATATCTGATTAGAATTATAAATTTCCAATTACATTTAGATCATTTATTCTACTCGTAATTTATGAATCTAGTGGGATCCAAAGGTAGCATAGGAGAGTGTGTAAAAGATTGCTAGAGATTTATCACTAGAGTTAGGCGGAAGGGCATCCTTTCTCGATGGCTAGAACTTGCCCCTAGCGACTCTCAAGACATTTGCATAGGCCAGTTCATTAGCATGAGCGTGATTAAAGTTATTTCTTGTCCTGTTTGAGCTTTTTTATTATTTCCTAAATTGTTTTATCCTTGCACACACCAATTGAGCCTTACCCTTTCTTATTATTTCAGTTTCACAATTGATAACTTCCCAAAAATAAGTTATCTAGCGCTTTATTTTGACATAATATATGTCATAAATATGAAGAAATGATTTAAACGCGTATAAATATACATAAATTTGTATAAATTTTATTTATGGTTAATTGAGCTATTTTCCTTATGTTTTCCTTACTAGACATGTTGTGGAAATCAAACTGAAAAGTAAAAGCTGAACTTATATTTTGGCTATGCAGTTGTTACAACAACCTATTTTCAGTTGTTACAATAAGTTCTGAATGGATTTAAAATTCGAATTTTGAATTTTGCGCTAAACTCAAATGTGGAAAGAGACATCTATTGGAATAGGGCTACTCATTTTTAAGGGGGGAATCACATACCTAAAGGGGTGACACTAAATGCATTAGAGAGAGGAGTTCTATAGAGCCATCATCTTGGAGAAGAAGAAAGAGGCTAGGGTTTAGAGACACCGATAAGAAGGAATAAGGCTTTAAAGCGAGATCTGAATAAAAATTCCTGCAGCGTTTAAACTTTTATACTCATGTCTAATAAGATCTTTCTTGTTGTGTGGTTTCATCCCTTCATCATAAACTAAATTCCTAAGTCTTGTATGTTGAGAGTACTTTGATTTATTATGATGGTGTGATTTTAATTTTTTTGTGATTGTTTGAAGAACTATCTTTATTAGTTCTATGTTTTATTTTGTGGAATCTTTGGATTAAGTATTCTTTTTCAAAATTACGTGACAAGATTCGAGAGAGGAGTTACATTATTTTAGAGTTGAATCTTTTATTTTGCGCGACGAGATTCGATAGAGGAGTCGTGTAAATCTTTAGCCAAATTTCACCTTTATACTACACAGCAAGATTCGAGAGAGGAGTGACGTAAGTGTAACATAAATATCAATATAACATAAAGAGAGAAATATATTTCATCTTGTGTTAGCAACATTGGTTTGTGTGCTTCATGCTATTTTTTCTACCTAAGTTAGAGATAACTAGGGGAATTAGGGTAAACATATTTCTGAGATCGGGAGATGATGACGTCCAATTTCAAATCTTTGTAGAATAGTGATTTAAACATTTCATGAAGGTTCACCCTAATCATCACAATAGACAAAAGAAATCAACGTACAAGACTATTTCTCCAACTTGATAAAAGTAATTCTATATAGGCGTATTTAGTCTTATTATTGTTTTCTTTTAATTTTCTATTAACAAGTTCACTCTAACTAATCCGCTTGAATTTAAAGAAAAGGTAGAGTTAGTACTTGCAAGCGCTAGATTAGTCACTTCTTAGTGTGAATGATCTTAACTCACAATATATTACTTGATTTGACAAGTGCACTTGCGTATAATACATAAATATATTTCGGGCATATTAAGTTTTTGGCACCATTGTTGGGGAAGTGAAAATAATTTCATGTTTTATTTCTTGCAATATTAATGAATCCCGTGTATTTAGAGATAAAGTTTCTTTTTTATTTTTATTTTTATTTGGAAGTATGTTTAGTGCATGTCCAGATATCAGAACATTGAATTATTACTGTTAAATTCTAAAATTGAGTGTACTTGTAGAGAAAATATAAAAGCTTCTAAAACGATTAATATTATTCATCCTGAGATGGTCAAAATGGTCAACCTACTGCTCCACGAATGATATGTCATGACTATAACACACCATTAAGGGGAGGTAGGGGTGCAAGTTGAGCTGAGCCGGCTCGTGAGCTCGATGAGCCGGCTCGTAAAAAGCTCGACTCGAGCTCGAGCCAGTTGAGCTCAAGCTCGAGCTCGATCTCACCTACTCTTGTTCATGAGCTCGCGAGCCGGCTCGCAAGCTTTTTTTCACTTTTTTTTAAAAAATTATAAATAATTATAAATAAAAATAGTTAATGAGCTGAAAAGCTCGTGAGCAGCTCGAGCTTGACTCGAGCTCATGAGCTCGAAAGCTCGAGCTCGATCTCAATATATTGGTCTCGAGCTCGAGCTCGAGCTCGAGCCATGCAAAATGAGCTCGTCGAGCTCGAGCTCGAGCTTGGGAATTTTGCCAAGCTCGACTCGAGCTCGACTCGTTTACACCCCTAAGGGGAGGTTTGCATTTCAGCATTGCTCGACCACAAATATCAAAATAATTAGGGGATTTCATACTATCATCAAGCAATTATCTATCCGTTTTTCCAAAGCTTCGGATAAACAATTTTAGAGAAATTCAAGAGTTATCAAAATATGTACATTTATGACATAGCTTACGGAAACTAGATTTCTTAGAGCTATAGACCACAAAAAGTTGTGTTTAATCCCATTTTGGAAAGGTGCTTTCAAGGACTACAACTTTCTTGTAAATTCCTAGGTCCATATCTAAGTCTATCATGCCTAAAATCGAGTTTGAACCAAGCTGTGTAGATCTGGACAGAATCTGTCATGCACTTACAGCTTAATTACTTTCATGGTAGAAATTTAGAATTCATTTTTAGGGAGCTACAGATCTCCCTAGAAAATGAGCAAACACTCGTTGGGAAGGTCTTTCTTGGGGCTATAAATTTCATTCTAAACTCGAAACCTGAATCTTACTTGATCATGCCTAAAAATAGGCTTGAAGTCTGTCACACGCACACGATAGATTTCTGTCTAAGTAGTATAAGTAAATTTCTACACGAATCTCAAAGACAGATGAACAGTAACCATTCATCTTCTTCTTCAAGCCAATATACAAGATGAATTTAGCTTCTCTCCTCCTTTTCTCCCTCAATAAACCATCGTTCTTCACTAAATCAAGTATGTCGCCTTCATATTAAAGAGAAAAAGTGATTGAAGATTATTTTGTACTGATCGATGCCCTAGAACGAAAGTTCTAGCACAACCTTCTCTTAGTAAACTCCATTAACTCCAAAAGTCAAACTCTCTTGAGTCGATGTCTCTCGTAATTTAGGATCTAAAGATCTAGCACCAAGGGATAGGGTAGGAAGCTCACTTGATTTCGGCTATGGATGGGGTTCTTCTCCTCGATGGCATGGCAGCGTTTGTATTCCAGTGACCTAGCTTCGCTTATTTATTCTTTTAGGGAAGAGAGGTCGACATGAAGAAGAAGAAGAGAACCTTTTGTCAAATGAGGAAGTATCGATCAGTATGAATTCATCAGGAGAGAAAGTAGGCTGAATTGACCAAAGGTTAATGGCTTTCATGCCTTGGAATGACTACCATTCCATGTGTCGCTCTCCTATTAGACCATACTTAGTTATACCATAAAGTAATATTTCACAATGACAATGCCATCAATGTGTCATTCCGTATAAGTTTCGAGAGCCTTCCTGTTCTAAACCGGCCCATACTTCTTCCCAGGACACAAATAACAAGACTATTCCGAAGGATTTTTGCCAAGTCCATTTGTCGAGATCACTCGACGATCCGTCAAGATCACTTAACAGGCCCGTCGAGATCACTCGATGGGTTCGTCGAGTCCTTTTAACGGATTCATCGATACTACTCAACGAGTTCGTCAATACTACTCGACAAGTTCGTCAATACTACTCGACGAGTTCGTCGATACTACTCGACAAGCTCGTCGATACTACTCGACGAGTTCGTCGATACTACTCGACGAGTTCGTCGATACTACTCGACGAGTTCATCGATACTACTCGACAAGTTCGTCGATACTACTCGATGATTCATTGAGTCTACTCGATGATTTGTCGTGTCTACATAAGTCAATTCGTCGAGTTTACTTAAGGCTCTCTCAAATATCGTCTAGGGCGACCAGCCACCCAAGGTAACAAAGAATGCGCACGAAGGGCCTAGCTCAAAATGGGATGTTACAAATCCTATAAATATATAAAAAAAATTCGTCCCCAAAATTAAGGTTAGGTCTACGGGTATCAAAGTATGATGTATGTAATGTAAGTTTTGAATTTATCTTGAGGAAACAATCCGAGGTAGCTTTGTCGCATAAGGTCCATAGGCTCTCAAGTGTATTCCTCTTTCCCATGGTTGGACTACAAGACCTTTACTAAAGGAACACTCATTTGTCTCAGTCTTTGTAACTCATTATCTACTATCCGCATAGGCTCTAGCCAAAAAGATCTATCAGAAGCCACAGGGCCAGATGTAGTGATGACGAACTGCTCTAGCCGAAGTAGTGCCTTCCAAAGGAAAGACTCATGGAAGACATCATGTAAGTTTTCTAATTCCTGTGGTAGCTCCAGGCTAAAATTCAAGGGACTGATCCTCTCCAAAATGGAATAAGGCCCCATATATCACAGGTTGTGCTTCTTCCTTCCACTAATACATGATACCCCATGCATCGACCCAATCTTCAAGAATACCTTGTCATCCACTTGGAATTCCACCATCCTATGTTTCGCATCATAGCACCTTGCTCGCCGGCTCTGAGTCTCTAGCATACGGTCCCAGATCAACCTTATCATAGTGTAGGTGTCATCGATGTACTCCACCACCAACACCTTAGGATCCTCATTCTGGACCCTGATTTAGGCATTCTGTACCTCCTACCATAAAGTTCCCCAAGGGCACCATTCTGATGCTCGTTTGATGATTGTTATTATATAAAAACTCTACCAATAGTAGAAGTCTCTCCCACAGCTCTCCCTTATCCAAAATGCATAACTGCAACAAGTCCTCAATATTCCTGATAGTTCTCTCAGACTGGACGTCAGTCTGAGGGTGAAAAGCCATGTTGATGGTAAGGTGAGAGCCCAAATATGCTTGAAATGCCCTCCATTACTTAGAGGTGAAGCGACCATCACGGTCTGAAACTATTGTCTTGGGTACCCCATTGATAGAATCGATTTCAAGATAACCCAAACACCTAGAGGGGGTGAATAGGTTTTTGTCTTTTTTTACTTAAGGCAGAATAAGAATTCAGTTCTTTAAAGAGAATCTAACAATTCTACAGCTATCATAACAACCACAGCACAGAATTCACAATCACACACACATCACAGATTGCACACTAGTTTATAGTGGTTCCCCAAGGTCTGGGTACATCCACTTTCCCCCTTCACCTATCCAGCAGTGTGCTAGATTCGGCCTAACATCTTCCTTCTTCTCAGATCCACAGATCTTACAGCTCAGAACCCTGAAAGGTTCCTACAACTCAAAACTCTGAAAGGTTCCTACAACTCAGAATGTATCCACACTCCTACAGCTCAGGATAATAGCCCTACCTCAGCCTTGACACAAGGCCTACAACTCAGAGAATGATTTCTCCTACACTCAGACTCAAAAGTATTACCACTCAGAGATCTATATCTCCTACACTCAGCCTTTATATAATAGGCTTACAACTCAGATCTTGAAAGATTCTGTTCTTAGCTTTCTTCAAAGCTTCTTGAATCTGAACTCAATAGGGTTGATCTTCTTTGAAGTTGACTGGCTGGCAGCTTCCTTCTTAGATTTCATAAATAGATCTGAATTCTTCTTAGCAGATTTGTTCAGGATCTGCTTCTTAAGAGACTTGTAAATGTCTTCTTCTTTTCTTCAAACAGCTGGAGCTCTCTATCACTCTCCAAATCTTCTGAAGTTTTTTCTGAATTCTTGTTTGAATTCTCCTTAGACAAATTCTGAGTAGATTGCTCCTTCAGATTGTCTTCTTAGATCTTCTAATGAAAATCTTCTTCTGTGTGACGTGCTCTTTCTTGATCAATGATCAATACTTCAATAGTTGTTCGTTTTTCGTGTGTGTTTTGATTTGATAGAATCAGTATTTATATAGACTTCATCCATGATAACTGGCTGATCCGGTTTCTAACCAACTTCTGACAGTTCTGATAGGCTCAGCAACTTGTTGGAATTCACAGCTGTCAAGTCTTCAGTCATATCTTGAACCTTTATCTTTGTCAGCAAAGCGTCGAGACTGATCTTCATTATATGACGACACAAGTAGATTAAGTGTCGACAAAAGCTTTGGTGATGTCGACACAGCTCCTTTGGTGTCGACACTGCTTCTTGACACTGCATCTGTAGAATGTATCGACACTGCCTCTTTGTGTCGACACAGTCACTTCTTCACTTCACAGCAATCAACTTTGTTGAAACTCTGCTGTGTGTCGATACAAGTCCTGTGTGTCGACACAGTTGATATAGTCTAAGAATTATGTGTGTCGACACTTCCTCCATGTGTCGACACAGTTGTTGTAGTCTAAGAATTCTGTGTGTCAACACTGCTTCCAGGTGTCGACACAGTTGATGTAGTCTAAGAATTCTGTGTGTCGACACTCCTTCCAGGTGTCGACACAGTTGATGTCGACTAAAAATTTTGTGTATCAACACAGTTGCTTCTGGTGTCAACACTGCTTTTCCAAGTGTCGACATAGACTTTCTTAAGTGTCGACACATGGACTTAGAAACTTTTTTTCTGCATTTTAGCATATTCTTAACCTGCACATATAAACTCAAAATAACATCAAATACACCTTGATGTATATCATTAAGCTAAGTGAGGCTTCTCCAAATCAGGTACACATTTTCCTATGTACCCAACAATCTCCCCCTATTTCAAGAAGTCATAACCCTTTAGTCAATGATATACACCACTTATAATAAACAAACATTATGATGTATATAAGCATTATATGACAGGGTAACTTATAAACAAAACATATACCAAAATGACATCACAGAATAATGATACAAACTTAATGAGCATGAAACATTGTTTTGTTTATACAATCAAAAAGTTTCTTAACAATTGTTTACATAGATTTCTTTAATACTAAAGATTACATTGTTCTTGAAAAATCTAGTAAATCTATACTAAGGCTGATCAGGCTCCCTGATGACTATGCCTTTTCCTAGCTTAATCTGAGCCTGCACAGTAGGTTCTGCATCATCAATAGGCTTCTTTCCTTTCAACTCTGCCTTCTTTTGTGTTTTAGCCTTAATTCTCTGCCATTCAAAGTAATGAAAAGGCTTAGGGAAGTATTTGCTAGGCTCCTGAGCATTAGGAGGTAGCTTCCCAATTTTAGCCTCTCTTCTATATTGCAGAATGGCTTCTTGCCTAGCTTCATATTTCTGTCATTCTTGTTCATTATACCATTTACCCCTATCATGGATCTGATCTTTCACAGCTTTCCAGGCAATCAAAATGATATTCCTGGAAGTGGGGCTCCACTGCTCAAAATAGGCTTTAACTCAGCCTGTTCTCTGAACCTTTTCTTTGACAGGTTAGCTTCCTGCTGATCTTTCAAGGCAGCTTCTAGCATTTCTACTTTCTCAATAATAACATTATCAACTTCTTATGGAGGACTATACATTGACTGAACCTGTTGCTGAATCATATCAAAATCTGCTAGAGGGTAGATGACCTGATCAACTTCAGGTTGATCACCTTCAATATAAGCAAGTTGCACACCTGACTCAGCAACATTATCATCATCACAAAGGGGTGGATATCCCAGAGTGGCTCTGATGCTATTGGATATCCATTTTGCATGATCTGAGCCTGCTTTGACTAACACTCTCTCCCCCTTTATGACTTCTCTTTCAATATGGTCTCTTAAGTCATCTTTCTGAAATCTCACTTGTCCATCAAGAAAATTAACACCATCTTTATAAAATGATTTTAACTTGAGAAGCCTATCAGAGATTAAATCCTGAGAAGTAGTAATGGCTGTCTGAAATGAGTCTAAGGCAGTCTGTAGCTTCTTATCAAACTCCTCTTTCCTTTTAGCTCTTTCTTCAGTCATTGCAGTGACTGTATTCTTTATTGTAGTTACTATCTCATTGTGAGATTTAGTCAGATTTTCATTCATCCTAATCTGATTCTCAAGGACATAGCCTTGTTTAATAGCAATGTCATCCACTTTAGCCTTTACTTCTGCTTGTTGCTTAGCCAGAAATACTACAGCATTGCCCCCTTTGTGGAAGCAATCTATCATCTCTTTCTTATATAGATTCACTTCAAACCTAATTGATTTGATATTCTGAGCCAGATCAAATTGAAGTGACTTATGGCTTTCATCCGCATACTTCTCTAGAGCCACTCTCTGCTCATCTAATTTCATTTGCAAGGCCACCAATAATGAGCTATAATCAGCCTCTGGGTCAGGTTGTGGAGCAGCAGTTTGCAATGCTTTCTTGTAGCTTTGGCTCCTTCTCTTGAAAACCATCAGTTTTCTCTTTTTGGTACTTGTGATTGCTTCATCTTCTGAAGCAGATGAATTGAGAATGTCTACTCTTTCCTTAGGACTAGGAGGGAGCTCCTGTTCAGTCCTAATCTGCTCCACCCTCAAAGTCAGCCTACTCCCCCTCAATCCTTATTTGCTCCCCTTTATTTGTTGCTCCCTCAATATCAGGAAACAATTCTTCAAGAGTAAACTCCTGTTGTGTATGGACTGGTGGTACTTCTTTATCAAGAGCATCAGCAACTACAGATGAATCCTCTATGATAACATCTTGTGCTGGAGTGTTGACATGTTGTCTCTCAAGAATTGTTTGTGAAGCCATTTCACTTGCCAAGTGTGTTGTCTCTTCCCCCTACACCTGTGCATTATCAGTAATGTCTTGTGCCTTTGTAATATCAGTAATGTCCTGTGCCTGTGCATTATCTGGCTCCCCTTGCACTTGTGTATTATCAGTAATATCCTGTGCAGGTGATTTCTCAGCAGCTTCTTGTCTTTCTATATCAGGTATGTCCTTTGTTAGGACCCTATCCCATCTGGAGATAATCCTGATATCCATTTTTCTCATATGGTTGATTTTAGAACCAAAAATCTGGTGCATTACTTCTGGAATTGCTCCAGCCAAGTATAAACTCATCAGTCTAGCCAGATTAGGCTTTTTTTTGCCTTCCTTAATCTTCTCAAAAATTACTGTAGACCAATCTGTGTTTAGTCTAAAAATAATCCTTGTCATTAGGCTGAACATATAGCCTGAAATCCTATCATTTCCCCCTGGCTTACATAAAATTACCTTGCCAACCACTTCAGAGAGGAATTTCCCTTGCTGATTCATCCCTTTCCTGTTTATAGCTGATCCAATCTTCAAGGTGGGATCCAATCCACACCATTGTAGTGCTTCGCTTGTCTTAGATACGGGTACTTCTTCTTTATCCCGAGTCCTTGGAAGATTAAGAATTTTCCTCAAACTCTTCAACATTAACTTGACTCTAGTGCCATGAACCGTTGATTTAATCTTAAGGCCAGTTGAATCTACTGTAGCTGCGCCATAAAACTCTAGTATCTCTTTCTTCCATATCTTGGTTGCTTCGGATGCCAAAAACTCCAAACCATTTTCAGCAATTAGGGTAATTACCCCTTTAATCTCAGATGCTGCATCATCAAAGGCATGGCGAACCAACTCATATCCTTCGTTGATGTTATCTTCTACCTTTGGCGCCATTGGGATGGTTAGAAGACTTGGATTGAGAGGAGAGAATTTTTCGACACAAGGGTTTGGTCTCGAAAACCTTAAGAGTGTGTCGACAGAGATTGTTCTTGACCTATTTATACCCTTCTAAACAAAGAAGGTCAAAAGGCGGGCAAAAACTGTCTAATAGTGTTGACACTATTAAAATGTGTCGACACATACTTCTAATGTCTCGACAACGGTGTTGATACCTATGTGTCGACACCAATTGATGATGTGTCGACACTGAACGTACTTAGTAGTTTAGCAGAATTCTTTGTCGACTCTTATTGTAAGTGTCAACATAATTTCTGGATGTGTCGACACCACTACTCTGGATGTGTCGACACCACTTCTCTGGATGTGTCGACACTGATTTACTAAAGTGCCGACATCACTTCTCTGGATGTGTCGGCACCGATTTACTTAGCCAAATATGTTAAACTAATCTATGTTCAACATTCCTAATTCAATTTTAAATTTATTGAATTTAGTTTCATCTAGAGGCTTAGTAAACACATCTGCAATTTGATAATCTGTTTTGACAAATTCTAGTGAGATGTCCTTTTTCTCTACATGTTCTCTAAGAAAATTGTATCTAATTTCTATATGCTTAGTCCTACTATGTGAAATAGGATTATTAGCAATAGAAATAACACATGTAGAATCACAAAACAAAGGTGTTCTACTTACCTGAATACCATAGTCTTCTAGCTGGTGCTGAATCCATAACAGCTGTGCACAGCAACTTCCTGCTGCCACATATTCAGACTCAGCTGTGGAAATTGCCACAATAGTCTTCTTCTTACTGCCCCAAGACACCAATCTTCCTCCAAGAAATTGACAGGTGTCTGTTGTGCTTTTTATATCTTATTTGTAACCTTCAAAGTCGTCATCTGAATAGCTTATTAGTAGAAAATCTTCATTCCTTGGGTACCAAAGGCCTAGATTAGGTGTGCCCTTTAGATATCTCAAAATTCTTTTTACTGCAGTGTAATGAGATTCTTTAGGGCATGATTGGTACCTAGCACAGACACATGTTGCATACATAATGTCTGGTCTACTAGCAGACAGATATAGAAGAGAGCCAATTATTCCTCTATACAAAGACTCATCTACAGGCTTACCTGCATCATATTTGCATATAGACATACTTGTACCCATAGGAGTTCTCATGGTGGAGGATGATTCCATACCATACTTCTTAATTAACTCCTTGGTGAACTTAGACTGGGATATGGACAAGCCATCATCAGTCTGTCTTACTTGAAGTCCCAAGAAGAACTTAAGTTCCCCCATGCTGCTCATCTCAAACTTCCCTTGCATAAGTTTAGCAAACTTCTTGCAAAGGCTATTTTCTATAGACCAAAATATTATGTCATCTACATAAATCTTGACTAAGATTATCTTTCCTTTGGACTCCCTTAGGAATAGAGTTTTGTCTATTTTCCCCCTTGAGAATTTGTTCTCAATAAGGAAGGTAGACAGAGTTTCATACCAAGCCCTTGGGGCTTGCTTTAACCCATACAAAGCTTTACTAAGTCTATAAACATAATCAGGTTTGAGAGAATCAACAAAACCTGAGGGCTGCTCTACATAGACTTCTTCTTTCAGATTTCCATTTAGAAATGCTGATTTTACATCCATTTGGAATACCTTGAAGCCTTGATATGCTGCAAAGGCAAGGAACATCCTAATTGCTTCCAGTCTTGTTACTAGGGCAAAGGTTTGATCAAAGTCAATACCCTCTTCCTGCCTGTATCCTTTTGCAACAAGTCTTGCTTTGTTCTTCACAATGATCCCACTCTCATCCAGTTTGTTCCTAAAGATCCACTTTGTTCCAATGATGTTGTGGTCTTTTGGTTTAGGAACTAACTCCCAGACCTTGCACCTTCTGAACTGATTCAGCTCCTATTGCATGGCATCAATCCAATGTGGGTCTAGAATAGCTTCTTCAAATCTCTTTGGCTCCAGTTGAGATAGGAAGCTTGAGCACAGAACTGTGTTCAAGTTCCTGCTTCTGGTTTGCACTCCATGTCTTGGATCACCAATTATCTGATTTGCTAGATGATCCTTTAAGTGTCTAACAGATGGAGGAAGACTATCTTCAGGTTGAACACCTCCAGTCTCTTCAATATGCTACACCTCTGGGTTTTCATCAGCATCTAGAGAGTCTTGTACTCCCCCTAGACAGTAGCCACCATTTTCCACTTCCTGTTCTATAGTTGACTCTTCTGTAATGGTAAGCTTGTCCATTCTCTCACTTATACCTGTAGAACTGCATGAGCTACAAGGAAACTCACTGTTAATCAATCTTGTTTCATAAAATACAACATGTACAGACTCTTCTACAACTTGAGTAATCAATTTGTAGACCCTATAAGCCTTACTATTATTGTTGTACCCAACAAATATCCCTTCTTGGGATTTGGCAGCAAACTTAGTTAGATAAGACTTGTCATTGTTAAGGATATAGCACTTGCAACCAAAGATCCTAAAATAGGATAAGTTTGGTTTTCTACCCTTCATGATCTCATAGGGAGTCTTTTTGTGGCTTTTGGTGATAGAAGCCCTATTGATCACATGACATGCAGTATTTACTGCCTCAACCCAGAAATATTCTGGGAGAGAATTGTCACTCAATAGAGTTCTACCAGCCTCAATCAGTGTTCTATTCTTCCTTTCAGCAATACTATTTTGCTGTTGTGTTCTAGGTGAGGAGAATTCTTGAAAAATCCCAAATTCTTCACATAGTTTTATCATACTCTCAGATTGAAATTCAGTGCCATGGTCACTTATGATTTTGACCACTGTACTGTCAAGTTCATTCTGAATTTGCTTGACAAAACTATATAAAATATATGGGGTTTCTGATTTTTGTTTCAGAAAGAACACCCAGGAATATCTAGAATAGTCATCTACCACCACAAAAGTGTCGACCTTCCAACCTAAACTATGAACTGGCATAGGACCAAATAGATCCATATGCAATAGGTATAGACACCTCATAGAATCTTTGTTTTCAAGGCTATGAAAGGAGGATTTTGTTTGCTTTCCTTTTTGACAAGCTGAGCATATCTCATCCTTTATACACTTAACTTTAGGACCATTCCTCACTAACCCTTTACCAAAGAGTTGGCCAATTGTTTTGTAGTTAAGATGGGCCAGCCACTTGTGCCATTTGACACAATGAGAGGCTCTCTCATCAGCTACAAGACAAATAGGAGAACCTTTGTTCTCACACTCAAAATTAAGACAATACATATTTCTTTTTCTATATCCTGTCAAAATGACCTTTTGATCACTTGACCTTTTTGTTGGAACACCCTATTACTATTTGGACCAGGATGAATATACTTCTATAGGGATTTTGGTTTGTGACCTCCTTGTTGTTATAAAGGTCACATAGGCTATGTAGAATAATCTTCAGCTCGACGTAGAGTCGATCTCAGCTCGACGCTGAGTCGACCTCAGCTCGACGCAGAGTCGATCTCAGCTCGACGTGGAGTCGACCTCCGCTCGACGTTCCGTCGATCCCAGTTCTACTTACAGAAAACACTCTCTGGCCGACGTATGTCGTGCTCAGATCGACGTTTTATTGTGAGCTCGACGCTTTTCAGACCTCCGTCAGTTTTGAATAGGAATTCAAATTCCTTCTGTCAGACAATTAATGCTGAAAATTTATTGGCCGTTACAGCATATCTGGTGCATGGCTCAAGGAATTCTCTAAGGAATGTCTGCCTGTCATTTCCTTGGAGGCATGGATATTTAAGGAAAGTAATTAATGCTGACTTCCAACGGCTATCAAAGAAAAGGAAGAAGAAGACTCAGATATATAATTCATTCTTTCAATTCTTCAGAACACAGAGAATATACAGAAAAAAAAAAGAGAACAACAATACAAGACTTCAGAGCTTCTTTTCTCTCTGTGAAATTGTTTTGAAAGACTCACTCATAGGAATTCTGATTGCTTCAGACACAACCATCCAACCTTCTTGGATCATCTCTTGCTGGAGCAAATCAGACCTTTGAAGACCTGTCACCCTTGTGCAGAGCTCTCCTTCCTGAACTTCTTCTTGATCTCAGGGGGAGCTTTGACAACAACTTTAGATCCACCTTTGCTTCTCTCTACTTGTTGATAGAGAATACAACATCATTCTTTTTCTTTTTCTTTCTGTACAGAGTTTTAACTCCCTTCAAAAGTTACTTTTGGTTTTGCTGAAACCTGGTCAAAATCAGCTTCTTTGGTTTGTGAGAACCTGGTCAAAAATTCTCTGGTGCTCAAGACACCTGATCAACTCATCTTGAAGTGGATTCCTATCAAGGGTGATAGAAGAGTGGATGTACCCAGATTTGGGGAACCACTATAGCTCCTTGTGTCGTCTGGATTGCTTGTCTCTTTGTGTTTTGCTTTGTGCTGTGAACTTCTTTTTACTCTGATTATTTGCTATAGCACCTTACACTAAGTAAAGTAAAATTTTCTCTGCACACAAGTTTTTATTTGCAAAATTATTTTAAATAACTCTATTCACCCCCCTCTAGAGTTAGGATTGATCTTATCCTGCACTTTCAATTGGTATCAGAGGCAGGTTGATCATTCATACAGGCTAACACCTGGATCAAAAGATCCCTGATAAGATCATTTCTCTCAAAGGGTTATTTTCCTTAGTTTTTCTTATCTTTAAAACTCATGGCACAAAACAAGGACTTTGCTAGCACCAGACCTCCTATGTGCAATCTATCTAAGTTTGCACTATGGAAGGCAAGGATTAGACTTTACATGAACTCTTTTGATGAAGACATTTTTAATTCTGTGTTGACAGATTGTCCAAGACCTCCCACAGGAACAAGTACATCAGCTGTTCTTCCTCCTTCAGGAACTGATGCTGACATAAAGAAGTGGAAGGCAGCAGATGCTAAAGCCATGAACATTTTGGCTCAAACCATGTCAGATGACATTTTCCAGAAAGTAGCTGATTGCAATACTGCTAAAGAGATCTGGGAAAAACTTTCAGAAATTGTATCAGGTTCTGCAGATGAAAGAAAGGATAGGAGATCCTACCTCATCACCCAGTATGAGAACTTCAAAAAGGCAGAGTCTGAGTCAGTTGCTGACATGTACAACAGACTGAGCCTAATCATCAGTGAGCTTAGATCACTAGAGAAGGACATATCTCTCACTGAGATAAATGACAAGATACTGACTTGTTTCCCTAGCTCTTGGGACTCAAGAATCTGGTCAATTAAAGATGGAAGAAATGTCTGTGAGTTATCCACAGAAGCCCTACTAGGAAAGCTCAAGAGCTATGAGCAATTTATTAAGAAGAGAGAAGAAGAGCAGAAGACATCCACACCAACAGAGAAGGCTGAGAAAACTATTGCCTTCAAAGCACTGGAAGAAGAACCTAAAGAAAAGGTGTTGGGAAATGAAGAGCTTATGAGCCTACTGGTCAAAAGGTTCAATAAGCTAAATAAAAGGAACTTCAGAAGATGGTCATCCAAAGACAAAGACAAGCCAAGGTATGACAGATCTAATA
The DNA here is from genome assembly GCA_039513925.1 of Platanthera zijinensis. Classification (NCBI taxonomy): domain Eukaryota; kingdom Viridiplantae; phylum Streptophyta; class Magnoliopsida; order Asparagales; family Orchidaceae; genus Platanthera; species Platanthera zijinensis. The sequence goes on along the minus strand of CM077096.1, from coordinate 103,068,822 downwards.
ATAAAGATATTATCTGCTTTGGCTGCAGGAAACCAGGACACATTTTCCCCAACTGTCCAGAAAATCAAGACAAGGACAGAAGGGACAAGAAGGAAAGAAAGGATAAAAGGAAGGACAAGGAGTCAAGGAAATACCATGACAAGCCTTCCCCCAGCAACAGCAAGCACACCAGAAAAGGATTTGTGGCTTAATCCTGGAGTGACTCTGATGAGTCTGATTCATCATCCAGCTCCAGTGATGATGAGGATGATGCAGAAGAAAAAGGATTCTGCATGATGGCCATCAGTGCATCTCAAAAGAACACTGATTCAGAGCCTGATGCTGACTACCTATCTGATCAGGAACTTATTGAGGATCAGGTAATAGATTCATTTGATTTTACTTCTGATGAATTTAAATCTGAGTTTAAATCTATGTGCATTGACTTGATTGAGTCTCAAAAGTTGATTAAAACTCTCAGAGAACAATTAATTGAATGCAAATCCATTAACTCAGATAATCTTAGACTCTTAGAAGAGTTGAAGCAGTGTGGGGAGGAGATAGCTGCACTGAAAGGTGAGCTATCTAAGGCCAAACAATTTGAAGAAACCCTTAATGGGAGAAGTATCAAATTGATGGACATCACAAGTACAGTGAACTCAAGATTGAATGGTTCACTGGGCTTGGGTGCTTCATCCAACCAACCCATAGTGCTGACAACTCCAATCAAATTTACCAGTGAAAAAGGTAAAGGAGTCTTGATAGTGGCTAGGAAGAATGCTGACTTAACCCAGGAAACTGGACAAGAAGCGTCGAACGAAGCTCGACGGACGTCGACCAGAGCTCGACGTAATCGCAAGAAAACGTCGAACTCAGGTCGACGTCTTCTACCCTCTGAACAAAGCAAGCCTTTGCCGTCGAATGGAGCTCGACGCACTCACCAGAGTCCGTCGACCGAAGCTCGACGTGCGTCGAGCTAAGCTCAGAGCAAAAATCAGTTCTCAGGGGTTAACTCAAGATTTAATTCCAGCTCCACATCTCATCACTTTAACCCTTATGCTGAATGGATAATACCTCCTAGGAGATATCATCCTGTAGGCTATAAGAGTCAACCTGAGATGTCTTTTATTTCAGAATTTAAAGGATATCAAGAAAGGCCCAAGGTAAACTGGGTCAAAAACAATTGATTTGTTGTATGTGCAGATAAAGACCTATCCAATTGAGAACCAGCAGTGGTACTTGGATAGTGGGTGCTCAAAGCACATGACTGGCAACAAGGAGAACCTTGTGTCCTTCGAAGCCAAACATGGACCCAAAGTAATATTTGGAGATTCAAACTTTGGACAAACAAAAGGCTATGGCCAAGTCAAGATAGGGTCAATCACATTTAAGAAGGTGGCCTATGTGGAAGGACTAAAGCACAACTTAATCAGTATCAGCCAGCTATGTGATGCTGGTTATCAGGTTTGGTTTACCAACTCAGCATGCAATATTGCATTAAATAACAACATTGTTTTAATTGGTAATACACAAGATAACATATATCTAGTTGATTTTAATTCATCTAAAGTAGATATTTGCTTATTTAACTCCCTTAGCAAACCTAATGAACTTTGGCATAAAAGACTAGGACATGTGAACCTTAGAACCATTGCTAAGTTATCCAAAGACAACCTTATTAGAGGACTACCTTCTGGTCCCTACAAGAAGGAAGGACTTTGCAAGGCCTGTCAGTTAGGCAAGCAAACTAAAAATAGTTTCAAGTCACTTAATAAGAGTGACTCACCTAGAATCTTGTACTTATTGCACATGGACCTTTTTGGACCAATTAATGTACAAAGCCTAGGAGGGAAATCTTATGCTTTAGTAGTTGTAGATGACTTCTCAAGATTTACTTGGGTGTTCTTTCTGAGAAAGAAGTCTGATAACTTCAAGATTTTGACAGATTTTCTCAAAGGCATACAGATTGAGTTCAATACTCACATTGCCCTGATCAGAAGTGATCATGGGACAGAGTTTGATTCTCTTCTTATGCTAGAGTTCTGTCAGAAGGAAGGTATCAGGCACACCTTCTCAGCTCCAAGAACTCCTCAACAAAATGGGGTAGTTGAAAGGAAAAACATAACCCTTATTGAATCTTCCACAACATTGTTGACAGATGCTCACCTTCCTCTAACCTTTTGGGCAGAGGCTGTGAACACCTCCAAATATGTTTTGAATAGAAGCCTGATACATAAACTAAAGGGTAAGACTCCCTATGAGTTACTCAAAGGGAAGAAACCTAAAGTAAATTACTTCAAAATTTTTGGTTGCATTTGCTTCATTCACAATAATGACAAGAAATACCTAGCTAAATTTGAAGCCAAAGCTGATGAAGGAGTGTTTCTGGGATACTCCATGACTAGCAAGGCTTATAGGGTTTTTAACAAGTGCTCAAATAAAATTGAAGAATCCATGCATGTTACATTTGATGAAACTAACATGTCTTATAAGGAGAAGGAGACTTCTACCATAAGCAATTTGCAGGAACATTCAATTTCAGAAAATCTGAAGCAGCTTACCATCACAGACAAAGGGTCATCACCTTCACCAATTCAGCAAGACACTGAACTCAGTGACAATGAAGAGGAATTCAAGGTTTTGGAAAGTTCAAAAGGCCAACAAATTGAAGAACCAGTTGTTGTTCCACAAGAGGAAATAATAACACAGGTTGGTGCATCATCAACACCCCTTGTTGATCTTGCAACAACAAGAGATCACCCAATCTCACAAGTAATTGGAGATATCTCAGTGGGTGTGCAAACAAGGAATCAAGTTAATCAAAATATTATGCACACCTGCTTTCTTTCTCAAATTGAGCCTCAAACCATACAAGATGCAGAGCAAGATCCAAACTGGATCATTGCAATGCAGGAAGAGTTGAATCAATTTGAAAGGAATAAAGTTTGGGAATTAGTACCAAGACCAAGGAACCAGCAAATTGTTGGAACCAAATGGGTATTCAGAAACAAGTTGGATGATCAAGGAATAATTGTGAGAAACAAGGCAAGACTTGTTGCACAAGGATATTGCCAAGAAGAAGGAATTGATTATGACCAAACCTTTGCACCAGTTGCAAGGTTGGAGGCCATAAGAATCTTCCTTGCATATGCAGCTCACAAGAGATTCAAGGTATATCAGATGGATGTCAAGAGTGCTTTTCTCAATGGAGACATCAAGGAAGAAGTCTATGTAAAGCAACCTCCAGGTTTTATCTCTCCAACCTTTCCTGATCATGTTTTTAAACTGCATAAAGCTTTATATGGTCTCAAACAAGCTCCTAGAGCATGGTATGAGACCTTAGCTTGTTTTTTGTTGGAAAATGATTTTAAAAGGGGTAGAGTAGACCAAACTCTTTTTGTTAGAACCCATAGGTCCCATACCTTACTAGTACAAGTTTATGTAGACGACATCATATTTGGGTCTACTGATTCAAACTTATGCAAAAAGTTCTCACAACTTATGCACTCAAAGTTTGAAATGAGTAGCATGGGTGAGCTTGCTTTCTGTCTTGGATTACAAGTTAAACAACATGTGGATGGCATTTTCATTTCTCAAACCAAGTATGCTAGAGAATTGGTTAAGAAATTTGGAATGTCTGAAGCATCCTCTATGAAAACACCTATGCCTACAAATGCTGTTTTAGATGCTGATGAATCTGGAAAACCAGTTGATCAGACAAACTATAGAGCAATCATTGGCTCATTACTTTATCTAACAGCTACTAGACCAGATATAATGTTTTCCACATGCATTTGTGCTAGATTCCAAGTAAGCCCTAGAGAGTCCCATCTCACATTAGTTAAGAGGATTCTTAGGTATGTAAAAAGTTGTCCTAATCTAGGTCTCTGGTATCCACATGACTCAGGATTTGATCTAACTGGATTTTCAGATTCTGATTATGCTGGATGTAGAGTAGACAGGAAAAGCACCAGTGGAACTTGTCAATTTCTTGGTGATAGACTTGTCTCCTGGTTTTGTAAGAAACAAACCTCTGTGTCCACATCAACTGCTGAAGCTGAATACATGGCTGCAGGTAGTTGTTGCTCACAGATTTTATGGATTCAAAACCAGCTCCTAGACTATGGGTACAACTTAGAGATGTCTAAAATCTTTTGTGATAACACCAGTGCAATATCTATTGCTCAAAATCCAGTTCTCCATAGTAGGACCAAGCACATAGAGATCAGACATCACTTCTTAAGGGATAATGTAGAAAAGAAGAAAATTGCACTAGAATACATTTCCACTGAACTTCAGAGAGGAGATATCTTCACCAAGCCCTTGGATGAAAAGAAGCACCTCTTTTTCCTCAATCAGTTGGGAATGCTAGATGGAGACAGCATAAATTAAAACTCCAAGATTTTGAAACCCATAATTAACAGGAATAGGAAAAATTTCATTTTAAAATTCCTCTGTCTGAGTGGTTTCTTTGAGCTCTGAACTAAGCTCGACGCTGCGTCGAACGGAGATCGACGGTCTGTCGCCCTCAAAAGCGTCGAACGTCGAACTCAGCTTCTAGCGTCGAACTGAGTTCACAGCTCCCTGGCTTCTTGAGTTTCTCTCTCCCCGGTCGACGTCTTCGTTCAACGTCGACCTGAGCTCGACGTATAGCTTCAGCCAAAGCGTCGAACGTCGACCTAAGCTGGACGCTGTTGAGTCGTTTCAGTTCTCCTAGAGCCTTAGAGCGTCGAACTGAGCTCGACGTTCTTTCCTTTTCTGCGTCGAACCCTAAGTATAAAATCATTTTCTCATCGTCGTTCGCAGTTGCGCTTTCATATCTTTCTGCTCAAGCTTTCTCCCTCCAAATTTCTTACTCTTGATCTTGGAAGGTATTCTTTTTGCAGGAAAATGGCGATCACAGCAGGAGCTCTGGCGGCCATGAAGTTCGATTCTGGATTTGATATCGACTTCGACTCTTTTGATGGATCTCCACAATACTTTTTGGATATACTGGACCTCTTCAAGGAGCAGCAACTGGTTAACTTTATGTCAACCAGGATTCCTCTCCCAGAGTCAGAAATCAAAGAGTGGAGTCTTACAGCAGTTATTTCAGATAACAATACATTGACTGGGAAAGTTTCAGGAAATGAGGTAGTCATCTCACCTCAAATCATTTCAGAAGTTTTCAACTTTGCTGCTGGAGATGATGGCATAGAACTATCTGTGGAAGAGTATGCCTTGATGCTGGACAGGATGGGGCATGCTGCTGGTAACCCCTCTAAACTCCTCAAAGTTAACCTAGCCATTGAATATAGGTTATTAGCAGACATTACAGGAAAAGTGATCTGTGCAAAGAGGACTGCACATGATGCAATCACTAGGCATCAGTTCTGCCTTATGGCTGCACTTATAGATAAGAAACATCCCAACTGGGGATTAATTGTGTTTGAATTGATTAAGAAAAAATTGGATAAAAACTCTGTCCACTTTGGAAGAGTTCTTGGGTTGATTCTCAACCATTGCTGCCCCCAACTGCTTGTGTCCTCCAAGAAGCACATCAATGCTTCCAAGAGGCTCACATGTGCCCTAATTGGCAAATGGGACAGAAGAATTATGAATCCCAGGGCAGCAGCAGCAATGAAGTCTTCTGCAGACACCAGGACTATAGAGGTCACTTCCCCTCAGTCCACTGGTCCAGAAGCAGGGACTGTGCCATCTGTCTCTCTCACCCTCCCATCCTCTTTCATCCCCTCAACCACAGTCATCTCATCATCTCAACCTCTACCTTCCTCCATCTCTACCATTGCCTCCTCCCTTCCACCTCACACTACTTTCCTTCCCATGAGCTTGGATTCCTCCCCTCATGAGGATCTCTTTTCTTTTGACATGCATGAAGACTCCTTCATGGATGCCTCTACCTCCTCTCCTCATGAATTCCCCCATTCATCTACTTTTTCAGAGCTACTTTTTTCCTCCATCCATGAGCCAGTTACACCTCCACTGTCTGCACCACCCTCAACATCTTCCTCATTTACAGTTTCTGCTACTCCATCTACCTCTACTCGAGATCCCCTTGAGCAAGTAGCCCTCCTGCCCTTAGCCAATCAAATCTTTGACCTTCTGTCCCCTAGGCTCTCCTCCCTCCTGGATGCCAAGCTGGCTCCTCTAATTCTTTCCCTGAGCACTCTTTCTGCCTCTGTCTCCTCCCTCTCCTCTCTGTTGGCATGCCCTTCTTCTGGGGGCCTAGAGTCAGCTGCCACTGATTCTAGGCAGGGGGAGATGTCAGCAGAAGAAGAGCTGCCTCCTTCTTCAGTTCAGTTTGTTCAGACATGTTCAGAGACAGTATCAGTTGCAGAAGTTCAGATAGTATCTGAGGCTCCTCCTCCAGCTTCTGTTCAGAGCTTCCCCCCTCCAGCTCAGATTCAAGAAGATCTGTCTAGGGCTATTGTCCCTTTTCAGAAGATCCCTGATATAGCAGTGGTAGCAGTGGCTCCTGCTAATGATGTAATTGAAATATCAGCAGCTGTTGAAACCTCAGGTGAAGAAATTGAGACACCTGATGCAGTTGAGACCCATGTCTCTCAAGCCCCTCAGGAACCAGCCTCTTTAGTCTCTATGGCTCCTGAGGCTGTGCCCTCTCCTGCAGTGGTAGACTCCTCCTCCCCACTGACAGCAGTTCTTCCTTCAGTTTCCTCCTCAGCAGCTCCAGATTCCATCAGTTTTCCTATCTCTAAAAGGAAGTACATAGATCCATATGAAGAATCTCAAAGTTCTGAAGATGAGTTTGCTACAGATTCTGATGACTCATCTGCAACAATTGCAAGGAAGAGGAAAGCTAGATCAAAAGCTTTGAAAAGAGTCCCAATTGCCAGAGCTACAGACCATGACATTCCCTACTATATCAAATACAATTGTGAAATCACAGAGCCATGGATGCAGTACTCCCAAAATCAGAGAAAAGCAATGAAGAAGAAAAGAAAGTTTAATGAAGGACCATTCAAACCTGTCCATCAGCCTCCACCTCCACCTCCTCCAGATGCAAGTGCAGGTGCTAGTCTTTCTTCAAATCCAGCCCCTTCAGCTCTACATGGAAAAACATATCAAGCAAGAAGATTTCAAGGAGATAGTCAGCAAAGGGGAGGTCAGCAAAGAGGAAACTACAAAGGCAGGCAGTCTAGAGGAAGATCAGGTTCTCAACCTTATCAAAGGGGAGGAGCCTTTGATCCAACCTCTGGTCCCTATCCCTATAGACCTAGAGCTGACCTCACCCCATCTACCTCTCAAGAACTCTCCTCTAACAGATTTGAACCAGCTGTACCCTTTGAAGATCCCACCAAAACTCCAGCCTACTGGAAAGCTAGAATGGCAGAAATGGCTGCTTTAAATGAGATCAATAAAGCAAGAGAAAAAGGTCTGGACACCTCTCATATCAGTACAATGTCAGACCAAAGAAAAGAGGAATTGGAGAAATATAAGTCTAAGAAATTCTTTGATTCAGACAGATATATGCAACTTCATCCTGCAGCTGTACCACCCAGTGCAAGAGATCAAAAGTCTTTAGGTGCAGCTGATGATTACAGATCTAAAAAGGAAGCTTCAAATCCAAACAGAGAAATCATCTTCAAGAAGAGTGATCAAGACAAAGCCTCAAAGGGAAAGTAAAGTAAGATGCTTTAATTCTTTCTATATATGCTGGACTCAGGACATTTGAACATTTGTGCTGCTATATAATGTTATATATGCTGCTTTTTATTCTGTCATGTCTGGTTGTATTGTAATGTATTGTATCTGCTTTATCTTTCTTTGAATCCCTAAATTCATGTAAATAGTAATCCTAATCCAAATAGGGGGAGATTGTTGGAACACCCTATTACTATTTGGACCAGGATGACTATACTTCTATAGGGATTTTGGTTTGTGACCTCCTTGTTGTTATAAAGGTCACATAGGCTAGGTAGAATAATCTTCAGCTCGACGTAGAGTCGATCTCAGCTCGACGCTGAGTCGACCTCAGCTCGACGCAGAGTCGATCTCAGCTCGACGTGGAGTCGACCTCCGCTCGACGTTCCGTCGATCCCAGTTCTACTTACAGAAAACACTCTCTGGCCGACGTGTGTCGTGCTCAGATCGACGTTTTATTGTGAGCTCGACGCTTTTCAGACCTCCGTCAGTTTTGAATAGGAATTCAAATTCCTTCTGTCAGACAATTAATGCTGAAAATTTATTGGCCATTACAGCATATCTGGTGCATGGCTCAAGGAATTCTCTAAGGAATGTCTGCCTGTCATTTCCTTGGAGGCATGGATATTTAAGGAAAATAATTAATGCTGACTTCCAACGGCTATCAAAGAAAAGGAAGAAGAAGACTCAGATATATAATTCATTCTTTCAATTCTTCAGAACACAGAGAATATACAGAAAAAAAAAAGAGAACAACAATACAAGACTTCAGAGCTTCTTTTCTCTCTGTGAAATTGTTTTGAAAGACTCACTCATAGGAATTCTGATTGCTTCAGACACAACCATCCAACCTTCTTGGATCATCTCTTGCTGGAGCAAATCAGACCTTTGAAGACCTGTCACCCTTGTGCAGAGCTCTCCTTCCTGAACTTCTTCTTGATCTCAGGGGGAGCTTTGACAACAACTTCAGATCCACCTTTGCTTCTCTCTACTTGTTGATAGAGAAGACAACATCATTCTTTTTCTTTTTCTTTCTGTACAGGGTTTTAACTCCCTTCAAAAGTTACTTTTGGTTTTGCTGAAACCTGGTCAAAATCAGCTTCTTTGGTTTGTGAGAACCTGGTCAAAAACTCTCTGGTGCTCAAGACACCTGATCAACTCATCTTGAAGTGGATTCCTATCAAGGGTGATAGAAGAGTGGATGTACCCAGATTTGGGGAACCACTATAGCTCCTTGTGTCGTCTGGATTGCTTGTCTCTTTGTGTTTTGCTTTGTGCTGTGAACTTCTTTTTACTCTGATTATTTGTTATAGCACCTTACACTAAGTAAAGTAAAATTTTCTCTGCACACAAGTTTTTATTTGCAAAATTATTTTAAATAACTCTATTCACCCCCCTCTAGAGTTAGGATTGATCTTATCCTGCACTTTCACTTTTGATATGACATCCATTCTTAATAAATGAAATGTCATATCCTAAATCACTCAGCTGACTTATGCTTATAAGGTTGTGTTTCAAACCAGTCACATAGTCCACTTGAGTGATAGTAATCTGGTTATTAGAAATGTTACCAAATCCTTTGATGATTTCTGTTTCAGAACCACCAAAGATTACTTTAGGCCCATTTATGATAGGTAAGTACTCCTTCAGCAACCCCCTTGTTCCAGTCATGTGCCTGGAACATCCACTGTCTAAGTACCATATAGGGGCATGGTAACTTGGACTCACCTGAAATAAAGAATTACCTTCCCTTAGAGCCCAAGTGAGTCTTGGGTACTTGGTTCAAGTTAGCTTCATACTTAAAAAATCTACCTGCTGCTCTTCTAACAGGTAGACTGTTGTTCTTCCTGACACTAATATTATGCCAGCAATCTAAGGCAAAATGGCCTGTCTTGCCACAGCACCAGCATTCATACTTGTTGTATCTATTTTTAGATACATTCTTGGCAGTCTGGTTGACAGTAAATCTTTTATTTTGTGCTGGTACTGCTGCAGCTTCACCCATTGTTTTCTTAAGAACATGGGGTTTATGGACATGGGCTACCTTATTGACATAAACACCCTTGTCATTAAGAACTTCAGTCTTACTATGACCATGAGTATTCTCAAGGTCATACTTGTTAGAAGGCACTTATTCCTTTCTAAAAACTACAGGGACTTTAAAGTTCAATGGCTGGACTAAGGCTTTACCCTTTCTCTTAAATTGGACAACCCTGGTGTCACCTTTAAAGCCTATTCCAGCCTTACCCTTTTGAGCCACAAACTCATCTATTAAGGGTAAAAGTGATTTTGGCTTGGAATAACTAGCCACCAAATCTTTTTCTTTTTGAAGTTTAGCTTCCAGACTTTTAATTAGATCATTTTTGTATGTGATTGTACCCATCTGAATAATAGTTATAGTTTTCAGTTTGGCAATCTCATTCATTTTTTGATCTAACTTTTTCTCTAAATCAGATGCAGCCAACTTAAGATCTGTAATTTCCTTAGCCTGAGTTTTGGCCAAGTTTTTGCTTTTCTTTAGTGCCTGAAACAAGTCCCCATATTCATCTATCAGCTAATGAATATCATCTTCAGACTCAGACCCATCCACATCACTTGATGTAGATATAGCTGACTCTGAACCAGTACTACAATCTGAATTTCTAGAAAAACATTGTACCTTACTAGGACCAGGTTGATCCTGACACTTGTCTTCTTCTGACACAGTCATCAGTCCCATGCACTGATGGTCTTCTTGTTCATGGATAGAGTTCAGCACTTGCATAAACTCATCTTCTTCATCTGCTGCATATAGACCAATGTATGCCTCAGCTTCAGATTCATACTCTGAAGATGATTGGTCTGTCAAGCTCTTCTCCTTCTTAACAATAAAGGATTTCTCCTTCTTGCTCTTTTGTTGAGTCTTCCTTTTATCAGCAGACTCCTTTCTTTTGTCTGGACACTCAGCCATAACATGTTCAGGCCTATTACAACAGTAGCAAACTATCTTTGATGTTGTAGATTTGCTAGGCTTAGACCTGCTCCTGTCCTTCCTAGATGACTTCCTCTTTTGATAATATTCATCCACAGGCTGAGATGTGGAGGGCCTAGACTTCCACTACTTCTTCTTCAGGAATCTCTGAAATGCCTTGTGAAGGCAGCAAAGTCTTTATCTGAATCACTGCTGTCTGAACTTTGGTTGTCTGAATTATCTGAAGTAATTTCATCAACAATCTCAGGAGGTAATGGAGACATCCTCCTATTCTTCCTAATTGCTTCCACCTTGAAGGCCACAGACTTTTCTCTATGCTCCCCTTTTGCACTTTTCTCTTCCTCTTTCCTAGCCATCAGATGCATCTCATATGACAGCAATTTTCCAAACAAAGTTGGAGGAGAGATATCTACAAGTTTGGCCACTTTCCTAATGACACAAATCTTAGTGTCCCAATCCTTTGTCAAGGATCTTAGGAATTTATCATTCAGTTCATATGTACTGAAGATCCTTCCATAGGAAATCAGCTCATTTACTATTTTATAGAACTTTTTATAACACTCAGTTATACCATCTGAAACTCTCATATTCCTGGTTCAGCATAGATTTTCTATCTTGTCTGACTTCTTCAGAACCCTCCATGTAGACTATCAAAGTGTCCCACATTTCCTTGGAGGTCTTGCAGTGAATCAAATTTTGAAAGGTTGAATCATCTATGGCACTTACTATGATATTCTGGGCTCTTTTATCCATAGTTGCCAGGATGATCTCTTCCTTAGTCATCTATAAAAAATCCTTGGGAGTTCTTTGATTTGCATCTAGAACTGACAACTTCATTGGAATGTAAGGATCTTCCATTACTGTAATGTAGATCCTTTGATCAGAAGCCTACATAAAAAGTCTGGCCCTTTCTTTCTATATTCCAAATATCTCTTTCCTGTATATGGGTAATTTCATAGAACCTAGTTCCTTATGATTTTCTCCTGAACCCATTTTCTTGATCTTGAATCTGCCTTATGGATCTAACTCAGACTGTTAAGTCCTTCTTTGAGTAACCTGCCTCTGATACCACTTAATAGAATCGATTTCAAGATAACCCAAACACCTAGGGAGGGGGTGAATAGGTTTTTGTCTTTTTTTTACTTAAGGCAAAATAAGAATTCAGTTCTTTAAAGAGAATCTAACAATTCTACAGCTATCATAGCAACCACAGCACAGAATTCATAATCACATACACATCACAGATTGCACACTGGTTATAGTGGTTCCCCAAGGTCTGGGTACATCCACTTTCCCCCTTCACCTATCCAGCAGTGTGCTAGATTCGGCCTAACTTCTTCCTTCTTCTCAGATCCACAAATCTTACAGCTCAGAACCCTGAAAGGTTCCTATAACTCAGAACCCTGAAAGGTTCCTACAACTCAGAATGTATCCACACTCCTACAGCTCAGGCTAACAGCCCTACCTCAGCCTTGAAACAAGGCCTGCAACTCAGAGAATGATTTCTCCTACACTCAGACTCAAAAGTCTTACCACTCAGAGATCTATATCTCCTACACTCAGCCTTTATATAATAGTCTTACAACTCGGATCTTGAAAGATCCTATTCTTAGCTTTCTTCAAAGCTTCTTGAATCTGAACTCAGTAGGGTTGATCTTCTTTGAAGTTGACTGGCTGGCAGCTTCCTTCTTAGATTTTCAGAAATAGATCTGAATTCTTCTTAGCAGATTTTTTCAGGATCTGCTTCTTAAGATACTTGTAAATGTCTCCTTCTTTTCTTCAAACAGCTAGAGCTCTCTCTCACTCTCCAAATCTTCTGAAGTTTTTTCTAAATTCTTGTTTGAATTCTCCTTAGACAAATTCTGAGTAGATTGCTCCTTCAGATTTTATTCTTAGATCTTCTCACGAAAATCTTCTTCTGCGTGACGTGCTCTTTCTTGATCAATGATCAATACTTCAAAAGTTGTTCGTTTTTTGTGTGTGTTTTGATTTGACAGAATCCGTCTTTATATAGACTTCATCCATGGTAACTGGCTGATCCGGTTTCTAACAAACTTCTGACAGTTTTGATAGCCTCAGCAACTTGTTGGAATTCACAGCTGTCAAGTCTTCAATCATATCTTAAACCTTTGTCTTTGTCAGTAAAGCGTCGAGACTAATCTTCATTATGTGTCGACACAAGTAGATTAAGTGTCGACACAAGCTTTGGTGATGTCGACACAGCTCCTTTGGTGTCGACACTGCTTCTTGACATTGTATCTGTAGAATGTGTCGACACTGCCTCTTTGTGTCGACACAGTCACTTCTTCACTTCACAGCAATCAACTTTGTTGAAACTCTGCTGTGTGTCGACACAAGTCTTGTGTGTCGATATAGTTGATATATTCTAAGAATTATGTGTGTCGACACTTCCTCCAGGTGTCGACACAGTTGATGTAGTCTAAGAATTCTGTGTGTCGACACTGCTTCCAGGTGTCGACACAGTTGATGTAGTCTAAGAATTCTGTGTGTCGACACTACTTCAAGGTGTCGACACAGTTGATGTCGACTAAAAATTATGTGTGTCGACACAGTTGCTTCTGGTGTCAACACTGCTTTTCTAAGTGTCGACACAGACTTTCTTAAGTGTCGACACATGGACTTAGAAACTTTTTTTTTGCAATTTAGCATATTCTTAACCTGCACATATAAACTCAAAATAACATCAAATACACCTTGATGTATATCATTGAGCTAAGTGAGGCTTCTCCAAATCAGGTACACATTTTACTATGTACCCAACACCCATGGTACCGAATGAACAGTTCCACAAAGAGATGCACCAACACATCGATATGCGTCTCCTTCCTCATCCGGAAAAACCTAGCAACCTTTGTCAAGCGATCTACTATCACCCAAACTTAATCATTCCCGGAGCAATATCGGGGAAGACCGTGAACAAAGTCCATGGAAATACCCTCGAACATCCACTTAAGGATGGGCAATGACTACAATAATCTACCAGGGCTCTTGCACTCCACCTTCACCTTCTAACAAGCATCGCATTGAGTAACATAGTACGTGACATCCTTCTTCATTCCTAGACAAAACATGGTCCTCCGCAAGTCAGTGTACATCTTGGCAATTCCGGGATGTATCGAATACTTAGTACAATAGGCCTCTCTGAAGATTTCTTCCCGAATCCCACCACTTGCGGGAATATAAAGTCTGCCATGGAAACGAATGAGGTCTTCATTTAGTGTGTACTCCTTGGCATATCCTCCTACAATGGCTTGGAACACAGGAGACAAAGCAACATCCTTCCCTTATTCCTCCCAAATCCGATCACGGATATCATAAACTATACTTATAGTGCCAAGGTACTCCGTATATTCCTCGGGAAAAGCCTTAGACACAAGCATAATCTTCATCTCTTCTAGCACTCGAGCCAACTTCATAGCCACTAATCGATACTCGGGGCTCGACACGAGTGCCTTCCTGCTTAGAGCATCTGCTACTGAGTTTGCCTTCCTGGGGTGGTAGTTCAATGTAAACTCAAAATCACAAAGAAACTCCAGCCACTGCTACTCTCTTACATCCAAATCTTTCTTGGTGTGGATGTATTTCATGTTCTTATGATCTGAAAATATATTGTAGTGGACACCATATAGATAATGCCTCCAAATCTTCGGAGCGAAGACCACTGCTCCCAGCTCTAAATCATGCATTGGGTAATTCACTTCAATCTTCTTAAGTTGTCTAGAAGTGTACGCAATCACGTGCCCATGTTGCATCAATACCGCCCCGAAGCCCTGATAGGAGGCATCGGTATAAATCTGGAATCCTTCCTTCCCAGATGGAAGGGCAAGGATTGGCGCGGAGGTAAGATGATCCTTCAGCTCTTGAAATGCAACCTCACACTTGGGTTCCCACACAAAAAGTACACCTTTCTTTGTCAGAGCGGTGAGGCGAAGGGCGATCCTCAAAAATACTTTCACGAACTTACAATAATACACAGCAAGTTTGAGAAAACTTCGCACATCAGTCGCTGACCTTAAAGGCGACCACTCCTTTACGGCACGTACCTTGCCCAGATCTACTACAGTCCAACACCACTAATAATATGGCCCAAGAAAGCAACTTCTCGGAGCCTAAACTCACATTTGTTGAACTTAGAAAACAAACAATGATCCTTTAACTTCTCCAAAACTAAGGCCAATGTTGTAGTTAGTGACCGGGCGGTCTGGCGGCTTGTCATGGCAGATTGATGATCGCGCGGTCTGCCGGCTTCCCTTCAGCGATTTGGTTGCTGGGCTGTTGCTGTCTAGGGTCCAAGCGGTCTAGCGGTTTGTATCAGGTGGCTTGGAGACCGAGCGGTCTAGCGGTCTCCCATGGCGGCTTCTCTTTCTCTGGTGGTAGCCGAGCGGTTAGCCCTTCTCATCTAACCGTGCGGCTTGTGTGGTTTGTTTTTTGTATAGGTCGCATGTCCTGTAAATTTTTAGTCTCACATCTCTAATTTGTATTCTCACTTCTCTCCTCCATTCTATAAAAGGGAGGTCATACCTTTGTAATAGATACCTTTTTCAGAAAATAAAATTTCTGTTATACCACTTCCGGTTTGTTCTTGTTCGTTTCTTACATGGTATCAGAGGACTCGATCTACTCCTCCTGATTCTATATGCCTTTTCTGACCGCGTGACCTGTCTGCATGGCTTGCTTCTTCTTCTCGCGACCTGTCCTCGCGGCTTGTTTCTTCCGCCTGCTTGCGCCCTATTCGCACGGCCTCTTTCTCTCCTTATCATTGCCCTTTGTGTGTGCGACCTCTTTGTTTCCTTTTTATTCTCGCCGCGACCTGTGCTTAGTCATCGCGACCTCGTCTTTAGTCGCCGCGGTCTGTCGCCGCGACCTGTTCGCCTTGTTTGCCTTCCCGCGAACCCTTCTCCTTCTTCTTCTATTCGAGCAGTCTGCTTTCTAGCCGCTCTACTTCTTCCCCTCTGCTTGGTTCTGCGGCTTGGTCGTGGCTTTCCTGGCCACTGGTGTCTATCATCGTGACCGCCGCAGATCTCTTTCTTCTAACCGCTGCGATCTCTCCCTATTCACGCGGCTTGTTTCCTAACCGCACGGTTTGCTTCATAACCGTGCGGCTTCCTATTATTTTCTCATTTGGCTCTTTCTGATGCTTCTACTGCCACCACTCCTGTCGCCAATCCGGCTCCGCCTCCTCCTACTCCTTCCGGGAACCTTGGCACTGTTTCCAAACTTGTCGGCTCCAATTACCCGGATTGGAGCGTCTCCTTCACCTTTCTCCTTCGCTTGCAACACAAACGCCACCATCTCTTTGATGACCCTCCTCCCACAACTTCAGCTCTCTTTGATGACTGGGATGCGAGTGACGCGCTTGTGCGTACTTGGCTCGCTAACAGCCTCTCCGATGAATGCCTTCCCGTCATCCGTCAAGATGAGATGGTCAAGGCCGAATGGCTTCATCTTGCCGCTCTGTACTCAAAGGAGGCTCAGACGTCCCGCATCTATACTGTTGGAACACCCTATTACTAATTTGGGCAAGGATCACTATATTATTAGGAAAATTGTTTGACCTAGTTGTATAGTTGAAAAGGTCAAATTAGAATGAGTCTAGGGCTTAGAACTTAGGTTTGGAGCTGCCCCCAGGACCATTCAGAGATCAGGACTAAGTACTGAGACAAGGCAATTCTCGTCGAGCTCAGGTCGACGAAACGTCGAACTCAGTTTGACGTTCTCTGAGCTCAAGTCTGCAAATCGTCGAACTCCGGTCGACGATCTTCGAGCTCAGATTGACATTTTGTCTACAGCTATTTTCCAAGTCGTTGAGCTCAGGTCGACGATCGTAGAGCTCAGGTCAATGTTTTCTGTCTGCTGTGAAAATCCAATCTCTGAGCTCAGCTCAACGATCGTAGAGCTCAGATCGACGATTTCTGTGAGAGATCGACGCTATCAGAATTCAAACTCAAAGACAGTTATGGAATTAATTCAAATTCCTTCAGAGTTATTTTCTGCATTTATTACAAAGGATTTTCTAGCCGTTTCAAGAAATCTGATGCAAGTTTCAAGGAAGGACTAAATGGAATGTTGCTTAGGACTTTCCCCAGAGATAGTTGTCATTTATGGAAGTCAGTTATGACTGAGTAACGGTCATCTAAGTCAGATTTTTGATATACTCCTGCAGAAAAGAATAGAGAAATAACAACAATACACAGAGAATATAAAGAGATACAGAAGAATTAGATTACAACATAGAAGATTGAACAATACAACTTCTCTGATCAATAGTTCATCTTTTGTGATTTTCAAATCTACTGAATCTTCAAGAACACAAGAAAATTCTGTTGTAGAGGAGATCTTCTGCTACTCAACTCCTCCAAATCTTCAAGTGTTCAAAAGCTTCAACATCAAGGACTCCAGACACCAAACATTTCAGCATCTGCTGGAATCATCTTATGTTGGAGATCTGAACCATCTGAAGACCTATAACCCTAGCAAAGCTTTCACTCCTGAACCATTCTACATCTCAGGGGGAGATTTGACAACATCAACAATCCACTAGTCTTCTCTCAGTGATTTGAGACAGAGAAGACATCATCACCTTTTTATTTTACCACCATCTGTACAGGGTTATCTCTCCCTGCAAAAGTTAACTCTTGCTTTCTGAGACCTGATCAAAACTCAGTGGTGGCAAGACACCTGATCAAAAAATCTAGTTTGGTTTTTGAGCACCTTGTCAAAAGCTCATTGATGCCCAGGACACCTGATCAACCCTTCCTGCAGTGGATTCCTACCAAGGGTGGTAGAAGAGTGGATGTACCCAGGTTGTTGGGGAACCACTATAGATCCTTGTGTCTTCTGATTGCTGTGTGTTTGTCTTTGCTGTGTGCTGTGTGATTCTTTATTTCTTGCTTTAATTTTTACTTCACTGCAAGCACCTTACACATATACATAAATTTAAGTCTTCCAATGCTTTACCTTTTTAATTGTGAATTATTTTAAAATACTCTATTCACCCACCCCCCCTCTAGAGTTAAGGTAGATCTTTTCCTCACTTTCAATTGGTATCAAAGGGAGGTTGGTTATTCAACATCTAAATTTTCAACAGATTGGTTGAACAGGCTAACACCTGAACCAAAAGATCCTTGATAAGATAAACCTTCTATAGAGGATAGTTATTACTGTTTATATTATATTTATTTTCATACAAAATGAAGGCAAAGATTAAGCTTTACATAAATTCTATTGATGAGGACATTTTTAACTCTGTTTTGATAGTTTGTCCAAGACCTCAAGTGATCACAAGTACAAGTGATGTTCCACCTCCTTCAGGAACAGATGTAGAAATAAAGAAATGGAAAGTTGCAGATACAAAGGCTATGAATATTCTTTCTTAGACCATGTCTGATGAGATATTCCAAAAAGTGTCTGAATGCAGTTCAGCAAAAGAGATATGGGACAAGTTATCTGAAATTGTCTCGGGATCTGGTGATGAAAGGAAAGACAGGAGATCCCATCTCATAAGTCAATATGAGAATTTCAAGAAAGGAGAAGCTGAGTCAGTTGCAGATATGTACAACAGGCTCAGTCTGATAGTTAGTGAGTTGAAGACATTGGATAAGGAGATCACACTCACTGAACTAAATGACAAAATCCTAATGTTCTTCCCCAGCACTTGGGATTCAAGAATCTGGCCAATTAAAGATGCCAGAAGTCTAACTGAAATAACAACAGAAGCTCTTTTGGGCAAGCTCAAATCTTATGAGCTGCTCATTAAGAATAAGGAAGAAGAGCAAAAGACAACTTCTCCAGTCATTAGAAAGGAGAAGACCATAGCTTTTAAAGCCATAGAAGAGAAGCCTGAAGACAAGGTCACAGGCAATGAAGAATTTATTAGCTTGTTTGCCAAAAGATTCTATAAAATGGCCAGGAAAGATTTCAGAAAGAGGTCATCAAGAGGGCATAAGAAGCCAAGGTATGACAAATCAAATAATAAAGAAATAATCTGTTTTGGATGCAGAAAACCAGGCCATATTGTGCCTGACTGTCCAGAAAATCAGAACAAGGACAAGAAGGACAGGAAAGATAGGAGAAAAGACAAGGACTCCAGGAGAAACAACATCAACAAATCCTTCTCCAGCAAAAATAAACATATAAGGAAGGGGTTTGTAGCTGAAAGCTGGAGTGATACAGAAGAAGAATCAGAAGCCTCATCCAGCTCAAGTGATGATAAGGATGATGCTGAGGAAAAAGAATTTTGCATGATGGCAATCAATGTCTCCCAGCAAAACTCTGATTCAGAACAAGAGTCTGATTCTGAAGCTGAAACTGGATCTGAAGAGGATGAGGTAATAAACTCTTTTGATTTTACTTCTGAGGACTTTAAAATTGAATTTAAGACACTGTGTTTAGATTTGCTAAAGTCTGAGAAAGAGATAATCTCTCTCAGAAATCAATTATCTGACTACAATATCCTAAAGTCAAATAACCTCAAACTCTCTAAGGAGTTAGAATGCTGTATGGAGGAGATAGCTTCACTGAAAAGTGAGCTATCCCAGGCAAAGAAGTTTGAAGAATCCCTTAATGGGAGAAGCATCAGACTGATGGACATTACAAGCACAGTGAACTCAAGATTCAATAGTACACTGGGCTTGGGTGCTTCATCCAGCCAACCTATAGTATTAACAACCCCAATTAAATTTATTTCTGATAAAGGAAAGGGTGTTGTAGAGGTAGCTAGGAAGAATCCAGATTTACCTAAGGAAAATCAAGTTCAACAGAAAACGTCGAACAGAGCTCGACAATCGTCGAACAGAGTTCGGTGATCCAAGGCTGGATCGTCGAACTCAGATTGACGATTTCTGAACTCTGAACTCTGGTATAGTCAATCTTCGAACGGAACTCGACGATCTGACCCAAGATCGTCGAACTCAGGTTGACGATCGTCGAACGGAGCTCAGAGCTTTGAACCTTCTTTCAGAGGTAAATCTCAAGTCAATCCTAGAAGTCCCTCATCCCAAAGCTTCAACCCTTATACTGAATGGATAGTACCTCCTAGGAGATACCATCCTGAAGGATATAAGAGTCAGCCAGGGATGTCTTTCATTTCTGAATTTAAAGGATATCAACCTAGGCCCAAGGTAAACTGGGTCAAAAACATATAAGCTAATTATGTGCAGGTGAAGACCTATCCAAAAGTGAACCAATAATGGTATCTGGATAGTGGGTGCTCAAAGCACATGACAGGGAGCAAGGACAATCTCACATCCTTCAAAGCCAAACTTTGACCCAAAGTGATCTTTGGAGATTTAAACTTTAGTCAAACAAAAGGATATGGTGTTGTTCAGATTAGCTCAGTCACATTCAAGAAGGTGGCTTATGTGGAAGGACTGAAGCACAACCTAATCAGCATCAGTCAACTCTGTGATGAAGGATATCAAGTGACATTCAACAAATCCTTATGCCAGATCAAGTCAGAGGATAACACAACAGTGTTAACAGGTAAAAGGAAAGGTAACATTTATCTTGTAGATTTCCTTTCAACCAACATAGATATCTGCTTATTTAATTAAGTTTTCAAACCAAATGATTTATGGCATAAGATACTAGGACACTTAAACCTTAGAACCATTGCTAGGCTGTCCAAGGATAACCTTGTTAGAGGACTACCTTCTGGCCCCTACAAGAAGGAAGGACTCTGCAGGGCCTGTCAATTAGGCAAGCAAACAAAAAACAGTTTTAAGTCACTTAATAAGAGTGATTCACCAAGGATCTTGTATCTGTTACACATGGATCTTTTTGGACTCATTACAGTGCAAAGCTTAGGAGGGAAATCTTATACTTTGGTGATTGTAGATGACTTCTCTAGATTCACTTGGGTATTCTTTCATAGGAAGAAGTCTGATGACTTTAAGTGTCTGACAAAGTTTCTCAAATGTATACAGATTGAGTTCAATACTCACATTGCCCTGATCAGAAGTGATCATGGGACAGAGTTTGATTCTCTTCTTATGCAAGAGTTCTGTCAGAGTGAAGGGATCAGACATACTTTCTCAGCTCCTAGAACTCCTCAACAAAATGGGGTAGCTGAAAGGAAAAATAGAACCCTAATTGAATCTGCTACTACATTGTTGACAGATGCTCACCTACCTCTATCCTTTTGGGCTGAGGCAGTGAACACCTCCAACTATGTGTTGAACAGAACCTTAATACATAAACTGAAGGGCAAGACTCCCTATGAATTGCTCAAAGGGAAGAAACCTAAAGTAAACATTTTAAAATTTTTGGTTGTATTTGTTATATTCACAATAATGACAAGAAATACTTAGTAAAATTTCAAGCTAAGGCTGATGAAGGAGTGTTTCTGGGAAACTCCATGATCAGCAAGGCTTATAGGGTGTATAATAAATCTACTCTTAAAATAGAAGAATCTGTTCATGTTTCTTTTGATGAGACTAACATGTTTTATAAGGAGAAGTCTGCTTCTACCATAGAACCTATGCAGGTACACTCTCTTTCAGAAAGTATGGACAGATTACAGGTTAAATAAAAGGATACAGCTCCTACACCTATCCAGCAAAAGGATGAGAGCAGTGATGATGAAGAGGATGTGCAACATCTAAAAGAGCCAGTTATTGTTCCACAAGAGAAAACAACAACAATGGTTGGTGACCAATCAACATCCCCTGTTGATTTAGTAACAACAAGAGATCATCCAATCTCCCAAGTGATTGGATACATCTCAGCCGGTGTGCAAACCAAAAATCAGGTCAACCAGAACCTGATGCTTACTTGCTTTCTATCTCAAGTTGAGCCTCAATCCATTCAAGATGCAGAACAAGATCCACACTGGATCATTGCTATGCAAGAGGAACTACATCAATTTGAGTGGAATCAAGTTTGGGAACTAGTGCCAAGGCCTAAGGATCACTCAATTATTGGAACAAAGTGGGTGTTCAGAAACAAGTTGGATGATCAAGGAGTTATTGTAAGGAACAAGGCAAGGCTAGTTGCTCAAGGCAACTCTCAAGAAGAAGGAATTGACTATGACACGACTTTTGCATAAGTGGCAAGGTTAGAATAAGAATATTCCTTGCCTATGCTGCTCACAAAGGATTCAAGGTCTACCAAATGGATGTGAAGAGTGCATTTCTCAATGGAGACATCAAAGAGGAAGTCTATGTTAGACAACCTCCAGGTTTTATCTCTTCAACTTATCCTGACCATGTTTTCAAATTGCAAAAAGTATTATATGGTCACAAGCAAGCTCCTAGAGCTTGGTATGAGACCTTAGCATGCTTTCTTCTGAAAAATGATTTTATAAGGGGTAGAGTAGACCAAACTCTTTTTATTAGAACCCATAAGTCCCATACCCTACTAGTACAAATATATGTAGATGATATTATCTTTGGTTCTACTGATTCAAATTTGTGCAGAAGTTTTCCAACCTAATGCATTCTAAATTTGAAATGAGTAGCATGGGTGAGCTTTCCTTCTTTCTAGGACTGCAAGTCAAACAACATGTTGAAGGCATATTCATTTCTCAAACCAAGTATGCAAAGGAACTGGTTAAGAAATTTGGTATGTCTGAAGCATCTTGTATGAAAACACCTATGCCTACTAATGATGTATTAGATGCTGATGAACATAGAAAATATGTTGATCAGACAACATATAGAGCAATGATTGGCTCTCTACTGTACCTTACAGCTAGTAGACCTGATATAATGTTTGCTACATGCATATGTGCTAGGTTCCAAGTAAGCCCTAGAGAGTCACACTTAACTTTAGTAAAGAGGATTCTTAGGTATGTGAAAAGTTGTCCAAATCTAGGACTCTGGTATCCAAAAGACTCAGGATTTGAATTAACTGGATTTTCAGATGCTGATTATGCTGGATGTAGAGTAGACAGGAAAAGCACCAGTGAAACTTGCCAGTTCTTTGGTGACAGACTTGTCTCCTGGTTCTATAAGAAACAGACATCTGTGTCCACTTCAACTGCTGAAGTTGAATACATGGCAGCAGGCAGTTGTTGCTCACAGATTCTGTGGATTCAAAACCAGCTCCTAACCTATGGCTATAACTTAGAAGGGTCAAAAATATTTTATGATAATACTAGTGTTATCTCCATAGCACAAAATCCAGTCCTTCATAGTAGGACAAAACATATAGAGATTAGGCATCACTTTCTAAGAGACAATGTAGAGAAAAATAAAATTGAAATTCAATATATCCCAACTGATTTGCAAAGGGGAGATATTTTCACCAAACCTTTGGATGAAAAGAAACACACCTTCTTCCAAAATCAATTAGGAATGTTAGATGGAGGAAGTTTAAAATAAATCCAAAGATTTTTAAATCTAAAAACAGACCAAGACTAGGCTAAAAACTTATATTTTTTAGTGTCTGTAGGTTTAGTTTTGTCTCTGAACTGCGCTCGACGTTTTTCCAAAAATCGTCGAACGGAGATCGACGCTTTCCAATAAGCGTCGACTGGAGTTCAGCATTTTCCAGACAGCGCTAGGCTATCTTCCTCTGGTAAACGATCGTCGAACGGAGTTCGACGCACTCCAGTATCGTCGAGCGGAGATCGACGTTATTGAAGACTCTTCAGATTCCATTAGAAGCCCAGATCGTCGAACGGAGTTCAATGATCCTTCCTTTCCGCCGTCGAACCCTAATATAAAAATCATTTTTCGTCGTCATTCTTCGATTGCGCATTCATACTCTCTGCAATTTCTTTCTTTCCCTCCAAACTATACTGCACTTGGTTGTGTTTGGTAATTTTTTGCAGGTTTTCAATGGCGGTGAATGTTGCGGCTCTCGCGAAGATGAAGTTTGATACCGGGTTTGATATTGATATGGATTCATTCGATGGCAGTGATCAAATCTTCAAGGATATCCTGGAACTATTCAAGGAACAACGGCTAGTGGATATTATGTCGACCAGAATGAAGATTGCGGCTGACGAAATAAAGGAATGGGTATTTACTGCAAATAATCTGGATGAGAATACCCTAGTCGGTTCTATCAGCGGGATTCAGGTACAATTGTCCCCTACCCTTCTGACTGAGGTATTCAACTTAAGTTCTGGAGATGATTCTACTGATATGTCTAGAGAAGAATTTGATTCTATGTTGGATAGAATGGGTCACTCTGCTACAAACCCTATTAAGTTATTGAAAAAGAATCTATCTATTGAATTTCATTTTTTGGCTGATATTGTGGGGAAAGTGCTGCTGGCTAAGCACACAGCACATGATACCATATCAAGGTATCAGTTCTGTCTGATGGGAGCCATAGTGGACAAGAAACATCTGAATTGGGGAACAATCTTCTTTGATTTGATCAAGAAGAAAATTAATAAAAGTTTTGTCCATTTTGGGAGGATTTTAGGGGTTTTCCTGCACTCCAGGTGCCCAGAGCTGCTGGTTTCCAATGGGATGCACATTAATGCATCTAAAAGATTAACCTGTGCCCTATTTGGGAAATAGGACAGGCAGATAATCAAACTTGTCAGGACTACTATAGCTTCAGGCACAAGGACTCCTGTAGTCACTTCCCCTTAAGCTCTATCCCTCATGGAAGAACTGCCTGCCTCAACCTCTGCTCTTCCTTCTCCTCTTCTTGTTTCTACCTCCACCTTCACATCAACCACAACAATTTACTCAACCATAACCATCTCTTCCCCCATTACCATCTCATCACCTCTTTCACCTCCAGCCACCTCAGAATCATTCCATCCAC
Source organism: Platanthera zijinensis (assembly GCA_039513925.1). Lineage (NCBI taxonomy): Eukaryota > Viridiplantae > Streptophyta > Magnoliopsida > Asparagales > Orchidaceae > Platanthera > Platanthera zijinensis. The sequence goes on along the minus strand of CM077096.1, from coordinate 103,044,464 downwards.
TCCACTACTATCCACCTCTTACCATTCCATCCTTCAACATATTGGAAGATTCCTTCATGGATGATTACCCTTCCTCTCCTCCTAAGCTTCCCTCTACCTCCTCCTACCAACAACTTCTTCAAGATATACTCTCTCAACCATCCTTCACTCCATCCATCTCCACACCCATACCATCCATCTTCACCATCCCTATATCTCAACCATCAATAATCCCATCCACCACAGCATCAACTGCAGCCCATTCACCATCAGTTCAAGAAATCCCATCCTCCACCTCTACTCAAGTCCCACTTGAGCAAGTGGATTTATCAGCTTTAGCAGATAGGCTATATGGGATATTAGCCCACAAGCTAGTAAGCCTGCTGGAGACCACCATGGCTGTAACACCCCAAAAAGACTCAAAATTGGAATTGAGGTGCAGGTTGCTTAACACGGCCTGGGACACGGGCGTGTCCCAGGGCGTGTCGGGGTACACGGCCTGGGACACGGGCGTGTCCCAGGGCGTGTTCAGGATAGTCGACGATCGGAGGTCGACGATAGTTGAGCCTGGGACACGGCCTTCGACACGGGCGTGTCCCAGGGCGTGTCACTCAATAAAATGCCATATCGAGTCAGAAATGTACACGGCCCGGAACCAAGCCCTGAACACGGCCGTGTTAGTTTTGACACGGGCGTGTCTAAGGGCGTGTGCCTACCCGTGTACTACTCTGACTGGATTTAACGCTCGTTGAGTACCGTGTAGTAGGTGTGACACGGGCGTGTCACATGACCGACACGGGCGTGTCAGGTTCGACACGGGCGTGTCAATACCCGTGTTCTGGTAACTTTTAGTCGGTGCGAGCGCCGCGTGTGCCGCTTAAGGGTACACGGCCTATGACACGGCCGTGTCACAGGCCGTGTCGGCCAAAAAGTATAATATTTTGGGCAGATCTTAGCCGTTCATTTTCCTTAAAGGAGATCCTGTGGCTGGGGCTCATTCCTGGGCTGATAAGGCCGGGAAAGGAGGAGAAGAGGGCTCATTTCAAAAATTCTACTCTCTTTCTAACTTTTAAGAGAGAGGTGAGAGCAAGGTGAGGAAGAAGAAGTGGAGTCTGGCTGCCGGTGGAGCTACGGTGGTCCAAATCGCGAGCCGAGTTCGGAATTGCGAAGGCAACGCTGCTGCGAAGCCTTTCATCCGTCTCAAATTTCTCTCCATGGCTCCGAAGCGAACTCCTAGGGTAACGATTTCTTGCTTGGACATGTGAAGTCCTTAATTCCTGCATTGCATAGGGAAAACCCTTCCCCGCGAGTGTGCGGTGGGTTGTGGCGTCCCTTGGGGTAGATATGTGAAGTCCCCCTTGTTAGAGTCCGGAATTGGAGTACGGATCTAGGCATGCTGTGTGAAGCCCATCTGGACATGGTCTAGATTGGTGATGCTTGTTTGCATATCGGAGAAGACTCTGTGATTCTTGCTTGTAGGCATGATGGATAAAGTACTGGAGGAAGTCCAGGAAATTAAGAGAGTTAGACTCTCCTATAGCCGTGAGTTGCTACTTTGTGTGAGGTTGAGCCGTTGAGCCATGGGGCTGCAACTGGGCAATGCCTTGGTGGTGGAACGGGCAAGGTGAAACTGTACCCGCGACAGTCCAGGCGTGAGTCTGACAATGTGAGCAACGGGAAAGGTGGATCTGTACCCGCGTTATGGTTGTCTAACCTTGGGTGCTTAAGACCCTGTTAGGATCACATAGCGAGAGTCGACGGCCTGTGAGCCGAGCAGACTAGAATGCTCATATGGAACCGTTATGTCTGGGACCTCTGAACGGTGGTGTGGCCGTGGAAATACGGAACATCGATAATGTGCCCTGAGTGCACGGAGCGTCGGGCCGTCGTGCCGGCGTTTGTGATATGTGACTGTGCGGGCGTGCACGTCTTGCTTAAATTGTTATATATATCATATTGGAAGATTTCTATGCAGGGATGGAATTCCGCTGCCCCGTGCCAGGGGCAGGGTCGTTATAATTGGTCAGCTGAATGCTGACCGTTGCCCTGTTTGCCACCGCTTGGTGGATTGGTTATTACAGGTACTGGAGGTGCTGGTCCGAGCGGGACTTAGCGGGCTGAAGCCCAAAGCTGCGTTGCTGCCCTCGAAGGCATTGTTTTGTTTCTTTTGTTCATGTGTGGCCGGCCTGCATGCCGATGTCTGTAATCCACACTCTTGCTAAGAGAAACTGTTGTAAGGCCTTAAGGCCAGACTCTTGTGATGTTTATATATATTCCTAAGTTTTAGTGGACAATGTTCATTATCTTGAGTTCAATTATTCAACCGTGAAACTTCCGCTAGAATGCTCTGTGTTAGGACGCGTGGTTATGATATTATTTCGTAGCGTCTCCGCCTGTTTGTGGAATATGGTGTGGGGCCCCGGCCGGACCCTCTATTATATTCTTCTTGACGGGTAGAGGTGTTACAATTTGGTATCAGCTTGTTGGTCGATCTCTTCCGAATTCGCGGACGAATTCTTTTGAGAGGTGGCGTGCACGTGTCAGTGCCGTCGTTATAACACTTAATTTGAACTCAAGATTGTCCACTTAGGAATTCAAATACACTTGTTTGTTGAACTTGTGTATTCTTTTGTATGGTTGCCATTTTCATTGGTCGTTAACCTGTGTATTTTACACATATAGGTGACCAGAAGTGTTGCGGGTCAATCCGAACCACAACGTTCTGTTGAGAGTGCGGCACCAGCCGAGGTGCCCACAACTCCTCCATCCGCTGAAACAGTCTGTCTCATCACGGAAACGGTACTTGCGGTGATGAATGCTCAGCAAGCGGGGCAGGCACGTCCTGCAGTGGTGTCAGCGCAAGCTGGGGTACGGCAAGAACCGGTAGAAGCCGAAGTTGATCCGCGGGTAGCAGATCAACAATGGAAGCAATTCTTGAGCTTTAACCCTCCGCAGTTTCATGGGGAGGGTACACCGGCCCAAGCAGAGGATTGGCTTGCAAGAGTCAAGAGGATTATGAGAGCTATTAAAGTTGAGGAGGAACAGAAAGTCATGTTAGCAACTTTCCTACTAGAAGGAGAGGCGCGATTGTGGTGGGATGAGATTGAAATGCATCACTTGGCCGGCAGGCAATTGGCAGAGGTTACAATGGAAGAATTTTCTCGATTATTCTTAGCGCAACATCTGCCGATGCAGCAAAGGATATCGATGGAAATGGAATTTCAACGGTTAACGCAGGGAGATCGAAGTGTGGATGACTACCTGCATGAGTTCACCCATTTGGGAAGATATGCGGGCACGATCTTCGCCGAAGAAGAGCGTAAGACTAGTCGGTTTTATGCGGGACTGCGAGATGAGCTGCGGTATTTGCTCTCGAGTTCTATGAGTCAGGGATTCCAAGCCTTAGTCTGTACGGCTCTTTCTTTGGAGCTGGACATGAAATGGGGGCAAGCAAAGGGAAACTTGGCGGTTGTGAAGCCGGAGTTTAAGCCGCCGCATCCGGACAAGTTTGGCTACCGAAAGAGATGGAATAAGAAGTCTAAGTCTTCTGGACAAGCTCCTTCTGCGACTGTGACGGATACATCTGGGTATGCATCTCGTGCTTGCTTTACGTGCGGGAAGGTTGGTCACTTCGCACGTGAATGCCGATTTGGTCCTCCAAAGGGTGATAAGAAGACGGGAGCGTCTTATGCGGAGAAGGGGAAGGCTGTGGTGGAGTCTTCTGCCTCGCACGCGCAGCCCAGGGTCTTCAACCTTGGGCAACAGGAGGCCATTAAGTAGGCGGATGTCGTCACAGGTGCGCGTAGATTTTAATGTTCTTGTTTTGATGTGCTGTGCTTGTTTTAATTGTAATGTTATAGGGTTTGTCCTTATACGAGAGTATCCGGAGCGAGCACTGTTCGACACAGGTGCTTCACATTCGTTTCTGTCTGAGGACTTTGTCTTTCGTATCGGGGTACCTATCCGGACCACGACAGACAGTGTAAAGGTGTTGTTGCCTAACGGATGTTTGATGTGCGCGGATCGATCTTGCGGTCTTGAGGTCAAGATAGGAAGTCGGCAGTTCAAGGTGGAAACATTAGTATTGCCGATCAAAGAATTTGATATAATCTTTGGTATGGACTGGCTTTCAGAGCAGCGTGCCTGTATAGATTGCACTTCAAAAGAGGTCACACTTGGGCAAAATACCGAACAAGAGACCAAGTTCATTGGTATGCAAGGGATGAGTGGGATGTTGTTATCCGCTCTCCAAGTTGTTAAGGCAGTTCGGAAGGGTGCGGAGTTGTTCTTCACACTCATAGAGGCGGTGGCGCCGAAGGCCAGTGTGAGTGAAGTGCCGATTGTGTCGGAATATGCGGATGTGTTTCCAAAGGATCTTCCGGGATTACCTCCCCAATGGGAAATCGACTTCGCTATCGAGCTGGTGCCGGGTGCGAAACCTGTGGCCCGTTCGCCGTATCGGGTAGCGCCAAAAGAAATGGCTGAACTGAAAGTTCAGTTGCAAGAATTGTTGGAGCAGGGATATATACGCCCAAGTATGTCACCTTGGAGCGCGCCTGTTCTTTTGTGAAAAAGAAAGACGGTGGGTTGCGACTATGTATTGATTATCGTGAACTGAACAAGCTGACGGAGAAAAACAAGTATCCAATTCCACGGATCGATGACTTGTTCGATCAGCTAGCAGGCTCAACCGTCTATTCAAAGTTGGATTTGAAGTCCGGGTATTACCAGTTGCGGATTAGGGAAGGTGACATTCCCAAGACAGCGTTTGGCACACGCTATGGTCATTATGAGTTCACAGTGATGCCGTTCGGCTTATGTAATGCGCCTTCGGTCTTCATGGATCTCATGCATCGAACGTTCCGCGAATACCTGGAACTATTTGTGATTGTGTTTATTGATGATATCCTTGTATATTCACAATCGGAGGAAGATCATGCAAACCACTTGCGATTAGTATTGCATACCTTGCGAAGGAATAAGCTGTATGCCAAGTTCTCGAAGTGTGAGTTCTGGCTCTCGTCGGTGGCTTTTCTAGGCCATGTAGTAAGTGGAGAGGGCATAGCGGTGGATCCGGCAAAGATAAGTGCCATTCTTGATTGGCTAGTGTTGTCTTCGGTGGCCGAAGTCAGGAGTTTCCTTGGACTGGCGGGCTACTATAGACGGTTCATGGAGAACTTCTCCCGGATTGCTTTGCCTCTGACTACGTTGACGAGAAAGGACCAGAAGTTCGTTTGGACGCCGGAGTGCGCACGAGCTTTTGATGAGCTGAAGAATCGTTTGACCACGGCGCCCGTTTTGACGTCGCCATGTGGTACAGATGGATTTGAAATATACAGCGATGCGTCAGGAAGCGGCTTAGGCTGCGTTCTCCTGCAGTTTGGCAAGGTGATAGCTTATGGCTCACGTCAATTGAAAGTGCATGAGCGTAATTACCTCGTCCATGACTTGGAGTTGGCGGCGGTGATCTTTTCGCTAAATTTGTGGCGGCATTATCTTTATGGAGTGAAAGTGGATATTTATACAGATCATAAAAGCTTAAAGTATCTGCTTGAGCAAAAGGAGTTGAATATGCGACAAAGGAGGTGGATGGAATTCCTTGGGGATTATACCTTCGATATTCACTATGTTCCCGGAAAGGGAAATGTGGTCACTGATGCCTTGAGTCGTCGAACTCCGGTGCGGGAAGCTTGGTTGCGGATACATGATGAGCGGTTAATCCAGGAGTTAGAAGCTTTGCAGATATCTTGTGTGGAAAGAGATTCTTCGACTAATGCATGCGTGAACTGGTTGGAGGTTCAATATGACCTTGCTGACAGGGTTCGGCGGGCAACGGAGTTGGATGAAAGTCTCCAATGCTATGCAAAGGAAGGGTCTGATGATCAATTCTCCTGGGATGACGGGTTGTTACGGAAGGATGGCCGATTGTGCGTCCCTAGTGCGGGTAAATTGTGAGAAGGATTGCTATATGAAGCACACTTTACAAAGTACTCAATTCACCCTGGGAGCACAAAAATGTACAAGGACATGAAGAAACTGTTCTGGTGGCCTGGTTTAAAGAAGGACATAGCCGCGTATGTGGCTAAATGTCGCACTTGTGCTTTGGTAAAGGCAGAATGTCAACGGCCGAGTGGTTTCCTGAAGTCGTTGTCGGTTCCGCAATGGAAGTTTGAGGATATTTCTATGGATTTCGTGCACGGATTGCCGAGATCTCAGCGTGGCCATGACTCAATCTGGGTGATTGTAGACCGGTTGACAAAGGTGGCTCACTTTATTCCGAACAAGCGGGACGATTCAGTGGAAACGTTGGCAAAGCTATATGTGGAGCAGATCGTTCGATTGCACGGTGTTCCCCAGAGCATCGTAAGTGACTGAGATGGGCGCTTTACCTCGAAAGATTGGAGATTAGTTCATCAGATGTTGGGCACGAAGTTAGCATTCAGTACGGCTTTTCACCCGCAAACGGATGGCCAAACTGAACGAACCAACAAAACGATGGAGGATATGCTCCGTATGTGCGCCCTGGACTTCGGTAAGAATTGGGAAGAGCATCTTGTTATGGTGGAGTTTGTCTATAATAATAGCCATCAAGCGAGTATAGGCATGGCCCCGTTTGAAGCGCTGTATGGTCGGAAGTGTCGTACACCGCTAGCTTGGGCAGAAACTGGCGAGACTAAACTTTTAGGCAAAAAGGAAGTCGAGGATGCTACCTCAACAATACGCTCTATTCGAGAGAGGCTCCTAATAGCCCAGGATCGGCAAGCCAAATATTACAATGCTAAGCACCGGAACGTGGAGTTCGCGGTGGGTGACTGGGTCTATTTAAAGATTAAGCCCTTCAAAGGCGTATCTCGGATTCGGCGGTTGAAAAAGCTAAGTCCGCGATACCTTGGTCCGTTTGAAGTGGTGGAGCGAGTTGGGGAAGCCGCCTATCGGCTAGCTCTTTCATCGGAATTGAGTGGATTGCATGATGTGTTTCACATCTCGGTGCTACGCAAAGCAGTCAAGGATCCAGCTCAAGTAATTGACAGTGATCGAGTGCCGATTGAGTATGGGCTAATGACAAAGGTGAAGCCTATACGGATCGAGGATCGAGCTGAGAAACAGTTGCGGAACAAAATGATCGGGATGGTCAAAGTCCGGTGGGACAATTGTGGCCGAGAAGAGCTAACATGGGAGCGCGAGCAGACCATGCAAGCCGAGTTTCCCGAGTTATTTTCGTAACTTGTTTGCTCGTTATATATGTAATAAAAACATATAAATGTTTTGTTATTTTTCTCCCTATTGTCTGCAAATTTCGGGACGAAATTTTATTAAGGGGGGGAGGATTTTAACACCCCAAAAAGACTCAAAATTGGAATTGAGGTGCAGGTTGCTTAACACGGCCTGGGACACGGGCGTGTCCCAGGGCGTGTCGGGGTACACGGCCTGGGACACGGGCATGTCCCAGGGCGTGTTCAGGATAGTCGACGATTGGAGGTCGACGATAGTCGAGCCTGGGACACGGCCTTTGACACGGGCGTGTCCTAGGGTGTGTCACTCAATAAAATGCTGTATCGAGTCAGAAATGTACATGGCCCGGAACCAAGCCCTGAACATGGCCGTGTCAGTTTTGACACGGGCGTGTCTAAGGGCGTGTGCCTACCCGTGTACTGCTCTGACTGGATTTAACGCTCGTTGAGTACCGTGTAGCAGGTGTGACACGGGCGTGTCACATGACCGACACGGGCGTGTCAGGTTCGACACGGGCGTGTCAATACCCGTGTTCTGGTAACTTTTAGTCGGTGCGAGCGCCGCGTGTGCCGCTTAAGGGTACACGGCCTATGACACGGCCGTGTCACAGGCCGTGTCGGCCAAAAAGTATAATATTTTGGGCAGATCTTGGCCGTTCATTTTCCTTAAAGGAGATCCTGTGGCTGGGGCTCATTCCTGGGCTGATAAGGCCGGGAAAGGAGGAGAAGAGGGCTCATTTCTAAAATTCTACTCTCTTTCTAACTTTTAAGAGAGAGGTGAGAGCAAGGTGAGGAAGAAGAAGTGGAGTCCGGCTGCCGGTGGAGCTACGGTGGTCCAAATCGCGAGCCGAGTTCGGAATTGCGAAGGCAACGCTGCTGCAAAGGCTTTCATCCATCTAAAATTTCTCTCCATGGCTCCGAAGCGAACTCCTAGGGTAACGATTTCCTACTTGGATATGTGAAGTCCTTAAATCCTGCATTGCATAGGGAAAACCCTTCCCCGCGAGTGTGCGGTGGGTTGTGGCATCCCTTGGGGTAGATATGTGAAGTCCCCCTTGTTAGAGTCCGGAATTGGAGTACGGATCTAGGCATGCTGTGTGAAGCCCATCTGGACATGGTCTGGATTGGTGATGCTTGTTTGCATATCGGAGAAGACTCCGTGATTCTTGCTTGTAGGCATGATGGATAAAGTACTGGAGGAAGTCCAGGAAATTAAGAGAGTTGGACTCTCCTGTAGCCGTGAGTTGCTACTTTGTGTGAGGTTGAGCCGTTGAGCCGTGGGGCTGCAACTGGGCAATGCCTTGGTGGTGGAACGGGCAAGGTGAAACTGTACCCGCGTCAGTCCAGGCGTGAGTCTGACAATGTGAGCAACGAGAAAGGTGGATCTGTACCCGCGTTATGGTTGTCTAACCTTGGGTGCTTAAGACCCTGTTAGGATCACATAGCGAGAGTCGACGGCCTGTGAGCCGAGCAGACTAGAATGCTCATATGGAACCGTTATGTCTGGGACCTCTGAACGGTGGTGTGGCCGTGGAAATACAGAACACCGATAATGTGCCCTGAGTGCACGGAGCGTCGGGCCGTCGTGCCGGCGTTTGTGATATGTGACTGTGCGGGCGTGCACGTCTTGCTTAAATTGCTATATATATCATATTGGAAGATTGTTATGCAGGGATGGAATTCCGCTGCCCCGTGCCAGGGGCAGGGTCGTTATAATTGGTCAGCTGAATGCTGACCGTTGCCCTATTTGCCACCGCTTGGTGGATTGGTTATTACAGGTACTGGAGGTGCTGGTCCGAGCGGGACTTAGCGGGCTGAAGCCCAAAGCTGTGCTGCTGCCCTCGAAGGCATTGTTTTGTTTCTTTTGTTCATGTGTGGCCGGCCTGCGTGCCGATGTCTGTAATCCACACTCTTGTTAAGAGAAACTGTTGTAAGGCCTTAAGGCCAGACTCTTGTGATGTTTATATATATTCCTAAGTTTTAGTGGATAATGTTCATTATCTTGAGTTCAATTATTCAACCATGAAACTTCCGCTAGAATGCTCTGTGTTAGGACGCGTGGTTATGATATTATTTCGTACCGTCTCCGCCTGTTTGTGGAATATGGTGTGGGGCCCCGGCCGGACCCTCTATTATATTCTTCTTGACGGGTAGAGGTGTTACAATGGCTCCACTCCTGCAATCAATAAAGGAGCTATCTAACAGGCTAACCTCTTTTTCCTCTCCTCAGGCAGTTCCTTCTATGGAGTGCCTTGATCCAGTCATGACTAAATCAAGGCAGGGGAGATGCCTTATAAAGCTGAAGTAATGCCTGCTGCTCCAGAACCAGTTCTCACAGTGGACCTCAGGTCACTGTTGTCTGCTTTTGATCTTCTTCATAGAAGAAGCTTACCAACTCAGGGAGTTGAAGAACTCACTAAGGCCATTGTGCCTATTTCTATATGTGATCCCAGCCTGATCATATCCTATGTCAAGTCTCTTAAGGCTGAGGAAACTGTTGCTATTGTTAGTGCTGCTGCTGCTGATATTTCTATTGAATCTACTGATATTGACATGTTGTCTGCTGATACTGCTGTTGCTGAAGAACTAGCAAGTTATCTAGAAGAACAAGTTTCTGAGAATCCTGTTGATGCAACTGCTCCATAAGTGTCTGTTATTCCAACTGCTCCTGCTGAGATTCCTGCTGCTGTTCCAACACCTCCTGCTCCTGCTGATTCTGAGAAATCCAAACTTCAAGAGGAATACATAAAAAGAATTGATGATCTTTATGACAGACCACAGAGCTCTAACAGTGACAAATTCAATACTGAATCTGATGACTCAGCTGGCACCATTGCCAAAAAGAGGAAAGATAGAAGCAAAGCTATGATGAGACCTCCTCCTACCCAGGCCAAAGATGCAAATAACATACCATATTATATTCTGCATGACTGCCAGATTACAGAGCCCTGGATGCAATATTCCAAAAATCAGTCAAAGGCTATGAAGAAGAAAAGGAAACTGGACAAGTATGAGAAAGGATCCTCTCAGTATCAACCTCCTCCTCCTCCTCTAGATTCAGGATCTGGTGGAGGCTCTGCATTTCAATCTTCAGATTCAAAGCAAAGTTCCTCTCAACCCTCTCAAAGATATCAGCCCAGAGGACAGTATCAAAAAGGTTATCATTCAAGAAGAGGACAACACAGAGGAAGTCAGAAAGAATATAGAACCTATTCCAAACAGCAAAGGGAAGGACAAGGGCATATGGATTCAACTCAAGGTCCTTTTCCTTACAAACTCAGAGATACTGTTGTTACAAGAACTTCTACTGCTTCAGAAACCATAAATAGATATGAACCTTCAATTCCTTTTGAGGATCTAGAAAACAATCCTTTATTATGGACTGCCAGGATGAAAGAGCTTGCTGCTCTAGATTAGTTGAAAAATGCCAGAGAACAAGGGAAAGATACTTCTAACATCTCTACACTTTCAGAAGAAAGAAAGACAGAACTTGAGAGATATGCTTCAAGAAAGTTCTTTGATCCAGAAGATTACATGAAACTGCATCCTGAGGCTGAAGTTCCAAGGCCCAGATCCCAAACCTCCTTAGGTGCAGAAGATGACAGAAGATCAAAGAAAGATGCTCTCAATCCCAACAGGGAGATTTTATTTAAGAAAGGCAGTGAAAGGAAATGAATTCTGTAAGCAGACAGTACATCTATATCTGAACTTTTGATGATTTCCTTTTGAGTTCTGCAATGCTGCTTTGATTATCTTTTCTGCTTGTTAGTTTAGTTTTTCTATTTTTGTATGTATTATTCTGTATTTCCTGATTATGTCCTGTAAATACTAATCCTAACCCAAATAGGGGGAGATTGTTGGAACACCCTATTACTAATTTGGGCAAGGATCACTATATTATTAGGAAAATTGTTTGACCTAGTTGTATAGTTTAAAAGGTCAAATTAGAATGAGTCTAGGGCTTGGAACTTAGGTTTAGAGCTGTCCCCAGGACCATTCAGAGATCAGGACTAAGTACTGAGACAAGGCAATTCTCGTCGAGCTCAGGTCGACGAAACGTCGAACTCAGTTAGACGTTCTCTGAGCTCAAGTCTGCAAATCATCGAACTCCGTTCGACGATCTTCGAGCTCAGATCGACGTTTTATATTCAGCTATTTTCAAAGTCGTTGAGCTCAGGTCGACGATCGTAGAGCTCAGGTCGACGTTTTCTGTCTGCTGTGAAAATCCAATCTCTGAGCTCAGCTCAACGATCGTAGAGCTCAGATCGACGATTTCTGTGAGAGATCGACGCTTTTAGAATTCAAACTCAAAGACAGTTATGGAATTAATTCAAATTCCTTCAGAGTTATTTTCTGCATTTATTACAAAGAATTTTCTAGCCGTTTCAAGCAATCTGATGCAAGTTTCAAGGAAGGACTAAATGGAATGTTGCTTAGGACTTTCCCCAGAGACAGTTATCATTTATGGAAGTCATTTATGACTGAGTAACGGCCATCTAAGTCAGATTTTTGATATACTCCTGCAGAAGAGAATAGAGAAATAACAACAATACACAGAGAATACAAAGAGATACAGAAGAATTAGATTACAACACAGAAGATTGAACAATACAACTTCTCTGATCAACAGTTCATCTTTTGTGATTTTCAAATCTACTGAATCTTCAAGAACACAAGAAAATTCTGCTGTAGAGGAGATCTTCTGTTACTCAACTCCTTTAAATCTTCAAGTGTTCAAAAGCTTCAACATCAAGGACTCCAGACACCAAACATTTCAGCATCTACTGGAATCATATTTTGCTGGAGATCTGAAGCATCTGAAGACCTATCACCCTAGCAAAGCTTTCACTCCTGAACTATTCTACATCTCAGGGGGGAGCTTTGACAACATCAACAATCAGCTAGTCTTCTCTCAGTGATTTGAGATAGAGAAGACATCATCACCTTTTTATTTTACCACCATCTGTACAGGGTTATCTCTCCCTTCAAAAGTGAACTCTTGGTTTCTGAGACCTGATCAAAACTCAGTGGTGGCAAGACACCTGATCAAAAAATCTAGTTTGGTTTTTGAGCACCTTGTCAAAAGCTCATTGGTGCCCAGGACACCTGATCAACCCTTCCTGCAGTGGATTCTTACCAAGGGTGGTAGAAGAGTGGATGTACCCAGGTTGTTGGGGAACCACTATAGATCCGTGTGTCTTCTGGTTGCTGTGTGTTTGTCTTTGCTGTGTGCTGTGTGATTCTTTATTTCTTGCTTTAGTTTTTACTTCACTGCAAGCACCTTACACATATACATAAATTTAAGTCTTCCACTACTTTACCTTTTTAATTGTGAATTATTTTAAAATACTCTATTCACTCACCCTCTAGAGTTAAGGTAGATCTTTTTCTCACTTTCATATACGTTGTACGTGGATCTCTTTGCTCATCCTACCTTATCTCATGTTGCTACCTACCAACAGGTTTAGGCTCTCGGGGCTGAGATTCTTCAGAATCTTCCCTTTTCTGCGTATTTGGCTCAACAACACAAGCACTTCCAGGAGCTTCTTGTTGTGTGCTACCTTCTCCGGCTTCCTGATACTTATGATATGATCCTCCAACAAATTCTGGGTGAGGTGGAATCTCCTACCTTAGATGCCACCAATGCCCGCATCGCCGCTGTCACCTCCCTTCTTTAGCGCCCGCTTCTGCCCGCTCCTTCTCCACCGGATAACTATGCTCACCAAACTCAGCGGAGTGGCTTTGGTAGCCGCAGTCACCAGTCTAGCGGACATGCTCCTTCCCGCTACCTTTGCTCTCATTGTGGCTGTACCGGCCATACGGTGGATTGCTGCTGGATGAAGCATCCCCATCTTCGCCCCCCCCCCCCCGGGTGACTCTTCTGCCTCTACTTCCAAGTTGTCTGCCTCCGTGGTCACATCATCAGGTAGTGCCAACATGGTGACTCAAGGTAAATGGCTTATCGACTCTGGTGCGACTAATCACATGACGAGCAATCCTCAGTGCTTCTCTCTCCTCAAACAGCATGATCGGTTGCCTCCTGTCCTCATTGCAGATGGTTCTCCCTCCCCAGTTCATGGGTCGGGAGTGGTTCATGTTACTCCGTCTCTTCGCCTAGCGTACACTCTCTATATGCCCAAATTTCTGTGCAACTTATTGTTGGTTACCTCTTTATGCAAGCAGCTTTAGTGCTCTGTGACGTTTACTCCGACTTCTTGTTCTTTTCAGGATCCAAGCTCCCAACGGACGATTGCTACTGGGATTGAGAGCGGCGGCCTCTACTTCCTCGAAAACATTTTTGCCTTGTCCGCCTTCTCTTCTTCTTGTACGGATCTTCTCTAGTGGCATCTCCGCCTCGGTCATCCTCCTCCACGTCTTCTACATCAGCTTCTGCCCCACCTCCCTCCTTCCAGTACTCCTCTCAACTACGATTCTTGTCAGCTTGGCAAGCACCACCATTCCTCCTTCCCGCCGAAGCAAGGTCGGGGCTCTACCCGTCCGTTTGATCTAGTCCACTCCGATGTCTGGGGACCTGCTCCTACCCTCACCATTGGTCGGGGTAGTTCTTATTTTTGTTACTTTTATTGATGACTTTTCTAGATGTGCTTGGGTGTATCTCTTACGAGATCGCTCTGAACTTTTGGATGTATGGATCTCTTTTTATCAGTTAATTAAAACTCAGCTTGATGTTTGTATTAAAACTTTTCGCTCAGACAATGCTAAAGAATATTTGAGTCATGCTTTTACCACTTTTTGTGTGCAACATGGCATTATTCATCAAACTAGCTGTGTTTATACCTCCCAGCAAAATGGGGTGGCAGAATGCAAAAACCGTCATCTCCTCGATGTCGCTCGTACCTTGATGACCCAGATGCATGTTCCTCGCTCCTATTAGGGCTATGATGTTCTCCTTTCCTACTACCTCATCAATCGCATTCCCTCCACGGTTCTCTACGGGAAAACCCTATTCTCCATTCTGTATCCGGGTAAGGAGCCTTTTCCTCTCCCTCTCCGAATCTTTGGGTGCACTGCCTTTGTGCATGCCCCATCTGCCACCCGTGATAAGCTCTCCCCTCGCTCCACCAAATGTGTCTTTCTGAGGTACTCCACCACTCAGAAAGGCTATTGTATCTTTGACCCCGTTCTTCGTAAGCAGTTCGTCTCTGCTGACGTCATCTTCTTCGAGAATGCCTCCTACTTCTCGGATGACTCCTCTCCTCTCCCCCAGCTTCTGAACCTCCTGTTTGTCCCTTCGTTCCCACGCCTTCTACTTAGATCTCAACCCCTACTCCGTCTCCGTCCACTCCTCTCCCTATGCCTCTCTCTCCCTCCTCTCCTCCACTGTCTCCCTCATCTCTGCCGTCGTCGCTCTCTACTCCCGGGCCAGCTCTCTCTGCCACGGATGCTCCGGATGCCGAGGGACCCGCCGACCTGGATCTTCCTGTAGCTCTTCGCAAAGGGGTATGGACGTGTACTCTACACCCCCTTGCTGCTGTTGTTTCATATGATCGCCTTACCTCTTCTCGCAGGGCCTTTGCACTGGCTATCTCTGCCACTGCCACACCCCATTCCTGCCAGGAGGCTCTTGCTATTCCTCATTGGAAGATGGCCATGGATGAGGAAATGGCGACCCTAACTGAGTGGGGTACCTGGACTCTTGTTCCTCCTCCCTTCGGTACTGATGTGGTTGGCTGTCGCTGGGTCTTTGTGGTCAAATTTTGCCCGGACGGCACTGTGGATCATTATAAGGCCCGCCTTGTTGCTAAGGGCTTTACTCAGACCTATGGGGTTGATTACTTTGACACCTTCTCTCCCGTGGCTTGTCTCAGCACTATTCGGGTCCTACTCTCTGTGGCTGTCAATAGAGATTGGCTGATTTCCCAGCTGGATGTCAAGAATGCCTTCTTTTATGGTGATCTTCAGGAGGCCATCTACATGGAGTAACTTCCTGGGTATGTTGCTCAGGAGGAGACACGAGTATGTCGGTTGAAGAAGGCAATCTATGGCCTCAAGCAGAGCCCTCGAGCTTGGTTTGACAAGTTCAGCGGCATCGTGGCGGCTGTTGGTTTTACACGAAGCTCTACCGATCACTCGCTATTCATTCACAAAACTTCCTCGGGACTGGTGGTTCTTGCTGTGTACGTCGATGATATTCTTCTCACTGGAGATGACCAGGAAGCGGTAGCCTTGACAAAGCGGCATCTTCGTCAACATCTGGTCACAAAAGATATGGGCTCTCCGAAGTACTTTCTGAGGATCGAAATCTCTCGAAAGCCCAACTCCTTAGTCCTCTCCCAACGTAAGTATGCTCTTGATCTATTAAAAGAGGCAGGATTGACTGGAGCCAAACCTGCCCGATGCCCCATGGCAACTGGAGAAGACAAAACCTGGACAGATGATTCGCCTCCTCTTTCAAATATTACGCGATACAGGCATCTAGTTGGTAAGCTCATATATCTCACAGTGACCAGGCCTGACATTTCCTATGTTGTGGACAAGGTGAGTCAATTCATGCAAGCGCCTAGGAAGTGCCATCTACAGTCTGCCTTACAGATCTTGGAGTATGTCAAAGCATCGCCTGGGAAAGGACTACTCTTTCAAAAGAATGGTCGTCTGAGGGTTGAAGCATACTCAGATGCGAGTTACGCTGATGATAAAGGGGATCACAAGTCAACCTTGGGTTTTTGCACCTTTGTGTGGGGAAATCTGGTGAGCTGGAAGAGCAAGAAGCAGTCTGTTGTTTCCAGGTCCAGTGCAGAAGTAGAGTATCGTAGTATGGCATCGACCACTTATGAGTTAAAGTGGTTACGGGCTCTCATGATGGATTTAGGAGAGATCTACAACTATCCTCCACCTATGTTCTGTGATAACAAGGCTGTCATATACATCTTCAAAAATCCGGTCTTTCATGAAAGAACCAAGCACATAGAGGTCGAATGTCATTTCATTCGAGAAGAGATTTTGAAGGAATAAATTTTCACTCCCTTCGTCACTTTTGATAAAGAGTTGGCTGACATCTTCACCAAGCCAGTATCCGTATCGTTTCTTCATATTTGCGACAAGCTGGGCATGATTGATATATATGCTCCAGCTTGAGGGGGAGTGTTGGAGTTAGTGACTGAGCGGTCTGGCGGCTTGTCTTGGCGGATTGATGACCGCGCAGTCTGGCGGCTTCCCTTCAGCGATTTGGTTGCTGGGCTGTTGCTTTCTGTGGTCCAAGCGGTCTAGCGGTTTGTCTCAGGCGGCTTGGAGACCGAGCGGTCTAGCGGTCTCCCATGACGGCTTCTCTCTCTCTAGTGGTAGCCGAGTAGTTTGCCCTTCTCATCTAACCGCGCAGCTTGTGCGGTTTGTTTTTTGTATAGGCCACTTGTCCTGTAAATTTTTAGTCCCACATCTCTAATTTGTATTCTCTCTTCTCTCCTCCATTCTATAAAAGGGAGGTCATACCTTTGTAATAGATACCTTTTAAAGATAATAAAATTTTTGTTATACCACTTCCGGTTTGTTCTTGTTCGTTTCTTACAGCCAAGTGCCCTGCATGTTCCTTCTCTGTCCTTGAGTAGACCAAAATGTTATCAATGAATATGATGACAAAGGCATCCAAATATAGCTTAAACACCTTATGCATCAGGCTCATGAACGCAGAGGTGGAGTTTTGAGTCTAAACAACATCACTGTGAACTCGTATAAGTCGTATCTAGATCTAAAAGCTATCTTATGGATATCTTCCTCCTATATCCTCAACTGATAGTACCCTGATCGCAAATCTAGCTTGGAGAACAAATGCGCTCGCACCAGTTGATCGAATAGCACGTCGATCCGGGGTAAGGGATAGGTGTTTCACACCGTCAACCGGTTGAGCTCCCAGTAGTCTATACATAATCGCAGTGATCTATCTTTTTTCTTAACGAACAAAACAGGGGCTCCCCAGGGTGATACAATGTAAGACCCCTTTTTTCCGGGTCTTATGCCCAGAACCGCCGCTTTGTGGTGACACCAAACTCCCGAGATGGTTATCACCACAAACTGCCGGTTCTGCCAGCAAATACTCGAACATATCCTTTAGTTCAACATTCGTCGACCTAAAGTCAGACAAATTGACTAAGGCAAAACTGATGAGATAGCAGAGACCGCTGAGAAGAAACCACTGAGACAGAAGACTATCACAGCTGAGAAGAAAAAAGTGTTGAGACCACTAGGAAGAAAGCGTTGAGACAGAAGCTTGTCTCAGCTGTTAAGAAAAAATTGCTGATAAAGAACCGATGGGACAAAACCAGCAGAAATTTTCTAAGTCCAGAAAGTGGAGTTCATCGAACTGAGTTCAGAGTTCGTCGAGCTCAAGTTAAAGGTTGAAGATTCAGAGTTCATCGAACTGAGCTCACCTTTCGTTGAGCTCAAGTTAAAGTTTGAAGATTCAAAGTTCGTCGAGCTGAGCCCATATTTCATCTAGCTCAAGTTAAAGTTTAAAGATTAAGAGTTTGTCGAGCAGAGCTCACATTTTGTCGAGCTAAATGTAAAGTTGGATATTTTGAAGTTCGTCGAGCTCAATACAGAGTTCGTCGATCTCAGATTGACGATCGTCGAGCTCAGTCCAAGTACTTTTTGACGTTGCGGGAAAGCTACAATAGCGCTGGAAGCTACTATTTGTCCTCTTCTGAGGAAGGTAGCGCTCATCAGCCTTGGCTGGGACCACATTCAAATTTTATCGTTGATTCAAATCAATGGATATAAAAGGAAGAGAATTTAAGAAGATTAGGGTTAACGAAAACGAGAACGAAAGCAGAAAACGAAATAGAGGCAGCTGGACTTCATCTTCTTCGACAAGCTTGAAAGCAAAGTCCAGCAGTGAAAGCCAGATGGAAAAGATAGCTGAAGCTTCTTCCAGTTCAACAAGAGTGTTCCTTGAAGAACAAGTTGGCTGATTCAATCTATCAGCAAGAGAAGATAGTTGTGTGAATGGCTGTAAGCCCTCAACAGCAGTTACTGCCTTCTATACAGCAGAGAAATTGGTAGTTGTAAAAGAAGGCTAATTCCTTCTACAGCAAGAAGGCTGTACTGATATCTGCTTAGTCCATCAAGTTAGATTCAGAGATTTTCTCCGAGTCAGCATTTCAATTTTATTGATTAATTGCCTGTAGGATTCAGTTTATCTGAATCTGAGTGTATGGCACTTTGTGCCTGAGTGGTAGGTGACTAATTAGTCACTGAGGTAGGTGCCCTACTGGGGTACTAAGGTAGGATCCAAGTGTGGATCTGAGCTGTAGGGCTTAATTGCCTGAGGTAGGAGAGTGTTGCTCTATGAGTTAGGATCCAAGTATGGATCTGAGGTAGGGCTGCCCTCCCAGCCTAAGTGTTGGGCCTAGTGCTTGAGGTAGGTGACTATTGGGTCACTGAGTTGTAGGTGACAAGTGTGTCTCTGAGTTGTAGGCCTTGGAGGAGACTGAACTGTAGGTGCCTGGAAGGGCACTAAGGTAGGTACCTGGAAGGGTACTGAGTTATAGGAGTGTTGTAGCACTCTGAGAGTAGAGCCTTGTGCCTGAAGTTGTAGGACTGAAAAACTTGAGTTGTAGGCCTTAGAGATAAGGCTAAGGTAGGTGGTTTGAGGACCACTTAGTTGTAGGAGCACTACAGGGCTCTGAGGTAGGAACCCTTGTGGTTCTGAGGTAGGGTTCTGAAGAGAACCTGAGTATAAGGCTGAGGGCTCAAACTACCTGCGCAAAGATAACAGATCCAACATAACAAATCGCATAAGAAGAGCTAAAAATAACAACAAGACAATCTGTTAAAAGAAAGGTAGAATGCATAAAGCTGCTATAATAAAGTAAGGACACACTATCCAATTAAAAATACACATCAAGCATAATGTAAGTACAACCAAAGCAAGATACAATGAAGATGGAGTTTACTCCTCCTCAACAAACTCGACGCACTCATCCTCTTAAAGTTCATGGAAGTCAATATCAAAGACGTCACACTCACGCTTGCGAGATATCATCTGAAAGGTCTTCGCCATCCTGCGATAGAACGCCACCTCCCGGATGTCGCAAAGCTTGGGCTCCACCTCTCTCGTCCAGATTTCCTCACAAATCTCCTTAGACAACAAACATCGGTCCTATTTAAAGGTTATCGAGTTTTTGTACTCTATCACCCCCGCCACCTTCAGCTCAAAAAGTCGCTCCTCTAAAGAAATACGTCCCACCACGGACTCTAAGCGGGCAACATCCCCCAGTACACTCTCCGCAAAAAAATTCTTGGCCGGAAGCTCCTCTTGAAGTCGTGTTGTCTCAACCTTCAAGTCTGACACTCTTGCTGAAATCCTTCAAGTCTGACGACATCGGTTTGGAAGGGAGCTCCAAAGCTCGGCCACTCCCAGAGATTATTGATGTACCCATACACTGTATTCCTGTGGCACTTGTTCGTCCGAATCTCAAACACCAACAAAGACTTGTTGCTATGAAGCTCGATATGACCATCGCCGTCGGCGCGAACATCACACCATTTCTTGAAGAGATCCAGCAAGAACCGCGAACCTTGTTTGCAAAAGAAGGCAATCAAGGACATGATGCGCGTCAACGCTAGGTGGGTAAAATGTGCCACTGAAACCTCTAAATGTTTCAAGATCTCTGTTGGAACACCCTATTACTGATTTGGGTAAGGATCACTATGTCCTTAGGAATGTGTCTTGACCTCATTGTATAGATTTAAAGGTCAACTAGAATAGATCTAAGGCTTAGTACTTAGGTTTGAAAGCTGCCTCCAAGAACTCCTAGTTCAGACTACAAGTGCAGTGAGACTAAGGCAATTATCATCGAGCTCAGATCTACGAGGCGTCGAACTCAGTTCGACTATCTCTGAGCTCAGTTCAACGAGTCTTCGAACTCGGTTCGACGATCTTCGAGCTCAAATCGACGTTTCTG
This sequence comes from Platanthera zijinensis, assembly GCA_039513925.1. NCBI lineage: Eukaryota > Viridiplantae > Streptophyta > Magnoliopsida > Asparagales > Orchidaceae > Platanthera > Platanthera zijinensis. Next base: position 103,024,336 of record CM077096.1, on the reverse strand, counting down.
TCTCTAGCCAAAATCCAGATCTCTGAGCTTAGATTGACGATAGTCGAGCTCAGATCGACGATTTCTGTTTCAATTCAAGTTCCAGTCTCTGAGCTCAGGTCGACGGTAGTCGAGCTCAGATCGACGATTTTCTTGAGAGATCGACAATTTCAGGATTTCAAATTCAGTCAGTTATGGAATTCAAATTTATTCATATCCAGCAGTTAATGCAAAGGATTTTGTAGCCGTTTTAATTAATCGGGAGCAAGTTTCAAGGAGACTAAAGGAGAATGTTTCTTAGGACTTTCCTCCAGAGGCAGATATCAATTAAGGAAGTCATTTATGACTAGCTAACGGCTATCTAGAAGATTGGATTTCAATATATCATTTTTAGACAATAGAGATAGACATCGTCATCAAGGATAATAGATAATAAGAGAAAAAAACTAAGAAAAATCTCTGAGATCTGTGAGACACACAACTACAAGATTACAGTTTCTAGTCTCTGATTTCAATTGTTCAAGGCTTCATCAATCAAGACTCCAGACACAACACATTTCAGTCATTGCTGAAATTATCATTTGCTGGAGATCTCATCTTCTGAAGGCCTATCACCCTGTGCAAAGCTTCTCTTCCTGAACAACTGCAAATCTCAGGGGGAGCTTTGACATCAATAATCCATTAGTCTTCTCTTTGACTGTTGACAGAGAAGAACATCTACACTTTATTTTTCTTTTATTCTGCTGTAAAAGGGTTACTCAAAACTCCCTTCAAAAGTTTTGTGTTTGGTTTCTGAGACCTTGTTAAAACTCAGTGGTGGCATGACACTTGATCAAAAAATCTGGTTTGGTTTTTGAGCACCTTATCAAAAGCTCATTGGTTCCCAGGACACCTGATCAACTATTTCTGTAGTGAATTCCTACCTAGGGTGGTAGAAGAGTGGATGTACCCAGGTTGATTGGGGAACCACTATAAATCCTTGTGTCTTCTGGTTGCCTGTGTTTTATTTGTTGTGTGCTGTGTTTTGGTTTCTTGCTTACTTAGTTTTATTTACTGCAAGCACAATACACCTATAAATAAATCAAGTCTTCCACTGCTAATTAAATTTTTATTTGCAAAATTATTTTAAAATACTCTATTCACCCCCCCCCCCCTCTAGAGTAAAGGTAGATCTTACCCTCACTTTTAATTGGTATCAGAGGCAGGTTGGTTATTCAATAACTAGATCTTCACTAGGTTGGTTGTTTTACAGGCTAACACCTCAACCAAAAGATATCTGTTAAGATCATTCTTTAATAGAGGGTTATTATTTCTATTGTATTTATTTTCATATAAAATCATGGCACGGAACAAAGACTATGTAAGCACCAGAACTCCAGTGTGCAATCTTTCCAAGTTTGCACTTTGGAAGGCAAGGATTAGATTATACATGAATTCTATTGATGAGGATATCTTCAATCTTGTTTTGATAGTGTGTCCAAGACCTCCAGAAAGTACAAGTACAAGTGTTGTTCCACCCCCTTCAAGAACAGATGTAGAAATCAAAAAGTGGAAAGTTGTTGATGCTAAGGCAATGAACATATTGGCTCACACTATGTCTGATGACATATTTCAAAAAGTGGCTGAATGCAACTCAACAAAAGAAATATGGGACAAGCTATCTAAGCTTGTGTCAGGATCGGCTGATGAAAGAAAGGACAGAAGATCCCATCTCATAACCCAGTATGAGAATTTTAAGAAGGGAGAAACTGAGTCAGTTGTTGACATGTACAACAGACTCAATCTAATTGTCAGTGAACTAAAGACTTTGGACAAGGAGATCTCATTGACTGAACTCAATGATAAGATCCTAATTTTCTTCCCCAGCACTTGGGACTCAAGGATCTGGCCAATCAAGGATGCCAGAAGCCTAAATGAGATCACCACTGAAGCTCTATTGGGCAAGCTCAAGTCTTATGAGCTGCTCATATAAAATAGAGAGGAAGAGCAAAAGACAGCTTCTCCAGCAACAAGGAAGGAGAAGATAATTGCTTTCAAAGCTATAGAAGAACAGCCTGAAGACAAGGTCACAGGAAATGAAGAGTTAATGAGTCTACTAGCCAAAAGATTTTATAAGATGGCTAGAAAAGATTTCAGGAAAAGGTCATCCAGAGGCCATGAAAAGCCAAGGTATGACAAGTCCAGTAATAAAGAAATTATTTGTTTTGGATGCAAGAAACCAGGCCACATTGTGCCTGACTGTCCAGAAAACCAAAATAAGGACAAGAAAGATAAGAAAGATAGGAGAAGAGACAAGGATTTCAGGAGAAACAACAATGATAAATCCTCCTCCAGCAAAAACAAACACACCAGGAAAGGATTTGTAGCTGAAACCTGGAGTGAGACTGAAGAAGAATCAGAGGCTTCATCAAGCTCAAGTGATGATGAAGATGATGCCCAAGAGAAGGAGTTCTGCATGATGTCTATCAATGCCTCTCAACATAATTCTGATGCAGAACAAGAGTCAGAATCTGAATCTGAACATGAAACTGAAGAAGATCAGATAATAGATTCTTTTGATTTCAATTCAGAGGACTTTAAATTTGAATTTAAGGCACTATGTTTTGACCTACTCAAGTCTGAGAAGGAGATTATCTCTCTTAGAAATCAACTATCTGAACATAGCACTTTAAAATCAGATAACCTCAAACTCTCTGAGGAGTTAGAATGCTATAGGGAGGAGATAGCTTCACTGAAAAGTGAACTATCTCAGGAAAAGAAGTTTGAAGAATCCCTTAATGGGAGAAGCATCAGACTGATGGACATCACAAGCACAGTGAACTCAAGACTTAACAGTACACTGGGCTTGGGTGCTTCATCCATCAAACCTATAGTATTAACAACCCCAATCAAATTTATCTCAGATAAAGGAAAGGGAGTTGTAGAGATAGCTAGGAAGAATTTTGATATTCCTAAGAAAAACAAGGTTCAACGGAAAATGTCAAACAGAGCTCGACGATCGCCGGACGGAGCTTAGCGATCTCAAGCTGAATTGTCGAACTCAGGTCGACGATCGCTGAACTCTAAACTCTGGAAAAGTCGATCTTCGAACGGAGCTCGATGATCTGACCCAAGATAGTCGAACTCAGCTCAGATATCGTCGAACAGATATCAGAGCTTTGAACAAGGTTTTAAGGGTAAATCAAAATTCAATCCTAGAGGTCCCACATCCCAAGGCTTCAACCCTTATGCTGAATGGATAATACCTCCAAGGAGATATCATCCTAAAGGCTATAAGATTCAACCAGGGATGTCATTTATTTCAGATTTTAAAGGTTATCAACCTAGACCCAAGGTAAACTGGGTCAAAAACAAATAAATTGTTATGTATGCAGGTGAAGACCTATCCAACAATAAACCAGCAATGGTATCTTGATAGTGGGTGCTCAAAGCACATGACAGGAAGCAAGGATAATTTGACATCCTTCAAAGCCAAGCTTGGACCCAAAGTCATATTTGGAGACTCAAACTTTGGACAGACCAAGGGATATGGTGTAGTCCAAATAGGGTCAGTCACATTCAAGAAGGTTGCCTATGTGGAAGGACTGAAGCACAACTTAATCAGCATCAGTCAACTATGTGATGAAGGCTACCAAGTGACATTCAACAAATCCTTATGCAAAATCAAATCAGAGGACAACACAACTGTGTTGATAGGTAAAAGGAAAGGTAACATCTATCTTATAGATTTTCATTCAACTAAGGTAGATATCTGCTTGTTCAACTCTGTTAGTAAACCAAATGAACTATGGCATAAGATATTAGGACATATAAACCTTAGAACCATTGCTAGGCTATCCAAGGACAACCTTGTTAGAGGACTACCTTCTGGCCCCTACAAGAAGGAAGGACTTTGCAGGGCTTGTCAATTAGGCAAGCAAACTAAAAATAGTTTTAAGTCACTTAATAAGAGTGATTCACCTAGGATCTTGTATCTGTTATACATGGATCTTTTTGGACCCATTACAGTACAAATCCTAGGAGGGAAATCTTACACTTTAGTAGTTGTAGATGACTTCTCTAGATTCACATGGGTGTTCTTTCTAAGGAAGAAGTCTGATAACTTTAAGTGTTTGATAGAGTTTCTCAAATGCATACAGATTGAGTTCAATACTCACATTGCCCTGATCAGAAGTGATCATGGGACAGAGTTTGATTCTCTTCTTATGCAAGAGTTTTGTCAGAGTGAAGGGATCAGACACACTTTCTCAGCTCTTAAAACTCCTCAACAAAATGGGGTAGCTGAAAGGAAAAATAGAACCCTTATTTAATCTGCTACTACATTGTTGACAGATGCTCACCTTCCTCTATCCTTTTGGGCAGAGGCAGTGAACACCTCAAACTATGTGTTGAATAGAAGTTTGATATATAAGCTGCAGGGCAAGACTTCCTATGAATTACTCAAAGGGAAGAAACCTAAAGTAGATTATTTCAAAATTTTTGGTTGCATTTGTTACATTCACAATAATGACAAGAAATACATAGCAAAATTTCAAGCCAAAGCTGATGAAGGAGTGTTTTTGGGATACTCCACGATCAGTAAAGCTTATAGGGTGTATAACAAATCTTCTCTTAAAATTGAAGAATCTGTACATGTATCTTTTGATGAAACTAACATGTCTTATAAGGAGAAGAATACTTCTACCATAGAACCTTTGCAGGTACATTCTCTTTCAGAAAATTTGAACAGGTTACACATTATAGAAGAGGATACAACACCTTCACCTATCCAATAAAAAGATGAAAGCAGTGAAGATGAAGAGGACACTCAACATCTTGGTGAGAACCATATTGAAGAGCCAGTTGTTGTTCCACAATAGGAAACAACAACACAGGTATGTGAACAATCAACACCCCCTGTTGATTTAGTAAAATCAAGACATCATCCAATCTCCCAAGTGATTGGAGACATCTCAGCTGGTGTGCAAACCAGAAATCAGGTCAACCAAAATCTGATGCACACCTGCTTTCTTTCTCAAATTAAGCCTCAATCCATACAAGATGCAGAATAAGATCCACACTGGATCATTGCAATGCAAGAGGAGTTACATCAATTTGAAAGAAACAAAGTTTGGGAGATAGTGTCAATACCAAAGGATCATCCCATTGTTGGAAAAAAATGGGTATTCAGGAACAAACTGGATGATCAAGGCATTATTGTAAGGAACAAGGCAAGGCTAGTTGCACAAGGATACTCACAAGAAGAAGGAATAGATTTACCAGACCTTTGCACTAGTTGCAAGGTTGGAGGCCATAAGAATATTTCTAGCTTATGCAACACACAAGGGAATCAAGGTCTATCAAATGGATATAAAGAGTGCATTTCTCAATGGAGATATCAAGGAAGAAGTCTATGTTAGACAACCCCCAGTTTTTATCTCTCCAACTCATTATGATTATGTTTTTAAAGTACATAAAGCATTGTATGGTCTCAAGCAAGCTCCTAGAGCATGGTATAAGACCTTAGCATGCTTTCTTTTGAAAAATGATTTTATAAGGGGTAGAGTAGACCAAACTCTTTTTATTAGAACCCATAAGTCAAATACCCTACTAGTACAAATTTATGTAGATGACATTATCTTTGGATCTACTGATTCAAATTTGTGCAAGAGGTTTTCCAACCTAATGCATTCTAAATTTAAAATGAGTAGCATGGGTGAGCTTTCCTTCTTTCTAGGATTGCAAGTCAAACAGCATGTTGAAGGCATATTCATTTCTCAAACCAAATATGCAAAAGAACTGGTTAAGAAATTTGGTATGTTTGAAACATCATGTATGAAAACACCTATGCCTACTAATGTTGTATTAGATACTGATGAACATAGGAAACCTGTTGATCAGACAACATATAGAGCAATGATTGGCTCTTTATTGTACCTTACAGCTGGAAGACCTGACATAATGTTTTCTACATGCATCTGTGCTAGATTCCAAGTAAGCCCTAGAGAGTCACACCTAACATTAGTAAAAAGGATTCTTAGGTATGTGAAAAGTTGTCCAAATCTAGGTCTCTGGTATCCAAAAGATTCAGGATTTGAATTAACTGGATTTTCAGATGTTGATTATGCTGGATGTAGAGTAGACAGGAAAAGCACAAGTGGAATTTGTCAGTTTCTTGGTGACAGACTTGTCTCCTGGTTTTGTAAGAAATAAACATTTGTGTCCACATCAACTGTTGAAGCTGAATACATGGCAGCAGGTAGTTGTTGCTCACAGATATTGTGGATTCAAAATCAGCTCCTAGACTATGGTTACAACTTAGATAAGTCAAAAATATTTTGTGATAACACTAGTGCTATTTCTATAGCACAAAATCCAGTCCTCCATAGTAGGACAAAACATATAGAGATTAGGCATCACTTTTTAAGAGATAATGTTGAGAAAAATAAAATTAAACTTCAATATATCCCAACTGATTTGCAAAGGGGAGATATTTTTACCAAACCCTTGGATTAAAAGAAACACACATTTTTCCTGAATCAGTTAGGAATGTTAGATGGAGGAAGCTTAAATTAAGATCCAAGATTTTAAAACCTTAAAATTGACCAAGACTAGGCTAAAAACTTGATTTTTCTAGTGCCTATAGTTTATTTCTGATCTCTGAACTGTGCTCGACGTTTTTCCCAAAGATCGTCGAACGGAGATCGACGTTCTCAGAAATCGTCGACCGAAGTTCAGCGTTTTCTAGATAATGCTAAGCTATCTCTTTCCAGTCAAAGATCGTCGAACACAGCTCGACGCTCTCCAATATCGTCGAACGGAGATCGATGATGTTGAAGACCTTTCAGATTCCTTTAGAAGCCCAGATCGTCGAACTGAGTTCAACGATCTTTCCTTTTCAGAGTCAAACCCTGATATAAAATTCATTTTTCGACCGTCGTTCTCTTTTGCGCATTCATACTTTCTGCAGAGCTTTCTTTCCCTCCAATCCTCTCTGCACTCGGTCTTGTTTGTTCATTTTTGCAGGAAAAACATGGCCGCTTCAGTTGGCGTCTTAGCCGCAATGAAGTTTGACACCGGTTTTGATATAGACATGGATTCGTTTGAAGGAAGTGATCAGATTTTCAAGGATATTCTAGAGCTATTCAAGGAGCAACAGTTGGTGACAATCATGACTACGAGGATGAAACTGGCTGCAGATGAGATTAAAGAATGGGTTTACACAGCCCACAATCTGGATCAAAATACTGTGGTCAGGAGTATATCAGGAACCCAGGTATCCCTTACTCCTGCTCTTCTAACAGAAGTTTTTCAATTAAGTCCTGGACATGATACAGTGGAATTGTCTGGAGAAGAGTTTTCTGCTATGTTGGATAGAATGGGACATTCAGCAGCAAACCCTAACAAATTGCTTAAGAAAAACCTTTCAATGGAGTATAGGTTCTTGGCTGATGTAGTGGGAAAAGTACTGTTAGCAAAACATTCTGCTCATGATACAATATCTAGGTATCAGTTTTGTTTAATGGCTGCTATAGTAGATAAGAAACATCTGAATTGGGGAGAAATCTTTTTTGATTTAATTAAGAAGAAGATTAACAAGAATTTTGTTAACTTTGGGAGGATTTTAGGCTTGTTCTTACATAACAGATGCCCCCAATTGCTTGTGTCCAATGGTATGCATATCAATGCTTACAAAAGACTCGCATGTGCTCTCTTTGGAAAGTGGGATAGGCAAATTGCCAAACCCAGTAGGGGTCCTACAGCTACCACCACTTCAGGCATAAGGACTGTTCCAGTCACTTCCCCTCAGGCATCTGTCCCACTAGAAGAATTGCCTGCTTCCTCCTCATCTCCACCATCTCCACCTCATGTTTCTTCAACCATCCCTGCATCCACCATTTCAATCTCAATTTCATCTCCAACTACTTCTTCACCACCTCCAGCCACTCATCAAGAGCAATTCCATCCTCTACATTATTATCCCCCTCTTGACATTGATTCATCCATCCATCTTCCATCATTTAATCTGTTAGATGATTCCTTTATGGATGATTCTCTTTCATCACCTTTAGAGCCCCCATCATCTTCTACTTCTTACCAACAACTGCTACAAGACATTCTTGCTCAACCATCTTTCACCCCATCCATCTCCATTCCAGTGACATCCATCACCACCATTCCCATTTCACAACCATCCATACCACTTCCATCCACATCCTCTCTCCACATAACTGTAGCTCCACCAACACCATTAACCTCTGCACCTTTATCCTCTACCTCTACTCAAGTATCCCTTGAGCAAGTAGACATTCCTTCCCTTGCAAGTAAGCTTTATAAGTTGTTAACTCCAAGGCTAACACTCTTGTTGGATACCTCCATGGCTCCACTTCTTCAATCAATCAATGAGTTATCTGCCAGGCTTTCTTCTTTCCATCCTCCTCAGGCAAGCCCTTCTTTGGGGTGCCTTGATCCAGTTTTCACTGAATCCAGGCAGGGGGAGATGCCAAATGAAAAAGTGTTGCTGCCTGCTCTAGTAGAAGAAGTGTCCGTTGCTCCAGCCCTAGCTCCAGTTCTATTCTTCAGTACAGTTGACCTCAGGTCACTGCTTTCCGAATTTGATGCTCTCTATAGCAGATATCTTCCAGCTCAAGAAGCTAAAGATCTTACTAAGGCCATTGTGCCTGTCTCTAGCTGTGATCCCAGCTTGATATTATCTTACATCAATTCTATCAAGGCTGTGGAAATTACTACTGCTGATGTTGTGTGTGTTGATACTGCTGTTGAGAAAGTTTGTTTTGATACTGCTGATGATATGATAATGATAGAGGCTAGTGTTTCAGAGCCTGATATTGTTATTGAGCCTGCTGTTGTGGATAGTGTTGTTTCTGTTATTGCTGCTGTTGTTAGTGTTGTTTCTGTTACTGCTGCTGCTGTTAATGTTGTTTCTGATGTTTGTGCTGCTCCTGCTGCTGTTTCTGTTACTGCTCCTATTCTTGCTGCTGCTGCTTCATCTAAATAAACTAAACAACAGCAAGAATATTTTAAAAGGTTTGATGAGATGTATGACAATCCTCAAAGCTCAGATAGTGATGAATTTAGAACTGATTCTGATGACTCCTCTACAACCATTGCAAGGAAGAGGAAAGCAAGAAGTAAGGCCTTGAAGAGAGTCCCTGCAGAGAAAGCCACAAATGATAATGATATTCCCTACTACATACTACATGATTGTCCTATCACTGAACACTGGATACAGTTTTCTAAGAACCAATTGAAGGCTATGAAGAAGAGGAGGAAGTATGATAAAGGCACATCCCATCATCATCCTCCTCCTCCTCCTCCCTCTCCAGATGCAGGATCTAGTGGAATTTCAGCACACCAAACCTCTCATGCTATAACTCAAAGTTCTTCTCAGGCTCAAGATAGATCACAATCCAGAGGACATCAACAAAGAGGCTACCAGTCCAGAAGAGGCCAATATAGAGGATATAGAGTATATTCAAGAGGAAAATCTAGACAGCATCCTTATCAAAGGGAAGGGCAAGGCCCAATTGATTCAACTTCTGGTCCTTTCCCATATAAGCTCAAAGAAATTGTTCCCTCAAGAGCTCCTCCTGATGATACTTTCAATAGATATGAACCTCCTATTCCCCATGAAGACCCAAAGAACAATCCTATCTCTTTGATAGCAAGGATGAAGGAATTAGCTGCATTAGACCAGATAAAGAAAGCAAGAGAATAAGGAAAAGATACTTCAAATATTACTACATTGTCTGAACAAAGAAAGAAAGAGCTTGAGAGATATTCTTCTAGAAAATTCTTTGACCCAGAAAGTTACATGAAGTTGCACCTAGAGGCAGTTGTCCCCAGACCCAAATCTCAAACCTCCCTAGGTGCTGCCGATGACAGAAGATCTAAGAAAGAAGCTGAAAATCCCAACAGAGAAATTCTATTCAAAAAGGGCAAGGAAAAGGACTAATTATGTAAGTTGAACAGTATATATCTCTCTCTGACAATCTGTTGTGATTATTCATTTGCTTCTGCAATACTGTTATTCTCTATTCTACAATGTTGTATTTGCTTTTGTTTCTGCTTGTATTCTTTCAAATTCCTATATCTTGTAAATAGTAATCCTAACCCAAATAGGGGGAGATTGTTGGAACACCCTATTACTGATTTGGGTAAGGATCACTATGTCCTTAGAAATGTGTCTTGACCTTATTGTATAGATTTAATTGTCAACTAGAATAGATCTAAGGCTTAGTACTTAGGTTTGAAAGGTGCCCCCAAGAACTCCTAGTTCAGACTACAAGTGTAGTGAGACTAAGGCAATTATCGTTGAGCTCAGATCTACGAGGCATCGAACTCAGTTCGACTATCTCTGAGCTCAGTTCAACGAGTCTTCGAACTCGGTTCGATGATCTTCGAGCTCAAATCGACGTTTCTGTCTTTATCCAAAATCCAGATCTCTGAGCTTAGATTGACGATAGTCGAGCTTAGATCGACGATTTCTATTTCAATTCAAGTTCCAGTCTCTGAGCTCAGGTCGACGGTAGTCGAGCTCAGATCGACGATTTTCTTGAGAGATCGACAATTTCAGGATTTCAAATTCAGTCAGTTATGGAATTCAAATTTATTCATATCCAGCAGTTAATGCAAAGGATTTTGTAGCCGTTTTAATTAATCGGGAGCAAGTTTCAAGGAGACTAAAGGAGAATGTTTCTTAGGACTTTCCTCCAGAGGCAGATATCAATTAAGGAAGTCATTTATGACTAGCTAACGGCTATCTAGAAGATTGGATTTCAATATATCATTTTCAGACAATAGAGACAGACATCGTCATCAAGGATAATAGATAATAAGAGAAAAAAAACTAAGAAAAATCTCTGAGATCTGTGAGACACACAACTACAGGATTATAGTTTCTCATCTCTGATTTCAATTGTTCAAGGCTTCATCAATCAAGCTCCAGACACAACACATTTCAGTCATTGCTGAAATTATCATTTGCTGGAGATCTCATCTTCTGAAGGCCTATCACCCTATGCAAAGCTTCTCTTCCTGAACAACTGCAAATCTCAGGGGGAGCTTTGACATCAATAATCCATTAGTCTTCTCTTTGACTGTTGACAGAGAAGAACATCTACACTTTATTTTTCTTTTATTCTGCTGTAAAAGGGTTACTCAAAACTCCCTTCAAAAGTTTTGTGTTTGGTTTCTGAGACCTTGTCAAAACTCAGTGGTGGCATGACACCTGATCAAAAAATCTGGTTTGGTTTTTGAGCACCTTATAAAAAGCCCATTGGTGCCCAGGACACCTGATCAACTATTCCTGTAGTGGATTCCTACCTAGGGTGGTAGAAGAGTGGATGTACCCAGGTTGATTGGGGAACCACTATAAATCCTTGTGTCTTCTGGTTTCCTGTGTTTTATTTATTGTGTGCTGTGTTTTTGTTTCTTGCTTACTTAGTTTTATTTACTGCAAGCACAATACACCTATAAATAAATCAAGTCTTCCACTGCCAATTAAATTTTTATTTGCAAAATTATTTAAAAATACTCTATTCACCCCCCCCCCCTCTAGAGTAAAGGTAGATCCTACCCTCACTTTCAATCTCTATAACTTCCTCGCACGGTGGGAACTGAAGACCGGCCTTAAGAGACGATTCACATAAAGTCATCCATCCCACCAGGGGACTCTGCACCCATTGCTCTCCTAGAGGAATCTTGATCTAAAGACTTGAGGGAATGTTGTAGCGCCCCTCCAAGAAGCAATATGCTCTACAATAAAGTGGAACGCATACACATTAGCCTACCGTGAACAGTACGCCTCGAAACCTGGAAAAATATGCAAAAAATAAGTTAAAAGTCTGAAAAGTTGACACCTCGGGAGCTACGACCAATGCGGTGTGAATAGGGGGTAAGGTGCGCACAAGAATGGCACGATAGTGCACCCCGTACGCACACCCTCTCCCCTTACTAAAGTCATGGGAGTTATGCAGATAACCGCCGTACGTGGGATCCACGTGTTCGATTCACGTAATAACTATCGTACGCCAGATGACGCGCAACCCGACCGCTGCCTCCGGACAGTGCTGGTCGGGCAAGGCCGACCGTGGCATGCGTTCTCGGCACGGTCGGCCTATGTGAAGGCTAGCCAAGGCCGCCTATCCTTAGTCGGCCTCGCCATGTCCGTCCCTCGCAAGGGTCGACCAAGTCTGCCTGGATCCGGACGATCTCACCGGGGGCGGCCAAGCCTGTCTAATCTTGTGCTGCCTCGCCACGACCGGCCATCGAAGGGCCAACCAAGTCCACCCAGATCTGGGTGGCCTTTCCGCGGCCATCCTCGCAAAGGGCCAGCCAAGGCCGCTCAGATCCGGGCAGTCTCATCGCAGTCGGCCCTGCAAAGGGTCGTCCAAGGCCGCCTGATCCAAGGTGACCTTACCGCGATCGGCCCCACAAGGGGATCACCAAGACCGCTCGATCATGAGCGGACTTACCGCAGCCGGCCCTGTAAAGGGCCAACCAAAGCCGCCCAATCCTAGGCGGCCTCCCCGCGGTCGGCCCTCGCAAGGGCAAGCTAAGGCCCCCCGGATTCGGGAGGCCATGTCGCGGCTGGCACCTGTGAGGGCCGCCCGCCCTGGGCGGCCTCTCCGTGGCCGGTCGCCGCTCTTAGAAGCCCTCCGTATGGAAAGGGGGCGTCCGGACGCCCGTGCCGGCGTCGTCGGGTCGCCATTCTTCGCGGGCGGGCCTTCCCTCGACCCAGGGGAAAGGTCGTCATTTCGCAAAAGTGGCGATCTGCATGATCATTTTCGAGCGATTCTATCGGCCGGTCAGGTAGTTATTAGGCACAATTACCAAACCGCACTCGTTAAAAGCTATAATAGGCTCAGTTCTATTTCAAAAGGGTCTTTTTTCGGTTCACTCTGTTTCACTCCATTCTCTCTCCCCTTTCTCTCTGTTGGATCTACATTCAAGACCGCCACTACAAAGAAAGGGGAAGGCTGCAAAGACAAGATGAGGTTCACAAGAACACAAGTCAAGAAGGAGACGCGTGAAGCCGCCCCTGCTGTCACGTTAAGACAACTCCGAAGGAAGGAGGAGCCTCCATCTCCTAGGAACACTCATCGGAAGACTGCCAAAGCATCACGATGGTCGGTGGCACCCGTTGCTCATCCTCCTCCACTCTCATAAACTATAATGAGTTGTTGTCTGTCATCCTCTCTTTTCTCACAGAAGCTCTATAAGAAACACTCATATAATGGAAGATAGGTCGGCACCGTACCGACCGCGTGGTTTTTCATCCCGATTGAGGGTTTTCCACGTCATCAAGTCTTCGACCCAACATCTAGTTAATCTTTGGCTATTGACACGCTCGGCCGCTCACAGGCTAAGACGGTTGAGTAGACCCTGTCTACCAAGAGCGTCGCGTGATTCCCCAACATACCCAGATGAGGGGTTTTTTCATGTTAAAATCAATTTATGTTTGACTCTATTTATTCCATGATTGTGTGCGCGTTTGACTGCTCCACGAGCTATGACATCCTAACTTAGTCTTGTTTACTAGGAAGGTTAAGTTGGCCGCAGCAATATGTATTTAGAGTTCATGCATACGATGATGTATATATGTTTTCTAGTTCATGTATGTGGTTATTTTGTGAAATGGTCCTCTATTATGAAAAACTCTACAAATACAGACTATCCAAATAGATTTTCATTTGCAACAACCCGTTTCCAATAACTTCATTTACAACCGATTCTTTCACGAGAAAAATTTAGGTGAGTTACTCCCACCTAGATCTAGGTGAGAAAATAAATAGCAAAATTTAGACCTCACTCTCCAATCCTTCCCAAAAATTGGGCGAGATTTTCAGGCCCAAAATTCCCCCTCCAGCGACAGCTCCCAGCGGCGACACCCCCCTCCTCCAGCGGCGATATTCCCCCCTCCTCCCACAATGACCTTCCCCCTCCTCCAACAGTGACACTATTATATTAACGGATGGATGAGAGCAGGAACTCACGGATCAGCCGCCACGTGGCAGAGTTTGATGTTTTGTTTCACAGCTAATAAATGTAACGGCTAGTAATTGGGCCGGTTTTATTTCCCAGCTAATAAATGTAACGACTAGTAATTGGGCCAGATTAGTTCTATAAATAGGGATTAGCATTGTAATAATTTTAAAAGAAGTGATTGATGAATAAAGTTAGTTGTTCTTCTTCTTCCTCTTCCCCCTTCGTCTGATCTTTCCCAGGCCGCCCTTGGCCTTTCGACCCTATCTTCCTGCCAGAGTAGCCAGACCATCGCCAGACCGCTACTTCTTTGGTTCTCTCGTTGAGAGAGTTAAGCATCTACCGGCGACCATGAGCGACGGAACACGTTCAAAAGAAATAGCACATCAAATTTCAGATCTGAAGAAAGCATTTGAGGATGAAAGAAGTACAAGAAATGCTCAGATTGAGGGTGTTCAACGCCAACTCATCACCGAACTCCAAGCAAAGGAGAATTTCTTGGTACAACAGATCGTAGATTCAATGGAACAAGCAAATGAACATATCAACCACCAATTTTCAAATTTCAAGAAAGAAATGATGGAGCAATTCAGAATGATTAACGGGCCACCCAGGTGAGGAGAGGACAACCGGGCAACTAACACTATTCATCATGAATTCAGCAACTTCTCCACCAACCAGACCAATCCCCACCATCCAATGCAGGACAGAGCCTTTGAAGCCATGTTCAACCCACCGGCAGCAACCTATCTAGGACTCGGTGTCAACTGGGATCTGGGTCAGCATTCAGGAGGCATACTAGGAGATGGACCCAACATGGCGCAAAACCCGGTAATAATGAACCGACCCAATCAACTTGTTATTTTACAATGCCCTAGATTTGGAGAGGGAGATCCCACAGATTTCCTTTACGAATTGCAATTATATTTCAATTTTCATAATGTACGGCCGCAAGATTATCTTATTATTGCTACATTACATTTAGATAAACCCGCTTCGAAATGGTATCAAGCCATGCTTAGAGACCACCCAGCATTAACATTCCCCATGTTTGTTACCGCACTACAAAAAAGATTTGGACCATCTTGTTATGACGACCCTGCGGGAAATCTGACGAAATTACACCAAACCACCACTGTAAACGCATATAAAATTAAATTTGAAGAGCTTACCACTAAGGTACCAGGATTAGCACCTTGGTTCTTAAGAAGCATGTTTGTATCCGGATTAAAAGCTAGCCTTAAAAACTTGGTTATGATACATCAACCCCGAGAAGTTCATGACGCATATGCATTAGCTAGGGCCTTTGAGGAACAGGAAAAAGAAAATGAGAGAAATTATAACACAAAAAGAAATTTCGTAGGGAGTAACCTCAAGATTTTTTGATCTAAGCCGGACAACTCAAAATACCCACCCATTAAAAGATTAACTCCCGGGGAACTACAAGATAAGCGGGAAAAAGGATTATGTTATAATTGCGACGATAAATACTATGCCGGACATAGGTGTAAAGAGAAAGGGGCATTATTATATGTGCAAGGAACTAAAGGGGAATGTCCAGAGTATGGTGATCTATTCGAAGAAGTTGAAAATCACGAAGACATTCCTGAACCAGCCGTTACCTTACAAGCCTTAGTTGGTCAAACTCACACCCATGGGTTAAGAATTACAGCCTAATATAACCAGCAACCTTTAGAAACCTTCATTAATGGAGGAAGCTCCCATAGTTTCATCTCCACAAGAATAGCCAAGTTTTTACAAATACCCATGCACTGCATTAAAAAATTTCCTGTTTATATGGGGAATGGGACGACCTCAATATGCATTGGAATGTGCAGGGATGTTAAACTGCTCATACAGGCTAGGGAATATATCATCAACCTCTTTATTTTAGACATCGAAGGATCTGATGTCATATTAGGGATTCAGTGGTTACAAACCTTAGGCCCAGTAACCACCGATTATACCCAGAACACCCTCTCGTATACTGATTCGAATGGGACAGTGATATTAAACGGGCAAAAGAAAAATAACATCAAAGCCGTATCATCATCACAGTTATCCCGCTTAATGTGTTTACAATCCACTGCATACTGTCTAGTCATCACCGTAGAAGGAGAGGAGAGTAGAGAAAAAGCAACAGAAGGAGAAAGTAAAAATGCCAGCTATCATAACATATTGAGGGAATATGATCACCTCTTTAAGCAACCAACAGAACTACCCCCAAAAAAACTAATAGATCATAAAATTTAATTATCACCAAACTCTAACCCACCTAGTATAAGACCATATAGATATCCATATATTCAGAAAAATGAAATTGAGACAATTATAAAGGAAATATTAGATAAAGGAGAGATTCACCACAGCACCTCAAGTTTCAGTTCCCATGTAATTCTAGTGAGGAAAAAAGATGGAGGGTGGCGCTTTTGCGTAGATTATCGAGCTTTAAACAAGTTAACCATTAAAAACAAGTTCCCAATTCCAACAATAGACGAACTACTCGATGAATTGTATGAGGCTAGGTGTTTTTCTAAACTAGATCTCAGGTCCAGGTACCACCAATTAGAATGGCGGAGGAAGATATCCATAAAACGGCTTTTTGGACACACCATGGCAACTATGAATTTACAATAATGCCATTCGGCCTTTCAAATGCACCCTCAACATTTCAAGCTTTGATGAACAACATTTTTCAAAATTATTTGAGAAAATTCATAGTCATTTTTTGACGATATTCTCATTTATAGCCGTTCGGAAGGAGAACATGGAGAACACCTCAAACTAGCATTAGAAATTATCTCAAAAAACAGTTTGTTTCTCAAACTAAGTAAATACAGTTTTTATACTTCCAAAATAGAGTTTTTAGGGCATGTTATTTCATAGGGACAAGTAACACCCAATGAGGGTATTATTCGAGCAGTCAAGGAATTTCCCGTACCTAATACCCAGAGGAAAGTAAGAGCATTTTTGGGCCTCTCTGGTTATTACCGGAAATTCATTCAATATTACGCTACCATAGCACACCCCTTGACTGAACTCCAAGAAAATACCCTTTTCCTGGAATGCCACAACACAAGAGGCCTTTGAAAAACTAAAAGAAAAACTGATAACCTTTCCTATTTTAACACTACCCAATTTTAACGAACCCTTTCTCATTAAAACTGATGCATCAGGCACGAGGATAGATGTCGTTTTACAGCAGGACCATAAAACCATAGCATATTACAGTAAGAAATTATCTCCATTAATGCAACAAAAATCAACATATGAAAGAGAAATGTATGCCGTCTCCGTTGCAGTAGCCAAATGGAGACAATACCTATTGGGACATCATTTCACCATACTCACAGATCACCAAAGTCTCCACCACATGCTTACACAAGAACTTCATACACCAGAACAACAAAAGTTCATCACCAAACTACTCGGATTTGACTACTCGATCAAATATAAGTCAGGAAAATTAAACCTTGCAGCCGACGCCTTATCACAGGCAAACTAAGATTCAGATCAGGATAAATGTGTGACTCTCTAGACAATCTCTATTCCCAGTTCTCCCCTGCTAGAGGGATTAGAAGAGGACTATAGAAATGACAAGGACACATTAACCCAGTTCAATAAGGTCAGGATGCAGCCCCATTTATACCCAGAATGGACTATTAAGGGCAATTACTTATATTACAAACATAGACTCTACATTCCTGAAAAATCAAAACTTAAACAACTAATTCTACGGGAGGCTCACAACTGTCCCTTAGGAGGACATGCGGGTATTAAGCGTACGATGCATAGGTTACAGGAGCAGTTCCACTGGGATAAAATGAAAGAGGACATTACTCGGTATATAAATCAATGTGAGTTATGTCAGAAAGCTAAACCAGTGAACCGCAGACGTTATGGATTACTCCAACCCCTGCCAATACCAACAAAACTGTGGGCTGATGTAACTATGGACTTCATAACGCATCTACCACCTTCTAATTCCTTTACCATCATAATGGTAGTAGTGGATAGACTTTCTAGAGCAGCCCATTTCTCTCCTATCAAAGGACCTTTAACGGGTCCTAAAGTGGCTAATGCCTTTTGGGAGGATGTAGGGAAATTACATGGTATACCTGAATCGATAATATCTGACCGAGATACTATCTTCCTAAGTGATTTCTGGAGGGAACTATTTAGCTAACAAGGAACCACCTTAAGATATAGCTCAGCCTATCATCAAGAAACAGACGGGTTAACCGAGAGAACAAATAGATGTGTAGGCAAATATTTACGCATTTTTGCTCATAATACACCAAATAAATGGTCCTATTTTCTTAGCCTAGCAAAATACCATCATAATACAACATTTAATGCGTCGATCGGCATGTCCCCCTTTTGAGGCCATGTTCGGTCGAAAACCTCCTTGTTTACTCTCTTATTGTGCAGTTGTGTCAAGAAATGAAGCGGTGGAAGCTACACTACAAGAGCGGGATACTGTTCTACAACAGCTATGCCTCAACTTAACTAAAGCTCAACAGAGAATGAAAGCTTATGCAGATCTAAAACGGAAGGACATCACATTCAAAGTAGGAGACTGGGTGTTACTCAAGTTACACCCTTACAGACAGCTAACTCTTAAACACACTGTAAATTGAAAGCTCAGTTTAAAGTTCTATGGGCCCTTCCAGATCTCCGCGAAAATCAACAACACAGCTTACCGGCTAGATCTACCCGCAGAAACTAAGATACATGACGTTTTTCATGTATCCCTCTTAAAGCCCTACCATGGAGACGCGAAAGCCCCAATTATCACGCTTCCTTCAACTAGTTGGGCGAATAACCCATTACATGAACCCTTAGCCATAATCAGCACACATTAAATTATTCGGCAAGGTATTTGTAACGTCCCAATTCGCGCTAGGCCCCTCGCACGAGTTTTGAGTCAAGAGACTTGACTCGGGCTCGGGACGCACTAGCAAAAGGTGTCAAGTGCGTTGAATGGAGTGTAGGGTTGAGTGATATCCAATGGATCGAAAGGAAATGGCCTAAGGGAAAATCGACGAGAATGGAAGTTGATACTCGCCGATCGACGGGTATCGGGAATGATACTCGCCGATCGACGGGTATCGGGAATGATACTCGCCGATTCGACGGGTATCGATGGTCGATACCCGCCGGATTCAGAACTGCTGATTGAGAATTAGGCTAAGTGAAATTCGCCGGGTATCATCGTTGATACCCGATAAATTCGTCGAGAATGCCCGACGATTCTCACCGATCGTCGAGTATCCCTGACTGATACTCAATGCACTCAACGCTAGGATTTCCGATAAGTGGGCTAAGTGAATTTCGCCGGGTATCATTGTTGATACCCGACGAATTCGTCGAGAATGCCCGACGATTCTCACCGATCGTCGAGTATCGCTGACTGATACTCAACGCACTCAACGCCAGGATTTCCGATAAATGGGCTAAGTGAAATTCGCCGGGTATCATTGTTGATACCCGGCGAATTCGTCGAGAATGCCCGACGATTCTCACCGATCGTCGAGTATCGCTGACTGATACTCAACACACTCAACGCCAGGATTTCCGATAAGTGGGCTAAGTGAAATTTGCCGGGTATCATTGTTGATACCCGACGAATTCGTCGAGAATGCCCGACAATTCTCGCCGATCGTCAAGAATGACGGTTGATTCCCGTCGAATTTGACTTGTGCGTTTTCTTCGCCCAGGAAGATTCGCCGGCTTGTATAGGCTGACCGAACCGGACTTCGGGATTCGTGCTGGATGAGTCCTTGGACCGGGTCACTTCAATATGACCCATTAGGGGCGGTCCAATGGGGCGTTGACACGTGGCGGAAGGGATTTAACCTAATACATCGGTTTATAAGAGGAGATAAAGCCGAACCCTAGCCATCCTTGCTGATAGTTCTTGCGACCTCGCGAAACCGACAGAGCCGAGGAAAGCAATCGGAGCTCCTGGAGGCGGCCTTCTCTCTCTCTCTCTCTCTCCTTCCTTTGCCATGAAGAACAACTGCACCAAGCAAGAGATGCCGCAAAGAAGGATGACTAGATCCATGGCCGGAAATGATGGTACCGCTGGAATCGAGGTGAGCTTCCTCCCCTCTCCCTTGGTGCTAGATCTGTAGTTACATTCTAGGAGAGATATCGACTCCTTAGAGTCTTGATGGTGAAGAGGAGATTTCTTAGGGAAAAGCCATGCCTAGGTCATTTTCTAGGCTTAGTCCCCTCCAACCTCTTCATTCTTCAAAGTGAAGATGAGAGAGGGATTCGTGGAGAAATATGGCTTCATGAGGTGAATAAGGGTGGATGATTTTCTGGAGGAGTTTTTGGGAGATTGGTGTAAGGAGGAAGATGAACGGATGTCGTTCATCTCACCTTATGATGCGTGTAGAAATCTGATTTCTGCGCGCAGCGATCTTCGTGGCCAATTTCGGGGGTGTTCTGGCCATATCTGGGTTTTTGACTCAACATGAAAGTCGTAGCCCTCGAAATTATCTGTCCAATGAGTGGTTGCACGTTTTCAGGCAATACCTGTAGCCACGGGAAAGTCTGTTTGAATCTGCTGCGATTGGGGGAAATTCCACCCAGGAAATCTGTATCATGTGCGTAGTAGGCTTCGAGTGAATTTCTGGTGTGATGTGATCAAATCTGGGCTTTCGACTAAACACGAAAGTTGTAGACCTTGAAATTATCTTTCCAACGAGTGGTTACATGCACTCGTCGGATTTCTGTAGCCTCAGGAATCCTTGTTCGAAGTTGCTACCTGGATTATGGCTGCACCTAAAATTCTGGGCTGTGTAACGTGGAATGCGATTTGGTGGAATTTAATGTTGCGATCCAACTCGAGGCTTGGGTTAACTCTTTTGACATAATCATCATAGTGACGTGATAAGTTGAGGTTATAAATCTAAATTCGTATAACGAGTTGTGGACAAGTTTAATTGAAGGAAAGAACCTGATATAATTGGGTAGATATAATTGGATAAATGTATAAATGATTTAACTATGGCCATGGTGTATGTTGAATGGATAAAAGGGAATTAGAAATCCAATGCTTAGAGTGTCGTTTCCCTACGGGTAGCATTGTGGAAGTATCGAGTGCGGTGTTGACCGTCACTAGTTGGAATGATATTGAGATGAGTAAAGTTGGACGGTTGGACTTGATCCTCGGTGTTCACGTCCCGAGGCGCCTTCCGTGCCAAGTGAACGGTTGGGCTTGGTCCTCGTGTTCATTTCTGAGGCTCCTTCCGTATTTGATGGATGATTGGGCTTGGTCCTCGGTGTTCACGTCCCGAGGCTCCTTCCATGCCACGATATTGTGAAACTGCATATGGTGTGTGTCGATACGAGGTGTCGTAATCCCGGGTTAAGGATAGTGTGGCAGGTCTACGGGCTCGCCAATCGTCACACTGATGGGAGTTGACGGCTAGACCTTGGACGGTTGGGCTTGGTCCTCGGTGTTCATGTCCCGAGGCTCCTTCCGTGCCAAGTGAACGGTTGGGCTTGGTCCTCGTGTTCATTTTCGAGGCTCCTTCCGTGTCACGCATAGGCCAGTTCGGGGCTAGGATCTTGGTGCTCATTTACCCAAGAGAACCCGCTGAGCCGTAGTACGTATGTGAGCTCCGCTGTTGTGTTCTTAGCGTTGAGGCGTACGGAGGCCTAGGCCAGGTAGTGTGGAGACCAGCCTAGTAGTGGAGATGCCCGCTCTACTGTCACCGTTTGGCCACGATGGTTTACGCCTGAGAGGTTAGCTACCTGCTCGAATAGTGGGAACTATAAGTCTGTGTCGACATAGCGATTGCATGTGCTTGATCATGGGTGTGTTATTGCATTGCATACATAGCATTGCACTTCATTACATACACAAGACCCTCATCGTATAAGTTTGTATGGGCACTCCTATACGATGAGTTACTTATTGTTGAACGACCCTTAACTTATATGCTTGTATGGGCATCCATATAAGTTGAGTTACTTACTATTATAACATTATACTCTCTTACTGTTGTAGATGGTAGAGTTGTAGAATAATAGCTTGTTCATCTATACACTACTTTATTGCTACCTATGATTTGTATACTTACCTCACCTGCTTGTACTATTGTTTTATATATATTGTACCTGTTCCTTTCTCCGCCCGGTGCCGAGGAGTCGTCGGGGGAGCGGATGTGAAGCCACTTAGTCTTTATGACTAACGGTTGCTACGTCTTCCTTTTTAAGAGGAAAACCCGTAGGTGGAGCAGTAGGCTATGCAGCTGGACAGCCAGGCCAGGACGATAGGGCCTAAGGGGACGGTACCGTCGCTACCGTCGGTCACGGATGTGAGTGAGAGAGATTTTGTTGTAGTCCTTCGGGGCAATTCTATTTACGTACTCTGATTATGTAGAAGCTTGATTAGCTTCTCTTTTGCTGTACTTATGGACTTATGCTTAGTGTGGGTTGACTTCTTTTATTATTATGGTTGGGTTGGCATTTATATGTTGATATTGGTTGAAGCCGGCAGGATAGGCGTCTGGTGGTACAGGCTGACCCGAGTGTTAGTGTTACCGCAAGGCAGCTGTTCTGGGCATAAGACCCCTCTCATGCCGTGTTCTGTGTTCCGGGAGGGGGGTTTTACAAATGGTATCAGCTTGCTACGATCCTCCAAGGAGAAAGTCACTTAACAATAGTGTCACCCCCGTTTGATTAGTCAGTTTGGGGACAAACTGACTTCGCGGAAGCAGTGGTGTGCCCATATGTAATTCACACTAAGTTTGTCCATCTTTAACCTTAGATTAGCCAACCTAACCTTAGGTTTGTACCCTATGTGTAGATCCCAGTACATGCTGAGCCAGTGAGGGGCACCCCCGCCTTATCCGTGCCTACACAATTCCAACAATCAGAGCTGGGGCAGACGCTCACAGCTATTTTGGACGTCTTTAGGTCCCAATCTCAGCAGGCACCTGTACAACAACAGGGTCCGGGATCTAGTTGGTTAAGTACTTTCCGAGCTCTCTCCCCTCCCGCTTATATTTGGACAGAGTCGGCGGTGCGTACGGAAGAGTGGCTCGACACTATACAAGAATTGTTGGTAGGAATAAGATGTCCAAACAACATGGCGGTGACCCTTATGGTGACACTCTTAGAACTGCACGCCAAAAGGTGGTGGAAGTCCCTCATGGGCTCCACTTTTCGTGGAAGAGTGTACACGGACATTAGTTGGAGCGAATTATCTGAAGCCTTTTTAGAGCATTTCATCCCCTCGGCCGCTCGGGATGGTCTTGAAGAGAGCTTTTTGCAACTAAAGCAAGGGTCCATGTCGGTGACAGAGTACCAACGGGAGTTTCAGCACTTGGCTAGATTCGCTGACTTCTATGAGTTGGATGATAAAGGGTACGCCAAACAATTCTACAAAGGCTTGCAAGATCCCCTAAGGCAAGCCTTTTTGTTTATAGCGGACGCTGGTCTGGCGGAGATTATCAATATGGCGAAGAGATTGGAAGCGGACCACTTGGGAAGTGGTAAAAGGCCAGCGGAGGGCGTGATGGAAACCGGCCCCAGCAATAGAAGGAGATTTGACAATAAGAGAGGAAGAGGATATCGGAGGGGTGGCGGACGTCTCCCCCAGAACTTTAGAGAGGAGCGCCCGGTTCCGCAACCGCCAGCATTACCTCCACCTCAACAATTTCAGAAACACGGCGGAAGGCAGGAACAGGTGTGCTTTGAATGCAACCAACCGAGCCACATTCGACGCTACTGCCCGCAACTATTTGGAGTTGCGCCTTTAACTTTCCCTCCAGCAGCCCCGCGGGGGAGAGGGTATGTGCGTGGTCGAGGACGAGGACCATGAGGAAGAAACCCCGGACCCGCTCGGGATCAGATGTATGCCTTGGATATGACTCAAGAGCGGAATCCTCAGGAGATGATTGCAAGAACGATTTGAATTAGCCCTTTTGCTTCCATTAATATCTTCTAGTAGCTTAAGATATACTAGACGTCTAGCTTGAGTATTATTAAATGACACTTAGGCACCGTGATGGTCGTCGGGAAACCGCCTTATACGTTATTTGACACCGGTGCCTCACATTCTTTCGTGTCTGAAGACTTCATCAAGGATATATACGGAGTACAATATTTCACTGGTATTGCTCGAAGAGTACGCCTCCCAGACGGATCTGAGATGACGGCAACCGCGAAGTGTGAGTTGGAGATAACCATTGGGGGAAAGACCTTTGATACCCCTGCCACAATTTTGAGAATTCCAGAATTCGACCTCATTCTGGGCATGGCATGGCTGGATTGGCACCATGCAAGAATCGACTGCGCGAAGAAGCACATCTATTTAAGACATGGGGATACTGATGTAGTCTTCCAAGGTATAAATTTCGCACCACGAATATTGTTATCCTCAATCCAGACCTTTAAAGCTCATATGAGAGGGGATGAAGTCTACATGATATGTTTCGAACTAAATGAGATGAAGGTAGATGTGAAGGATGTGCGGGTAGCACGGGATTTCCCTGAGGTATTTCCTGAGAAATTGCCAGGGTTACCCCCGCATAGAGAAGTGGATTTTCAGATTAAGCTTGTATCAGGAGCTAAGCCTATCTCCAGAACCCCTTATCGGATGGCCCCAAAAGAACTCACGGAGTTTAAAGTTCAACTGCAGGATTTGGTAGAATCAGGGTTTGTTCGCCCCAGCTCATCACCTTGGGGAGCCCCTGTTCTATTCATTAAGAAGAAAGATGGAACCCTGCGTTTATGTATAGACTATCGAGAACTCAACCGACTGACGGTACAGAACACCTATCCGTTACCTCGGATCGATGAGTTGTTCGACCAACTGGTGGGAGCGCATTGGTTCTCCAAGCTAGATTTGCGCTCGGGGTATTACCAATTGAAAATACAAGAGGACAATATTCTGAAAACGGCTTTCAGCTCAAGGTACGGCTTATATGAGTTCACAGTGATGCCGTTTGGGCTCACAAATGCCCCATCAGCTTTCATGAGCTTGATGAATAAAGTGTTTGAACCCTATCTGGATGTCTTCGTCATTGTGTTCATTGACGACATCTTAGTCTACTCGAAGATGGAGGAAGAACACGCCGGACATTTGGCCTTAGTTCTGGAAAAGTTAAAAGAGCACGCCCTGTTCGCCAAGTTTAGCAAGTGTGAATTCTGGCTTAGGGAAGTGGCTTTCTTGGGTCATGTAATCAGTGGGGCTGGACTAGCTGTGGATCCGGCTAAGGTGCGTGCCGTGAAGGAGTGGTCTCCCTTGAGTTCGGCGGCCGATGTGAGGAGTTTTCTTGGACTTGCCGGATATTACCGCAAGTTCGTAAAAGGATTCTCCAAGATTGCCCTCCCGCTTACTTCTTTGACAAAGAAAGGTGTGTCATTTGAGTAAACACTCCAACGTGAAGCGACATTCCAGGAATTGAAGGATAGACTTACCTCCGCCCCCATCCTTGTCCTTCCGTCTGGGAAGGAAGGATTCCAAGTTTACACGGACGCGTCTTATCAGGGGTTGGGAGCGGTGTTGAAGCAGCACATGCACGTAATTGCTTATGCTTCAAGACAATTTAAGAAGCATGAAATCAATTACCCGGTGCATGATTTGGAGCTAGGAGCAGTGGTGTTCGCCTTGAAGGTATGGAGGCTTTATTTATACGACGTCCACTGCGAAATCTTCTCGGACCATAAAAACTTGAAGTACGTCCATACCCAGAAGGAATTGAACTTAAGACAACGGCGGTCGTTAGAGTTTCTATGTGACTATGAGTTCACCTTGAACTACCACCCCGGAAAAGCGAACTCGGTAGCCGATGCGTTGAGTAGGAAAGTACCCGGCTCGAGCCCATAGTCTCGGTTGATGAGCATGGAGTTGGCACGGATGATTGAGGAGATGGACATTACCTTAATATTTAAGGCTTCTTTGGCATATATGGAGTACTTGTCCAGCATGAGCATAGTTTGTGATATCCGGGACCGGATTCGAGTGGAACAAGGATTGGATGCCGCTTTGGCCCCGATAATAAAGTTAATCGAAGACGGGACTACCGAAGAGTACACACTAAAGGACGGACTCGTTTACTTTCGGGGCCTGCTCTACATTCCCAAAGGTGGCGGAATCCGGGAGGATATCTTGAGAGAAGCACATTGCTCTCAATATTCCGTGCACCCGGGAATTTCAAAGATGTACGCCGGCTTGCGGAAGACGATGTGTTGGCCAGGAATGAAGAAGGATGTCTGGTACTTTGTCACGCATTGTGAAGCCTGCCAAAGAGTGAAGGCGGAGTGCAGGAGTCCCGGTGGCCTGTTGCAGTCGTTGCCAATCCCCGAGTGGAAGTTCGAGGATGTTTCCATGGACTTCGTACATGGGCTACCTCGCTCCCGCTCAGGAAATGATTCAGTGTGGGTGATCGTTGATCGCCTGACGAAAGTTGCCCGGTTCATCCCTATGAAGAAGGAGGCTCATGTGGATGTCTTAATACGCCTTTTTGTGGAGCAGTTTGTACGGTATCACGACATACCTAAGACGATAGTTTCGGACCGTGATGGTCGTTTTACCTCCAAGGAGTGGAAGGCGGTACATGCGTATTTGGGTTCGTGCCTTACCTTCAGCACCGCATTTCATCCACAGACGGACGGGCAGTCTGAGCGGACTATCCGAACACTAGAGGATCTATTGAGGTTGTGTGTGATAGATAGGGGAGAGCCGTGGGAAAGACTCTTGCCCTTAGTGGAATTCTCCTACAACAACAGCCATCAAGCTAGCATTGGCATGGCGCCCCATGAAGCCCTTTATGGAAGAAGATGTAGAACCCCTTTGTCTTGGGTACAAGATGAAGACCCGAAGACTTTGGGTGTTGAATATATAGACAACACGGATGCGGTGGTTAGGCTGATAAGGGATCGCATGTTGGAGGCTCAAAGTCGGCAGACGAAGTATTATAACGCAAGACACCGTATGGTGGAGTTCCAAGTGGGTGATAAAGTGTTCCTAAAAATCCGGCCGATGCATGGAGTGTCACGGGTGCGGGGAGTGAAGAAGCTCAGCCCACGGTATGTTGGACCCTATGTCATAGTGGAAAGGATTGGCCCTTTGGCCTATCGGCTGGAGCTACTGCCCAAGCTAGAAAACCTCCACGATGTGTTCCATGTATCGTCGCTACGGAAGGCGTTATTGCGGCCCGAACAATACATCCCCACAACTGATGGTACTGTAGCACCGCAAAAGTGTGCTTCTGGTAAAAGTGCTATGGTCTAATCATGGGAAGGAAGAATTTACTTGGGAGTCGGTGGACTTGATGCAGAAGCGCTACCCGAAGCTGTTCTCCCAAGGTAACATTTTATAGCGCATATTATTTTGTACTTGCATCCCCATAGCCCTAGCCTGATTTCGGGGACGAAATCTTTTATTTTGTTTATAGGATTTGTAACGTCCCAATTCGCGCTAGACCCCTCGCACGAGTTTTGAGTCAAGAGACTTGACTCGGGCTCGGGACGCACTGGCAAAAGGTGTCAAGTGCGTTGAATGGAGTGTAGGGTTGAGTGATATCCAACGGATCGAAAGGAAATGGCCTAAGGGAAAATCGACGAGAATGGAAGTTGATACTCGCCGATTGACGGGTATCGGGAATGATACTCGCCGATTCAACGGGTATCGATGGTCGATACCCGCCGAATTCAGAACTGCTGATTGAGAATTAGGATAAGTGAAATTCGCCGGGTATCATTGTTGATACCCGACGAATTCGTCGAGAATGCCCGACGATTCTCACCGATCGTCGAGTATCGCTGACTGATACTCAATGCACTAAACGCCAGGATTTCCGATAAGTGGGCTAAGTGAATTTCGCCGGGTATCATTGTTGATACCCGACGAATTCGTCGAGAATGCCTGACGATTCTCACCGATCGTCGAGTATCGCTGACTGATACTCAACGCACTCAACGCCAGGATTTCCGATAAGTGGGCTAAGTGAAATTCGTCGGGTATCATTGTTGATACCCGACGAATTCGTCGAGAATGCCCGACGATTCTCACCAATCGTCGAGTATCGCTGACTGATACTCAACGCACTCAACGCCAGGATTTCCGATAAGTGGGCTAAGTGAAATTCGCCAGGTATCATTGTTGATACCCGACGAATTCGTCGAGAATGCCTGACGATTCTCGCCGATCGTCGAGAATGACGGTTGATTCCCGTCGAATTTGACTTGTGCGTTTTCTTCGCCCAGGCAGATTCGCCGGCTTGTACAGGCGGACCGAACCGGACTTCGGGATTCGTGCTGGATGATTCCTTGGACCGGGTCACTTCAATATGACCCATTAGGGGCGGTCCAATGGGGCGTTGACACGTGGCGGAAGGGATTTAACCTAATACATCGGTTTATAAGAGGAGATAAAGCCGAACCCTAGCCATCCTTGCCGATCGTTCTTGCGACCTCGCGAAACCGACAGAGCCGAGGAAAGCAGTCGGAGCTCCTGGAGGCGGCCTTCTCTCTCTCTCTCTCTCCTTCTTTTGCCGTGAAGAACAACCGCACCAAGCAAGAGATGCCGCAAAGAAGGATGACTAGATCCATGGCCGGAAATGATGGTACCGCTGGAATCGAGGTGAGCTTCCTCCCCTCTCCCTTGGTGCTAGATCTGTAGTTACATTCTAGGAGAGATATCGACTCCTTAGAGTCTTGATGGTGAGGAGGAGATTTCTTAGGGAAAAGCCATGCCTAGGTCGTTTTCTAGGCTTAGTCCCCTCCAACCTCTTCATTCTTCAAAGAAAAGATGAGAGAGGGATTCGTGGAGAAATATGGCTTCATGAGGTGAATAAGGGTGGATGATTTTCTGGAGGAGTTTTTGGGAGATTGGTGCAAGGAGGAAGATGAACGGATGCCGTTCATCTCACCTTAAGATGCGTGCAGAAATCTGATTTCTGCACGCAGCGATCTTCGTGGCCAATTTCGGGGGTGTTCTGGCCATATCTGGGTTTTTTACTCAACATGAAAGTCGTAGCCCCCAAAATTATCTTTCCAACGAGTGGTTGCACGTTTCCAGACGATACCTGTAGCCATGGGAAAGTCCGTTCGAATCTGCTGCGATTGGGGGAAATTCCACCCAAGAAATCTGTATCCTGTGCGCAGCAGGTTTCGAGTGAATTTATGGTGTGATGTGATCAAATCTGGGCTTTCGACTAACTACGAAAGTTGTAGCCCTTGAAATTATTTTTCCAACGAGTGGTTACATGCACTCATCGGATTTCTGTAGCCTCGGGAATCCTTGGTCGAAGTTTCTTCCCGGATTAAGGCTGCACCTAAAATTCTGGGATGTGTAACGTGGAATGCGATTTGGTGGAATTTAATGTTGTGATCCAACTCGAGGCTTGGGTGAACTCTTTTGACATAATCATCATAGTGACGTGATAAGTTGAGGTTATAAATCTAAATTCGTATAACGAGTTGTGGACAAGTTTAATTGAAGGAAAGAACCTGATATAATTGGGTAGATATAATTGGATAAATGTATAAATGATTTAACTATGGTCATGATGTATGTTGAATGGATAAAAGGAAATTAGAAATCCAATACTTAGAGTGTCGTTTCCCTACGGGTAGCATTGTGGAAGTATCGAGTGCGGTGTTGACCGTCACTAGTTGGAATGAGATTGAGATGAGTAAAGTTGGACGGTTGGACTTGGTCCTCGGTGTTCACGTCCCGAGGCGCCTTCCGTGCCAAGTGAACGGTTGGGCTTGGTCCTCGTGTTCATTTCCGAGGCTCCTTCCGTATTTGATGGATGGTTGGGCTTGGTCCTCGGTGTTCACGTCCCGAGGCTCCTTCCATGCCACGATATTGTGAAACTGCATGTGGTGTGAGTCGACACGAGGTGTCGTAATCCCGGGTTAAGGATAGTGTGGCAGGTCTACGGGCTCGCCAATTGTCACACCGATGGGAGTTGACGACTAGACCTTGGACGGTTGGGCTTGGTCCTCGGTGTTCACGTCCCGAGGCTCCTTCCGTGCCAAGTGAACGGTTGGGCTTGGTCCTCGTGTACATTTCCGAGGCTCCTTCCGTATCACGCATAGGCCAGTTCGGGGCTAGGATCTTGGTGCTCATTTACCCAAGAGAACCCGCTGAGCCGTAGTACGCATGTGAGCTCCGCTGTTGTGTTCTTAGCGTTGAGGCGTACGGAGGCCTAGGCCAGGTAGTGTGGAGACCAGCCTAGTAGTGGAGATGCCCGCTCTACTGTCACCGTTTGGCCACGACGGTTGACGCCTGAGAGGTTAGCTACCTGCTCGAATAGTGGGAACTATAAGTCTGTGTCGACATAGCGATTGCATGTGCTTGATTATGGGTGTGTCATTGCATTGCATACATAGCATTGCACTTCATTACATACACAAGACCCTCATCGTATAAGTTTGTATGGGCACTCCTATACGATAAGTTACTTATTGCTGAACGACCCTCAACTTATATGCTTGTATGAGCATCCATATAAGTTGAATTACTTACTGTTATAACATTATACTCTCTTGCTGCTGTAGATGGTAGAGTTGTAGAATAAGAGCTTGTTCATCTATACACTACTTTTATTGCTACCTATGATTTGCATACTTACCTCACCTGCTTGTACTACTGTTTTATATATATTGTACCTGTTCCTTTCTCCGCCGAGTGCCGAGGAGTCGCCGGGGGAGCGGATGTGAAGCCATTTAGTCTTTATGACTAACGGTTGCTATGTCTTCCTTTTTAGGAGGAAACCCCGTAGGTGGAGCAGCAGGCTATGCAGCTGGACAGCCAGGCCAGGACGACAGAGCCTAAGGGGACGGTACCGTCGCTACCGTCGGTCACGGATGTGAGTGAGAGAGATTTTGTTGTAGTCCTTCGGGGCAATTCTATTTACGTACTCTGATTATGTAGAAGCTTGATTAGATTCTCTTTTGCTGTACTTGTGGACTTATGCTTAGTGTGGGTTGACTTCTTTTATTATTATGGTTGGGTTGGCATTTATATGTTGATATTGGTTGAAGCCGGCAGGATAGGCGTCTGGTGGTACAGGCTGACCCGAGTGTTAGTGTTACCGCAAGACGACTGTTCTGAGCATAAGACCCCTCTCGTGCCGTGTTCTGTGTTCCGGGAGGGGGTTTTTACAGTATTCATGTGGAACAAGGTCTAGTCCAGACTCCAGTGGAAAGGATTACCTCCCACGTACAGTACATGGGAAGACATGGCTTCCCTGCCACCAGGTCTACATCGAGGATTTGCTACACCGACGAACACCAACCATCCATCATGACAAACAAAGAAGAAAAGAGGGAAGCGAGGACGAGCCAGAAACCTAGAGACCTTACCGACAGCAGAGGAAACTCAAAACTTACGACCAGCAGCTCCAGATTTGGCGGAACCAAGCAAGAGTTACAGAGTTCAGCACCTCCAGGAGATGGATATCCCTCTGCCTTTTCCATTGCTGACAACCAAAGCTCCGGAGGCACTGGGAAGCTCTGCCGTTCCTCTCCTAGGGTTTCAAATGCGAAAACAGAAGTAAGCGATGAGGACATCGCTATTTAAGAAGAGCCCAATGTTATATTAACGGATGGATGAGAGCAGGCACTCACGGATCAGCCGCCACGTGGCAGAGTTTGATGTTTTGTTTCACAGCCAATAAATGTAACGGCTAGTAATTGGGCCGATTTTATTTCCCAACTAATAAATGTAACGGCTAGTAATTGGGCCGGATTAGTTCTATAAATAGGGATTAGCATTGTAATAATTTTAAAAGAAGTGATTGATGAAATAGTTGTTCTTCTTCCTCTTCCCCCTTCGTCTGATCTTTCCCAGGCCGCCCTTGGCCTTTCGACCCTATCTTCCTGCCAGAGTAGCCGGACCATCGCCGGACCGCTACAGACACCCCTCCTCCTCCATCCGCGATCTTCCCTCTCCTCCTCCCTCGGTGACACCCCTCCTCCTTCGGCCGCGACATTCCCTCCTACTCCCGCAGCGAGACCCCCCTGCTTGGATCATCCCCCGTAACCACTCTGCTTGTATTTGGAAGGTCCGCCGTCCGCTTCCTTTTGCCCGCTTGCAGGTGTCGCTGTAGCCGTTATAGCCAGAGATCGACAAATCCTCCCTCTCCTTTTATCGTTTGCTTCTCCTCCCCCGTCATCCGCTCCAGGTTTGCGAAATCTTCTCCCCGAAAGCTCGAACCTCCTCGCTTCTCCTTCGTTCTCCTTCCCCAAGCCGACCTCTCGCTGCTGCTTCTTTCTCCCCACGCCGCTGCACATTCTCATCTTCCCCTTGCCTATGTCGTGCTTCGCCTTTGTAGTAGGTTCATTTCTTGTATTTTTTACTGATGTATCGTAATTTTTTTCTAGGGAATTGTCGATTCTCTACTCCTTCGGGGCATCCTCGCCGGTCGTTCGTAGATTGATTTCCGATGGTACTCTCCGCTTTCACCCAGTGGCTCGTGAATCCCCGCCGGAATCCTTTGGCGGCAGTGCATCAGAGGGTCATCTCTAAGCGCCTCAAGAATTATGGTAATCGATCCATCCTTCAATGTGCCCTTACTCTAGGGTTTCATCATCAAATTATGTTTATGTTAGCGGTTAGATGAACTCCTTGAATCACGTGCACATTCAGGTTTGCGTTATGACGATCTGTATGATCCGTACTACGAACTCGATATCAAGGAGGCCCTAAACCGTCTGCCGCGCGAGATTGTTGACGCTAGGAATCAGCGCCTGAAGCGCGCGATGGATCTCTCGATGAAGCACCAATATTTACCCGAGGAGATGCAGGTCATTCCCCTCTTTTCCTCTCGATTAGGAAGCCATTCCTTTGCTTCTCTTTGTACACTGTTTTGCTCATTCATTTTGCGGTTCGAATATGACTATCGGTGATATTGACAGGCTTACTTAGTGACCTAATAGCCCCAGAAGTTGTAACATTGATTGAAATCTAGTGATGTCTCCGATGTCTCGACCTGGAGTTTGTGCTTTTTTCTGATTAATGAATTAAGATACTTTGGCACCTAAACTTGTATTTTTTTTTAGGCAATTGATCCATCGAAACTTTGGAATATACTATTAAGAATCATGATTTATGTCACAATTTTGTAAAACAATAAGAAATCCTTAATTATGTAAGGTTTAAATTGACTCGTAAGATTAAGACATTGATGAGTTGAATTGAACCAACTAATTAGCCATTGAATGATCAAATTAGGTTTATTCGTTGCTTTGTATGTACATGTTTGTCGCACCACATATTTCTTTCCTCACTAATAGGCGGCCTCTGTTTTGGTATCTAGAAGCTCATGTCGGTATGTATGTATCATTTTTTTGGATCGTTCTACAATCATTTAGGAGCTTCCATGAACTCGGTAGATCCTCTTGGATCAAGGCTTTTTTTATTGGTGTTACTTTACCCCAACAAAATTAATTTGTGTAAAAAATAATAGAGAACACATTATTTTGGACATGCATGTTCAATTAGAATTTATATTCGTGTAACCTCTCTTGTAACTTTTTTCAATCAACACTAGTCAAGGATAGACTTGAGATTAGATATGACTATATATCTTTATCTCGATTGCCCCTTCTACATTCCAGTATGGTCATTTTAACCAACTCTTACTTTCCATTATACGTTTCAACATAATACATATAAAACCTGACAGGCAAGTAATACACTCGTTCAGACGATCGACCCCACTTCGCAATTGTTCTTTCAGAGATGTGATTAGATTTATGGATAAAAATGTATTCATAATTAATTAGGTATTTTGTGTTTTATTGTTAGTTGCCTTTTATCAGGGTCTCCATCTATATAAGGATCCCCAAGTTTGAGAGTTAGTTTTATCTTTCATATTAGTCTTATTTTGTCTCTTTCTGAAGAGTTTTTACCCTCAAGGGTTTTGATTGCGAGTATGTTTCAATATCTTGTATATTAATTTCATTTCTATTGCAATATGCTGAGTTCTTCTTCATGTTCTTGATACGCCGTGCTTATCTATATCAATTGGTTCGACCTCTGGCCTCCCTCGTCGCTCCTTTGGCCATCAAGAATCAACTTTATCTATTTCCTTCCACCATGACAACTTATGTGGCATCACTACATGCACTTTTTGGCCGTATGGATGCCAATGTGTCCGACCTCCTCTCCATGACACGAGATTCATTCCCGACTCCTTCCCCTTCCTCCAACGCAAGAACTAAGTTCTTCCACTTATTTGCGCTTCAACTCACTTGACCTCACAATGCATCGCAACCGGCCCATCCAACGCATAACCATTACTCACCTCTATAGTTCTCTTAGTGCACATTAACCCCTTCTAGTCATGTGACGTCCACCATCGACCTGCATCCCGATCCTTCCACAGCTCGGGCCAACCAAATCTTTTTTCCCACCCATGCCATCCTTACGCCCATTCCCACAACCGACACTCACTTTTGTGTATTCTATCTCTCACCCAGTATCGACACTATTCGCAATGCCACAATCATTCGATGTCCTCACCCAGTTATTCTAGCCCCGCACGGACCTCGCCTGACCCTCTGACCTATGCCAACGTTGACAATTTCCTTCTGCCCACCTCGTTCATTTCTCCCTGTTGTGTCCCTTCCCTCACTCTACCCTCTGACCTAAGCCAACGTCAGCACACCCACCCTGCGTGTCTCTTCCATTGTATTTTTCTATAATCATCATGGTTGAATTTAACAATTTGTTTGGTCCCTGATCCGCATGCAACTTTGTTAATTGACCTTTAGTTCTAAACAAAAATCTAGGTTCTGGGAAATTGGTTGTTTCAGCATTTTGCTAATCAGTTCTGTTTTATAGGTGAGAAAAAAGCTGCATCTCTTGGAAACAAGAAGTCATTTGTTTTCTTATGTTAAACATTACAAAAACTTCTTTGTCAATGTAGGGCACAAAATGCATTGGATAGGGTTTTTTGGGACATATATGGCTCATGATATGACCTTTTGGGGTAGTTGAGGCGTTGCTTTATCTTGTCAATAATTTTGGAATCTTTGAGTTTGATCTACCTTTTACTATCTAGATTAATGGAAGAAAACATGTAAACTACGGTTTTCAAATTTAATTGTCGTCAAAATTGTCTTCTTTCTCCGAGTGTCAAGATAAAGTAAATCCATGTCCTGTCAGGTCCGATCTTTACCAGGTCTAGATTAATGCACGATCTTGTGTTTAAACGGGATGTAAATTATTAGTTTTTTTCCTTTTGAATAGTTTTTATTAACGAGAAAAATTTTGCGCACTACCGTGTGTTATATTTTTAAGGGTAAAGTATGCTTGACATCTTTGGAATTTATTGGAAAGATATATGGAATCGAAGTTGTTTTCAGATGGACATTTGAAATTTCTAGCTTTCCAACTTTTATTGAAATGACGTTAATTTCTATTTAATAAAGTAAAATAAAATTCAATTTCAAATTATTTTAATATGAAATTCCTGTTCTAAACCTCATTTAACTTGTGAATCTATAAAACTTAATTAACTCTCTTTTTGTAATTAGTTTAAACTTAAATCATTGTAAAAGATTTAAGTCTAAGTTATTTTTGAGGGATTGAAATGAAATTTCAGATTAAAATAAGATGAGGTTATTTTGTTAATATATTATTTAATTAAGTTCTATAAATTAAGCTTTAATGAAGGATAACATAAAATTTTAGGTTAAAAGAATTTAAAATTAAATTAAATTATTTTATTTAGATAAAATGTCCTCATTTGAATAAAAATTGAAAAGTAAGGGCTCCAAATGTTCATGTTAATATTAATGAAGGTTTCTATGTGCACATGGTAGGTTGTGGAACAGCGGAAGATATGCTGACTCTAATGCAATCCTCCTATGTGAGTGGTGCGAAATGGACTCAAACAACCCAATATAAATGATGTGTGCATGATTTAATTTGATC
Source organism: Platanthera zijinensis (assembly GCA_039513925.1). Taxonomy (NCBI): domain Eukaryota; kingdom Viridiplantae; phylum Streptophyta; class Magnoliopsida; order Asparagales; family Orchidaceae; genus Platanthera; species Platanthera zijinensis. The sequence goes on along the minus strand of CM077096.1, from coordinate 102,988,452 downwards.
CAAAATTAAATTCTAGTAAATAAAATTATATTCGTCTAGCAGTTAACGCGACATTCGCTACAATTTCAGATGAATAAGCAAAAACACATTCTTTTTCACACAAAGGGCTTAGAGTTATACTTGCATAAATGGATTTTTATCGAAAAATTAAGAGATTGGAACAATTACGCAAATAAGTCAGCATTCCAAGCATTTATACGATAATCATCCGATAAAAAAAGGGCAACCCAGTACACAAAGCATCCCCGCTAGCGACGGTCTGGTCACCATAAGGGTGAAATGTTGACAAACCTTACCCAACATTTTTGCAAGAGGCTGCTTCCAGGACTCGAACCCGTGACCTCAAGGTCACACGACAACACCTCAATTGGTGCGCCAAAGCTCCTCTTCACGTTAATCATCCAATATTTAATAAAATAAAGAGAAAACACAATAATAAATACTCACAAGCGCAAGTTCTGGTGGTGGATGGTGATGTTGCATGGTTGTTGTGGAGGTAGTGGCTTTGGCTGCAAAGAACAGGGTAGGGGAGGTGCTTGGCTACTATTTGCGGTAAGGGGGTAGGAGAAGCTTGTGACTGGGGCAGGGGTTGTGGTGGAGCGCGTGAATACAAGATTTGCGGTAATGGAAGGAGGAGAAATGTACGACTGGGAGAAGACGTTGGCCTGTAGTCTGGTCGAAGAGGTGGAGTTGCAGTCGAATGGAGTAGTGGAGAGGTTCGACGATTTTGGTTGTAGCAAGTGATAGGTCGTGCGACTAGTTTGTTGGATTGAGGGAGAGGAAGGGCTGCTGGAGCGGGATCGGGAGATGATATCGTGGTTGTGGAGGGATTGGGAGGTGGTTTGGCGACTGGAGGCGGGATCGGGAGATGATATTGTGGTTGGGGAGGGATCATGAGAAGTTCTTGTGACCGGAAAGGGTTCAAAAGAACAAGAGGCTACCAATTGTGGATGAGCTGATGAAGTTTGGGTTGTTATGGATGGAGAAAGGGAGTCGTGAGGGGAAAGACATAGGGGGTTATAGGAAAATAATAGGTAAAGTAAAAATGAATTGGGACGTCGCACCTCGTGTCTCGCGGCGTCGAACCATGATATGATTGTCAGCTATGAGGTCTCTGTTACGAAGACGGAAGAGGGAAAAGGACGAGAAGTCGAGGACACAACACATATGTCGATGTTGGAACTCGGGACCAAGGCGATGTGGACATGGATTCCAACTCGACGACGGGCGCTCGCCAGTAGTACGCACAGGCGTAGTGCACGTGTCATCCTTATCTATTTATTATTGCACATGTATTTCGGGTCGTGGGTTATTTGTCATTTGCCCTTGCGTACTTCGGAATTAGACACTATATAAGCATATGTGTGTTATTCATTTGGATTATCTTGGAAGTATGATGAAAATGGAACCCTAGGGGTTTTCTCCTCTTCGCTCCCTTTCTCCCTTCTCTACCCCGGGATCCCCGACTACGTAGCAGTCTCTCACAAGGCCAACAATGCCTCAAACTGGCATCCATAAACCCTATTTATAGCGGGGGGTGACTTGGGCTCCTGGCGTGAACGGCACTCCGGACGCACTCGTGGTCTCGGATCGCCGATCCGATCAACGCCTCCTGGACTAGTACACCAATGCGGGCCTCGCTTAAGTGGTGGCCCAAAGTCAAATGTCGATCCTGCGGCCGATTCCTATCTCTATTACTTCCACGGGTTCCAAAGTTACTTTATCCCTTCTTTCATCCAAGCAACTTTTTCACCTTTTAAGAACGCGCTTCCCATATTGGTTTTCATGTTATGTATGAAATTTATATTCTTTGCCTATGATTACAGAGCACTAAATTTGTCTTTAAAACATAATCATTAAGTTCAGGACTCTTACCATTTGCATTTTCTTATTTGTAACAGAAGCTGCAGACACCCTTCAGAAGCTATCTTCAGGATATGTTGGCTCTTGTAAGTTCATGTTTTTTGTTCCATTTTGTCACATGTCTATGCAACAATTCTACGGGGAAATCATTGAAATAAGCTGCTCGATTGCACAGCTATGATCAATTTCTTAAGGGGTTAACTAATCTTACTATTGTATCATCATTTAATGGGGCTATATTGGATCTTTATTTAAAGCTTGTCACATGAATATAGTAATGGCTACAATGGAACTTTTTTTTAAGTAGATTAATATCCAAGCCGCATTCTAATATTTGGTGTGTTCGTAATGACTATTCCCCATCATGCCTTTTTAACTTTACAATTGATCTTACTAATCCACTCCTAAACTAACTTATTCCTCATGCCTTGGCTCATTTGATCAGAGAAACTTGCATGATGCTATCATCAGCAAATCTGATACCCATCTTCGCATTTTGGAAGCAAGGTTTCCTTGACACAAGTCAAACAAGTGACAATAATGAACTTCACCTTGCACTATTTCTCAAGCACCTTGCACTATTATTTTGAGCATACAATACTCACAATAATGAACTTCCCCTTCTGTCTTAACTTCTGCAGCAGCGCCTCAAAGTCCTCATATTCCACTGGCCCGAATCGAGGTGAACCCCTCCACAAATTCAGTCCAGGGTACATAGTCTCTACCTCTCAGGAACCACTGAGTCCACTGGAACGCGTCATCTTCCAGATGAAACGACGCTAGTTGCACCCATTGCCCCTCCAGGACCTCCTGATAGCTGAAGAATAACTCCACCTTGTGAACCCACTCCAACGCATCCCCCCTTTGAACTTGGGGAAGTTCATGCGTGTTAACTTCGGTGGTATGTACGCACGCGGCCCGGCCTGTCAGCCCTGTCCTTGCCCATTCTGTCGTCCCACATGCCGTCATGTCCACCCGGGTAGCCCTGAGGTGGCGGACCATGATGAGGAACGTGTTGCCTGGCCCACGAAATGTGGCCTCCAAATCCGCCGGGAACAACGCCACCTTGCGGGTGAGGGAGCAGCCCCGCTGCACCTCCGGGAGCCCGTATAGCAGTCCCCGACCCTCCATCAGCCTGTAGCCACGGCTGCCACCCGAAATCCGCTTGTCCCACTATGCCCGAGCCGCCGCCGGGATGCCTGGCCGGCCCGTACTCAGCCGGCCCAGCAAAACTGGGCCCGCCGCTTCCTGCTGCTGCCGGCGGCCATGCCGACGCTCCTCCACATTCGCCGGTGGCTCCCCAGGGTCGGACAAACCCGGCGCCGGTGTTTCCGCCCAGTCCCGGTGCTCCCATGCTCGCTGGCCCGGAAAAATTGGGGCCGACGCCCTCCGCTACAACCACCGACCACGCCGCCACTCCCGGGGCCTTCGCCGGAGGTCCCCCACGACCGGGAGAGGCCGATGCCGCCGTTCCCACCCAGTCCCGACACTCCCGTGCCCAAACTCCCCGGATCGGGCGTTCCCGAGCCCTCGACGGACCGATCGGGTCTTCCGTCGATCGGTTCTTCCTCGCCCGTGCTTTTTTCCATTCAATAGCGCCTTAAGCTCCTCCATACGCACCATGCTCCTCCAGCCGCTGCGTAGATGTGCGCATCTCTTGCTCGATCGCCGCTACCGAAATCCGCTTGTCCCACTATGCCCGAGCCGCCGCCAGGATGCCTGGCCGGCCCGTACTCAGCCGGCCCAGCAAAACTGGGCCCGCCGCTTCCTGCTGCTGCCGGCGGCCATGCCGCCGCTCCTCCACATTCGTCGGTGGCTCCCCAGGGTCGGACAAACCCGACGCCGGTGTTTTCGCCCAGTCCCGGTGCTCCCATGCTCGCTGGCCCGAAAAAATTGGGGCCGACGCCCTCCGCTACAACCACCGACCACGCCGCCACTCCCGGGGCCTTCGCCGGAGGTCCCCCACGGCCGGGAGAGGCCGATGCCGCCGATGCCGCCGTTCCCACCCAGTCCCGACACTCCCGTGCCCAAACTCCCCGGATCGGGCGTTCCCGAGCCCTCGACGGACCGATCGGGTCTTCCGTCGATCGGTTCTTCCTCGCCCGTGCTTTTTTCCATTCAATAGCGCCTTAAGCTCCTCCATACGCACCTCTATGCGCTCCTCCAGCCACTGCGTAGATGTGCGCATCTCTTGCTCGATCGCCGCTACCGAATCCATCAATCCACCATAGTTTTCCTCCAAGGTCTCCAAACGGGTGACCTCCTCTTGCGTGCGAGTGGTGACCATCGTCGGAGAATGACCGCCCATGATACCAAATGATAGAAACTACTAGAGAGAGGGGGAACTAGAGAGAAAAGTAGGAAGGAGGCTAGGGTTTGAGGGGAGAAGAAGAAATACCTTAAGTTTAGTTTGCACGCCTCCAAAAGATGAAGTCCCCGGGTATAAATACCGGAGCCAAGGAGGGAGCCGGCCGGCCCCTCCAAATAGGGCTTAACCGGTTGGTTCAGCCCTTGGCTGGCCGGTTCTATTGAGTGGGGACTGAACCGGATTGTTCAGCCCCGTCGTCGCCCGTCGTCTCCTTGCGCCTGCGAGCATAGTAACGCCCCGAGAAGCTGGCCGCGGTCGGGGACGTAACATTATGTTAATTGTGGAGTGGTGGGTGGCCACGGGAGATCATGGTAGTGGCCGGCGGTTGTTTTATGCGATCGCCGAAAAAACTAAAAAATGATGGGGCTTTGGAGGGTGGTAGACTGGTAGTGGAGGCTTGCCGGAGGTGTCCGGTAGAGATTTCTGGTGATCTTTGGAAACTGAAAGGGAGGGGATTGGGAGAGGATCTTGTGGCCAATTTTGGAGGTTGTTTGAATGGGAGGAGTGTGGTTCAGTTAGAGGTTGGAAATGTTGCTCCACATGAAGGATTATGCGGTTAATGGAGAGAGTGGGGAAATGAGAGATGAGTTATTTTAGGATAGTGGCCTATATTTTAGGATAATAATATGGGGGTAGCGGGGGATAATGGATGGTATTTATGTGGTTGTGGGGGTAGTGGGTGGCCACTGGAGGTAGTGGTGGTGGCCGGAGGTGGTTTCCAGCCATCGCTGGAAAAACTAAAAATTGATGGGGCTTTGGAGGTTGGTAGTGGAGGCTTGCCGGAGGTGGCTGGTGGAGGTTTCTGGTGATTGTTTGAAACTCAAAAGGAGAGGATTGGGAGAGGATCTTGTGGAGATGCTTGGAGCTGCCGGATGATGGAGATGTGGGCTGGAATGAGGTTGCTGATTGGGGTTTTGGAGGGGCAATTGGTAGGTCTGCCTGGTGGGTTTGTGGGGACTGTAATGGGGAGTCTCGCTGAGTGACTTTGAGGGGAGAAGGGCGGAAGGGAGGCCGCCTGTTGGAGGCAAACGGAAACGTATTTGGAGTTTACGATTTCCGTTTCGCTACGACAAGGGGAATGAAACGAACGTTGCAAACTTCCTTCTCCGGAAACGAACGTCTGCTTGCTGGGTTTGTGGGGACTGTAATGGGGAGGCTCGCTGAGTGACTTTGAGGGGAGAAGGGCGGAAGGGAGGCCGCCTGTTGGAGGCAAACGGAAACGTATTTGGAGTTTATGATTTCCGTTTTGCTACGACAAGGGGAATGAAACGAACGTTGCGAACTTCCTTCTCCGGATTTAGAATTGAACCATTTTTTTTTAAAAATTCATTTTTTAACAAAATAGTTCTTTTTGTACTTTACAAAAACTAATGTTGTTTATTTTTCAAAGTTCATGCAATTATCGCTCAAACCGTTTGTATACATTTAGGGTTTCTTAGAAATAGCCGACAGACCCGCAAATCCTACGCGCCATCTTGCATCAATTTGATATCAGAGTTAGGTTCCTTTATGTGCGTCTAAATTTTCTCTTTAGGTTAATATATTCATTGTTGGGTTTTCTCCTGGGATTTTGTTAGCGAACGCTATATCGAAAACTTCAAACAGAAACGTATTTGGAGTTTACGATTTTCGTTTTGCTACGACAAGGGGAATGAAACGAACGTTGCGAACTTCCTTCTCCGGATTTAGAATTGAACCATTTTTTTAAAAAAATTCATTTTTTAACGAAATAGTTCTTTTTGTGCTTTACAAAAACTAATGTTGTTTATTTTTCAAAGTTCATGCAATTATCGCTCAAACTGTTTGTATAAATTTAGGGTTTCTTAGAAATAGCCGACAGACGCGCAAATCCTACGCGTCGTCTTGCATCAATTTGGTATTAGAGTTAGGTTCCTAAATTTTCTAAGTTTCAGAATCCGCTCTGCGTAGAATAGGAATCTCGCATAACAATTTTTTTAATTCTTAATTTTTCAAAAACAAGTTTTTTTTTAAAAATAGCATAATCATCCATTTTACTTGTTTATTTGCATGCATCTGCATAGTGATAGGTTAGTGAGTATGAATTTTCCACATCACAATTTACCACCTAAACACCCTCTAGAGGTAAACTCGGAGGTACGTCAAGCTGAACGTTGTCAACCGAGTCGTGGAAACGAAGGGAATGAACCACCCCCATGGTTTCTACCTTTCGCCCACAAAATAACATCATTAATCAAGAGCGTCTACCAAATGAGAGAAGGATTTGAAACCCTTAGTGTTAAGGTGAAAAGTCTACAAGTTTCCCCTCGAGCTTCAATGCTACCTCCAATTCGAGAGGAGCATTCCGTTAGACTCCATCACGAAACCACATACCACTACTTAAAAAGGTCTACACTTAGAAAGAATCTTCTGTTGGAGAATCACAAATCCACTTACACTCGCTCCCATAAAACCCCATCAAGGAGATCTTTACGATACTTCGATGTTTATTCTCTATCACAGTACATCACTTATAGAGAACGTATTGATCCACCGATACGATCTCATTATGCTAGAGACTATCAGTATGATGATTGTCGTCGTTCTTATCCTCACACTCGATTGGATCCTATTGATCCTTTGACCCAATATTATGATGATAGAGTTCAGTATCACTACAGTCTTCAACACTACACGTCTTCTCTAATTGAGGAACCTGAGTCTGTGGGTCTGTTTGGGAGAGCTCTGGCGGCTGGAGAAGCTCTTTCCCAGCCGCCAGAGCTGTTATTTCCGCTGTTTGGGAGATATTTTTTATAAAATCGCTCTTCAAAAAGCCGCTCCCAGAGCTCTTTTCGGTAAGCACCTCCCCCCTGCGTTCAGCTCTCAAGAATCACTTATATTTCTCCCGATCCCGCAACGCTACTTCTCCCGAACGGCAAGCATCGCGACATCAGAGATCGACGACCCGATCCCGTCTCCTCCTGAACGGCGACATCAAAGATCGACGACCACCGCGAGAGATCGGCCCGGCTTCTCCATCGGCGACAGCAAGGATTGACGACCACCGCGACTCCTTCTCCTGAACGGCGACATCAGAGATGGATGACCACCGCGAGAGATCGGCCTGGCTTCTCCATCGGCGACAGCAGAGATCATCATCGGCGACAGCAGAGATCGACGACCACCGCGACTCCTTCTCCAGCCCTAGCATCGACGACCAGCCCTAGCATCGACGACGCCTTCTTCTCCAGCCCTAGTATCGATCGTCTTCTTCCATCGGCCCTGCTGCGCGCTCTCTCCAGCCGCGTTTAGGAGGAAAAGATCGCGCCTCTCAGGTATTGCGTTGCAACTCCTCCGTCTCGATCGATTGCCGCGAGGAGGCATCCCGCCGCATCTAGGGTTCCCGATTTCTGATCGATCCCGTCTGATTTTTTCTCCCTCCTCCTGGTTTGCCACTCATTGCAACTAACTGCTTCTTCTCATCTTGTGTCCATTTTGCAGCCCTTCTCACTACCATCAACTCCATCTTCTTTTACTACAACCAGGTATATGCATCAGATTTTGATTTTTTTTTATGAGTATGGAATGTGGGTATTTTTTTTTTGATCATCCATGTGAGTATGGAATGTGTTGTGTTTGTGTAATATGTGTATGTGCTGTGAGTGTGTAATATGTGTGTGTTGTGTATGTATGTGTGTGTATGTGTTTATGAATGTGTGTGTGTGTATGTGTTATTTTTTTTTGTGTGGGTATGTGTTTGTGAATATGTGTGTGTGTGTGTATGTGTTTATGAATGTGTGTGTGTGTGTGTGTGAATGTGTGTGTGTATGTGTGATTTTTTTGGGGGTATGTGGTGTGTGTTTGTGTTTATGAATATGTGTGTGTGTATGAATGTGTGTGTGTGTATGAATGTGTGTGTGTGTATGTGTTAATTTTTTTTGTGTGTATGGTTTTATGTGTGTGTGTATGTGTGTGTGTGTGTGTTATTTTTTTTGTGTGTGTATGTGTTTGTGAATATGTGTATGTATGTGTTTATGAATGTGTGTGTGTGTATGAATGTGTGTGTGTGTATGTGTGATTTTTTTTGGGGGTATGTGGTGTGGGTTTGTGTTTATGAATATGTGTGTGTATGTGTGTGTGTGTGTGTGTGTATGAATGTGTGTGTGTGTATGTGTTATTTTTTTTGTGTGTGTATGTGTTTGTGAATATGTGTGTGTATGTGTGTGTGTGTGTGTGTGTATGAATGTGTGTGTGTGTATGTGTTATTTTTTTTGTGTGTGTATGTGTTTGTGAATATGTGTGTGTATGTGTTTATGAATGTGTGTGTGTATATTTGTGTGCGTGTGTATGTGTGATTTTTTTGGGGGTATGTGGTGTGTGTTTGTGTTTATGAATATGTGTTTGTGTGTTTGTATGAATGTGTGTGTGTGTATGTGTTGTTTTTTGTGTGTGTGTGTTTGTGAATATATGTGTGTGTGTGCGTATGTGTTTATGAATGTGTGTATGAATGTGTGTGTATGAATATGTGTGTGTGTGTGTGATTTTTTTTGGGGGTATGTGGTGTGTTTGTGTTTATGAATATGTGTGCGTGTGTGTATGAATGTGTGTATGTGTTAATTTCTTTTGTGTGTGTATGGTTTAATGTGTATGTGTGTGTGTGTGTATGAATGTGTGTGTGTGTGTATGAATGTGTGTGTGTGTGTATGTATTTATGAATGTATGTGTGTGTGTATGTTTGAGTGTGTCTGTGTATGTTTGTGTGTGTTTGTGTTTATTTGTGTGTGTGTGTGTTTGTGTTTATTTGTGCCTAGTGTTTGTTTGTATATTTATGTTTATTGATTTTTATAAGTTTATAGTGTTTGTTTTGGTTTATGTGTGTGTATGAATGTGTGTGTGTGTGCGCGTATGTGTGTATGAATGTGTGTGTGTGTGATTTTTTTGGGGGTATGTGGTGTGTTTGTGTTTATGAATATGTGTGTGTGTGTATGAATGTGTGTGTGTTTATGAATGTGTGTGTGTGTGTATGAATGTGTGTGTGTGTGTGTTAATTTCTTTTGTGTGTGTATGGTTTAATGTGTATGTGTGTGTGTGTGTATGAATGTGTGTGTGTGTATGTATTTATGAATGTATGTGTGTGTGTATGTTTGAGTGTGTCTGTGTATGTTTGTGTGTGTTTGTGTTTATTTGTGTGTGTGTGTGTGTTTGTGTTTATTTGTGCCTAGTGTTTGTTTGTATATTTATGTTTATTGATTTTTATAAGTTTATAGTGTTTGTTTTGGTTTATGTGTGTGTATGAATGTGTGTGTGTGTTAGGTTTTTTTGTGTATGTGTGTATGATTAGTAATTTTTATTTTAATTTTATTAGTTTATAGCATAATGGTAAAACCAAAGGAAGGAGAAATCGTAGCGAGTTGGGAGTCAGGTGAAGTGACGTTATTTTGTGATCTTTGCATAAAAGAGATTGGTTTGGGGAATCAGCCAACCACCCACTTTAGCAAAGAAGGGTGGAAAAATCTGATTGTGGGGTTTAATGAACGAACAGGGAAAAACTACGATCGATTGCAAATGAAAAATATATGGGATCATTTGAAGAAGGATTGGAAGTTATGGAAGGAACTGAAACATGGTGAGAGTTGTTTAGGCTGGGATCCAGAGAAGAGAACTATTGCTGCATCAGAAGAATGGTGGGCAGAGAAGATTAAGGTCTGAACAAATTCAAGTTTCATTTCATTAAATTAGTTCATATTTTTACAGATTTTAATATTGATACATTGATTAAACAGGCTGTTCCAGCGACGAAAAAATTTCGATGCGGAGGTATTGCACCTGAGTTGGAGGAGAAATTGAATACTATGTTCAGTCAGGTAGTCGCAACTGGAGAAGACTCGTGAGCTCCTTCAATTGGGAGTTTGCCACCGGATGTGGGGAAGATCCAGTTGGAAGACGATGATGTGACAGATAACATGGAAAGCAATCAAGGTGGACCTGAAGAGTTAGGGGGAGCTACAACACCTCCTGGGAATGCGTCGTCCTCGACGAGTAAAAGAAGGAAGATCGGGAAGAACAAAGGAATGACATTTTCTTTGATGTCAGATTTACATCAATCCACTCTAGCATTGAAGCCTCCACCAGTTGTCACGGTCAAAGAGGTGGTGGAGTTGATTTCCAGCAGCCCAGAGCTACGGGCAAACCTGGATCTATATTACTTTGCTCTCGAGCACATCAGGGACAAGACCACTAGGGAGATCTTCATGAGAATCCCAGAAGATATTAGGGTTTGGTGGATTATGAAGGCGTACGAGAAGAGGGCTCGGTGATACGAGCTTACCTTGATTTATATTTCCTTTTCTGTTTTGCATGTAAAACACTGATGTTTATGTTTACTTTTTAATGTCGTACTTTATTTTGAGTAATACTGGATCTAAAACTATAATAGCTTTTTTGTTATCATCTTCATATAGATATGATAAATGTTCTATGATGCTTTGAATGCAGCTACTAATAATGGAAGAACATGACTCCTCCCCTGAAGATTCTGGGGATTCAACCAGTCTTTCGCCAGAGCGGAGACAATATATAGAATATTGCAGTGTAGTTATGTCATCGATCGAGAGGACGAATTATAATGTTCGAGACACACGTCCATGCATGACATCTACCCAAACAGGTGCGAAATGGATCAAAGAGTTACTAAAAAGACATCCAGATAGAATTCATGACGCATTTAGGATGTCTAAATGCATTTTCGTAAATTTACTTCATAAACTAGAAGCAGATCATGAACTTCAAGGATCACAGCGGACGTCTTCAAGAGAAGTCCTAGGGATTACATTGTATATCTTAGCACAAGGAGGTTCCGTTAGATTAACAAAAGAACGGTTCCAGCACTCGACCGAAACAATAAGTAGATATTTTTCGAATGGGCTTAGATCTCTTTTGTTACTCTCAATTGATGCTATAAAGCCTATTAACCGTCAGTTCAGAGAGATTCCGGCTGAGATAAGGTATGATCCTCGTTACATGCTATTTTTCAAGGATTGCGTAGGTGCCATTGACAGTACACATGTTGATGCGAGGATACCCGTAGAAGATCAAGTACGATACATAGGACGTCATGACACGACGACACAAAATGTAATGGCAGTCTGTGATTTTAACATGTGTTTTACATTTGCCCTGGCTGGATGGGAGGGATCTACTCATGATAGTCGCATCTTCGCACGGGCATTGCCCGACGATAGATTGCACTTTCCGCATCCCCCACAAGGTATACTAATCAATATGTTTACATTCATTCAAATTGTTTGTATTTCATAATGTTTACCTGCTTAACAAACCAAATAAATGCAGGTAAATATTATTTAGTGGATGCTGGTTACCCGTTAAAGATGAGTTATTTGAATCCGTATCCAGAAACAAGATATCACTTGCCAGACTTTGCCCGTGGGAGTCGGCCTGTACAAGGAAGGCAAGAACATTTCAATAAGGCGCATTCATCTCTTCGCAGTGTGATCGAGCGAACGTTTGGAGTGTGGAAAAAAAGTGGCACATTTTGAGCAAAATGCCACAGTACAACTTCAAGAAACAATGTTCCATTGCGCTAGCGACAATGACCTTACATAACTTCATTCGGAGACATCCTTCTCGCTGGGACCCTGAGTTTAATGCTTGTGATGTTGATGAGTCTTCTTTCGTTCCCTCAGAGGCTGAGGAACCTGCGACAGAGGATGAAATTGAAAGCGATATGCGTGATGCTGCTGGAGAAGAACATATGTCTACAGTACGAGATAACATTGCCGAAGAGATATACAGTGCGCGCAGGTAAAAATACGATCCATCTCTTACTAACAATTTAAAGGGTTAAAAATATCAAAAGTTTGAATCATATCAATTTATTTTCGAACAGGTGATCGAAAGGATTGAAAAAAGAAGTCGTCGGATGTTGCAAGACCTTTTTTTTCTATTTGCTAGAACTATGTAAAAGACTTCTGTTATCAGTTATTTTTATATATTTATATATTTTAGTTTTTAAAAAAAACAGCTTCCAAAAGTTGTTTCTCCAAACAGCTAAAAATAGAAAATCGCTCTTCAAAGCGCACTTCTGCACAGAACACCCAAACACTCTGGAGATTTTCAAAACTGCTCCCCAGAGTTCTATTTCAAAACAGCTCTATCCGGACAACAGCTTTTCAATCCGCCAGAGCTGCCCCAAACAAATCCTGTATATGCGCGGCCGCCACTACAAATTCGTAGGACTTATGTCCACCCACAAGCACAACATGATTATGTTATGGACGATCGTCACGATGACCCTCGAGAATCCTGTAGAGGTCACTCTCGTCAAAATTACATCACACTTTGTGACCCTCCTAGTGTTCCGAAAACGAACATGACGGTGTCCATTACGGCTCGGCGAGAGCACACTCCTCTTCCCAAAACAGGGAAACTTCACCCACTTTGTCTGATATTGTAACACAGGATGTGTGAAGTCAACCCCCACGAGAGTTTGCCCTATTTAGTGAACCTGCCTTCGATTCTATATCTACTATCTCTCTATTGAGTGTAGACTTTTCGCACATTTCACCCGATAGCGCACCGAGTCACATCACGATCGGAAGCCAAGAGCTTAGTAGTGATCTCGAGGTTGTCTCATTTCCCCTTTCCAGGAGCACGACCCCTTCCGATGATTTGTTTCTGGAGGACCATTACTCTACTGATGGGTTTTTTGACGACCCTCCTATTGATCCTCCAGATGGGCCACCTCGTCCTTGTGTGGATGAGATTTATGTAACACACTTATGAATATTAAGACATTGATACCTTTTCCATTATCACCCCTGATGTCGATAGTGCTCTAGAGAGAGGATTTTGAGTGTGACATCCATATAGTAGAGCTTGATCGTAGTCATTTGGTCACTCGCACCCTAGATAAGTTATGGGACGTACCACCCACTGACCCATCAAATGCGTTCTTTCTTATGATGGGTACTCACCTCATTCTAGAGTCGCGTCTTATTATCAAGTGAATATGGTTATCACTTTGAAGACCATCGTATTCGCGATAAGTTTTCATATGTCCCATCCGGAGAGCCTCCTGATACCTCAGATTCCCCGAGTAAATTTATCACGATTGTCACACTTCACGTGCACTATCGTTTATATGAGAGCACTTCATATGTTTTTGGAGCTTATGTCGGTACTCGCAGCATTTGTGGCAAATTTTATTATATCCCTCCCGGTGAACCCTCAGATGAATCACATATGGGTTCACCGCACATTTGGGATGTGTCTATTCTTAGTAGCATAATCGAGTTTGAGAGTGCACTCATGGATTCATTTATTTTATATCATATCACTCGCATTTGCAGAGACAGTTCGCACACCATGTTGACACATCTTATCAATAATGTCTTTAATTTTCACTTGAGTGTTCATCGCCCCTGCGATATGATGTACTTAGGCATTAGTGAGATTATGATAAAACATAGGGCACAATGACGACAAAGGATCCATATAGCCGACCCCACTATAGTGAGATAAAGGCTTGAGTGTTGTTGTTGTTCATCGCCCCCACGATGAATTCTTTTATGATCCACCTTCTGAGCCTCCTGATCATGTACCTATCTCAGGAGTTGCTTTTAGTACCTAGAACCTCCAGTTTGTGGAGTTAGTCATGTTAGTAGTTCATATTTTGCATTTGCATGTTTTGCATATAGAAATTGAGCTAAAGTTGCATAGTACTTATGACTTATATGCAACTCAAGCTAACAAGTATAAAAGAGCTACTAGTTTCAAAGTGGATGACTTGGTGATGGTTCGGCTAAATCCGGACGGTTACCTTCGGGTACCGTAAAGAAGCTCGTTGACCGTAAAACTGGACCCTTTCGAGTAGTAAAGAGGATTGAACAAAATGCGTATGAACTTGAGATGTCTTCTATTTTAGTACCTAGAACCTCCAGTTTGTGGAGTTAGTCATGTTAGTAGTTCATATTTTGCATTTGCATGTTTTGCATACAGAAATTGAGCGAAAGTTGCATAGTACTTATGACTTATATGCAACTCAAGCTAACAAGTATAAAAGAGCTACTAGTTTCAAAGTGGATGACTTGGTGATGGTTCGGCTAAATCCGGACGGTTACCTTCGGGTACCGTAAAGAAGCTCGTTGACCGTAAAACTGGACCCTTTCGAGTAGTAAAGAGGATTGAACAAAATGTGTATGAGCTTGAGATGTCTTCTATTTGAGGAGCAAATCCTGTTTTTAACGTAGCAGATCTGACTTTATTCCACTATTTTATTCACACGTGTCTTTAGATTTTCCCTTGCCTTCTCCTCCATTTGATTCTTCTGGGTTGGTGAGTGTTAGTGAGGAGCCACATACAAGACACACCGATACTCATTTAGTTGCTGACACGTCACTTGCCACTCTTCCTTTTTCCACTAACTGTTTTCAGGTCGAGCATGAGATACTAGGTGATTCTTCCGTGCCAGTTCCCAGAGCCACTGATAGACTCTCACGACAGATCTTGGTTCCCGAGCAGATATTGGATGACGAGACAGTGACCACTACTGATAGTGGTTTTCAGAGATATTTGGTTCGTTGGCATGACAGATCAAAGACCGAGACCAGCTTGGTCTTAGCCGAGGAGTTACATCGTATGGATGCTGATCTTCTACAACACTACCGATCAGAACACTCACCAGAGATGAGTGATTTCGAGAGGGGGAGAGTTGGTGAAGACCAACTCCGATCTGGACGTCGCAAAGTGCCCGCCGCCGCACCCGACCATACCTCTTTCGGCCTCGGGTCTTGCATATATACATGAGTGCCCGACACGGGGCTCCGCCCCTACTGTCATGCGCGGCAATATCCGGCCGACGATGGCGGGCTTCGCCCGCAACATATACATATGAGTACTCAAAATGACTGTACAAAAATATAAATCAAGATTACCATTTTATTTTGTAAAAAAATTCAAGGTTTAACATTAAAATATTAATTTCTCTCTCTTTCTCCTTTTTCTTTTTTTTTCTTTCTTTCTCTCTCTCTCTCCCTCTCCCTCTCTTTTTCCATACGGCCACCCTCGCTCTCCCCCTTCTCTCTCCTTCTCTCCATATTATTATATTATATATATAATAATATATCTCACCCTCTCTCCAACTCTCCTCCCCCACGCTCTCTGTCATGATCCAATGACTCATATTAAATCTTTCCCCCACACTCTCTCTCTCATGATCCAATGGCTCATATTAAATCTTTGGTGTGCCTTAGATAAGCATATTGCTTTATATGATATAAGATAATATATAATATATATATATATATATATATATATATATATATAAAATTTATTAAGAACAGCAAACAAGCCGGTTCAGCCTCCACTCCCAGCCGGCTCCTGAAATGTTCATCTTCGGCTCCTGAAATGTTCATCTCCCCCAAATCGGGCCGACATTACAGATCTCCCGGTTTGGCAGTTTGCAAGTTAGGGTTCCGATTCCGCTGCTGCTCGTGGTTAAGGCCCCGCCACGCCCGATGCCTCAACTTCGGCGGTTTCCGCATCTCACCATATCGACCACGTCCAAGCTCCACGACCACGATCGATCCGCCATTGCCGTTCTTCCAGCAATCGCTGGGTCCTGTGCTGGTTTGCTGCTTTTAAATGCTTATGTTTGAGTCCTGTAAGGTTGTTGATGAATAATGAATATTTTGAGAATGATGTTTGCATTTTGATTTTTGTAATAGAGTATTGCGTGTTTGCCTCCATTTGAGAGTGGCTGACTGTAGGAGTTAGGTTATTTTTTTGAGGTATTTTCTGTGACGAAAACCTGTTGCTGCTGTGGAATGGTTGCTTAATGTTTGTTTTAATTTTTATGTGCTTGTGTCATGATTCCCGTAGGAAGAAGATGAACAGTTGTGGATTAAAATAGGATAGCTGCGTGCGTTGTGTTAATTATTACCCTTGAGAATGTATGTGAGATGTTGATGAGTAACCTTTTGATGATACTGTTGCCGATTGATGAAGATTTGTGCTTGTCTAGTGCTTCCATTAAGATTGGACTAGAAAAGATTAAGCTACTGTTTGAGCTCTTACCTTCCGTGAATAGTAAATAGAAAATTGTTGAGTTTGCTGAGGTAGAAAATTAGTTGTGTTTGGAAATTTCGTGGAGCCACTCAAGTTTGTGGGTGAGCTATTTTTCTCCTTGATGCACGTGTGCGATAGCGGCCGACCTCGGAGCAGGAGATCGAAGGTGATGAGGAGTTTCTCGCGGGATCGCCATCGACTTTGATTGCGGAAAGATGTCTCTTTCCGTGGGTAACTTGTTTCTTCCCCTTCCTTTGTGTGTCTAAATTTTCTCTTTAGGTTAATATATTCATTGCTGGGTTTTCGTCCGAGATTTTGTCAGCGAACGGTACATCAAAAACTCCAAACGAAAAAGTATTTGGAGTTCACGATTTCTGTTTTACTATGACAAGGGGAATGAAACGAATGTTGTGAACTTCTTTTCCCGGATTTAGAATTGAACCATTTTTTAAGAAAATTCATTTTTTAACAAAATAGTTGTTTTTGTGCTTTACAAAAACTAAACTTTTTTATTTTTCAAAGTTCGTGCAATTATTGTTCAAACCGTTTGCATACATTTAGGATTTCCTAGAAATAGCCGATAGACGTGCAAACCCTACGCGCCGTCCTGCATCAGCGTGTGTCCCGAGCCGCCTGCAGTATGGAAGGAGACTTATCAAGAACTATGAACACGAACATTAATTTGCATTGCATGAAAATACTGGATACATCTCGGGAGGCCCACTCCTATCAAGCACCAGGAGGTTGGGACCTCCAAACCAACTCCTCTCCAAAGAAAATTGGTGGAGACCAACACAGATCAAGTCGTTGCAAAAGTTCCCGACGTCGCACTTGCCCGGACCACTATCGGCCCTAAACATTGCATTGTGTTAATTTGAAATTTATGTAATTGTGTTTTGGGTATTTTTGTAAAATATATATATATATATATAAATTTATAAACATATTACATCTTTATTATATAAATCAATAGACATATTTGTAAGCACACCATGAAACTCATCTGTACCGTCCAATCTCCATGAAATCTCATCTAGCCATTGGATCTAAAAAAAGGGCCTGCCATTAGCCATCTCCCAAAAAAAACACTGTTTACATCTCCAGATTTCCCGATACCGCATTTCCGTTTCCCGCACCTTCACGGGCTCACCCCGCAGCCGGCGGCGGAGCCGCCGGAGGCCTGCCCGGTGGCCTCCGGGCGGTTTGCCGGCCTCCGGCGAACCCGCCGGGGGCCGCCGACGATCGGGCAGGGGCACCGCCGGCGGTGGTCCTGCCCGTGAGCTCCAGTTTTAGGGCTCACGGGCCCTGCCCGCTTGCCGCCGGACAACCCCCAGCGGGTTCGCCGGAGGCCGGCAAACACGCCGGGGGGGCGCAGGGCAGACCGCCCGCGGCTCTGCCGCCGCCCGCAGGCGGAAGTGGCGGCCCCTGCGCCGGTTTCGTTTTTTTCTACTATTTTATAATTTAATATTTAATTAAATAATTTAAATTGTTTATAATTAATAAAATTATTAAAAATTCAGATAATGCAAGAATTGTCCGCTGCGCCGGCCCGCCGGGGGGCTTCGGGCTGGCGACGCCCGCTGGGGTGCGGGTGAAGCCCGCTTGAATGCCAAGCGGGCGAAGCCCGCTTGGTTGCGGGAGAAGCCCGCAGCGCCCCATCGAGAACTGGCGAAGCCCGTTCGAAAATGCTAGTATATATATATTTACATATATACACATATTAATATATATACTTATATATATATATATATATATTAAGTGGGTTAAATCCCGGTTCAGTGGGCAACCGGGCAGAACAAAAAAAAGGGCACTGTTCATCTTCCGGCCCGATCACGCACAAAGCTTCTCCCGCAGGCCAGCACCAGATCCTTCCCCGACGTTATCACTGCACGCGTGAAGCCCCACGATGCCGCCGCCTCCTTCGGAGCCCCAACCGCTGCCCAAGACAGCCGATCCGGCCACGACACGAGCTCCAACCGCCAGCCCACGTTCCGCTTCTGCCATTTCTGCTCCGCCACACCTGCATCCTTTGTCGGCTTCGACGACCTCTTCCACTTGCAGCTGGGGCCCTATATAAAGAAGAACAGGAAATCAATTGAGGGTGTGAAGAAAAAGATTGATGAATGAGTTCGATTGCAGGCGTTGTGCGTCCAGATTGCGAGTTTTTGTAGTTGAAATTTTGTTTCCCGTGGAGGGAAGATGAATAGTAAAACAATAGGGTTCAGTATTGCTGTAGGAATTTAGTTTTGATGAAGGTGTGCTTCCTTTTAAAGTTAGAGGTTGATGTATTGAGTTGTAGCTTGTTGTGTTTGCTTCCTGTTTGGAGCCCTGTAGTTGGTTGAGGGGAATGAGAATTTGAGATTACTATTTCCCATTTGAGGGCTACTGGTATTGTTATCTTTTGTCCTGTTGTTAATGAAATTTGCGGTATTAGTGTTTTGAGTTCTGCTAATCCATTGATAGGTTACAGATTTTGTGAATATCATTTGTGGGTAAATTGAAAGTGATGCCTCCTAGTGATTAGATTCCGTTAACAGTGAGATTAGGAAAATTAATGTTGTTTCCCTTGTGCTTCTGTAACATGTAGTTGATCTCTTTCGAGAAACCGTGAAATGAAATTGAGATTTCGTGGATCCACCTTGAGTGATTGAAATTTCGTGGATCCACCTTGAGTGTGAGGGCGAGTGAATTTAGAATTGTTAGGTTTGTGCCTTCTCTAGAGTGAGTGATTCCGTGAAACCACTTTCGTCTGAGAGTGGACGAATTCTCCTTGGTGCCCGCGTGCGATAGCGGCCGATCTCAGAGTGGGAAATCGAAGGTGACGAGGAATTCCTCACGGGATTGCCATCGACTTCGAATACGGAAAGACGCCTCTTTCCGTGGGTAACTTAATTCCTCCCTTTCCTTTGTGCGTGTCTAAATTTTCTCTTAGGATAAATAGGTTCATAGTTGGGTTTCACTAAAATTTTGTCAGCGAACGCTACTTCGAAATTCCAAACGGAAACGTATTTGGAGTTCACGATCTTCGTTTTGCTACGACAAGGGGAATAGAATGAAAGTTGCCAACCTTCTTTTCCCGGAATTAAATTGAACTATTTTATTACGACATTTCATTTTTAACAAATAGTTTTTTTGTGTTTTCCAAAATCAAAGTTGTTTAACTTCAAGTCTGCGCAACACCCCTCTACTTTGTTTACAAATTTAATTTAATCATCACACACATTTAGGATTTCCTAGAAAAAACCGATAGACGCGCAAACCCTACGCGCTGTCCTGCATCAATTTGGTATCAGAGGGAGGTTCTAAAATTTTTCTAAGTTTTGGGATCCTCCCCGCGTAGAATAGGAACCTGCATATCATTTTTAAATTTTTTTTTAAAAAAGGAGAAATTTTTTTAGCACCGTAATTGCATTTGACTTGTGTGTTCGCATGCATCAGCGTAGTGATAGAATGCGTCGAGTTGAATGAGGTCAACCGAGTCGTGGAAACGAAGGGAATGAACCACCCCAGTGGATTCTTCCATTCACCCACCAAATAGCCGAGTCGAACATGGCCATGCGAGAAATGTTAGAAAAATTTAGTGGTAGGGTGAATAGTTTAGAAACACCCCCTCGAGCGTCGATGCCACCTCCAATTCGAGATGAACATTCCATTCGACACCATCACGATGTCCCACATCACTATGTCAAAAGATCTACCTTTAAGAGAAATCCTTTATTTGAGAATCACGACTCCACTTACACCCACTCATATAATACCCCATCACAGAGATCTGTGCGATACTTCGATGATTATCCTCGATCACAGTACATCACTGTCAGAGAACGTGTTGATCCACCACGGTCTCATTATGCTAGAGACGATCAGTACGATGACTATCGTCGTTTTTATCCTTGTACTCGAGTGGATCCTATTGGTCCTTCGACACTATACTATGAGGATAGAGTTCAGTATGACGCTCGTTATCGATACTAAACATCACCTCTTTATTAGGAACCCGAGCCTGTACGTGTGTGACCACCACCACATGTTAGTAGGATTCATGAGCATCCACGGGCACGTCATGATCATGTTATGGACGAACGTCATGACTACCCTCAAAATACCTATAAAGGTCACTATCGTCGAGAGTACATCATACCTAATGTTCCTCCTAGTGTTTTGAAGACAAACATGACGATAGTCATTAAGGGTCAGCCAGAGCATTCCACTGCCCAAAGCAGGGAGACATCCCCCACTTTGTCTGATATGCTAATACAGGATGTGTGGAGTCAACCCCAATGTGAGTCTGCTCCAATTAGTGAACCCGCCATTGATTCTATATCTACTAGCTCTCTTCTGAGTGTAGATTCCTTGCCCATTTCACCTGGTGGCGCACCGAGTCACATTACCACACCTGATGACTCATCGAGTCACATCACCACACCTGATGGCGCACTGAGTGGCATTACGATCAGGAGCCGAGAGCTTAGTAGTGATCTCGAGGTAGTCACCCCTACCCTTTCCGGGAGTACGACCCCTTCTGGTGGTTTACTTCTGGAGGACCATCACTCTACTGATGGGTCATTTGACGACCCTCCTATTGAGCCTCCAGATGAGCCACCTCGTTCTTGTGTGGATGAGCTTTATCTGAATAGTACACTTATAAACTTTAAAACATGAATACCTTCTCCATTTTTGCCTTTGATGTCGATAGTACTTTAGAAAGATGATTTTGAGTTTGACATCCACATAGTAGGGCTTAATAGTAGCCATCTGATCACTCTCCCTCTAGATGAGTTTTTAGATGTCCCACCCGGTGAGCCTCCTAATGCCTTACTTTCCCTTAGTACATTTTTCACGGTTGTCATACTTCACGTGCATTATCGTTTATATGAGAGCACTTCATATGTCTTTGGATCTTACGTCTGTACGCGTCGCATTTGTGACGAATTTTATTATACCCCTCCCGGTGAACCCCTAGATGAAAAACTTAAGGGTTCACCGCACAGTTGGGATGTATCTATCCTTAATAACACAGTCGAGTTTGAGGGTGCACTCACTGATTCGTTGAATTTAAATTTTATCACTGATGTCTTTGATTTGCACTTGAGTGTCCATCGCCCCCGCGATGAATTCTTTTATGATCCACCCTCTGAGGCACCTGATCATGTACCTATCTCAGGAGTTGCTTTTAGTATCTGAAACCATCAGATTGTGGCTTTAGTCGTATTAGTAGTCATCTTTTGCATTTACATTTTGCATAGAAGTTTTTGAGCGAAAATTTGCATAATACTTATGACTTCTATGCAACTCAAGCTAAGAAGCATAAAGGGCTATTAGTTTTAAAATGGATGACTTGGTAATGGTTCAGCTAAATCCGGGACAGTTATCTTCGGGAACCGTGAAGAAGTTAGCATACCGTAGAACTGGATCCTTTAGAGTGGTGAAGCGAATTGGACAAAATGCGTATGAACTTGCGATGCCTTCCGTTTGGGGAGCCAATCTTGTTTTTAACGTAGCCGATCTGACTTAATTTCACGATTACTTACATGAGTCTTTAGAATTTTCATTGTCTTCTCCTCCATTTGATTCTTCTGGGTTGGTGAGTGAGAGTGTGGAGCCACATTCAGGACACACTGATTTTCATTCCGCTACTGATACACCACCCGCAATTCTACCATTTTTCCACTAACAGTTTTCAGGTTGAGCATAAGACACCAGGAGATTACTCTATTCCAGTTCCCGAGCACATATTGAACAGTGACCACTACTGATGGTGGTTTTCAGAGATCTTTGGTTCGTTGGCATAGATGTTAAACTTCTTGATGGAGACCAGACGGACAAAAGGCGCGGGTTCACGCGCGTTTATTCCCGTCGGAGGCGGTTTTGATCTTCTTCATTAGTTGGGCCTTCCTTTGCGAACGATCTGACTCCACGGATGCGTGCGGAAAGTCGACGCCCATTATTTTTGTATTTTGCGTTACTTATTTCGGTCATTCATTTTGATAGTTTTGGCACCCGGAAGATTCGGCCAATCATAGCCGTCCATTATGGAAGCTTCCGGATGCCCTCTTATTTTCCTATAAATAAACCCTAAATCTAAGAGGAGAGGACCGATGTTTTGAGAGCTTCTAGCAGCCGGTCTTTGGTGCGACGCCAAGCCTTCAGGTGCGACTCCTGCCTATCCTTCCTATTCCCGCGATTTTCTCCATCCCTGCCTCGCCGATCGCCTTCATCCCCGACCTCAACCCCGTCGTCTCCCGCAGCAGCTTCCTCCGACCCCGTCGCACACCCACGACAGCATCGCCGACTACCTTCCTCCCTCCCACAGCCCTCGCCAGCCTCACGCCCCTCTTCCAGCATCATCGCCGACCATCCTCCTCTACCTTCGACGACCCCTGCCAGCCCGTTTCCCCCCTTCCAGCAGCCTCGCCGGCCACTTCCTTCCCTCCTACAGCCATCCGTCTGCCACCCGCCCCCTTCACAACCCATACCGACCACTCCCCTTGACCCCCGTATAGTCGATCTCCTTCTCACTACCTGCAGCCCCTATTCCCGCACCCAAACCGTTGGATCCAGCAAGAAGTTCTCCCTCCAGTCCTTATTCCTCTCAGATTTGGGTTCGCACATGTTTGTAAGTCATTATTTGCTTTCATGTCTTGGATATTGAATATGCTAGTTGATGTTATATGCTTATGGTGATTCCGTCTATTATTGCTGTGGTTGCTTGAGATCGTACTAACTTGCAGGGACGTTCGAACGGCAGTTCGACTACTCGCACTCTCCGAGTGTGAACCGCTTCTGTGGCTTATTTTCATTGCGTAATCCCCGTCCGTATAATTGCATATGCCGCAAACACATTTAAAATTCATTTAAAACGGTTGGTTTCATTGGTGCTTTACTCGTGTTTGACAAACTACTTCTCGGATCCCTTGGTGTGTCAAGTTTTCTTCACCCCTAGTCTACCCCTGCGTCAAATTGGTATCAGAGGGGCTAGGTTAGTTTCTTAGCTTGCCATCGACCCCCGCCTCCCCAACCTTGCACACGTTAGGCTAGGGAGCGTATGTTACGTAGTGGTAGACCATTTAGGCATAGCATGTCTAATCCAAACCTCACAGACGATCGGCCCGGCAACTCCAACTCGACGGCGGAGATGCCTACCGCCGAATTCCAACACTTGATGCTAGATCGCTTTAACCAACTAAGCGGTCAACTGGACGAACTCCGTGCGCGTCAGGATGCTTATGAGGGCCAGGGCGACCATGCCGCTCCTCGTCAAGGTGGTCAACCTGAGGATCGCCGCCATCACCCCATTCCCGATCGTCGCCCCCGACAGCGACCACAGTCCCCCGACTATGCCCCTCGCGACCACTTCGATGGCTACCCCGGCCACCGAAGAGGGCCCCCACCTATGGACGAAGAGATCTTACGCCGTATCCGTATTGAGGTCCCAACATTCGATGGTCATCAAGACCCTGGTGCCTTCAGTGATTGGCTCCGAGAGATGGAAACATGTTTCGACTGGTACGATATGAGTGACGAGCGTAGGGTGAGATTTGCACGCATGAAACTAGTAGGTTCCGCCATGAACTACTGGACTAGTGTGGAACGAGCCTTAGAGCGAGACGGTTATCGACCCATCATCCGATGGGAAGACATGACGAGACGCTTAAAAGAAAAGTACCTCCCCGCTTCTTATCGCGACCGACTCCTAGACCAAGTCTATGCGCTGCGACAAGGAACGATGTCGGTGGCAGAATATATGACCAAATTCGATGACTTGATCGTGCGGAGTGATCTTCGGGAAGAGAGCAGTGCCTCGACATCCAGGTTTCGGCACGGCCTGAAACACGACATTAGGCGTGAGCTGATTCCGCATCGTCGAGAGACCGTTGAGCAGATTTATGAGTTAGCCCTTGAGTATGAGCTTTACCTCCAGTCCACCGGCTCTCGCCAGCAGACCCCCAAGCCCGAGGGCTCCACATTCAGGAGATCCACACCTCCTCATTCTCAAGCCTCTGCGCCTCCCCGCATCCCCGAGGATGCGAAAGGAAAGGCCATCTGGACTGGACCCTCTAAGTCCAGTGGGCCTCAGTGTTATAGATGTTCCAAGAGAGGACACTACGCCGCTCAGTGCCCGATGCGGAGTCTGATCATTGAGGAAGACGAGGACGAGAATGTAGAGGAGACCAAGGAGGACTTGGTAGCTACTGCTGAGGAAGATTGGGAGGATGACGCTGAGAGATCACTGGAACTGGGAGTTGTACGCCGCCTCCTGCACACCCCCCGTGCGGAGGATGACTGGCGTCGCACCACCATCTTCTATACGTATTTCCAGAGCGCGGGCGGACCCTGCAAACTTGCCATTGATGGTGGGAGTTGTGTCAATATTGTGGCCAAGAAGGCTCTTGAGCGTATGCAGATTACCCCAGAGCCACACCCCCATCCCTACCGTGTCCTTTGGGTGGACAAATCTGCGATCCAAGTTACCCAACGGTGCTTGGTGCCCCTCCGATTAGCGTCCTTCGAGGACAAGGTCTGGTGTGACGTCATCCCGATGGACGTGGCCCACATCTTATTAGGGCGACCCTGGTTATTTGACCATGATGCTACGTGCTTTGGACGATCGAACACATGCGTATTCTATGACAAGGGCCAGAAGATCACACTGACCCCAACCCAGCCCAAGGGACCACCCAAGGGCAAGGTTGAGTCATCTGTCAGCTCTGGATCTGCCAAGCCCCTACACGGTGAGATCGAGTGATTTCTTGAGAGTTAGCCAGGAGTCAGGGATAGTATTCATTGTGGCTGCCACCTTATCTTCGGATACCCCCGCTGGAGATTTCGTCACTACAGACCCTGCGGTGCAGCGATTATTACGGGAGTTTTCACGGACTTGCCACCTTTTATAGGAGGTTTGTTCGGAGCTTCAGTGCGATTATGGCCCCCTTTACGAGCTGCCTTCGTAAGGGAGAATTTGTGTGGACCAAGGCTGCAACTAAGGCCTTCGAGGAGATTAAGGACCGACTAGCGACTGCCCCCGTCCTTAGACTACCAGATTTCGGTTTAGCATTTGAGGTGGCTTGTGACGCCTCCGGACTTGGGATTGGTGGAGTACTCAGCCAGGAGGGCCATCCGGTTGCATATTTCAGCGAGAAGCTGAATGAGGCCCGACAGCGGTATTCTACATATGACCGGGAGTTCTACGCGATAGTTCAGGCCTTACGCTATTGGCGACACTATCTCCTGCATAAGGAGTTCGTGTTATATTCTGATCACCAGGCATTACGATATCTAGACTCCCAGTCAAAACTTAGCCATCGCCATGCCAAGTGGGTCGAATTCATGCAAAGTTATCATTATGTTCTCAAGCACCGCGCGGGTGTTGAGAACAAACCGGCTGATGCTTTGAGTCGCCGGATCACCCTACTGCAGGCGATGAGCACACAGGTAGTGGGATTTGAGCGCCTACCCGGAGACTACGCTGAGTGTTCTGACTTCCGAGATATCTATGTAGCCCTCACCCGGGACCCGCCTGAGGTGATTGAAGACTTCTCTGTGTCTGACGGATACCTATTCTTTGGCACCCGACTTTGTATCCCCGACACCTCCCTCCGTGATTTCTTGATTTGGGAGATGCACGCAGGAGGGGCCGCAGGACATTTCGGACGCGATAAGACTACCACCCTGGTTGAGGATCGTTTCTTTTGGCCCTCTCTGAAAAAGGATGTTGCGCGTGTGACTAGACATTGCAGGACGTGCCAGATGGCGAAGGGCTCACGCCAACCTAGTGGGCTGTATACGCCATTACCCATTCCTCACAGGCCTTGGGTTGATATTAGTATGGACTTTGTCCTTGGGCTGCCCCGCACGCTCAAGAAGCTCGATTCCATTTATGTCGTCGTGGACCGCTTCTCCAAGATGACCCATTTTATTCCCTGCCGCAAGACGGCCGACGCCTCCTCGGTAGCCACCTTGTTTTTTAGGGAAGTGTTCAAGTACCACGGACTACCATCCTCTATCGTGTCTGATCGTGACGTCCGATTCATGAGCTATTTCTGGAAGACGTTATGGATGAAGACGGGCACCACACTGAAATTTTCCACTGCCTATCACCCACAAACCGACGGTCAGACCGAGGTGGTCAATAGGAGTTTGGGAGCCCTCCTTCGGTGCCTTGTTGGCGAGCACGTGTCTACTTGGGATTCTGTGTTGCCATCGGCCGAGTTTGCATACAACAGTTCGGTGAATAGGACCACGGGTCTCAGTCCCTTCCATATTCTATTAGGATACGAGCCTAGAAAGCCTGTAGACCTGATACCCCTTCCCCTAGAGTCTCGACCTAGTGCGTCAGCTGAGTCGTTTGTCGAGCACTTGCATGAGCTTCACGAATCCATCCGGCAAAAAATCGCAACAAGTAATGAAAATTATAAGGCATATGTAGACATACGCAGAAGGGAGAGAAACTTTGAGATTGGCGCACAGGTTTTGGTTCGCATTCGTCCTGAGAGGTTCCCTTCGGGGACCGCAAGGAAGTTGAACGCCCGACGAATGGGCCCCTATATGGTAGTACGAAGGATTGGAACTAATGCTTATGAGATTGATATCCCAAACCATATGGGCATCAGCCGGGTATTCAACGTTGAAGATTTGACTGCATACTTTGAGGAACAAGCATATGAGGATCCATTTGAGTCCCTTCCCGTGGAGCCACCACTTGAGCCAACACTCCCACACGTACCACCCTCACCTTCCCAGCCTCAGCCAACCGAGACTCAACCCGAGGACTTGGCAGCACCACCGGCAGTACCACCTGTGAGCCCACTTGAGTGTGAGACACCGTCAGCAGCAGTGACAGCGGACTCGGAGATCATTGAGGGCATCTTGGCCCACGACTATGTGACAACGGCGGATCCACGTACACTGCGGTACCTGGTTCATTGGAGAGGTCGTCCCAGTCTTGATGATACGTGGATCGCCCCAGCTGAGCTTGAGAGACTCGCCCCCGAGCTACGTCAGGAGTACAATCGTCTCCATTCTTCGGAGATGAATGCTTTTAAGCCAGGGGGAGTTGATGGAGACCAGACGGACAAAAGGCGCGGGTTCACGCGCGTTTATTCCCGCCGGAGGCGGTTTTGATCTTCTTCATTAGTTGGGCCTTCCTTTGCGAACGATCCGACTCCACGGATGCGTGCGGAAAGTCGACGACCATTATTTTTGTATTTTGCGTTACTTATTTCGGTCATTCATTTTGATAGTTTTGGCACCCGGAAGATTCGGCCAATCATAGCCGTCCATTATGGAAGCTTCCGGATGCCCTCTTATTTTCCTATAAATAAACCCTAAATCTAAGAGGAGAGGACCGATGTTTTGAGAGCTTCTAGCAGCCGATCTTTGGTGCGACGCCAAGCCTTCAGGTGCGACTCCTGCCTATCCTTCCTATTCCCGCGATTTTCTCCATCCCTGCCTCGCCGATCGCCTTCATCCCCGACCTCAACCCCGTCGTCTCCCGCAGCAGCTTCCTCCGACCCCGTCGCACACCCACGGCAGCATCGCCGACTACCTTCCTCCCTCCCACAGCCCTCGCCAGCCTCACGCCCCTCTTCCAGCATCATCGCCGACCATCCTCTACCTTCGACGACCCCTGCCAGCCCGTTTCCCCCCCTTCCAGCAGCCTCGCCGGCCACTTCCTTCCCTCCTACAGCCATCCGTCTGCCACCCGCCCCCTTCACAACCCATACCGACCACTCCCCTTGACCCCCGTATAGTCGATCTCCTTCTCACTACCTGCAGCCCCTATTCCCGCACCCAAACCGATGGATCCAGCAAGAAGTTCTCCCTCCGGTCCTTATTCCTCTCAGATTTGGGTTCGCACATGTTTGTAAGTCATTATTTGCTTTCATGTCTTGGATATTGAATATGCTAGTTGATGTTATATGCTTATGGTGATTCCGTCTATTATTGCTGTGGTTGCTTGAGATCGTACTAACTTGCAGGGACGTTCGAACGGCAGTTCGACTACTCGCACTCTCCGAGTGTGAACCGCTTCTGTGGCTTATTTTCATTGCGTAATCCCCGTCCGTATAATTGCATATGCCGCAAACACATTATTCATTTAAAACGGTTGGTTTCATTGGTGCTTTACTCGTGTTTGACAAACTACTTCTCGGATCCCTTGGTGTGTCAAGTTTTCTTCACCCCCTAGTCTACCCCTGCGTCACTTCTCCCGTACTACCACTCAGAGCACTCACCAAAGATGAGTGATTTCGAGAGGGGGATAGTTGGTGGAGACCAGCCCAGATCAGGTCGTCGCAAAAGTTCCTGACGTCGCACTTGTCCGGACCATTATCGGCTCTAAACATTGCATTGTGTTAATTTGCAATTTATGTAATTGTGTTTTTGGGTATTTTGTAATATATATATATATAACTGTTAAAAAACTACTAAATATATATATTTATATATATACACATATTAATATATATATATACTTATATATATTAAATGGGTTAAATCCCGGTTAAGGCTTCATTTGGTTTGGCGGTGGCGGGTCGAATCGGCGGGTGGAAACGGAGTGTTCGAACCGGAGGGGGGAGGTGGCTGCTCCAAACGGAGCTTTTTGTGGCGTTTCTCAAGGCGGGCGGGTGGAAACGGAGCAAACGCCGCTGGAGGTTCATTTGTTTACCCTCCTTCCGGCGGCGTTTGCCCTAAACGGAGCAGCGAAATGCCCAAACAAATGGAGCCTAAGTGGGCAGCCGGGCAGAACAAAAAAAATGGCACTGCTCATCTTCCGGCCCGATCGGGAGCACAAAGCTTCTCCCGCAGGCCAGCGCCAGATCCTTCCCTGACGTTATCGCTGCACGTGTGAAGGCCCACGACGCCGCCGCCTCCTTCAGAGCCCCAACCGCTGCCCACGACAGCTGATCCGGCCACGACACGAGCTCCAACCGCCGGCCCACGTTCCGCTTCCGCCATTTCCACTCCGTCACACCTGTATCCTTCGTTGGCTTCGACGACCTCTTCCATCTGCAGCTGCGGCCCTATAAAAAGAAGAACAGGAAATCAGTTGAGGGTGTGAAGAAAAAGATTGATGATTGAGTTCGATTGCAGGCCTTGTGCGTCCATATTGCGAGTTTTTGTAGTTGAAATTTTGTTTCCCGTGTGAGGGAAGATTAATAGTAAAACAGTAGGGTTCTGTATTGCTGTAGGAATTTAGTTTTGATGAAGGTGTGCTTCCTGTTAGAGTTAGAGGTTGATGTATTGAGTTGTAGCTTGTTGTGTTTGCTTCCAGTTTGGAGTCCTGTAGTTGGTTGAGGGGAATAGGAATTTGAGATTACTGTTTCCCATTTGAGGGCTACTGATATTGTTATCTTTTGTCCTGTTGTTAATGAAATTTGCGGTAATCAATTGAAAGGTTACAGATTTGGTGAATATCTTACGTGCTCGGGATTAAGAGCTGGTGCAGCGTGGTAGGGCAGAGACGTTCCCAAAGGAGGAAGAGGAGCCCCTCTTGAACTTCCGGTGATCTATGGTGGCGGGGGAAGGGAGGAGAGCGGTCAGCACGTTGATGATACTGCGCGGCTAGGGCGTCGGGCGGGGTTGCTGCGGTATCGGGAGAAAGGTTGAGAGAGAGAGAACTAGAGAGAGAGAGAATATATTTCATTACTAATTGCTTGAACCCACTCACATTGGTTCCGCCCCATATAAGGTGGAAATCGGTCCAATATCCAAAATATCAAATTGCCCTCCTCATCAAGGCTTAATACATGAGGATAAAACTTTTAAGCAAACATAAGGAAATAGGAGTGATAAAAATAAAAGGTGCTTTAGGCGGGTGCTATGCGCAGCACGCGGCGCTTGTACGTCACGCCCCAACGAGGATTCGTAACATCTCCAACCTGCTCGACATCAAGCTTGTCCTCAAGCTTGTCCTGTGGTGGTGGTGGGAGCGGAACTAAGGGTGCGGTAGGCGGTTCGCCGATGAAGGCATTCAGCTGGGACACATGGAACACATCATGAATCTGCACGTCGGCGGGAAGGCGGAGACGATACGCCACTTCCCCGATGCGGGTGGAAATTTCGAACGGGCCAAAGAACTTGGGCCCCAACTTTTGATAGGCTCCCTTGGAGACGGTAGACTAACGGTAGGGACGGCGTTTCAGCCAAACCCAATCCCCCGGGGCAAAGAACAGCTTGCGGTGGCCCCTATTGTGGGCGGTCTCCATTCGTTCCTGGGCCTGAAGAAGGAGGTCACGTGTAAGGCGCAAAATCTCGTCGCGCGAGCGCAAATGTTTGTCGACTGCGGTGGAGCGGGCGGAGGCACTCCGATAGGTAAGGATTCGGGGTGGCTCCCGTCCATAGATGAGGCTAAACGGGGTGGTCTGGAGAGCTGTGTGATAGGAAGTGTTGTAACAGTATTCCACCCATGGAAGCCAACGCGCCCAGTCTTTGGGGTGATCTCCTGTAATGTAGCGAAGGTACATCTCAAGTGTCCGATTGACCACTTCAGTCTGGCCGTCCGATTGAGGGTGATAGGCGGAAGAGAGGGCCAGCTTTGTGCCGCAAAGCGCGAAGAGCTCCTGCCAGAACTGGGAGGTGAAAACCTTATCCCTGTCGGATACAATACTCTCGGGAATGCCATGGAGGCAAAACACCCGATCAAAAAAAGCACGGGCCACCGTGGGTCCGGTGATGGGACGGCTCATGACAATGAAGTGCGCCCCCTTAGAGAACCGATCGACGACGACGAAGATGATGGCGTGACCCCGAGACGGGGGTAACCCTTCGATGAAGTCCATCGATATGTTCGCCCAAATCTGAGTGGGAACCGAAAGTGGCTGCAGGAGACTGGCAGGAGAAAGGGACTCGGATTTGCTGCGCTGGCAGACGAGGCAGGTGGCAATGAACATCTGGATGCTCCGTTTGAGGCCGTGCCAAAAGAACTCAACACACACTCGCTGAAGGGTCTTCTGCACCCCTTCGTGTATATGGCCATGGACGGCCGCTAAGATGTCAGTAATCAGCGGAGAAGAGTCGGGCACAAAGAAGTGATCCCGGTACAAGATCAGACCGTCTTGTACTGTCCAGTGTGGTGGAAGGCGGCCCTCCTGAATGCGCTGTAGGAGCTCGGTCAGGGCCGGCGTGTCGAGGATGACCTGACGGAGGCGAGGCAGAAACAGAGACGACGGTGTGGAGACGACAAAGAGCAGTGCGTCAGAGGAGTCGCGACGGGAGAGAGCATCAGCCCCGCAATTCAAGTGCCCCGCCTAGAATTCCACCCAAAAGTCATAGCCCAAAAGCCGGCTCACCCAACGTTGCTGAGGAACTGTCGTCAGGCGCTGCTCTAATAAGTACTTGAGACTGAAATGATCAGTACGGATGATGAAAGCGCGGCCCCACATGTACGGGCGCCAATGGTCAACGGCCTTGGCTAGGCCGACGAGCTCCTGCTCGTATGCCAACAGTTTCCGGTGGTGGAGGGATGTTGTGCGGCTTAAATAAGCGATCTGGTGGCCCTCTTGTTGCAGGACTGCTCCACCCGAGTTCGGAAGCGCCGCACTCCACCTGAAAATCCTTCTTGAAATCCGGAAGCTGAAGGACCGGTGCCGAGACCAGGGCTTGCTGCAAGGCCTGGAAGGCCGCCGTGGCGGCGTCATCCCATACAAAACACTGGCGGCGCAGAAGAGAGAGTAAGGGAGCGACGATCACCATATAGCCCTGGATAAAGCGGCTGTAATAGCCCGCTAAGCCGAGGAATCTGCGAAGCTCCCGCTGAGTTTGAGGAATGGGCCAGTCGAGGACGCCTTGAATCTTGAGCGGGTCGGCGGAAACGCCTGCATGGCCGACAATGTGGCCCAGATATGCCACCCTGTCCGTGCCGAAAGAGCATTTGGCCCGCTTAAGGGAGAGACGATGAGAGCGGACCAGTTGGAGGATAACACGAAGGTGCTCGAGATGTGTTTCCCACGTCTTGTTGTACACCAAAATATCATCGAAAAAAACAAGAACACATCGACGAAGGAGAGTGTGGAATACCTCATTCACGAGGGCTTGGAATGTAGAAGGTGCATTTGTGAGCCCGAAGGGAATTACAAGGAACTCAAAATGCCCGTGGTGCATGCGGAATGCCGTCTTTTTCACATCGGCGGGGAACATACCGACCGGATGGTAGCCCGAGAAAAGGTCGAGCTTGGAGAAGAAACGTGCCCCATGTAACTTGTCCAGCAACTCCTCGACCACTGGGATAGGGAATTTGTCCTTCACCGTGACCGCGTTTAGGGCGCGGTAGTCCACACAGAAACGCCAAGAGTCGTCCTTTTTGTGCACCAAAAGGATAGGAGAGGAGAATGGTGAAACGCTGTGACGGATGATTCCCTGACGAAGCATGTCAGCGCACTGCCACTCAATCTCGTCCTTCTGCAAGAAGGGGTAGCGGTAGGGGCGAACAACCACTGGTGCTGTGTTTGGAAGAAGACAAATGCAGTGGTCCTGGCGGCGGGAAGTGGGAAGACCTGCAGGCGGAAGCATGGTGTCGCTATACTCGTCGAGAAGGGACGAAAGGTCCTGCTGTACTGATGGATCGAGCCGAAAGGAGGAAATGTGGCTCAAATCTACTATTGGATGGCCCTGCCAAACCGTCGATCAGGGGCCTGGACCCCAAGACATCGTCATGCCCTCCAAATCCCACAAAATCAGGCCGAGGGTGCGCAGCCAGCGCGTTCCCAAAACCACGTCGAATCCCCGTAAGGCGATGACGAAGAGGTCGACATGGGAATGATAGTCCTTCACGATGATGGGAACCGCTCGGCAAATCCCGGTACAAGCCATGGCGGCGCCATTCGGCACGACCACACTCAAACGACTGCGGATGGTGATGGGTAGCTGGAGCCGCTGGGCGGCGAGATCGCTGAGGAAGTTGTGTGTATTGCCCGTGTCCATGAGGGCTAAGAGGCGGTAACTTGCGACGGTAATGGGCATCTGCAATGTGTCAGAGGTGTGAGGGCTGGACATGGCGTTTATGGAAATCGCCGGTTCCCCTGGCCCGTCATCCCCAATGTCCTCATCTGAGGGTGTTAGCATAGTTTACTTTGTTTCTGGTGTGCAAATAGCACATTTGTATCTTGTCTTATGTTTCTCCTCTATACATAGAGGGGGTCTTTTAATGAAATTAACTTTCTTTTCCCTTAATCAACATGGTATCAGAGCCAGGTTTCCCGTGACCTAATTTTTCCGCCGCTCGCTCGCTCGACAACCCGCCTTCCGCGTTCGTTCCGCTCGACAGCCCGCTCGCCTCCTTCTCAAGAATCGACAGCCCGCAGGTCTCGCAGGTCTCGCTCGCCTCTGTCTCCAGAACCGACAGCCCGCTCGCCTCCGCCCGTCTCCGCTTCCGTCAGCGCAGGTCTCACAGTGCCTCCCGTAAGCCAGCGCTCGGCAGTGCCTTCTCTCCTCCGCTTCCGCCCTCTTCTAATGGCGCCGGAACAATGCTCTTGATTTCTCCGGCGCCACCTGCCCTTGTGATGCTTGAATGGATGGATCTACATACCTCTTGATGCCCTAATTTCTTGTTTTCCCTCCCTATCCGGATTTCTATTCCGGTTTGCTCCTTCCCTCAGGATTTCTATTCCTGTGTCATGGGCTCTAGTGGAGCGGATTCTCCTTCTCTTTCTACCGGTGTTACTCCGGCTACTCTCTCTACCGGTGTTACCCCGGCTCTTTCTGGTGGTCCTTCGCCGACCTTCTACCGTGGAACCACTGATCACAATACCTCTCAGATTACCACCCTTCGGCTAGATGAATCCACTTATCTCTCGTGGTCCCGTTCTATCACCCTGACGCTCAAAAGTCGGCGTCTCTTCGGCTATGTCTCCGGCCACATGACGGAACCTGATAGGACTTCTCCAGAATGGCAGTAGTGGGAGTCCGAGAATTCCTTGGTCATGTCTTGGCTAACCAACTCGATGCAAGAGTCCATTGCCCGCAATTGTCTCTTTCTTGACAGTGCTGCTGATATTTGGCGTCGTGCAGAGTCTACCTACTCTTGCCGTGACAATGCTGCTCAGATATTTCAGCTACGCCGCCGGATTAGCTTACTCTGGCAGGGTGACCGTCCTCCTTCAGCGTATTACTTGGAGTTCACACAGCTTTATCAAGAGTATGATCACTTTGATCCTCTTGTCTTTGTTAGCCCTATTGACGAGGCGATGGTACGGGCCAGGGATGACCGCAATCGCATCTTTGAGTTTCTTCATGGATTGCATCGTGACTTCGATCAGATCAGTGTTCAGATTCTCGGACGACCGCAGTTTCCTTCCCTTTCTGAGGTCTACAGCATAGTGCAACAGGAGTTTGATCGGCGCCAGACCCTCCTTTCGGACCCTTTGCCAGAGAGCTCTGCTCTGGCTGCTTCCATCCCCTCCCTTCTTGGCACTCGTCCATCTCGAGATCCCAAGCACAGGAGCTCCGATAAAGATCATCTCTTATGTGATTATTGTTGCAAGAATCGCCACACTCGGGATACATGCTTCAAGCTTCATGGGTTTCCTACCCCAAGAGGGGGTGCTCCGCCTCGTGGTGGTCGTGGTTATGGACGCTCCTCGGGTCATCATGTTGTTC
The DNA here is from genome assembly GCA_039513925.1 of Platanthera zijinensis. NCBI lineage: Eukaryota > Viridiplantae > Streptophyta > Magnoliopsida > Asparagales > Orchidaceae > Platanthera > Platanthera zijinensis. The sequence continues at coordinate 102,953,585 of CM077096.1, read as the reverse complement.
CCCGTGCGTATCATCTGATAGATGCTACTGCGGATATGTCTCATGGATACTCTGGTACAGATGCCTCTGCCATCCCTGGTGGTTTTACTGCGGACGAGATGCTTGCACTTCAACGCATGATGCAAGGTCTTTCTACAGAGCCTTCTGCCTCTTCCTCCTACGCTCATACGGGACTGCAAGATGCTCATTCTGCCGTTTCTTCTCCCTCCACTCATTGGGTCATTGACTTTTGGCCACGGATCATATGACCGGGTCCTCTACAGGTTTTGTTTCCTATACTCCTCTCTCTAGGCGTGATAAGGTGAGCATTGCCGATGGTTCCCTTTCCTCTATTGCTGGGAAGGGAACCATCCCCTGCTCCTCTCTCACCTTGTCCTCTGTCCTTCACGTCCTGTCCTTTACTCGTAATCTACTTTCAATTAGTCATTTGACCAACTCCATGCACTGCTCTGTGACCTTTCTTCCGTCTTCTTGTATGTTTCAGGAGCTGACGACGGGGAACGTGATTGGCTCTGGTAGCATGGTGAATGAACTCTACGTGCTTGACTCTGGCGCTGATACATTTACTCTCGCTCTTCATTCCAGCACTGTTCATCCTCTGTACTCCGGGCACTGTCGCCTGGGACATCCCTCTCTTTCTGTTATGAAGTTATTATATCCTGCAATGTCTGCTGATGTTTTTGAGTCTTTTGTTTGTGATGTCTGTAGTGTCAACAAACATCATCGTACTTCTTTTAAGCATGTATCTTTGCCCAGTTCTATTCCTTTTGCTGTGGTTCATACTGATATCTTGGGCCCATGCTCCCCCCCTTTTATTTCCGGTTGTACATGGTTTGTTACATTTATTGACTGTTTCTCACGCACTACATGGTTATATCTGATGTATCAAAAAAGTGATGTGTTCTCTGTTTTCCGACAATTTCACGCCATGATCTCTACCCAATTTCAGTCGAAAATTTAAATTCTTCGTAGCGACAATGGTCGTGAATACATGGATTCACAATTTGAGCGATACCTTGCTGATCACGGCATCATCCACTAGACTACCTGTGCGTATTCCCCAGCACAAAATGGCGTTGTTGAGCGAAAAAATCGCCATCTGCTGGAGGTTGCTCGGTGTCTATTGTCCACAATGCATCTTCCGAAATTCTATTGGGGAGATGCTGTCCTTACTGCTGCATACCTCATCAATCGTATGCCCACCAGTGTCTTCGGGAACTCTACTCCCCTGGACACGCTTGGTGTTCCTACTACTCGCCTTCCTCCTAAGGTGTTTGGCTGTGTGTGCTTTGTTCACATCCATCACCCTCGTCCCTCCAAACTTGATTCACGGGCTCTTAAGTGTGTTTTTATAGGCTACTCTCCTACGCAAAAGGGGTACAAGTGTTTTCACTCACCTACAAGAAAGGTGTTTGTTAACATGGATGCTACCTTCCGTGAATCCAAATCTTACTACCCTTTGTCCGCTTCCTCAACCACGGGTACGCCTTCTGTTTCTTTGCCCATACCTCCTCCATATCCCTCACTTCAGGGGGAGACTCTACTAGGGGACGTGAGTCCTGTTATTCCAGTGGAGGTGGGCTCTATTCCTATGTCTCCTCCCGTCTCTATGGAATCTCCCTCCTCTATGCCTTCACCCCCGACCTTGCAGGTATATACTCGGCGTACAAAGGGGACAGGCACACAAGAGCCTGCTATGATACCAGAACAGTCAGTGGATCCTGACTCATGGCCTTCTGAGTTACCGATTGCCCTTCGAAAAGGTATCTAGTCTTGTACTCGCCATCCTTTTTCTAATTATGTTTCATATGACTCTCTATCTACCTCCTACAAGGCCTTTGTCTCCTCCCTTACTACTTCTATACTTGCGTCATGACAACAAGCTCTTGAGGTTCCTATATGGCGTGATGCGATGGTTGAGGAAATGAAGGCTCTGGAGAAAAACCATACATGGGATCTTGCCTCTCTTACCCATGAAAAAAACCTGTTGGGTGCAAGTGGGTGTTTTCTGTGAAACAGAATCCACAAGGGATTGTTGAAAGGTGCAAGGCACGGTTGGTTGCAAGGGGTTATACCCAAACCCATGACATTGATTAGCAGGAGACGTTTGCTCCGGTTGCTAAAATGAATACCATCAGGGTATTGGTGTCCATTGCTGTTTGCAAAAAGTGGGACCTTCTGCAGCTTGATGTGAAGAATGTCTTTCTCCATGGTGACTTGGAGGAGGAGGTTTATATGTCTATTCCTCTGGGTCTCACTCCGGCTGGTGCCTCAGGGAAAGTTTGTAGATTGTTGAAGGCTCTATACGGACTGAAGCAGTCCCCAAGAGCATGGTTTGGCCGGTTTCACAAGGCGATGGTGTCGTTTGGATACTCTCAGAGTAATGCTGACCATACGCTGTTCATCAAACGTAGGCTTGGGAAAATCACAGTCCTCATTGTGTATGTTGACGACATTGTCATAACTGGTGATGATCATGAAGAAATTCAGAATCTGAAACAAAAGCTTGACAGAGAGTTTGAGGTCAAGGATCTTGGAAAACTCAAGTATTTTTTGGGAATTGAAGTTGCAAGATCAAAGCAGGGAATCTTTCTCTCTCAGCAAAAATACACGTTAGATCTCCTTGAGAAGATGGGGATGAGCGGATGCAGACCGGCTGATACTCCGATTGAGGCAAATCATCGATTGGGGCGTGATGATGGAGTGGAGATTGAAGATATTTCAGGGTTCCAAAGGTTAGTAGGGAGGATAATATATCTGTCTCATACTCGTCCGGATATCTCCTATGCGGTAAGTGTTGTGAGTCAGTACATGCATACTCCAAAGACGCGACACGTGGATGCGGCACACAGAATCCTTCGGTATCTCAAGTCCTCACCAGGAAGGGGAATCCTGTTTTCCCCAAGTACTGATCTAAAGATTGAAGTTTATACTGATGCTGATTGGGCTGGGTCACTGGATGATAGGCGATCGACCTCTGGATATTGCTCTCTTGTTGGAGGAAATCTTGTTACTTGGAGGAGCAAGAAGCAACAGGTTGTGGCACGATCTAGTGCTGAGGCTGAGTTTAGAGCTATGTCTCATGGGGTCTGTGAAGGCTTATGGCTTCGGGCCTTATTGAGCGACTTTGGTCTTGTGGAAGGACCCATTCGTCTGTATTATGACAATAAGTCAGCTATCAGTATTACACACAATCCAGTTCAATATGACCGGACAAAACACATCGAGATGGATCGACACTTTATCAAGGAGAATATTGAAAGAAGAATCATATGTACTCCCTTTGTGTCCTCTAACGGGCAACTTGCCGACATTCTCACCAAAGGATTGAGTGGGAATTCTTTTGACCAGATTGTGAACAAGTTGGGCATGTTTAACATCACTCGCCCAACTTGAGGGGGAGTGTTAATATAGTTTACTTTGTTTCTGGTGTGCAAATAGCACATTTGTATCTTGTCTTATGTTTCTCCTCTATATATAGAGGGGGTCTCTTAATGAAATTAACTTTCTTTTCCCTTAATCAACAGAGGGGTCATCAACCTCTAGCCAAAAGAGGCGCTTACAACAGTGTCCTCTCTCATTGTGCTCATCACAGTTGAAACAGAGCCCTTTGGCACGGCGGTCAGCCATCTCCTGAGGTGACAGGCGTTGGATGGTGGTGGGCCGGTGGAGGATGCTGCTAGTTGCGGTGTGGGCCTGGCTGGAGCTTCGAAAAGAGCCTTCGCCAGTACGACGTCTGAGATACGGTCAGTCCATGAGAATGTGCTTCTCGCAGAGGCGAGCCAAGCTCATGGCTGTAGTGAGATCGGGTGGGTTTTGAAATTCAACGTCCATGCGCAACCGCTCGTGGAGGCCGGCAGTGAAAAATGCGATTTGGTGGGCCGAGGGAATGGATGGGGCTCGTGCCAGGAGCATCTGAAATTGCTCCAAGTAGTCATCAATGGTTCTGGACTGCTTAAGAGAGATCAGATTGCCGATGGGATTGCTGTGCAGCGGTGGGCCAAAACAGAGAGTGCACTGAGCTTTGAAGTCCTCCCACGTAAGGTCGGGCCTCTCCCGATGAAGGTGTGAGAAGCAAAGTTGGGCGGAGCCCATGAGGTGGAAGGAGGCGACTCTAAGCCAATCCTCCCATGGGGTGCGTTGCGCGGTGAAGAACTGCTCGCAACGAGTCAACCAGGTCAAGGGATCTTCGCGCCCGTCGAAGATCGGAAAATCAAGTTTGACATAACGGGGCACAGTTGAGTGGTCGGAGCGGGTGGAAAAATCAGGCGGCCAGGGCTCAGCTGGAAGATCGAGAACGGATGGCTAGGAATCTGCGGTGGGGCGAGGCGCCGACGGCTTGCCGTCCGGTCGGAGGGCGGCCAAGAGTGACTGGTGGTTGTCCGCCATCATCGTTTTAAAAGATTCCAAAATCTGAGCGAGGGTAGGGCTGCTCCCATTGCCGTCTTCCATGGCGGAGGAAACCGGTGGGTGAGGAGAAGGTGGAGGAAGTAACCCGGTAGATGCAGCGAGGAGGTAGTCCCTGGTGGGGGAAGAACCCAGAAGTATAGGTCGGGAAGGAAGTGGCCGGGAAGGATGGCGTAGCGGCGGAAACTGTGGGAAGACGCTAGTAGCGGGCGGCGGGTCCGACGGAAAAAAACGGAACGGTGGCGGCGGACGGAGCGTGGCGCGCTGATGTCGGGGTGGCCGGATCGGCTTCGGACAGGGCACGGGCAGTCGGATCTGGAGTGACGGTATTATGATATCGGCACCTGGACGGCTCCTGATAGCAGAGGGTTTGATCTTCCCAGATGTCGGCAAGTATCGAAGCATCAAAAGGTTTTTCTTACATCGAGGCCTTTTTTCAGCCGTTAGATAAAAATAAGGAAATTAGATTAATAGTTGTTTTTTGTTATTGCTGTAACGGTCCAATTATGGGCCTATATGATGCAGAACGGTGGGAAACACAAGGGTTTGGTATACCAAAATTACTGTCAAACAGGGAATTCAAAATACAAACAACAAACTGATCGCCAATCCAGAAGAGCCATCTTATTAAAATTACATAAAAGTAACCGAGCAAATAAATCTTAGGCGAAATAATGAGAGCTTTACCGATGTAGGGTGAAAAGACCTTGTAAAACTTGTACCAAAATATAGGGCTCCATCATGTTTATCACAAAATCTGAGCAAGCTTCTGCAATGACTGAATCAACACAGGGAAGAAATGGAGGAGCCGGTGGCTGAGCCTGCTGCAGGGTGGGCTGGAACCGAGAGGTTGCAGGGAAGCAGGGGAGGGGCCGTCGGCTAGCTGCGGGAGGAAAAGCGGCGGGCTTCCTGCAGGAATGAATCAGCGGCCCTGGTTCGCCGAATCGGAGACGGGGACGGCTGGGTCGGCTGCGCGCGGTGATGGAGGGGATGGCTGGAGGTGAGTGGAGATACAAGCTTACCTCTCTTGGAGTCGGCACCAAGGAGGGCCTCCGGCGTTGGCACCGGGGCGTGACCGAAGAGATCGGAAGGGAGGAGCCGGCGGCTTTTTCCTTTCCAAAATACCCGATCCCCTTTGCTGCTGCCCTAAAACCCTTATTTATAATAAACCTCATCGAATCCAACGGTCTAGATCGTCCGGATGGGGGGCTGCATCAAAAGCTGAAAATATACTCAAAATATATAAATTAATATATCATTTCGACTCGCGGCGACCCACCGGACGCAATCGCGGAGTCGGATCGGGGATACGATCAACGGGCGGGGCCCGTTCCCCATCAATCTCCCCTTGTTGGAGAAGATTTGCCCTCAAATCTTTAGGGCTTCCAAGGGGGCTTCGCGGGTGGTCTGCACTGTTTCCCACTGTCACCAATCATCAGATAACAGCTTCCAATCCCAGATGCTGGTCTCGTGAGGCTGCAAGTAATGTAATCACTGCCTTTGGGAGGCTTGGGCGGCGGCGTCAATCTCAGAATCTGACGGAAAACTGTAGCAACTGGTAAAGGAGCAGCGCTCTCTAATCCTGCACCGCAAATGATCATATCGATTGGCGATGTGAAAAAAGATATATCGATCTGTGTCTCAGTGTCACCTGGGCCCCAATCAATCTGATCAAACTGCAACAAGTCATCACCATGTCCTACCCAGTCTGGGCTCATATACAAACCAACATATTTGCTCTCAGAGGCATTATCGAACATCAGAAAAGGGTCCCTAGCCGAGCTGAGAAGTGACTAATCAAACCACCGTGACAAATCAATAAAAGTGAGCAAACGGCGCAAAGGCTCATAAGGCGGTACTACCACCATCAGACTGAATGTCCTTCTGCGCTCAATCCACTGGCGGACAAATCTCTGAATGATAAGAGTAGCTCTCTGCACTGTCTGGTACCACTGTCTCTGTAATAATCCTCTCATGCGTGACTGAATCACGAGGACTGCTCTGGTCATCTTCTTGAAGGATCGGCGCTGAATAAACCCTCGGATGTGAGACTGTATCAAGACTGCTGCTCTTCTCCGTCGCTGCTCTAAAATCTCCTTAGCATCATTCTCACGCCAATTCTTCACATAACCTGCCCAAATGACATCTTCTTTCTCTTCCCTTTCCCTCCTCTGCTTACTCTCTTCCACTCTAGCTTGCTTGTTTCTTTCAAGCTCAACCCAATGTCTCTTTCTTGGGGACGGTGACGGAAGATCATACGAGTAGGAGGAATGGCGGACTGAAGGGTATGTAGTAGATGACAGAGAATATGAATCGTAGGCATGGGAGGGGACTCGCCTCGATTTATGCAAATAATAAGTGGTGGAAGAAGGGGAATATGAATCGTAAGCTTGACGAGAGACTCGCCTCGATTCATAGGAGGGGTATGCAATGGGGGGAACATATGAAGATTTATGCAAATAATAAGTAGCATGCGAGGAATTGATATTTTAGTGGAGGGAAGGGGGAGGAGCATAGGAATCATAATCCTCGGAATTATCAGAATCATAATAATAGGAGAGCGTCATGGGTGTATGCAAAAGATTTTCGAGAACAGGAGAAGGATTGAAAAGTTTGTGAAAACTTTTCAGGTCCCTCTGATACCAATTTGATGCAGAACGGTGGGAAACTCAAGGGTTTGGTATACCAAAATTACTGTCAAACAGGGAATTCAAAATACAAACAACAAACTGATCGCCAATCCAGAAGAGCCATCTTATTAAAATTACATAAAAGTAACTGAGCAAATAAATCTTAGGCGAAATAATGAGAGCTTTACCGATGTAGGGTGAAAAGACCTTGTAAAACTTGTACCAAAATATAGGGCTCCATCATGTTTATCACAAAATCTGAGCAAGCTTCTGCAATGACTGAATCAACACAGGGAAGAAATGGTGGAGCCGTGAGGTTGCAGGGAAGCAGGGGAGGGGCCGTCGGCTAGCTGCGGGAGGAAAAGCGGCGGGCTTCCCGCAGGAATGAATCGGCGGCCCTGGTTCGCCGAATCGGAGACGGGGACGGCTGGGTCGGCTGCGCGCGGTGATGGCGGGGATGGCTGGAGGAGAGTGGAGATACAAAGCTTACCTCTCTTAGAGTCGGCACCAAGGAGGGCCTCCGGCGTCGGCACCGGGGCGTGACCGAAGAGATCGGAAGGGAGGAGCCGGCGGCTTTTTCCTTTCCAAAATACCCGATCCCCTTTGCTGCTGCCCTAAAACCCTTATTTATAATAAACCTCATCAAATCCAACGGTCTAGATCGTCCGGATGGGGGGCTGCATCAAAAGCTGAAAATATACTCAAAATATATAAATTAATATATCATTTCGACTCGCGGCGACCCACCGGACGCAACCGCAGAGTCGGATCGGGGATACGATCAACGGGCGGGGCCCGTTCCCCATCACTATATATAGTAAGCTCTGTAATTACTTTGAGGTAAGGAGATTAATGAAGTTATTGAAGTTTCTTTCTTTCTTCCTGTTCCCGCCTGCTTCCTCTCCTCTCTTCCTCCTCCTCTTCTTCCCTCTTCCTCTTCAGTAACTTCTTCTCCCTCAACCAAGCCCTTACATTTGGTGCTCTCGTTCTTGTACTCAGCCTCCACAAATGGCAGAACATAATACTCGCACGAAAGACCTACAGAATCAATTCCTCGAATTCTAGAAAGCATTGCAAGCAGACCGGGAAACCCAGACATTACATCTCACCGAATTACGGGAAGATATGCAGGCGAAAAACATTCTTGGCACACCAAATTGTGGAAACACGCACAGATGCTACCGAAAAGATAGTGGGCATGTGCGCAGATATGATGGCTCAATTCCGAAATCTCCAACAGGCGATGGAGTTCTTGCAACCCTGCATGGCAGCAATGGATTCTGGACAACATTCAGCCAACCCCACCGACGTCCTTGGTCACTCCATCACATACTTCCCACCAGGTCGTTTCTTTACAACCCGATTTTAAGTTTCAATGTCCACGTTTTAGTGAAGGTGATCCGACCGATTGGCTGTATAATTTACAATTATACTTCCAATATCATAATACAAACTCACGGGATTTTCTTTTAATCGCTGATTGTCATCTTGATAGCCCGACGTCTCGCTTGTATCAAGCGACGTTAAGAGATAATCCTCACGTCACTTTTCCATTCTTTATGGATGCGATTAACAAGCGTTTTGGCCCCTCTGCTTATGAAGATGCTGCGGGTCTGCTCACGAAATTACAACAAACCACCACAGTGCTCGACTATAAGACTCAATTTGAAGATCTATTAACATGCGTACCAGGCCTCACCCCGGGATTTACCACTAGTATTTTCATCTTAGGATTAAAAACTACTATCCGTGGAACGGTAAAAATGCAACGAACCACCGACCTACACGACGCATACGCTATAGCCCGAATGGTCGAAGACCAAGAACTAGAAACCAAGACTACTCACCCTCATGGTACCCGAACTGAATACTCGCAAGTTCCACGGCTAACAGATAACCCGCCGCGCACAAACTTTCCCAGACTTCAATGGAGCCCACCGAACACCACCCGCACAACAACGCACCCACAACCACCTAAATACCCGATACGCCGATTGTCGGCAGCGGAACGACAAAGATGCCCGGAGCAGGGATTATGTTACAATTATAACGACAAATACTCCTTTGGCCATCGTTGTAAGGGCTCTGGCACATTTCTCTATTTTCAAGGGACGGACGAACCTGACGATCCAGACGAGAGCGATGAACCGATCCAGTGGACCATACCGGTTCCATCTTTTTTGTGCACTTACGGGAGATACACCCGACCATTGCCTTCGCGTCACATCATTCCTAGGAACCCAACCCCTCGAGACCTTAATAGAAAGCGGCAGTTCTCATGACTTCATCTCTGACCGTTTAGATGTACACTTACAACTACCGATCCTTTCTGTCCAGCCATTTCAAGTTTTCATGGGCAATGGAACGTCCATAACATGCCAAGGAAAATGTTTAAACATTACTATGCTCATTCTAGCACGCAGATATACTGTATCACTATATGTCCTTGCTCTTCAAGGGGCAGACATTGTACTGAGAGTACGATGGCTTCAGTCTTTAGGACCGGTCACCACCGATTACTCAACCCTTACAATGACATATAATACCGATCAGGGACATGTCACCTTGCAAGGACATTCACATATTGCCGACCTCGCGGTTTCATCATCGCAGATTACATGTTTAATGTCACTTCAAGCCTCGGCACTTTATACGATCGCAGATGACGCCTAGAACCCCTCAACTAATACCACGAACCAAAATGGTGATACCACACTTCCGCCACAAGTAAGGGACTTGTTACATCAATATCAGGACCTGTTTCAGCAACCCACTTCCATTCCACCTAAACGACACATCGATCACACCATTCCGTTAGTACCAGATACAAAACCCGTAAATGTACGACCTTATCGCTACCCACACTACCAAAAAAATGTACGACCTTATCGCTACCCACACTACCAAAAAAATGAAATCGAACGCTTGGTTATCGATATGATGGAATCGGGACATATCCGGCCCAGTACATCAAGTTTCAGCTCACCGGTCATTTTGGTTGAAAAAAAGACGGATCATGGAGGTTTTGCGTGGACTACCAAGCTTTAAACAACCATACTATTAAGGATCGATTTCCCATTCCCACAATTGATGAGCTCCTCGATGAACTGTATCATGCACGTTTTTTTACAAAACTAGATCTCCGGGCCGGATACCACCAAATTCGAATGGCGGATAAGGACATACGTAAAACAGCCTTTCGCACACACCATGGACATTACGAATTCACGGTAATGCCTTTCGGCCTTACCAACGCACCCTCCACTTTTCAATCCCTGATGAACTCCATTTTCAACTGTATTTACGCAAATTCATTGTAGTTTTTTTGACGATATATTAATAGTTAGTAATAATGTGGAAGAGCATGCCAAGCATATCGCCACAGTTTTTGCAACCTTACAGAAACATGTTTTAAAAATCAAATTTTCAAAATGTTTTTTTCTGCAAACTGAAGTAGAGTTTTTGGGTCATTGTATCACGAATGGCATTGTGTTTCCAAACAACACAAATACTATGGCAATCCAGCAATATCCTACACCCACTACACAAAAAATGTTAGAGCGTTTTTAGGATTAGCCGGGTTTTATCGAAAATTCATCAAGAATTTTTCTATTATTGCGGCACCTTTATCGGATTTATTAAAAAACACTGCGTTTGTTTGGAACCCCGCAGGTCAACAAGCTTTTGACACCCTTAAACAACTGCTAGTTTCTAAACCTATATACTAGCACTACCAAATTTTGATGAGCCATTCACAATCGAGACAGACGCCTCCAGAAGTGGCATAGGAGCCGTATTATTACAACAATTAAACCCAATCGCATATTATAGCAAGAAATTGTCACCACTTATGCAGAGGAAATCAACTTATGTACGCGATTGGGTTTAATTGTTGTTTAGAAATCAACTTATGTACGCGAAATGTATGCGGTGACAGCAGCAGTCGCCAAATGGCGGCAATACCTCTAGGCCACTCTTTCCAAATTTTAACAGATCACAAAAGTCTGCATAACTTACTTACCCAGGATCTTCACACCCCGGAGCAGCAGATTTTCCTCGCCAAATTAATAGGTTATGATTACACAATCAAATACAAAACTGGCAAAACAAATATCGTAGCGGATTCTCTTTCCAGATCCCCTCCAGAAGAAACAAAAATACCCACCGCACATAACATTAGCACAATGACGGAACCACAACTTTTTCGCCTCACTATTTCCGTCCCACAGTCGACCTTGCTGGACAATTTACAACACGAATATGCTACAGATCCATTGGCCCAACAATTGTTGGAAGACCTAGCAAATAACCCACAGTCCAGACCCCATTGGACCCGGAAAGGGGAAAATATTTTTTATAAACACCGATTGTATGTACCTAGGGATTCATCAATAGCAAAACAAATACTTTCTACCTCCCATAGCATCCCCTATGGGGGACACTCTGGGATCAATGCTACCCTACATCAAATCTAACAACAATTCCATTGGCCACTAATGAAATCTGATATTACTACCTACATAGCACAATGTGAATTGTGTCAAAAAGCGAAACTGTCGAATCATCTGCCCTATGGGTTATTACAGCCTCTACCAATCCCAGAACAACTATGATCATACCTAACGATGGACTTCATTACACAGCTGCCAACATCAAACCATTATACAAATATCATGGTCACGGTGGATCGTCTGTCCAGAGCCGCCCACTTTACCCCTATAACATCTCTATAGGTCCTAAGGCAGCCACAGCCTTTTGGGAATCAGTGGGGAAAATTCACGGCCTACCAACATCCATCGTATCAGACCGTGACAGTTTTTTTGAGCAACCTTTGGAAAGACTTATTTAAACTAAAAGCACGACACTGCACTATAGCACCGCCTATCACCCACAAACAGACGGACTCACTGAGCGCACAAACCGTTGTCTACAACAATACTTACGCATGTTCACACACACCACCCCAAAAAATGGTCGGAGTACCTCAGTTTAGCCGAATATCATTTCAATACATCAGTTAATTCCTCGACCGGCATGTCTCCCTTTGAATCCATGTTCTGTCGGTCCCCACCAGGACTCCTTTCTTACTGTGCAGGACACTCAAAGAATGAGGCCGTGGAGCTCACCTTACAAACACGGGACGAGATTCTGCATCAGTTAAAGGAGAACCTGCACAAGACTCTGCAATGCATGAAGACGCAAACTAATAAACACCGTACAGAAATCAGATTCCTGGCAGGGGACCTGGTGTTACTCAAGGTACATCCATTTCGACAGATTTCAATAAGACGGACACATTGCAAAAAACTAGCCCTGCGGTTCTACGGCCCCTTCCAGGTGGAGGAAGTCGTCGGAGAGACTGCATGCCGACTACGCTTACCATAGGGCAGCAAAATACACTCAGTGTTTCATGTCTCGCTACTCAAACCATTCAAGGGAGAGGCGGAGACTCAGATGACTGCTCTACCCGACCACAGCTACAACAGTATGCCCCTACACACACCATTGGCGATCATCGAAGTATGACAGCTAATGCGCAAAAACAAACCAGTCATGCAAAGGTTAGTCCAGTGGAAGGATCTTCCACTCAAAGACCGCACATGGGAAGACTACGATGACTTACCCGAGGAGCTACAAAAAACAGTACCAACTGTCTTTTGACAACTTCATCAACAGATCTCGAAGATCTACTACCTCCTACTTGGACCCAAACGAAGAAGCGCTATCACAAACGCAAGAGCAACCTCGCAGCTACCAACGCAACTACAAGTGAAGTAGATCTACAGGATCTACTCCCTCCGGCATGGATCCAAAAGGTGAAGCGCTCACAGAAGACATTTACACCAGATCTACGACAACAACACGACTACACGACAAAGATACGTTACTACCCGTTTTGAGGCTCGCCAGGAGAAGACGCAAGAGAACCACCACAACAGCAGCAACCGCCGGCCAACTCCACCCCAGCTAAGCTTGGCGCCGTCAGCTCTTTCCCAAACCCTAAACAAAGTGGCGAAGCAGAGTAAAACGATGCGGACATTGTTTTTATAAGGGCGAAATATTGTTACGATATCGGCACCTGGACGGCTCCTGATTTATTCCAGCAGGGTTTGATCTTCTCAGATGTTGACAAGTGTCGAAGCATCAGAAGGTTTTTCTTACATCGAGGCTTTTTTCCAGCCGTTAGATAAAAATAAGGAAATTAGATTAATACTTGTTTTTTGTTATTGCTGTAACCATCCAATTATGGGCCTATATATAGTAAGCTCTGTAATTACTTTGAGGTAAGGAGATTAATAAAGTTATTGAAGTTTCTTTCTTTCTTCCTGATCCTGCCTGCTTCCTCTCCTCTCTTCCTCCTCTTCTTTCCTCTTCCTCTCCAGTAACTTCTTCTCCCTAAACCAAGCCCTTACAGGCGGCCGGGGGAGGAAGATTTCCTCTGATACCAAGTTGTTACGTGCTCGGGATTGAGAGCGGTTGCAGCGTGGTATGGCAGAGACGTTCCCAAGGGAGGAAGAGGAGCCCCTCTTGAACTTCCGGTGATCTATGGTGGTCGGGGAAGGGAGGAGAGCGATCGGCGCGTTGATGATACCGCGCGGCTAGGGCGTCGGGCGGGGTTGCTGCGGTATCGGGAGAAAGGTAGAGAGAGAGAACTAGAGAGAGAGAATAGATTTCATTACTAATTGCTTGAACCCACACACATTGGTTCAGCTGGAAACCGGTCCAATATCCAAAATACCAAATGTCCTCCTCATTAAGGCTTAATACATGAGGATAAAACATTAAGCAAACATAAGGAAATACGAGTGATAAAAATAAACGGTGCTTTAGGCGGGTGCTTTAGGCGGGTACTTTAGGCGGGTACTTTAGGCGGGTGCTATGCGCGGCACGCGGCGCTTGTACGTCAGGCCCCAACGAGGATCCGTAACAAAATATCACTTGTGGGTAAATTGAAAGTGATGTCTGCTAGTGATTAGATTCCGTGAACAGTGAGATTAGGAAAATTAATGTTGTTTCTCTTGTGCTTCCGTAATGTGTAGTTGATCTCTTCCGAGAGACCGTGAAATGAAATTTTGTGTTTGTGAGATTTCGTGGATCCACCTTGAGTGATTGAAATTTCGTGAATCTACCTTGAGTGTGAGGGCGAGTGAATTTAGAATTGTTAGGTTTGTGGCTTCCCTAGAATGAGTGATTCCGTGGAACCACTTTCGTCTGAGTGGGCGAATTCTCCTCGGTGCCCGTGTGCGATAGCGACCGACCTCGGAGTGTGAAATCGAAGGTGACGAGGAATTCCTCGCGTGATCGCCATCGACTTCGAATACGGAAGGATGCCTCTTTCCGTGGGTAACTTGATTCCTCCCTTTCCTTTGTGCGTGTCTAAATTTTCTCTTAGGATAAATAGGTTCATAGTTGGGTTTTCGCTCAAATTTTGTCAGCGAACGCAACATCGAAATTCCAAACGGAAACGTATTTGGAATTCACGATCTTCGTTTTGCTACGACAAAGGGAATAGAACGAAAGTTGTGAACCTTTTTTTTCCGGAATTAAGGCCCCGTTTGGTGGGACTTATTTTCAGCGGTCAAGCGGTTACGACCGCATGTACCGAGCCTTAATTAAGGCCCGGTACATGCGGTCGTAACCGCTTGACCGCTGAAAATAAGTCCCCCCAAACGGGGCCTAAATTGAATCATTTTATTACGACATTTCATTTTTAACAAACAGTTTTTTTGTGCTTTCCAAAACCAAAGTTGTTTAACTTCAAGTCTACGCAACGCCGTCCTGCATCAAAAACCCAAAAGACTAAGACTCCAAATATGAAATACTTGCAACCTAAGGACTCCCAGTATAGATAGAGCTCCTCACTACAAGACAAAATACATAATTAATTGCGAATACGAGATAATCCGTAACGGCCGATGCACCTCTGCTCGCCAGGAATATACGTATCACAGATGAAATACAAATTTAGTAAATTACCTAAAGATATTTCATCGTTGCTCTGAACATCACTATGGGCTCTTATCGTCCATACGACGCTCTTAACTCCGCTTCCTGCAAACTAATGCAGGTTCCGGTACATGTCGGCCCACCCACAATCAATGATCCTCTTCAAACTTCATGTGTACGACATTTGACTGTTTAGGAGAATGATTGAAGAAACTTGTCCGTTGAGAAAGAAGTAGTGGTGAAACCGAAAAACAAAACTAATGTTTCGGTAGAGATGCAGTCACCGTGTCATTTTTTTCAAATAGTATTTTCGGCCAAACCACCATCACAACCTCCAGTGTGTGACCAAGTGTTAGTGGTCGCAAACACCCTTGCTAAAAATGAAGTTTAGAGACCGAAACGCTACCCCAAAGTTCAAACTCAGTTAAATGTTCTGTTTTTTTTTACCACGGTTTCGCATTGTCACTTCGGAAACGCCACAAATGTTCATACTTCATTTTTAGTGGAGTCACGATGAATGACTAGAGCCCACCTATAGTAAAAAACGTAGATACTAAATTGAAATTATCAATTTTTAGGAGTTTCGAGGAGATTTTACCTAACTATATCTCTAGCCAAATAGAAGATTCAGCACGCTAACTTTAGTTATGGCAACATTATTTTTCTAATTTCAAGCAACAAAACGAGCCAGGAGAAGCCGCTCCGCTCCAAACGATCCATAAATTTGTTTGTTGAACGGCTTTCGTGCGGCGGATTTGTAATGTTTTTGATGGCTATACGCAGGTCAAGAAGGAAAGGGTGGAGAGAGAGGCTCTGGGAGCTCTGCCCCTCTACCAACGCAGCATCCCTTGATATACTTTCACAGCTGTTTTATAATAAATTGACAATTTGATGTATTTTTTATGCACCGTACAGTATTTGATGTTTTTCTCCTAGTACTTGAAATGCAGCTTTCTTATCCTCCAGATTATCATGCTGATTAATTCTTATGCTTTTTTCGTCTTCAAACCGTTATGCAAATAACTTGTTCTGGAATTGTTTTACTAAATTGTTTTTTCATTCTATACAACTCTGTCATCATTGTTTTATCAAAGTATTTCTCTATTTAAAACTACATTCTCACAGGTATATTTCCACAACTCCACTTATCATTGCCACCGCCGAAATAAAAGGAGCCATAATTGATGGTGATGATAATGTATGGTGGTGTGGATTTTATACCATCAGAGTTAAGTTTTATTATTTACTTCAATTTTTTATGACTTTATTCTTTTTTAAGTTGTAGAAATTTTTTTTAAAAAAAGAAACAAGCATCATAATGTTGATTATGGGGTCCTCAAAGTTTCAATAGGATGAAAGTTGTATTCGGTTGGAGTGGGCAAAACTCTCCAACAAGGATGAGAGGTTCACAACATATGGATTGAGTCTTTGGTGATATTTTGGTGGGTTCAAATTCAAAATTGGTGATATTTGTGAAACAACTCTAGTAATGTGAAGTTCAAATTTCTTTTTGGCTGAAGAAGGATGATGTATGCCTCTCCCTCACCCTTCTTGTTGAAATTCCTGAATCAGTCCCTAGACACATACATAATATATACACACACATGCATATATATACATATGAGCCTTGATACGTGCTAGGGAGCAGTTGTATGCAGACCCCTTGTAATGATCCACCTCTCACAATATCAGGAATATTGTTCGCTTTGATTCATCCCGGCTTATAATGAGCTAAACGACACGGCTTTGCCATTTTCCATAAGTGTCCTACGAGCACATCTCGGGAGATCACCTTATTAGGATTACTCTCATCGGATCACTCTTAATTTTAGAGTTTCCAACACTAAATAAGTTGCTCTGAAAAGACATCTCTTAACAAAGTAGACTGAGTGGGTAGACACCAATAAAAATGGGTTACTTTACTCACGTTTGATGACGGGTGTGTGATGGTAATGTGAAACAAAGAAACTATAGAATACCACTTGAAAGTCTTTAATTCAAGGATAGCTAAGTCACCTAGGGGGGGGGGGGTGAATAGGTTATTGGTCTCTATTTGAGTTCGTTTAAGTTACTTCTTTAAGAGCTTTCGCTTTAAGTTGTTTTATGCTTTCAAGATATACACAACCTACACAAAGAAAATAACACAAAAAAGCACACAGTGATTTATAGTGGGTCCCCTAACTAGGGTACATCCACTTTTCCTCTCACATATCCAACTATCTTGTTGGACTAGACACTTCTCCAAACCTTGCTCCAAAGAGCTTACATCTCAGATCCCTCAGGATCTCTAAGTCTCCTCCAAGACTTACTTCTCAGGCCCAAGACCCTACAACTCAGTGATCCTTAGATCACCTATCTCAGGCTGTTAAGCCCTACACTCAGGCTGGGAGGACTTCCCTACCTCAGATCCACAAAAGATCCTACACTCAGAGAGCAACACTCTCCTACCTCAGGCTGTTAAACCCTACAGCTCAGATCCACACTTGGATCCTACAGGATGAAGGTGTGTTGGTGGTTACTCTTGACACAAGAAATGTTTCTCTGTGTCAAGCTTTTTGACTGAGATAAACTCAGACCAACTATGACTACAAAAATTTATTTCCTGAGTCTACCTTTACTGAACTAAGAAGTTCTTAGTCCTAACTTGCAGAATAATGTTCTGCCTCTTTCTGAACTGAGCCTGGAGCTCAGCCCTAACTACTGCTTCATAGCACCAGGGATTTTTCCTGCTGGAACTGTGAAGTTATTGCAGTAAATTTCTACTACCTGTGCTGAGACAATCTCAGCTCTAACTTTGCAGACTAAGATAGCTCTGCCTCTTTTTCCTTTCCTGGGCTGAGGTGATTCAGCCCTAACTTTGACTCCTGAGGAATAGTCCCATGAGTCTTCTTTCAGATTTCTGCTTCTTCAAGCTTTCTTCTCTTCACAGCTTCCATATAAAGATCTTCAGGTTATTGCTTGTATAGCTGGAATTGTTAAAGACCTGCTGCAAGGGTCGTCCCTTGGATGCTTCCTCTTTCCTCAGAGAAATACTTTGAACTTGCTTGCTAGTGCATGTGAGAATGACACCAGCTATCTTTCTTGAGATCACAGATCCTGCAGCTGGGGTTAGGTCTTGCCTGCTTTCTTTTCCTCAGAGTTTAACTTTGAACTTGCTAAAGTCGATGAGAAGACAACAGCTAACTTGCTCTTCGTCTTGTTGACTTGAGCTTCCTGTTCTTCAGCACAACAACAATGGTAGAGAAGAAGAACTGCCTTGTTACTTTTTCCAAAAGCTCTCTTCTTTTATTGATTTTGTCCCAACGGCTCTTGAGCAGTGGGCCCCACATAATTAATGGTCACCAACAACTTTGCTTTGACGCCAACTGTCGTACAATAGGTCCGCGACAACATTTGTCGCTTATTATAGCCATCCTTCCATTAATTTGAAATATGTTGACTTGCTAGCGTCATCAGCTGTGGACTTAGCCAAAAATCAAACAACATTAGCATAAGCATTGAGTGAGTAAGCATCACTCAACGCCAAAACACTTAGACAGATTTACTGTCTCTTGGTGCTGAGTGAGTAACCTTCACTTAACGCCAAACTACTTAGAATATAAATGTTTCTAGGAGTTGAGTGATTCAGTTTCACTCAACGCCAACCTTGCGTTATCAGCTTTCTGCTGCTTGGCGTTGAGTGAGTGAGCATCACTCAAAACACTTAGACAAAATTCTGTCTCCACAAGGCGTTGACAGCGTTGAGTCAGTAACCTCCACTCAATGCTTTTTGTCTTAATCAAATTTCTGTTTCTTCAGCAACTTAAGCATTGAGAGCGTTGAGTGAGCACGCCTCACTAAATGCTTTCTGTCTTACCCAATATTCCGTGTTTAAAAAAAACACTGGTCTTAGACTGTCTTTCTTAGTTTGATGAACTGTGAAGTGAGCTCGACGAACTTTGAGCTCAGTTCGACGAATTCTCAACTGAGCTCGATGAACTCAGAATCTCAAGCTCTGAACTTAGCTTGACGAATGGTGAGCTGAGCTCGACGAACTCTGAACTCATTTCGACGAATTCTGAACTGAGTTTGACGAACTCAGAATCTCAAACTCTAAGTTGAGTTCGTCGAGCTCAGCTCAGCTCGACGAACTCTGAACTCAGTTCGACAAACTCTAAACTCAGTTCGACGAACTCTGAACTCAGTTCAACTCACAGCTTTTGTTGTTGTATGGCGTTGAGTGTGTCTTAATCACTCAACGACAAACTACTTAGCCATATTTCTGCCTATAGCTGTATGGCGTTGAGTGAGTCAACCCCACTCAATGCCTGTGGACATAGCCACATTTCCATCTTGCCAACATTCTTCTTTACCTCTAGCGTTGAGTGAGCTTGCTCCACTCAACGCTTGTGGACTTGGCTGCATTTTCAATTGCCCCTTGACTTCTGACGTTGAGTGAGCTTACCTCACTCAACGCCTGTGGACTTAGGCAAATTCCTGCCTTTCCAGCAACTTCACTTTGTGACCACCTGTCACATCACTTAGACAATCTGTCTAGACTTGTTCCATAGAACATCCTGCACATAATGAGCTAAAACAACATCAAATACAACTATGCTCTTAGTGTTGATGGAGATGTCTCTTCAAATCCAATTTAGGGAACATTATGGGCAATGGACCTAATAATCTCCCCCTATTTGAATAAGGCAGAACATCCAACAATACTAAGAGGCATTGAAAGATAGGGGATAGATCTTAACTTTCTTCTAAACTAGAGTTAATCTAAAAAGTCACAACATAAAAATAAAGAAGAAAAAACAAGCAATCCAGGTGACACAAGGATTATAGTGGTTCCCCAAAACTGGGTACATCCACTCTTCTACCACCCTGGTAGGAATTCACTACAGGTTTTTGATCAGGTGCTCTGCCACCACAAGATCTCTTTCAGGTAGATCTAGAAATCCTTTAAGCTTTTGATCAGGTGCCTAAAAACCAATAGGTTTTTGATCAGATGTCCTATCACCAAGAGTTCACTTTTGAAGGGAGAGATAACCCTGTACACAGGAAAGGGAAAAGAAATGATGTTGTCTTCTCTGTCAATGTTCTGAGAGAAGACTAGTGGATTGTTGATGATGTCAAAGCTCTCTCTGAGATGTAGAATAGTTCAGGAGTGGAAGCTTTGCTTCAGGGTATAAGCCTTCAAGTTGATGTTGTTCTCCAACAAGCTTTTAGACTGATATTGATTGATTGTCTCTTGAAAGCCTGAAGCAGATGAAGAAGATGAAGTTGATTTGCTGTAAGAAAACTTGTAGCCGAGTTCTTCTTCTTGTGAGAGAAAAAGCCTTTTTGAATTTTCTCTCTCTATCTCTTCTATTCTGTCGAGTGCTGTATTACTCTACTTGTTTTCTGTAAGATATAATATCTGTATATTTAATGTCTGAAGAATTCAAAATATTTGAATTCTTTCTATCTTGGAATGGCTGAATCAATTCCCTAAAATGGAATCTGCCTTGAGAAATCAATTGACATTTAATCTCTGTAATAAGCCATATTTTATACTGTCATTCAAATAATTATATTTGATAAAAATATATAGCATTAAATCTGAGAGCTATAAATGCCTGCAGTTAAGCCTTAATTAAATCTGCCAGCTGTAAATAAATCTGTCTGAAAAACGACACAAGAATCGTTGATCTCAATTTTAAAGCTTTCTTCAAACTGGGTTCGGAGATCGTTGAACTCAGCTCGGAGATCGTTGAGCTGAGTTCAGAGATTTTGAACTGCATCTGAGTTTTACAGTTTTCTTTGAGCTGAGCTCAGAGATCGTTGATCTCCGCTCAGAGATCTTTGAACTGAGTTCAGAGATTTTCTTCCAGCAATTTTCTGAACTTCAAATATGAACTTCTCTGGAATTTTTCTGAATGAGCAGACCTGGAAATAATCCTATGACCCATGACTATACATTTTGGGTCAATCTAATATTCTTAATAGTGATCCTTGCCTAAATCAGAACTAGGGTTCCAACAATCTCCCCCTCTTTGGGTGATGACACTATTTACATAAAAATATAAAGCAAGTTTAAAATGAGTTCTTAAAAAACAGCAACAATGGTTCGAAATAAAAAATAAAAAAATGTGAACAAAAAACTTCTAAAGGGCTATGCAGCTGTTCTGTTGCTTGTCTTTAACTGAGCTCATTTCAGCATATCTGAAACATGGTTCCAACAAACTCCTTGATATCATCCCTCAGATTTCTGAATAATTGAAACTGCTGCTGCTGTAACCTCTAAAATAGTCTTCCCATATACAGCTACCCCTGCTCTGAAGGGTCTTTTCCTGAAATAAGAGGTTAGAAGTTTTGGACCCAGATTACCTTGAGTCCTGGTTCTTTTTCATAATAATCAGAAATAAAAGAATATTCAGGTTGATCTTTGTAACCTAATGGATGAAATTTTCTAGGAGAGATGAACCATTGGGTAAAAGGATTGACAGAATTTTGAGTTTGATTATAATTTTCGAAAGGATAAAAATTTCTGTTTTGAAATTTTGAGTTCGATGATTTATGTTGAGATCGTCGATCTGCGTTCGACGACTAGTATTGATCTCGTCGATCTCGGTTTACAGAGTAATAATGACTACTATCTGTGTTCCACGATCGTCGATCTCTGCTCGACGAAAAGTGATGATATCGTCGATCCCCTTTTGCTGAGTAGTTAAACCCAACCTCTGGGTTCAGATATCGTCGATCGTCGTTCGACGAGTAATACTGAGATCGTCGATCTTGGTTCGACGACTTATTTTGAACAAAAATTTTCTGAATATTTTTAGTTTGTTTTGGTAAAAATTCAGTTATTTTGTCAATTTATTATTATTTCTTTGCCTTTAACTGATTCTAATGAAGCTAATCTTTTTGAAGTAATTGTTAAGTCTTCTTTGAGTTGAATATTTTCAGAAAATAAATTAATTACTTTTTCTCTGAGAAGTTTTTTTTCTTTCTCAGATAGAATCAAATCATTGCATAAAATTTTAAAATCTTCTTTAAAATGTTCTGAAGAGAAATCAAAGGAAGAAATAACCTGATCCTCTTCTGATTCTGCTACTGATTCTTCATCAGATTCAAATTCATCATCATGACTGTTGCAAGATGCATTGATTACCATCAGGCAGAATTCTCTTGCTCTTGTCTCTTCTTCATCCTCATTTGTACAGGATGCAGCTTCAGAGTCACTTCAAGATTCAGCTTTACATGTTATTTCTTTTGCTGATCCAGCAGTCATTGCTGTGAGGGAGTCCCAGATGTCCTTTACTGAGGTACATTCAGCAATTTCCTGAAAAATGTCATCAAACATTGATTGAGCAAGAATGTTCATTGCTCTTGCATCAGCAATCTTTAGCCTTTTCTTGGCTTCTGTCCATTGAGATGATGGAACTGCATTCATTCTTGTTGTTTCCAATGGTTGATAAGGACCTGTCAAGATAGAATTGAAAATTTCTTCATCAATAGAGTTCATAAAAAGCCTAATTTTTGCCTTCCATAGTGAAAGCTTATCTAGATTGCACATAGAAGGACTGGTGCTTGAAAACTCTTCATTTTGTGCCATGATAGACTCTTAAGAAAAATAAGATCTATCAGATCATTTTGATTCAGGTATTAGCCTGTACAACCAAGAGAGAACCCACCCTCTGATACCAATTAAAAGATAGGGGATAGATCTTAACTTTCTTCTAAATTAGAGTTAATGTAAAAAGTCACAGCACAAAGATAAAGAAGAAAAAGCAAGCAATCCAGGTGACACAAGGGTTATAGTGGTTTCCCAAAACTGGGTACATCCACTCTTCTACCACCCTGGTAGGAATCCACTATAGATTTTTGATCAGGTGCCCTGCCACCATAAGATCTCTTTCAGGTAGATCTAGAAACCCTTTAAGCTTTTGATCAGGTGCCTAAAACTAATAGATTTTTAATCAGGTGCCCTATCACCAAGAGTTCACTTTTGAAGGGACAGATAACCCTGTACATAGGAAAGGGAAAAGAAATGATGTTGTCTTCTCTGTCAATGATCTGAGAGAAGAGTAGTGAATTGTTGATGATGTCAAAGCTCCCCATGAGATGTAGAATAGTTCAGGAGTGGAAGCTTTGCTTCAGGGTGTAGGCCTTCAAGTTGATGTTGCCCTCCAACAAGCTTTTAGACTGATATTGATTGTCTCTTGAAAGCCTGGAGCAGATGAATAAGATGAAGTTGATTTGCTGTAAGAAAACTTGTAGTTGAGTTCTTCTTCTTGTGAGAGAAAAAGCCTTCTTGAATTTTCTCTCTCTATCTCTTCTATTCTGTCGAGTGCTGTATTACACTACTTGTTTTCTGTAAGATATAATATCTGTATATTTAATGCCTGAAGAATTCAAAACATTTGAATTCTTTCTATCTTGGAATGGCTGAATCAATTCCCTAAAATGGAATCTGCCTTGAGAAATCAATTGACATTTAATCTCTGTAATAAGCCATATTTTATACTGTCATTCAAACAACTATATTTGATAAGAATATATAGCATTAAATCTGAGAGCTATAAATGTCTGCAATTAAGCCTTAATTAAATCTGCCAGCTGTAAATAAATCTGTCTGAAAAATGGCACATGAATCATTGATCTCAATTTTAAAGCTTTCTTCAAACTGGGTTCGGAGATCGTTGAACTCAGCTCGGAGATCGTTGAGCTGAGTTCAGAAATTTTGAACTGCATCTGAGTTTTACAGTTTTCTTTAAGCTGAGCTCAGAGATCGTTCATCTTCGCTCAGAGATCTTTGAATTGAGTTCAGAGATTTTCTTCCAGCAATTTTCTGAACTTCAAATCTGAACTTCTCTGAAATTTTTCTGAATGAGCAGACCTGGAAATAATCCTATGACCCATGACTATACATTTTGGGTCAATCTAATATTCCTAATAGTGATCCTTGCCCAAATCAGAACTAGGGTTCCAACAGGCATTATCATGATAGACAGAATAATTTTATGCAACTGTAGATATTTCTACACACCTGCTAGCTTATGTTATATTAATACAATGCGCTCTAATTAATTGTATTGACTTAATAAGTTAAGTCAATGCATCTTCATACTACTTGAGCAATTGCTCAAGTAATATGAACTCTCCTTTAAACCACTTAATATTTAAATGGAGCACCACTATAAGCACTTGCCTCAAAATATGTACTGACACAATCATGACTTGACATGTAGTCAGTCATTGCATTTCTCGTACTACTTGAATCTTTTCAAGTAATATGCACTGACTCAACATGACCTAGTTATGTCAAGTATTACTTCTATATCTTCCTCTTATGTATTGTCATACATCTCCTCCTTTTTGTCTTCTTCAATAGGCATATCTTTTGAGGGAGTAGAAAATATTATGGGAGAAATTATCTCTTAATCCTAGACAAAGTCCTATATTGATACTGCTAAGGAAATCATCCTAGTGATCAGTCTACTTGATTAGGAGTCATACCTTCTGTGTTGATACATTAAAACAACACAACATTGTAACATTTGAGCTTGCTGCACATATAGTTCCACTTATTGATGTTATATCAACAGAATCAGCATCCACCTATGGTGATATCATTGATACACCACATCACTGCAGCCCCTTGGCACTTGAGTGACCCATGGATCCACTTGAGCTGGCTAGTAGCTGTCTCTCTTCTCATGATCTACCCCTTTGTCTGTGCATTGTCCTTAAGACAAACTGATCAGCAATTGTGACAGCTGATCTACTGCAGCAGCTGCCTGCTCCCCCTCAACTGAGGCATCCTTTGTCAGATTCCTGGTAGACATTCTAGTCTACGCCAGTCTGGATACCACTTGATGGTCTTTATAGTCTTGATATCACATCAAGGACTTATCTATCTACAAGAAAAATAAATCCTGCAACACAAACTAGAGTTTGGAGCTTCTGAAGTTATCCTAAGTTCCACATACCCAACTCAACCAAGAGGGTGTTGAACTTGACTTCATCTAGTGACATGATAAACATGACAACCACTTGTCAGTCAGGGCAAACTCAGGATTGAGTTCTTCCTTATGCTCCCAAACTTATTGATACTTAATCTACATATGCATAGTCCTGCTATGACAGTCAGGGTTCCTAGCAACTTAGATTACACTAGTAGAATATTAATATAAAATAAATTCTACTTATCTGGAGGTTATGGTTATGATGCCATAAAATTTCTGTTTGACACTCTTGAGTTTGACGAATTACTCAGATTTTGTCGAGCTCCATTCGACGAATTCTTCTGATTTCATTGAGCTCCGTTTGATAAATGAAGGTGAATTCGTCGAGCTCCGTTCGATGAATGAATGTTATTTCATCGATCTCCATCCATGATGATGCTTAGCAACTCTCTTTCACCTTGCACAGTCTCTTTTTGCTGAGCCAGATCTTCTCCCTTCTTTAGCAACAGACTTGCCTTTGGTTTCAGCTTTCTGCTTAGTAGTACAAGAGTATTCAGCCCACTGAGTACAATCTTGATCATCATATTGATCTGCACACCTTATCACCACTTAATCAATCCCTTCTTGGTTTCTGAATAGACAGGGAGGAGCTGGTCTG
The DNA here is from genome assembly GCA_039513925.1 of Platanthera zijinensis. NCBI lineage: Eukaryota > Viridiplantae > Streptophyta > Magnoliopsida > Asparagales > Orchidaceae > Platanthera > Platanthera zijinensis. The sequence continues at coordinate 102,928,011 of CM077096.1, read as the reverse complement.
CTGTGATTCTCTTCTCCCCCTAGCTGATTGTAGATGATACCATTAGTGCAGCTGCCAACTTTCTCTTCTCATGAGGCTGAATTTTCTCCTGCAACTGCTAGACTTTAAGACCACTTGAACCTTGAATGATCTTTCCATGAACTATCCTTTCATCCTGATACCAAGTCTTTCTTTATTCTGCTATTCTAATAGGAATGAGCTGACTTGTATCAACAATAGCTGGAGCAATCCAGCTGTTCTAGTACATTGATTGGCTTGCCTTCTTCCAGCAGGTGTCATCACTTGGGTAGTTTCCCTCTCAGCTACTGCAATGTCCATGGGGACAAGCTGATTCTCAGCAGTAATGCTGATCTATTCTGTGCTGGGGGAACTTTGGGTAAGATTCAAGCTTGTCCAGCAACCTTGACTGAACATGCTCCCCATCAGTAGGAGTATCTAGCTTGACAATCTTCTCTTTGGAATTGGCACAAAGCCTGTCCATAAAGCCCAATGACTTTGACACACCTTGCTGCTCACAGAGGAGCTACTTGTGCTTTCCTCAAAGATGAGTACAACCTACTTATTGTAAGACCCCTTCCCCCAACCTTTACTCGGGTCGGGCTTGAGGGAATCTTATTGCCCAAGACATCCACCCAGTGCTCCTTAAGAGTAACGACCCACCTTATCTAAGCACTAGGTGACCTCCTTGCTCGGCTAGAACCACAACATTCACAATACATCAGAGATTTGCGGAAGCATTAACAGGGAACCAAAATATATACATAACATCATATATGTTACATGAGTAATAGGTCGAAGCCTAAGTATTTATATAAGCCCGTAGGTTGTTCAAGTACTACATATAACTCATCACTCTCTCTCATTATTTAGCTCGTCGGTACTCATGTCTCGAAACTCCGAAGACGTCGGGGGTGCATCTGCCCGAGTAGTCCTGACTACTGGTGCATTCTACTACAGCAGTGGGTCACTACAGTGCTCCATTTCCTGTGAATGATTATTTACATAACCGTTAGTCACAGAGCTAAGTAGAAACAAATCTCCTCCTCGGATCCATATCCTGGGGACGAGCACACACCCACCCAACACAGGTAGATAACCGAAGCAAGGGAGAGAGTTAGCACAACATTTTACATATTAAGCTAGGAGTAAAAGGGCAAGGCAACACAATATAACCGAAAGAGCAACAACAATAGTATTTGTTATAATAAGGGCTCCACTAGCACATCAGCACATCAGGTTTTTACAACCCGTATCCAATCGCAGGAATTCACTACCGCGTACACACCGCATGCGTTCACAATCGCGTACACATCGCAAGCTCTCACAGCCGTGCCAGACACCCTATGTCGACATAGTATGGACCGCTTTTGTTCCAACAGGGTAGCGAGCCCCGCAGGCCTCACCGATGTGGCCGTCGGTGATAGTGGCCAGTCCTGCCATTTCTGGGGGGTGATCGTACCGCACAGCCCCAGGCCCTGATGTACAACCCCGTGTACTCTTGGATGTGAGTGACATCCGATGATTCATTTCGGACGACCATCGGAGGAAAACCCAACGGGGAAAACATAACGGTCGCTCACCCGTGGTACCCATATCCCTTGTCGCCTTGAGTCGTCGACCTTCCCGCACCGGTACGAACGGTCTGCAGAAGGGACTGACCCGCCAAAATTCACCGCAAGCAATTTACAAGCAATCAAACAGTCGGTTTTGCTAGCACGTACCGGGTTTGTGGCAGCCTGCTCTACTATGCTTCAATCTTCGGGCAGTAACGCTCAGCTCAACTTTCGATAAGGAGCATGGGAGCAAATTATTTGAGAATAAACCTAGAGAAATACCTCAACTCCGGTTATCCCCGACTAAGGCTCACATTTAACAGACAATTGCTCGTCAGAGTAAGACCCGTGTTTATAATAGTAAATTGCAGTAATAAAAATGTGGTAATTAAAGCTGCTGATAATAAATGCTGCATAACTAAGTGTTGAATGAAATGTGACCAGTATGAAACTGGATTTGTACTAAATTAAACTTAACCAGTACGAGACTGAAGTAGTACTGAATTGAAAGTACAAAATTGAATTTGACCAGTACGAGACTGGAGTAGTACTGAATTTAAAGTACAGAATTGAACTTGACCAGTACGATATTGGAGTAGTACTGAATTGAAGGTATTGAAATGAAATGAACTTGACCAGTACGAGACTGGAGTAGTACTGAATTGAATGTACTGAACTGAAATGAATAAAGGAACTGGACCAGTGCAAGACTGGAATAATCTTAAAGAAAATAGTTAGTAGTCCAATCACTCAATCCAGGAGACTTCAGTTCCATTTCCATTCTCAGGATGCACATTCAGTTCCATCTCCATTCACAGGAGGCACATTTAGTTCTGTCTCCGTTCACCGGAGGTACATTCAGTTCTATTTCAGTTTTTAATAAGGCTTTCTTGGTGTTAGAAGCGAACTAAAACAAGCCGAAAATGGTATAACTGAAATTTTATTATCAAAAAAAGGTATCTTTTACAAAGGTATGGCCTCCCTTATATAGAATAGAGGAGAGAAGAGAGAATACAAATAAGAGATGTGGGACTAAAACTATACAAAAAATCTGGGCGGCTAGAACAACAAACCGGAACAAGCCGCGCGGTTAGACAGAAGGGCTAACCGCTCGGCCACTGCCAGAGAGAGAGACAAGCCGCCATGTGAGACCGTTAGACCGCCTGATCTCCTAGTCTCCAGTAACAGACCGCTAGACCGCTTGGACCTCAGACCTCAATACAGCAACCAAACCGCTGAAGGCAAACCGCCAGACCGCCCGGTCAATAACCCGCCAAGCCAGACTGACAGACCGCCCGGTCTCCAACTTCAACACTCCCCCTCAAGCTGGAGCATATATGTCGATCATGCCCAGCTTGTCACATATATGAAGAAACGAGACGGATACTGGCTTGGTGAAGGTGTCAGCCAGCTCTTTTTCAGACGTGACGAAGGGGGTGCAAATTTGTTCCTTCAGAATCTCTTCACGAATGAAATGACAGTCGACCTCAATGTGCTTGGTTCTCTCATGGAAGACTGGATTTTTGGAGATGTATATAACAGCTTTGTTGTCACAGAACATAGGTAGAGGATGGTTGTAGACCTCTCCTAAATCCAACATGAGAGCCCGTAGCCATTTTAGCTCACAAGTGGTTGATGCCATACTCTGATACTCTGCTTCAGCACTGGACCTGGAGACAACAGATTGCTTCTTGCTCTTCCAGCTTACCAGATTGCCCCCAACAAAGGTACAGAAACCGGAGGTAGACTTGCGGTCCCCTTTGTCATCAGCGTAACTCGCATCTGAGTAAGCTTCAACCCTCAGATGATCATTCTTCTGAAAGAGCAATCCTTTCCCAGGGGCTGCTTTGACGTACTCCAAGATCCGCATGGCGGACTGTAGATGGCACTCTCTGGGAGCTTGCATGAATTGACTCACCTTGCCCACAGCATAGGAAATGTCGGGCCTAGTCACGGTGAGGTATATGAGCTTACCAACCAGACGCCTGTACCGCGAAGCATCTGAAAGAAGAGGCGAATCATCTGTCCAGGTTTTGTCTTCTCCAACAGCCATGGGACATCGGGCAGGTTTGGCCCCAGTCAATCCTGCTTCTTTTAAAATATCAAGAGCATACTTACGCTGAGAGAGGACTAAAGAGTTGGGCTTCCGAGAGATTTCGATCCCCAAAAAGTACTTCGGAGAACCCATATCTTTCGTGACTAGATGTTGGCGAAGATGCCGCTTTGTCAAGGCTACCCCTTCCTGGTCATCACCAGTGAGAAGGATATCATCAACATATACTGCAAGAATCACCAGTCCCGAAGAGGTTTTGCGAATAAATAGAGAGTGATCAGCAGCGCTGCGAGCAAAACCAACGGGCGCCACGATGCCGCTGAACTTGTCAAACCAAGCTCGAGGGCTCTGCTTGAGGCCATAGATTGCCTTCTGTAGCCGGCATACTCGTGTCTCCCCCTGAGCAACATACCCTGGAGGTTGCTCCATGTAGACGGCCTCCTGAAGATCACCATAAAGGAAGGCATTCTTGATATCCAGCTGGGAAAGTGGCCAGTCTTTGTTGACCGCCACAGAGAGAAGGACCCGTATAGTGCTGAGACGAGCCACGGGAGAGAAGGTGTCAAAGTAATCAACCCCATAGGTTTGAGTAAAGCCCTTAGCTACCAGGCGAGCTTTGTAACGGTTTACAGTGCCATCTGGGCTAAATTTGACCACAAAGACCCAGCGACAACCAACAACATCTGTATCAAAGGGAGGAGGGACAAGAGTCCAGGTACCCCGCTCTGTGAGGGTCGCCATTTCCTCATCCATGGCCATCTTCCAGTGAGGAATGGCAAGGGCCTCCTGGTAGGAACGAGGTGTGGTAGTAGAAGAGATAGCTAGTGCAAAGGCCCTGCGAGAAGGGGTAAGACGATCATATGAAACAACAGTAGTAAGGGGGTGTAGGGTACACGTCCGCACCCCTTTGCGAAGAGCTACAGGAAGATCCAGTTCGGCGGGCTCCTCGGCATCCAGAGCATCCGTGGCAGAGAGAGCTGGCCCGGGAGGAGAGAGCGATGGCAGCGGAGATGAGGGAGATGGAGGCGGAGAGAGAGGCGGAGGGAGAGGAGTGGGCGGAGACAAAGGAGGGGCGGATATCGCAGTAGGAGACGAGGGAACGAACGGAATAACAGGAGAATCAGAGGTGGGGGGAAGAGAAGAGGAGTCATCCGAGAAGTAGGAGGCATTCTCGAAGAAGGTAACGTCAGCAGAGACGAACTGCTTACGAAGAACAGGATCAAAGCAGCAGTAGCCTTTCTGAGTGGCCGAGTACCCCAGAAAGACACATTTGGTGGAGCGAGGGGAGAGTTTATCACGGGTGGCAGATGGGGCATGCACAAAAGCAGTGCACCCAAAGATTCGGAGAGGGAGAGGAAAAGGGTCCTTGCCTGGATAAAGGATGGAAAAAGGGGTTTTTCCCTTGAGAACGGAGGAGGAAATGCGATTGATGAGATAGCAGGCAAGAAGAACAGCATAGCCTCAATATGAGCGAGGGACATGCATTTGAGTCATCAATGTTCGAGCAACATCGAGGAGGTGACGGTTTTTGCGTTCCGCCACCCCATTTTGTTGGGATGTATATACACAACTTGTCTGATGAATAACGCCATGTTGCACACAGAAAGAGGTAAAAGCATGACTTAAGTACTCTTTTGCATTATCAGAGCGAAGAGTTTTAATACCAACACCAAACTGATTTTTGATTAAATGATAATAGGAGGTCCATACATTAAAAAGTTCAGAGCGATCTCGTAAGAGATACACCCAAGTACATCTAGAAAAATCATCAATAAAGGTTACAAAATAAGAACTACCCCGACCAATAGTAAGGGTAGGAGCAGGTCCCCAGATATCGGAGTGGACTAGATCAAACGGACGGGTAGAGCCCCGACCCTGCTTCGGCGGAAAGGAGGAACGATGATGCTTGCCAAGTTGACATGCTTCGGAGTTGAGAGGAGTATTGGAGGGAGGGAGGTAGGGCAGAAGCTGATGTAGAAGTCGTGGTGGAGGATGACCGAGACAGAGATGCCACTGGAGAAGATCCGTACAAGAAGAAGAGAAGGCGGACAAAGCGAAAACGTTGTCGAGGAAGTAGAGGCCGCCGCTCTCAGTCCCAGTAGCAATCGTCCGCTGGGAGCCCGGATCCTGAAAAGAACAAGAAGATGGAGAACGTTACAGAACATTGAAGCTGCTTGCACAAAGAAGTAACCGACAACAGATTGCACGGAAACTTGGGCACATAGAGAGTGTCCTCTAGCCGAAGGGACGGAGTAACATGAACCACTCCCGACCCATGAACCGAGGAGGGAGAACCGTCTGCAATGAGGACCGGGGGCAACCGATCATGCTGTTCGAGGAGAGAGAAGCACTGAGGATTGCCCGTCATATGATTAGTTGCACCGGAGTCGATAAGACATTTACCTTGAGTGACCACATGGGCACTACCTGATGATGTGACCACGGAAGCAGACGGCTTGGAAGAGGAGGCGGAAGAGTCACCCGAGGGGCGAAGATGGGGATGCTTTGTCCAGCAGCGGTCAAGAGTGTGTCCGGTGCGGCCGCAGTGAGAGCAGAGGTAGCGGGAAGAAGGACGTCCGCCAGACTGATGATTGCGGCTACCAGAGCCACTCCGCTGAGTTTGATGAGCATAGTTATCCGGAGGAGAAGGAGCGGGCAGAAGCGGGCGCTGAAGGAGAGAGGTGACAGCGGCGATGCGAGCAGCGGTGGCATCTAAAGTAGGAGATTCCGCCTCACCCAGAATTTGTTGGCGGATCATGTCATAAGTGTCAGGAAGACGGAGCAGATAACACACAACCAGAAGCTCCTGGAAGTGCTTGTGTTGTTGAGCCAGATCCGCAGAAAAGGGGCGATTCTGAAGAATCTCAGCCCCAAGAGCTTGAACTTGTTGGTAGGCAGCAGCAGGAGACAAGGTAGGCCGGGCAAAGAGGTCCACATACAACGTATAGATGCGGGACGTCTGAGCCCCTTTGGAATACAAAGCAGCAAGATGAAGCCAAGCGACCTTCACCGTCTCATCATGACGGATGACGGGAAGGCACTCATCAGATAGACTGTTAGCGAGCCAAGTACGCACAAGAGCGTCACTCGCATCCCAGTCATCAAAGAGAGGTGAAGTGGTAGGAGGAGGGTCATCAACGAGATGGTGGCGTTTGCGTTGCGAGCGAAGGAGAAAGGTGAAAGAGACGCTCCAATCCGGGTAGTTGGATCCGACAAGCTTGGAAACGGTGCCAAGGTTCCCGGAAGGAGTAGGAGGTAGAGGCGGAGCCGGATTGGCTACAGGGGTGGCGGCAGGAGTGGTGGCAGTGGAAGCATCAGAAAGAGCCATAAGAGCAAACAACAGGAAGCCGCGCGGTTAGGAAACAAGCCGCGCGGATAGGCAGAAGAAGAACTGCAGCGGTCAGGATGTCAAACACCAGCGGCCAGAAATACCACGACCAAGCCGCAGTATCAAGCAGAGGGGAAGAAGTCGAGCGACAAGCAGACAGTTCGCTCGAACAGAAGCACAAGAGAGGGCAAGGCACACGGCGATAGGTCGCGGCGAACTAGGCGACAGACCGCAGCGAACAAGGCAACAGGTCGCGACGACCAGAGCAAGAGCAAACAGGAGGAGGCAAGACACACGACGATAGGTCGCGGCGAACAAGGCGACAGATCGCAGCGAACAAGGGAACAGGTCGCGCACACAGAGGGCAACGACAAGGAGACCGCGCGGACAGGGCGCAAGCCGGAGAAGCAAGGCGCGCGGACAGAGAGGGGCACAGAATCAGGAGGAAAGGATCGATTCCTCTGATACCATGTTAGAAGCGAACTAAAACAAGCCGGAAATGGTATAACTGAAATTTTATTATCAGAAAAAGGTATCTATTACAAAGGTATGGCCTCCCTTATATAGAATGGAGGAGAGAAGAGAGAATACAAATAAGAGATGTGGGACTAAAACTATACAAAAAATCTGGGCGGCTAGAACAACAGACCGGAACAAGCCGCGCGGTTAGACAGAAGGGCTAACCGCTCGGCCACTGCCAGAGAGAGAGACAAGCCGCCATGTGAGACTGTTAGACCGCCCGATCTCCTAGTCGCCAGTAACAGACCGCTAGACCGCTTGGACCTCAGACCTCAACACAGCAACCAAACTACTGAAGGCAAACCGCCAGACCGCCCGGTCAATAACCCGCCAAGCCAGACCGCCAGACCGCCCGGTCTCCAACTTCAACACTTGGGTTACACCCATTATTAAGATCCGATTATAATTTGGTTGCGCCTTATTAATCACGGCTTAATCGGATCAGAGGCTTATTAGGAGTTACACCCTTATTATTCGTCGAGAATAATTTGCAACTCACTACTCGTACTCTCACTTTCTGAGTGTGCACAAATCACCCGAGAGTCGAGGCGCTCAACAGTTTCTCGAAATCTCGGAATACCCGGAGCTCGGTCACTTGTCTCGACCATTCTGGTGGATAAGCCAATTTGAGCTTATTAGTTAAATTAGAAAGGGTGGTCACGCGCTCCAATTTTCACTTTCGAGGAAAATGAGCGTAACAAAAACCAACGCGACCCTAAGCTCCAAAAATTGAGGAAAGCTCAATTTCGATCCTCGAGACCCTAAATTTTGATACAATCTTTAAGGGGGTCTCATATGAGCCTAGAAAAATTTTCATAATTTTTCGAAAAGCTTTGGGTCTTTAATTTGGCCAAATAAATTTTAATTAGGCTTTTAAAAATACCAAAACACTTTCAAAAATTCTCAAAATTTTGAGGGGGAAGTCCTTATTATGGGGAACATTTCTCATGTTTACCATTTTGCCCCCAGGAGCTTAGATTTGGCCCAGAAAATTCCACAAGAGTCTGGTAGGGTTTGGTCTGCATTTAGCAGATCAAGCACATGTCTGCGACTGAGATTGAGCTGGACGGGTCAACGCGCCATCGATTCCCCACAGCGGATCAGCCGCAGATCCGCTGTGGGGGGGCACGGATGCGGAGGCAGGGGAGGGAAATGAGAAAATCCCCGCCGTCCATCTCATCATCGGAGATGGACGACGGCGATTTCGTCCCTGAAGAAGAAAGAGGTGGTGGCTTTCTGCCACCGCCTGCCGGCCGCTGTTAGGTGCCTGCGTCGCCCCCGATCGACTCATCGGGGTCCGTGAACTTCTGGGCGGTGGTCCGGCGGCCTGCCGCCGCCGGCCACTGCCGTAAAAAGAGAAACCGAGAGCAGGGTGGCGGTGGCGCTGCTCCCAGCGCCATCGCGCCACCGCGCCACCGCGCCTCTCCGGTGACTATACCAACCCCGCAACCACCCCCGGTCGGCACGCCGGGGGAAGGGCTCCTCTCCGGTGGTGGCCCGGCGACCAGTCGCCGCCGGCCGCTGCCGACCACCGCTGGAGCTAAACAGAGAAAAAACTCTGTTTTTCTCGGGTGTTGTCAGGCGGCGATTTCCGGCGGCACCCCGACCTTCCACCACCAGGGAATGTCATCCCCGGTGGTTTAACCCTTCCCCAGCGCCACTGCCGGCGCAGGGAGGGACTAAACTTTCACGTCCACCACCCGACCTGGACCTTGGTTCGGGTGGTGTTGGTGGTGCTCCAACCGCTGGGGGGGGGGTGGGGGGTGGGGTGCATGCAACACGTCAAAAGGGTGAGGGAGAAGGAGGGGAAGAGTTTCTACCTGTCTTGGAAGAGCTTGGGAGGGGCCAACTTGGGTGGCCATGCAAGGTGGCGGGGTGGTGGAGCTTGGGTTGGCCTTTTCCGGCGAGCTAGGGTTCCGGTGAGGGCTCCCTTAGCTCAGGCAAGCGAGTGTGTGGAGGAAAGTAAGGGGAGGGGGTGTCCTTTATAGGCTGGGGGGTTCCTTTTTCTTCCGCCAGTGGTGTAGGATTTACCCAAGAGAGGGAGGAGCTTCTCTCCTCCCCATTTCCTCCGGCTAGGTGTCAACATCAGATGGGGTGAGAGGGTCCACCAGGCGGCAGCCATTCGGAGGCAAAGAAGGGGTGGGCTTGGGCTTGAAGTGAGGAAGAGGGGAGGAAAAGAGGGGGTAGTGGGCTTCCTTGGTCCATGACCTACTTGGCTTCATGGTGTGGGCTGGTTTTAATAGCCCAAGGACACATATATGATTAGGTCCTAATTAAGCCATGAGGAGGAGTGAGTTCTTCCTTGGGTGAGGAATTTCAAAAGATCTTTTTAGGGGGGGGGTGGGGGTGGGGGGTGGGGGGTTTGACCAAAGTCAACCCTAGGGTGGATCCACCATGCTGGAAAAAGTCAAAGTAGGTCCAAGACATCGGGGTCGGGTCAAAGTTGGGGTGTCGTGTCACAATTAATGTGCGCACGCTTTTCGGTGCACAATTATGCTTGGTTTGACCACGGTTTGACCACCCGTCATTGAAACTGATCGGAACCAATTCCGTTGACTTTGTATTGACCATACGAATCCAATGTCACTGACCGGGATCGAATCAGAGTTTGTTTGCTAAGTATTCAAAATCTTGACGTCGCGACGCGACGCGCTAAAATGGTCAAAACGCTCATAATCATCGTTAGGCTTCAAATCACGACGCAACGAGTTCCAATGCGTTCGTATCAACTATACGAAGTCATATGAATTGACATAACTCAAATCAGAGTTCTCTATGTCAATATCCAAAAATCTCATTTTCGCAACGTTCTACGTGGAACAGCCAAATCCACCATATGACCTCGAAATTCTACGGAACGAGTTCAAGGCACTCGTATTGACTATACGAGGCTACAAGAACTGACAGAACTCAAAACAGAGTTCTCTAGCTCGATACTCTGCCTAGGGTTGTCTCCTACCAGGTCACGGGTAGAGGTTCAGGTTACTTTTATTGGGCCCACTAGGGTTCTGGTGGCCCAATAAAAGTCGGGATGTTACACTTGTCCTTTCTAGTTTTGCTGGTGTGGCAGCAAGACTTTGTCCAACCAGACATTCCTGCTGGCTGGATCCAGCTGATATTAACCCAATACTTGTGAAGTTTATCCTTCTTTAGGAATGCACACAACATTCTTATCCTTGGGGTATGAACCATATGATGACTTTCTTGTTCCAGTCCAAATTCTGGAACATCTTCTGTCCAAGTGCCACATGGGGGATAGACACTAAGACTAACCTACAAAATAGAATTACCTTACCTTAGGACCCCAATTGGTATTGGGTCCTAGGTTCCTGTTAGCATACACATGCATATGTCTACCTACAGCAGGCCTGTTAGGAAGACTCACCCTTGCCCTTTGCACACTAGGGTTGTGCCAATAATCTATGGCAAAGTGGCTCACTTTGCCACAATACCAGCACTCATGGATATTATACCTCTCTTCTGAGCAGGTCTGGCATAATGGTTGACTGTAGACTGAATAGAAGGAAGAGCAGCTTCCTTGTTCTTATTTCTTTCAGCCACAGTCTGACTGAAGGTAGGTTTGGCAGTAGAAGAACTTAGATTTTCTTGAAGTCTACCAACAATGGTCTTATTTGTGGAAGACACACTATTGATGGCTTTAGAAATGCCCAAGTCTGGCTTGCTGACAAACTTGCCCTTGGTCTGAGAGTGTGCTGGGAGATCTTGAGAAAAGGCCACTGCCTTACTCATGAGTGTGTGGGCTGGTGCACTAAATACAAATGATCCAGGATGGGCCAATTGAATTTCTTCATGGGGAGCCTTACAGGAACTCATTCCCCTACCCTTTCTTCTTCCATTGTAAGATACACTTGTATTCTTACAAGAAGAATTCTCTTTCTTATAGTGACCATACATGCAGTCCTAGTCATACCTATGAGAAGGGAGGATTACCTTATGAAAGGTTGACTGTGGCACTACAGGGGCTTTGCCTTTCTCTTTGGAAAGGTCAACTCTTGTGCTTTCCTTGTCTGCTAACTCCTTCTTACCCTTTTGGGAGGAGAAGGAATTTATCAAGGGCAGCACAACTTAGGCTTGCTGAATTCAGCCACAACCCTTCTCTCCTTTAAGAGTTTCTCTTCAAGATCCAAAATGATCTTGTACTTCTGGCTTATGGTCTTAATTTGGATGATTGAGACGACCTTCAGTTAGTTGACTTCCCTCACTTTCTGATCCAGCAAGGATGTTGTCTCAGACTGTTGGGCAACAACTAGCTGTAGAAAGATAATCTCCTCAGTCTGCATCTTGGCCAACTTCTTGCTTTTTCTCAAAGAACCCAAAATTTGACCATACTTGTCAATCAATTGATTGACATCTATCTCATATTCAGAGCCATCTTCATTACTAGGTGAGGATGCATCAGAATCTGGACTGGTCTCATGACCTGAGCAACTAGACAGAGATTGTACCTGATCTTGACCAGGCTGATCCTGGCAGGATACTTCTTCTGTCAAAGCCATCCCCTCATAGCAGCCACTGATGTCTTCATCCACCTCTGTATCACTTTCTGAGTGTGATAGAGGGGCTCTGATTTCTATCCTAATATTTGGATGGTCTTCATCTTTATCTGCAATAGCAGAAAGTAGCCCAATGAAGGCTTCTTTTTCTTCTTCAGGCTCTGATTCACTGTCTAATAGACTGACATTGCTGTCATCTCTTTCCTTCTTTGCCCCTTCCATGTAGGCAGTCAGTGAGTCCTACATTTCTTTAGCTGTCTGACAGTGAACTACTCTCATGATGGTTGAGTCATCCATGTCACTTACCATGATGTGTAGTGCCCTCTTGTCCATAGTTACTAAGATGATTTCATCTTCAGTCATTTCTGCATAACTCTTTGGAGTTTGAATTTTTGCATCTAGGGCAAAGACCTTCATGGGGGATGAAAGGTCCTTCTTGAACTCTTGCAAAGACCCTAGGATCAGAGGCTTCCATGATTTGCCTGATCCTTTCTTTTCAAGTCCCAAAGTTCTCCTTTCTGCAGTCTTGGAGCTCCATTCCTTGTGGTTCTCTTTTGAACCCACAAGTATAACCCTTTTAGCTAACCTTTGAGGTCTACTCAGACTGTTAACTCCTTTTTGAGCAACCTTCCTCTGATACCACTTAAAAGTCTTTAATTCAAGGATAGCTAAGTCACCTAGAGGGGGGGAGGTGAATAGGTTATTGGTCTCTTTTTGAGTTCTTTTAAGTTTCTTCTTTAAGAGCTTTGGATTTAAATTATTTTATGCTTTCAAGATGTGCACAACCTGCACAAAGAAAACAACACAGAAAAGTACACATTGATTTATAGTGGTTCCCCTAACTAGGGTAAATCCACTTTCCCTCCCACATATCCAACTATCTTGTTGGACTAAGCACTTCTCCAAAACTTGCTCCAAAGAGCTTACACCTCAGATCTCTCAGGATCTCTAAGTCTCCTCCAAGACTTACTTCTCAGGCCCAAAGCCCTACAACTCAGTGATCCTAAGATCACCTACCTTATGCTGTTAAGCCCTACACTCAGGCTGGGAGGATAGCCCTACCTCAGATCCATAAAGGATCCTACACTCAGAGAGCAGCACTCTCCTACCTCAGGCTATTAAGCCCTACAACTCAGATCCACACTTGGATCCTACAGGATGAAGGTGGGTTGGTGGTTACTCTTGACACAAGAAATGTATCTCTGTGTCAAGCTTCTTGACTGAGATAAACTCAGACCAACTATGACTACGAGAATTTATTTACTGAGTGTACCTTTATTGAACTAAGAAGTTCTTAGTCCTAACTACTTCCACAACAACTGTAAGACCCCCCCTTTTTTCTTTCTTTTTAGAACACCGGGGTCTTAGCCCAAAATTGCCGCTTCGCGGTGGCACCGACTCTATGCGCACAGACCTTTAGTTCCCCTTGTTCGGGCAGCTAGCTTCACTCCCAGGAACCTCCGTAGTGGCAAATGGAGACAGTGGGTCGGGCCCCCCACTCCTAGGCGGGTATCCACACTACCGGGCCTAGCCCTTCCGTACGCCCCTAGAAGAACACAACCTAGAGTATCCGCGTACTAGTGCTGGTTATACCCACCAGACTTTCTTTGGCTAAGTGTCCCACACCGCCGAGTCAACGTACCGATGTCGATGTGAATGACAATCAAATACCGAAGACCCACCACCTTATTCTGTACTCAAACCCTCGAGCCCTCGGCTCCCCGGACTGTCCCGTCCGTGCATCTACCTTCAGAGCTACCGTCTGAATGGCAACCAAACCAACTTATTCTACCTCCCTAGCTATCGGGGTGTGTGTATGTGCAACCCTAGATATTCTAGTTGCTCTTTTAATTTATTATTCCTACGGTTTACGTTAGCCCAGGACTGCCCTTAGTATTCCCCGTGAAGGGCTCTCAAGGGCACTAGGAACTATGATGGTAGCTGAAGCCCACTGTTCCCTTTCGCAAGGCACCTATTGTTATTGGTTAATCTCCCTTTACCCGATCCCTTTTAAATTACCTTGGATCTAACCTAGCGTATTGAGACTCTTCCTCTCCAACTGGGGTGGATGATCTTTCGTCGTTCCCGAACACCACTTAACAATGGCCAATCACACACCCTACCCATCCTGACTTCCAATAATGAACTTAACTTAACTTGCCCTATCCAAACAAGCAAGCAATCAAAATTTCATCTCTCCAAGTTCATTACCCACTCTAGTTCAGTTTATGTGGTTTTACTATATACAGACCATCCTAAGATACATGAGGTATATAAGGGGAGTTACTCCAAATTGTCTTCTGAATCTCCTATAATATTTACTGGAGGTCTATCATGACATAATTTAACTAAATCCACGATTTCCAAATTTTTCCTATTTATCGGGCATTTAATTTATTTATTCTAAGCCTCCCAATGCCCTAGTATGAACATGAAGTGCACTAATGAGCCAACAATAAATCATCATAAAATCAGTAAAAATCCTATGAGGCATTTAAGCAGTAATTCCAAATTTTGAGAAATTTCAGAGGTGTTTAGGCCTGTATTTCCTAATTTATCATTTTAGGCCACCTTTATTATATCATGAAGCAAGTACTGTAAATATGTACCCAAAAATCACAAGAAAATTACAGAAGCTTGATGGTGGCCTAAAACTATCAGAAACCAAGTCCCATGATTTTTCTCTAATATTTGGGCTCTGAATTTATTTTAATGTAAAATACTAATTTTCCTAGCTTAGTGAAGGAGGTACTATTTTTAATTATCTAAAAATCTAGAGAAAATTACAGGGTGACTATCATGGTTTGAAACACCCACTGACCAAAGTTCATAATTTTACAAATAATAATTGGGCATTATTTGTATTTTTGACTAAATATCCCAAATGGTAAGTTAAAGAAGCAAGTACCCAAAATAATCAGATAAAACTCCCAAGAAAAATACAAAAGGTATAACATGCTATAAGTTGCCCTAATCCAAGATTTCATAACTTTTCAGTGAACAGAAATTCCAGAATCATCAAAATAAATATCTAGGGCACAACTATAGTTGTGAATGAAGTACTGTATAAATTAACCCAAAAATCCCAACAAAATTATATCATGACCATTTAGACCAGAAAATCACCCTGCCCAAATTTTATTTGATTTGTAGTTCATATGTCAGCATAATAGTTCAAATTAAGATTGGTGCCCTAAACTGAGGTTAGGATTTTAGGTGGCCTAACTGTCTCCAAATCCCATAAGATTTTGTCCAGAGAACTATAATGGCCCTATGGTCCTCTCCACCAAATTTCAAGTCAGTCCAAGGTCATTTGACCCCATGACCTTCACAACTAACCAAGAGCCATCTCTAGGGTTTGGCCTTGGATCCTAGGGCAAATCTACCCCAATCCACCTCAAAATCCATGAGGGGGTGCTAGAGGGCATTCCTAGTCAGTGGTAAAAATATCAGCCTCTGTTGAGGTGATCTGACCACTCAAATATCAAAGTGTACTTTTAACCTAAAAACCCCTTAATAGGGCATAGCTTAGGGTTGTTTATTTCCTACCTAAAACATCTCAAAATGAGATGAAAATTATACAGAGCCTCATGATGAACCCAGGGACCACTCACCAAAATTTGGGAGGGTTTGGAAGTCTTTAGGCCAACCAATTAATTTTTCCTAAGATTATTAAATTTTTCTAAAAACTATAGAAAAATATTCTCCAAAAATTCTCATTTTTGGGCAGGCCCTAGGTACAGCTAGGGTAGACTCCCTGCCCAAATTTCAGATCATTTGGTCAAAGGATGAAGGGTGGGCACACCTTTTAGTCTCTGTCTAGCTCTAGGCCTAGATCCCACCAAAAGAGGTGTCCTGGTCAAACCAGTTTACAAAATAGATCCAAATCAATTTTAAAATAAAGTAGACCCATAGGGCTACAAATTACATGTTGACCATTTCTTCATAAAAAGCATCTAAGTATTTTTCCTAAATTTTCTAAAGTGACTTATATTCTAGTATAGAAACTCACATAAAATGAAAACTTAATTTAAACTACACAGATCTTGAAGCAAGATCTAAGGAACCTGGCATTGTCTTCTTCCTTCAGCCAAAGGCCACGATCTGCCTGACCTGGAACCACTTCCAAGCGCAGCTGCCGGCCGTCCAGCCCCCTCCCTGGTCGGCCACCGCCACCACCACCTCCGTTGAGGTGGTGGCCATCGCCGGGCGGCGGCGCGGCTGCCGGAGAGGCTTTTTCCAGCGAGCCCGAGACTTCATTTTTTTGCGGAAAAATCGGAAATAGAAGCTCTTCCGATCGGGCTCAATTGAGCCCGAATCTTAATCCTAAGGAAGCTAAGATCTACCCGTAGAAAGAGAGGAGGGGAGGACCTTGTTCGCGGGCTGGAGGCGTGCAGACCGTCGGGATGCCATTGGTGCAGTGGTGGCTGTTGGGTCCGGCGTTCCTTCACTTGACCCGTGGCGCTCTGCTACTTATATAAAAAAATTAAGTAGCGCCCTCTCCAACAGTCCGAGCTTTTGGTGCAGTTGGGTATGCGCTTGATCCTTCAATTGGTATCAGAGCCAGGTCATGGGTTCAAGACCGTGGGGCGCTATTAAATCCTGATTTTTCCCTTCTACCTGTGTGGGTCTGGTGGGTCAGGCAACCGTGGACATGTGGTAACCCCACCTCTGAGCCGTGTGGGCCATGTGGTAACCCCACCTCTGAGCCCACGGGTTGTGCTGGACGCCGGGGGGGGGGGGGATTGTTGGGTCCGGCGTTCCTTCACTTGACCCGTGGCGCTCTGCTACTTATATAAAAAAAATTAAGTAGCGCCCTCTCCAATAGTCTGGGCTTTTGGTGCAGTTGGGTATGCGCTTGATCCTTCAGTGGCGTCGCCGGAATTCTCAATAGCACAGTGAGAGGCTCGAAAACTTCAGGTAAAAGCTGGGAAAACCTCCTCTTGGGCCTCTGAGGGTGTTTAAAAGCTTGGACAAGGAGGGGGAACGACCAAAGCTTTAATGGCCATTATTGGTCCATTAAATCTTTGGTCGACCATGGTGGAGGGGGACTAAAACGGCTCTGTGACAGCAAGCTAACGGCTGGAAACTCCTCCTCTTCCCTAGAAGAGTTGGATCCAGCCGTAAAAGGGAAGGGGGAAGGGCACGACATCAAATGCCATTGATGGCCATGAAGGCCGGGGCTCGGCCATGGCCGTAACTGCTCTTTTTGCAAGGCTGTCGGTCCACGTGTCACAGTTGACCGGTCAATTTAATTTAAATAAGACTTATTAGGTCTTATTAGGAGAAAATGGCCCACTCCTAGACCGGCCCGGTTCAGCTGAACCAGCACCCAGCCCAAAACAATTCTGCCAAAAAAAAAGACTAAGTAAAATGGCGTTGAGTGAGCTCTGCTCACTCAACGCCATCCCAGTTACGGCGTTGAGTGAGCTCTGCTCACTCAACGCCATCCAGACTATGGCGTTGAGTGCCATCCGGATTATGGCGTTGAGTGAGCTCTGCTCACTTAACGCCATCCAGAATATGTCCTTTTTAAACGATGGCGTTGAGTGAGCTTAGCTCACTCAACGTCGTCCAGATTATGGCGTTGAGTGAGCTCTGCTCACTCAACGCCATCCAGACTACACTATACGGCGTTGAGTGTGGTCAGTGCACTCAACGCCGTTCAACTTATGGCGTTGAGTGCACTCAACGCACTCAACGCCATCCCGTCTGACAGCTTACGGTGTTGAGTGAGCTAAGCTCACTCAACGCCATCCAGTCTACGGCGTTGAGTGAACTCAGCTCACTCAATGCCAACCAGATGGCACCAGATGGCGTTGAGTGCAGTCTGTGCACTCAACGCCGTCTATCTTATGGCTTTGAGTGAGCTAAGCTCACTCAACGCCATCCAGACTACGACGTTGAGTGATCTTGGCTCACTCAACGCCATTCCAAGGTCACGAGCGTGACAGATCGGTCACGGGCGTGTCAGGCCCATGTTGAAATTTCTGAGCTCGCCGATCATCTTTCTGAGGTCGACGATCGTCGAAGGGGTCACGCCCTAGGTCACGGGCGTGACGGGTCGGTCACGGGCGTGACCACCCCTTGACTCGAAATCTTGGTCGATAAACCTCAATTCCGTGGTTTTCTAGGGTTCTGTTATGACAAAACCACTTCCAGGGGTCTAGTTAGAAATGGGATGTTACAAATCCCAATAAACAAAACAAAGATTTCGTCCCCGAAATCAAGGTTAAGCCTACGGGGCTCCTATCGGGAGAAAAAGGCTTGTAACATCCCATGAGAGTTGAAAGATTTACATCTCTACGTTACGTTTGCTATGTGCGGTTTAGAATCTAAGACCAATTTGTCCAATTGACTAGGTGCATACCCCAATAAACAAAAGATTAGCCTCTATTCTTGAAATTTCAGTCCTATTGGTTTAAATCAGGAAAGCAAATTGATTATCCAGAGGGGTTGTGAGGTATACCTGACTGAAAAGTTCTGGGTATTTTTGTCGCATCAAGTCCTGTGGCTCCCATATATGCTCCTCCTGCCCATGATTGTTGCACAGAACCTTGACTAACGGAACCTTCTTCCGTCGCAAGACCCGCACTGCCGTGTCATCGATCCTGATAGGCTCCAAGTTGACTGACCGATCCGAGGCCACCGGGCCATCTGCCGAGGAAATCAGCTGCTCAGGGCATAGCAGAGCCTTCCGTAGTGAGGAGACGTGGAATACGTCATGTAGTCCCGCTAACTCCGGCGGTAGCTCCAGTCTATAAGCCAAGGGGCCGATCCGCTCTAGGATCCTGTAAGGCCTCATATATCTCGGACTGAGCTTCTTCCACCTGCGAACCCGCGAGACTCCGTGCATCGGCCGTATCTTCAAGAAAACTCGGTCTCCCACCTGAAACTCCACTTGACGATGCCTCGCATCGTAATATTTAGCCTGCCTGCTCTGGGCTTCCAACATCCTGTCCCGGATCAATCTAATCTGAACATCTGTATCCCCCACAAACTCCGAGCCCAGTGTCTGCGGATCCTCATCCTAAACCCATGATAGTGGGGTCCTGCACCTCCTTCCATACAATGCCTCGTATGGAGCCATGCCTATGCTGGACTGATGGGCGTTATTGTACGAAAACTCGACCAGTGGCAGCAATCTCTCCCAAGGCTCGCCGCGGTCCAAAATACACAGGCGCAACAGATCTTCCAGTGTACGGTTGGTGCGCTCCGTCTGCCCGTCGGTCTGAGGGTGAAAAGCTGTACTGAATGTCAACTGAGAACCCAGATGGGCCTGGTCTGACCTCCACTCCCTAGATGTAAACCGCCCATCCCGATCCGAAACGATAGTCTTGGGCACCCCATGATAACGCACAAACTGCTCAATGAACCTCCGTACTAATACACTAACCGGAGCGTCCTTGCCACTGGAATGAATCGGGCCACCTTTGTTAGCCTGTCCACTATCACCCAGATCGAGTCATTTCCCGCACGGGATCGAGGTAGCCCATGTATGAAGTCCATGGCTATATCCTCAAATTTCCACTCCAGCTGCAGCAAGCCTGCCGGGTTCCTACACTCTGCCTTCACGAGTTGGCAGGCCTCGCAATGCGTCACAAAGTACGTAATGTCCTTCTTCATACTCGGCCAGTACATCGTCCTCTTCAAATATTTTACCATCTTGGTGATCCCCGGGTGTACCGAGTTTCGGCTGTAGTGAGCTTCCTCATGATGTCCTCCTAGATCTAGCCTCCTGCCGGTATGTAGACTCTGCCTCGGAAACACAGGAGACCATCCCTCAAAGAGTAATCTCCTATCGTGCCTTCCTCCAAGGCTCGGAATATCGGCTCAGCTCTCTCATCCAGCATCTGCCCATCTCTGATGCGGTCCCGGATATCATCAGTAGTAATCATCGACCCCAGGTACTCCATGTATAACTCCTGATCATCCTCAGACACTAGTGATATCTGCATCTCCTCGAATACTTTAACCAACTCCAAGGCCATCAGCTGCGGGCCTACTCCTGGCGTACTCGCTCTCCGGCTCAGAGCATCTGCGACCACGTTCGCCTTCCCCGGATGGTAGTGCATGGTATACTGGTAGTCCGACAGAAACTCTACCCAGCGTCTCTGCCTGATATTTAACTCCTTCTGGGTGTCGACGTACTTCAGATTCTTGTGGTCAGAGAAGATATCGCAATGTACTCCGTAGAGATAGTGTCACCAGATCTTAAGAGCAAAAACGACTGTCCCCATCTCCAAATCATGCACGGGGTAGTTCTGCTCATGCTGCTTCAACTGACGGGAGGCATAGGCTATTACGTGCCCGTTCTGCATCAGAACGGCACCCATCCCCTGATAGGAAGCATCTGTGTACACCTGGAATCCTTCCTTCCTTGACGGAAGAGTAAGGATGGGAGCCGAGGTAAGACGATCCTTCAGCTCCTGGAAAGCAGATTCGCATCGTGGCATCCAAATAAAAGGGGACTCCTTCGTCAGAGATGTAAGAGGGAGGGCAATCTGAGAGAACCCCTTTACGAACTTCCGGTAATAATCGGCAAGTCCCAAGAAACTTCGAACATCCGAGGCCGACTTTAGTGGTGGCCAATCCCGTACTGTCTGGACCTTCGCCGGATCCACTGCCAGATCTGCTCCATTGATGATATGGCCCAGAAAGGCCACCTCCTTTAGCCAGAACTGGCACTTGCTGTACTTGGCATACATCTTATGCTCCCGCAGCTTCTCCAAGGTCAAGGCCAGATGTCTCGCGTGCTCCTCCTCCGTCCTTGAATAGATAAGGATGTCGTCGATGAATACGATAACAAAGACATCCAGATACTATTCGAACACCCGGTTCATCAAGGTCATAAATGCGGAGGGTGCATTCGTGAGCCCAAAAGGCATCACGGGAAACTCGTACAAACCATATCTGCTGCTGAAGGCCGTCTTCGGGATGTCCTCCTGAATGCGAAGCTGGTAGTACCCTGACCTCAGATCCAGCTTTGAGAACCAATGGGCTCCCTCCAGCTGGTCAAATAGCTCGTTTATCGTTGGTAAGGGATAAGTATTCCGGACCGTCAACCTGTTCAGGGCCCGATAATCTATACACAGTCGAAGAGTCCCGTCCTTCTTCTTAACGAATAACACCGGAGCTCCCCATGATGAAGAGCTAGGCCGAACGAACCCGACCTCCACTAACTCCTGAAGCTGGCTTCGAAATTCCACCAAC
Source organism: Platanthera zijinensis (assembly GCA_039513925.1). Lineage (NCBI taxonomy): Eukaryota > Viridiplantae > Streptophyta > Magnoliopsida > Asparagales > Orchidaceae > Platanthera > Platanthera zijinensis. The sequence goes on along the minus strand of CM077096.1, from coordinate 102,906,831 downwards.
TCCTTTGGGGCCATTTGATAGGGAGCTCTGGATACCGGCTTAGCCCCCGGTACGAGCTGAATCTGAAAGTCCTTCTCTCAGTGCGGGGGTAGCCATGGTAGCTTCTCCGTAAACACGTCGACGAAGTCCCGCACTACTGGAATATCTGAAATGGAGTCCTTGGCCACGACCGCCTCAAAAAGGACCTGATAAACTTCTTCCCCCTACAGATGGGCCTTAACGGCTTGCACAGGTGATAATAAGGTGCGGGGTGCTGGTATAATACCTTCGATGACAATGAAGGAGTCGACGTGCCTCACGGTGATCCTCTTCGCCACGCAGTCGATCTGGGCATGGTTCCAGCACAGCCAAGTCATGCCCAGGATCAGATCGTAATCTGGCATCTTCAGAATCGTCGCTGGTGCCTCAAACGCTTTCCCGCCGATCCTCGCTTCCATATTGCAATGAGCAGATGTCATTATCTCTGATCCATTCGGTAGGCGCACCCTCATCATCTTCCCGGTGAATGGCTCCACACCTGCCAGTCCTTTCACAAAATCCTCCGACACGAACGAGTGCGAAGCACCAGTGTCGAAGAGAGTGTGAGCGGGCTTGCCGCTAACGAATACTATGCCTGGGGTAATTAAGTGTCTTAGTATTCTTGTTGTAGTTGTCTTCTCTTAATTTCTAACTAGGTTATGTCTAGAATACTAGTTCATATGAAGAAAACTTAAAAGTACTGCCATACCTACGATAACCTGCTCCGGGTTCCGGGGCTGTGTCAGGTCTAGAGCATACACCTGCTTCCTCTCTGTCCTGCGACCTCGATCCTGAAATCCTCGTCCTCGGTCCTGTCCTCGTCCGCCAAACTGTCGGGGAGGTGGAGCGCCCTGATGTGCTGGTGGGGGTGCTCGCCTCATATGGCAGTTCCTCTTGATATGCCCCGGCTGATTGCACTGAAAGCATACCGGTGCCTGCTCTGCTGTCCTTGGCATCTCCAGCATCTGTTAAGGCAGGGGAGCTAGTACCCCCTGACTCCTCTGCTCCTGCCCAAACTCCTGATGAGGCTGATCCCCGTTCCTTCTCTCCCCAATAACCTGGCCTCGAGGACGGTCTCTACGACCTCTAATCACTGTATCATCAGCCGGTCTCTTCCGGCTCTTCACTGTAAGCTGATCCGCTTCTCTCTTCTTAGCCATCTCCAGAATTCTGGCCAAACACCCCTCTGAGACGAAGAGGAGGGCCTGTCTCATGTCGTCTTGCAGCCCCTTATAAAACCTCCGGGCATAGCCAGCGTCGTCCAACTGATAAGCGTCCGCATAGCAGGCCAGGTGAGTGAACTCCTGATAATACTCCACCACAGTCCTGTTCCCCTGCCTCAATCGCAGGAACCTATCCTCCAGGTCGTCCCTCGCCGACTGAGGTACAAAATGTCCCAGGAGTGCTGCTCTAAACTCCTACCAAGTAATATCAGCATAATTCATCCCCGCAAAGGTGGTGTCCAGCTGAGATTTCCACCACCTCTTTCCGTGTGACTCCAGGAAGGAGACCGCCAAGGCAACTGCCTCCTCGGTGGGGAATCGAATCCCCGCAAGTGTCTCGTAAATGGTATCCAACCATTCCTCCGTACGTACTGCAGACTCCGTCCCCAGGTAGGATGGAGGGGAAAGTCCCCGGAAGACAGTCATTCAATTGGCCCCGGGGTTTGGTTGTGGAGTCGGGGCTTGTTGAGCTCTGAAGGCCTCCAGAATGGCCGTCAGTGTTTGCCCCATCTCCGTCTGCTGGACCGGAGCTGGAGCCGGCGGAGGCGGGACCACATTCGGAGCCTGAGGGGTCCCCTGCTGTGATGTAGGGTTCGTCGCAGGCTACAAGGAAAAATTCCACTTGTTAGAGAACATATGAATGGAATATAAGAAAGGGTAGGATGGACTTTCACACGTTATTTCCCTTATGGGCACACCACTGCTTCCGCTGCTAGTTTGTCCGCAAACTAAGCTCGCACGGGAGTGGCCCAAGGTTTGTGGACTACTTCTCTTTCGATCGAGGTCTCCTCTAATACCACTTGTAAGACCCCCCTTTTTTTAGAACACCGGGGTCTTAGCCCAGAATTGCCGCTTCGCGGTGGCACTGACTCTAAGCGCACAGACCTTTAGTTCCCCCTGTTCGGGCAGCTAGCTTCACTCCTAGGAACCTCCGTAGTGGCAAATAGAGACAGTGGGTCGGGCCCCCCACTCCTAGGCGGGTATCCACACTATCGGGCCTAGCCCTTCCATATGCCCCTAGAAGAACACAACCTAGAGTATCCGCGTACTAGTGCTGGCTATATCCACCAGACTTTCTTTGGCTAAGTGTTCCACACCGCCGAGTCAACATACCGATGTCGGTGTGAACGACAATCAAATACCGAAGACCCACCACCTTATTCTGTACTCAAACCCTCGAGCCCTCGGCTCCCCGGACTGTCCCGTCCGTGCATCTACCTTCAGAGCTACCGTCTGAATGGCAACCAAACCAACTTATTCTACCTACCTAGCTATCAGGGTGTGTGTATGTGCAACCCTAGATATTCTTATTGCTCTTTTAATTTATTATTCCTACGGTTTACGTTAGCCCAGGACTGCCCCCGGTATTCCCCGTGAAGGGCTCTCAAGAGCACTAGGAACTATGATGGTAGTTGAAGCCCACCGTTCCCTTTCGCAAGGCACTTATTGTTATTGGTTAATCTCCTTTGACCCGATCCCTTTTAAATTACCTTGGATCTAACCTAGCGTATTGAGACTTTTCCTCTCCAACAGGGGTGGACGATCTTTCGTCATTCCCGAACACCACTTAACAATGGCCAATCACACACCCTACCCATCCTGACTTCCAATAATGAACTTAACTTAACTTGTCTTATTCAAACCAGCAAGCAACCAAAATTCCATCTCCCCAAGTTCATTACTCACTCTAGTTCAGTTTCTGTGGTTTTACTATATACAGACCATCATAAGATACATGAGGTATATAAGGGGAGGTACTCAAAATTGTCTTCTGAATCTCCTATAATATTTACTGGACGTCTATCATGACATAATTTAACTAAGTCCATGCTTTCCAAATTTTTCCTATTTATCAGGCGTTTAATTTATTTATTCTAAGCCTCCCAATGCCCTAGTATGAACATGAAGTGAACTAATGAGCCAACAATAAATCATCATAAAATCAGTAAAAATCCTATGAGGCATTTAAGCAGTAATTTCAAATTTTGAGAAATTTCAGAGGTGTTTAGGCCTGTATTTCCTAATTTATCATTTTAGTCCACTTCTACTATATCATGAAGCAAGTACTGTAAATATGACTCAAAAATCATAAGAAAATTACAGAAGCTTGATGGTCGCATAAAACTATCATAAATCAAGTCCCATGATTTTTCTCTAATATTTGGGCTCTGAATTTATTTTAATGTAAAATACTAATTTTCCTAGCTTAGTGAAGGAGGTACTATTTTTAATTATCTAAAAATCCAGAGAAAATTACAGGGTGACTATCATGGTTTGAAACACCCACTGACCAAATTTCATAATTTTCCAAATAATAATTGGGCATTATTTGTATTTTTGACTACATATCCTAAATGGTAAGTTAAAGAAGCAAGTACCCAAAATAATCAGATAAAACTTCCAAGAAAAATACAGAAGGTATAACATGCTATAAGTTGCCCTAATCCAATATTTCATAACTTTCCAGTGAACAAAAATTCCAGAATTATCAAAAAAAAATATCTAGGGCACAACTAGAGTTGTGAATGAAGTACTGTATAAATTAACTCAAAAATCCCAAAAAAATTATATTATGACCATTTAGACCAGAAAATCACCTTGCCTAAATTTTATTTTATTTGTAGTTCATATGTCAGCATAATAGTTCAAATTAAGATTGGTGCCCTAAACTAGGGTTAGGATTTTAGGTGGCCTAACTATCTCCAAATCCCCTAAGATTTTTTTCCAGAGAACTATAATGACCCTATGATTTTCTCCACCAAATTTCAAGTCAGTGCAAGGTCATTTGACCCCATGACCTTCACAACTCACCAAGAGCCATCTTTAGGGTTTGGCCTTGGATCCTAGGGCAAATCTACCCCAATCTACCTCAAAATCCATGAGGGGGTGCTAGAGGGCATTCCTAGTCAGTGGTAAAAATCTCAGCCTCTGTTGAGGTGATCTGACCACTCAAATCTCAAAGTGCACTTTTAACCTAAAAACTCCTTAATAGGGCATAGCTTAGGGTTGTCCATTTCCTACCTAAAACATCTCAAAATGAGATGAAAAATTATACAGAGCCTCATGATGAACCCAGGGACCACTCACCAAAATTTGGGAGGGTTTGGAAGTCTTTAAGCCAACAAATTAATTTTTTCTAAGATTATTAAATTTTTCTAAAAACTATAACATTCTCCAAAAATTCCCATTTTTGGACATAGGTCAGCTAGGGTAGACTCTTTGCCCAAATTTCAGATCATTTGGTCAAAGGATGAAGGGTGGGCACACCTTTTAGTCTCTGCCTAGCTCTAGGCCTAGATCCCACCAAAAGAGGTGTGCTGGTCAAACCAGTTGACCAAATAGACCCAAATCAATTTTAAAATAAAGTAGACTCATAGGGCTACAAATTACATGTTGACCATTTCTTCATAAAAAACCTCTAAGTATTTTTCCTAAATTTTCTAAAGTGACTGATATTCTAGTATAGAAATTCACATAAAAGAAAAACTTAATTTAAAAAGCACAGATCTTGAAGCAAGATCTAAGGGACCTGGCATTGTCTTCTTCCTTCAGCCAAAGGCCACGATCTGCCCGACCTGGAACCACTTCCAAGCGCAGCTGCCGGCCGTCCAGCCCCCTCCCTGGCTGGCCAGTACCACCACCACCTCTGTTGAGGTGGTGGCCATCGCCGGGCGGCGGCGCGGCCGCCGGAGAGGCTTTTTCCAACGAGCCCGAGACTTCATTTTTTTGCGGAAAAATCGGAAAGAGAAGCTCTTCCGATCGGGCTCAATTGAGCCCAAATCTTAATCCTAAGGAAGCTAAGATCTACCCGTAGAAAGAGAGGAGGGGAGGACCTTGTTCGCGGGCTGGAGGCGTGCAGACCGTCGGGATGCCATTGGTGCGGTGGTGGCGTCGCCGGAATTCTCAATAGCACAGTGGGAGGCTCGAAAACTTCAGGTAAAAGCTGGGAAAACCTCCTCTTGGGCCTCTGATGACTAGCTTTAGTCATCATTTTTGGGATAATTTAGTAGCCTAAATGCCTAAGTTTATTTATAATTTATGCTTGTCATTTCATGTTTTAATGTCTTTTTATAAAATCCTATTTTTATTATAGTTATTTTTCAATATAATCTTATTATATGTATTATGCTACTATATGTATTAGATTATAATATAATTACAATTAGTGTTATGTTTAATTTTATGTTCTATGTTTAATTTTATGTTTTATGTTTTAACTTGTGTTTTACTTTAATATCAATATTATCTAATGTTTTATGTTTGTTATGTTTGCTATTTAATAATTAATATAATCCAATTAATGTTTTATGTTTGTTGTTTAATTTTATGCTACTATATGCATGTTATTTTATTTAGCTAATGTTTTATTCCTTTTTTTTATTTGTAGGTCCTTAAATATAAGTGCAACCCACATGATTTAGAGCAGCCCAAGCAAGCTCCAAACCAAGCACCATGCAGCCCACAACCTCCAAACCGAGCCCATGCAGTCCAAGCAAGCAGCCCTTCAACATGGAGCAGCCCGGCCTACTTCCATGCATCCCTAGCCTATGTTGGAGCAGCCCAAACAGCCCACAAGCCCTCTACCCGAGCCCTACTAAAGCCTACAAGCAGCCCACTTTATTCCCAACTCCACCTTTTGCATGGCCGGCCACCTTTCAACCCATGCATGCACTTTGCTCTCTCTCTCCATTTAATATATTACATGCATGAACCATTCCCCTTGATGAGGCCGGCCACCTATTTCATTTTTTACTCTACATTCACCCCTTCTTCCCCTCTCTCTCATGCTCATTTATTTCTCATTCATCTCCCCCTCTCTATTTTATATTTTCTTTATTATCATACATGAATCATCCCACTCTCTCTCCCTTCATTTAAAATAAAATGCATGAACCTTTCTCCCCCCATGAGGCCGGCCACCCCTTGGTCTCCCCCATCTAGAACCTTCCCCTTCATCTATAAAAGGAGCCCCTACCCTCTTGTTGAAGTTAAGTAGTTTTTGGTAGAGAGTGTTATGGTAGAGAGTGTTAGTAGTTCTCTTCTCTTCTTTCCTTGTTGCTAAGTAGATTTCTTTCTTCATTGTTGTAATAGTCCTCTTACTAGTGCAATATTATCTTGTCTTTATTTTGTGTACTTCTTTTTATTTAAGCAATGAAAACACTTTCTTCTTCTTTTATTTTGGTTTTCTTTCTTATCATGCGTAGCTAAATAATTTTTGTGCCCGATCGCGATGATCTTTGCGATATAATAACGTATCTTTATTTTTATGTTTTCCTTTGTAGTTTTCTATTTTTGATCCTTCCTTCAAATATCTCGTATCGACTCCGTATTTCTAGTATACGGTAGTAGATTCCGATCTCATATTCAAGTGGCCGAGAGGCTCGTGAATATGAAAGATCACTCAAGGAAGGAAGGAATTGCACGCACCCCTAGAGATAGGATGACGTAAATCCTCCGGATTGGAGTCAAATCCAATAGTGCAGGTCACCTCGATAATGTGACTTTAGGCCTTTTTGACTTGAAAGAGATTTCAATCGAAACGTCTATAAGTTAGGGGATTTAATGCTCTAGCGAGATTATTTCCTAATATCGGATCCGTCACGGTCTTAATAGATTTACAAATGCTAAACTAATTTCTTTCGTTATTTTATTTCAAGGTGAATCGTCGATCGAGCACTTTTCTCGTAATAGTTTATTTTCTCTTTTTAACTTAGTGTATTTTCATTTTCAAAACTCATTAATCGTTCGGTAGAATAATAGAGTCGTTGTGAGTAATAGTACTTGCCTGCCCCGAGTTTTTATACGACCTTGATATTTTTCATATCCTATGCTATATTTCGATAGGTACACTTGCCTTAATCGAGTATAGATTGGAGAATACGATTTTCTCTATCAGCCTCTGAGGGTGTTTAAAAGCTTGGGCAAGGAGGGGGAACAACCAAAGCTTCAATGGCCATTATTGGTCCATTAAAGCTTGGGTCGACCATGGTGGAGGGGGACTAAAACGGCTCTGTGACAGCAAGCTAATGGCTGGAAACTCCTCCTCTTCCCTAGAGGAGTTGGATCCAGCCGTAAAAGGGAAGGGGGAAGGCCACGACATCAAATGCCATTGATGGCCATGAAGGCCGGGGCTCGGCCATGGCCGTAACTGCTCTTTTTGCAAGGTTGTCGGTCCACGTGTCACAGTTGACCGATCAACTTAATTTAAATAAGACTTATTAGGTCTTATTAGGAGAAAACGGCCCACTCCTAGACCGGCCCGGTTCAGCTGAACCAGCACCCAGCCCAAAACAATTCTGCCAAAAAAAAGACTAAGTAAAATGGCGTTGAGTGAGCTCTGCTCACTCAACGCCATCCTTGCTACGGCGTTGAGTGAGCTCTGCTCACTCAATGCCATCCCAGTTACGGCGTTGAGTGAGCTCTGCTCACTCAACGCCATCCTTGCTACGGCGTTGAGTGAGCTCTGCTCACTCAATGCCATCCCAGTTACGGCATTGAGTGAGCTCTGCTCACTCAACGCCATCCAGACTATGACGTTGAGTGAGCACGGCTCACTCAACGCCATCCGGATTATGGCGTTAAGTGAGCTCTGCTCACTCAACGCCATCCAGAATATGTCCTTTTTAAACGATGGCGTTGAGTGAGCTTAGCTCACTCAACGCCGTCCAGATTATGGCGTTGAGTGAGCTCTGCTCACTCAACGCCATCCAGACAACACCATACGGCGTTGAGCGCGGTCAGTGCACTCAATGCCGTTCAACTTATGGCGTTGAGTGCACTCAACGCACTCAACGTCATCCCGTCTAACAGCTTACGGCGTTGAGTGAGCTAAGCTCACTCAACGTCATCCAGTCTACGGCGTTGAGTGAGCTCAGCTCACTCAACGCCAACCAGATGGCACCAGATGGCATTGAGTGCAGTCTGTGCACTCAACGCCGTCTAGCTTATGGCTTTGAGTTAGCTAAGCTCACTCAACGCCATCCAGACTACGACATTGAGTGAGCTTAGCTCACTCAACGCCATTCTAAGGTCACGGGCGTGACGGATCGATCACGGGCATGTCAGGCCCATGTTGAAATTTCTGAGCTCGCCGATCGTCTTTCTGAGGTCGACGATCGTCGAAGGGGTCACGCCCTAGGTCACGGGCGTGACGGGTCGGTCACGGGCGTGACCACCCCTTGACTCGAAATCTTGGTCGATAAACCTCAATTCCTAGGTTTTCTAGGGTTCTGTGATGACAAAACCACTTCTAGGGGTCTAGTTGGAAATGAGATGTTACAACAACAAGCATATATTTACTTGAACTGGAAGTGACTTGCAGAACAATGTTCTGCCTCTTTCTGAACTGAGCCTGAAGCTCAGCCCTAACTACTACTTCACAGCACCAGGGATTTTTCCTGCTGGAACTGTGAAGTTACTGCAGCAAATTTCTGCTACCTGAGCTGAGAAAATCTCAGCTCTAACTTTGCAGACTAAGATAGCTCTTCCTCTTCTTCTTTTCCTGGGCTGAGGTGATTCAACCCTAACTTTAACTCCTGAGGAATAGTCCCCTGAGTCTTCTTTCAGATTTCTGCTTCTTCAAGCTTTCTTCTCTTCACAGCTTCCAAATAAATATCTTCAGGTTATTGCTTGTATAGCTGGAACTGTGAAGGACCTGCAACAAGGGTCAGCCCTTGGTTGCTTCCTCTTTCCTCAGAGAGATACTCTGAACTTGCTTGCTGGTGCAGGTGAGAATGGCTCAAGCTATCTTTCTTGAGATCACATATCCTGCAGCTGGGGTTAGGCCTTGGCTGCTTTCTTTTCCTCAGAGTTTAACTCTGAACTTGCTGAAGTCGATGAAGAAGACAACAACTAACTTGCTCTTCGTCTTGTTGACTTGAGCTTCCTGTTCTTCAGCACAACAGAATTGGCGGAGAAGAAGAACTGCCTTGTTACTTTTTCCAAAAACTCTCTTCTTTTATTGATTTTGTCCAAACGGCTCTTGAGTAGTGGACCCCACATAATTAATGGCCACCAGCAACTTTGCTTTGACGCCAATTATAGTACAGTAGGTCTGCGACAACATTTATCGCATACTGTAGCCATCCCGTCACTAATTTGAAATATGTTGACTTGTTGACTTGCTGACGTCATCAGCTGTGGGCTTAGCCAAAAATAAAATAACATTAGCATAGGCGTTGAGTGAGTAAGCATCACTCAACGCCAAAACACTTATGACAGATTTACTTTATCTTGGCATTGAGTGAGTAACCTTCACTCAATGCCAAACTACTTAGAATATAAATCTGTTTCTAGGCGTTGAGTGATTCATCTTCACTCAACACCAACCTTGCTTTATCAGGTTTCTGCTGCTTGACGTTGAGTGAGTGATCATCACCCAATGGTAAAACACTTAGACAAAATTTTGTCTCTACAAGGCGTTGACAGCGTTGACTCAGTAATCTCAACTCAATGCTTTTTGCCTTAACCAAATTTCTGCTTCTTCAGCAACTTAAGCGTTGAGAGAGTTGAGTGAGCACGCCTCACTCAATGTTTTCTGCCTTAGCAAATATTCTGTGTTTAAAAAAAACATTGGTCTTAGACTGTCTTTTTGAGTTCGACGAACGGTGAAGTGAGCTCGACGAACTTTGAGCTCAGTTCGACGAATTCTCAACTGAGCTCGACAAACTCATAATCTTAAGCTATGGGCTTAGCTCGACGAATGGTGAGCTGAGCTCGATGAACTCTGAACTCAGTTCGACGAATTATGAACTGAGTTCGACGAGCTCAGAATCTCAAACTCTAAGTTGAGTTCGTCAAGCTGAGCTCAGCTCGACGAACTCTGAACTCAGTTCAACGAACTCTGAACTCAGTTCAACTCATAGTTTTTTTTGTTGTATGGCATTGAGTGTGTCTTCATCACTCAACGCCAAACTATTTAGCCATATTTCTGCCTATAGCTGTATGGCGTTGAGTGAGTCAACCTCACTCAACGTCTGTGGACATAGCCACATTTCCATCTTGCCAACATTCTTCCTTACCTCTGGCGTTGAGTGAGCTTGCTCCACTCAACGCTTGTGGACTTGACTGCATTTTCAATTGCCCCTTAACTTCTGGCGTTTAGTGAGCTTACCTCTCTCAACGCCTGTGGACTTAGGCAAATTATTCCTGTCTTTCCAGCATCTTCACTTTGTGACCACCTGTCACATCACTTAGATAATCTGTCTAGACTTGTTCCATGGAACGTACTGCACATGATGAGCTAAAACAACATCAAATACAACTATGCTCTTAGTGTTGATGGAGATGCCTCTTCAAATCTAATCTAGAGAACATTGTGGGCAATGGACCCAACACCACTTGTCTTTTGGCATTTAAATATTATTTTTACTATATTGAACGTAAATTTTGCGTTGCTACAGTAGCCCGTCAGTTACATTTGGAATTTCAGTTTTACCCCGCCTTTGCTGCTCCAGCCTGCCTGTTCTTTTAAAAAAAATACTCGCGGTAGAGGCCATGGCCAACGGCGGAGCCGGCGGTGGCCTGACCGAACCCCGCCGATGGGGTCTCCTAATGCCGACGACCCCGGTAGGGGGTAGGCCGGATGCAATCCGGCAGGGTGGAGGTGTATCCGAGGCCGTCATGAATCCAGCTGCGCCCAAGGCCACCATGAACGAGGGTGCTCCCGAGGCCGCCTCTCCCAATGCTTCCGGCGACGTCTTCCAAGCCCAGCCAGCCGTTGATGTTACAGAGCCGTGGATTCCATGAGCGGAGGTGGCGGTGGGTTTGGCTAGGAAGCGGTGACGGTGGCGGAGGTCGCGGCGGGAAGAGGCGGCGGCGGCTACAGTGTTGTGGAAGCCATGAAGGGAGGTGGCAGTGGAGGTAGGTTTTGCTAGCGCTAGGGAGGCGGTGGCGGAGGAGGCTGCAGACATACGCAACGGCAGTTCAGAGCCGGTATAATATAGTATTATAGAGACTAAATTTAACTTAATGATATAGTATAGATTATTAATCCAATAAATATTATTACTATTATTATATAGTACAGATTATTAATTGAAAACGGCAGCGGTGGCGGTACAGAGCCGGTATAATATAGTATTATACAGGCTAAATTTAACTTAACGATATAGTATAGATTATTAATCCAAATATTATTACTAGTATGATATAGTACACATTATTAATCCAAATATTATTATTATTATTATATATTATTAATTCAAATATTATTATTATTAAATATTAATTTTACAATGTTAAATTTAACTTATAATATACAAGCTTCTTCTCACGGGCTACGCCTGTGCTCGGAGCTCTCGGGCGGCCTTCGGCCGCATCTAGGCGGGTTTCGCCCGCCTCCACACGGGTTTTGTCTGTGCACAAATTTGTATCATTTTTTCATTTGATTTTTATGTCTTGATTTCGGGCACAAATTTCTGAATATGTCTCAGTCATATGTTTCTTTTTGCTTTAACTGTTTATTAACTACAATTATGTAAAAATTAAGAATGCAGTTAAGTAATTTTGACTTTAGATGACATTTGTATCATTCAAAGTTACTTTTTTGAATATGAACATCTCCGAACAGCTTCGTCCGTGCTCTATGCTCTTAAGTGAGCTTCACCTGCATCAAGGCAGGCTACACCCACTTGATATATCTATATACGAGCATCTTCGCACGGACTACGAATGTGCTCGATCCTCTCGGGCGGCCTTCGCCCGCATCCGAGCAGACTTCGCCCGCATTCAGGCGGGCCACACCCACGATGCAATGCAAGCTTTCTGAATGCACAACATTGGCTTTAGGCGGGCAAAACTTGCATTAATGCGTCCAAAAACCTCCCAAAAGCATCAAAGTTTAAGATGCATATAATTTGGTAAATGTGATTTTAATTTACAATTATGGTACGAGCACCTTCCAAAGAATATAAACATTTTAGCACGGGCTACGCTCTTGCTCCATACTCTATACTATTAGTATATAGTATAAATTATTATATTGTATGGATTATTAATTCAAATATTATTACTATCATTATATATTATTACTATCATTATATATTATTAATCCAAATATTATTATTATTAAGTATTAATTTTAAAATGCTAAATTTAACTTATAATATACAAGTTTCTTCGCACGGGCTACGCCTGTGAACGAAACTCTTGGCAGCCTTCAGCCGCATTCAGGCGGGTTTCGCCCATCTCCACACGGGTTTCGCCCGTACACAAATTTGTATCATTTTTTCAATTAATTTTTATGTCTTGATTTCGGGGACAAATTTCTGAATCTGCTTTAACTGCTTATTAACTGCAATTATGTATAAAACTAAGAATGCAGTTAAGTAATTTTGACTTTAGATGACATTTGTATCTTTCAAAGTTACTTTTTTTAATACGAACATCTCCGAACAGCTTCGCCCGTGCTCCATGCTCTTAAGCGAGCTTCACCTGCATCAAGGCAGGCTACACCCACTTGATATATCTATATACGAGCATCTTCGCACGGGCTACGAATGTGCTCGATCCTCTCGGGCGGCCTTCGCCCGCATCCGAGCGGACTTCGCCCGCATCCAGGCGGGCCACACCCACGATGCAATGCAAGCTTTCTGAATGCACAACATTGGCTTTAGGCGGGCAAAACATGCATTAATGCGTCCAAAAACCTCCCAAAAGCATCAAAGTTTAAGATGCATAGAATTTGGTAAATCTGATTTTAATTTACAATTATGGTACGAGCACCTTCCCAAGAATATAAACATTTTAGCACGGTCTACGCTCGTGCTCGATACTCTATACTATTATTATATAGTATAGATTATTATATTGTTTAGATTATTAATCCAAATATTATTACTATCATTATGTATTATTAATCCAAATATTATTATTATTAAATATTAATTTTAAAATGCTAAATTTAACTTATAATATACAAGTTTCTTCGCACGGGCTACGCCTGTGCTCGAAACTCTTGGGCGGCCTTCGGCCGCATTCAGGCGGGCTTCGCCCGCCTCCATATGAGTTTCGCCCGTGCACAAATTTGTATCATTTTTTCATTTAATTTTTATGTCTTGATTTCGGGGACAAATTTCTGAATTTGCTTTAACTGCTTATTAACTGCAATTATGTATAAAACTAAGAATGTAAGTAATTTTGACTTTAGATGACATTTGTATCATTCAAAGTTACTTTTTTGAATACGAACATCTCCGCACGGGCTTCTCCCGTGATCTATGCTCTTAAGCGAGCTTCATCGGCCCACATCAAGCCGGACTACACCCACTTGATATATCTATATACAAGCATATTCGCACGGGCTACACTTGTGCTTGATCCTCTCCGGCAGCCACCGGCCGCATCTGAGCGGACTTCGCCGGTATCCAAGCGGGCTACACCCACGAAACAATGCAAGCATTCTGAATGCACAACATTGGCTTTAGGCGAGCAAAACTTGCATTAATGCGTCCAAAGACCACCCTAAAGCATCAAAGTTTAAGATGCATAGAATTTGGTAAATTTGATTTTAATTTACAATTATGGTATGAACACCTTCCCAATAGGGGCGTAGCCAGAATTTTGCTTGAGTGTGGGCACTATTTTACGACAATAGTATATAAATATGTATAACAATAATAATTAAAAATTATTTGCTTTAAACAGTAATTTTAAAAGTACAATGAACTTCATATTAACAATAATGATACAAAGTATGTAATCTCACATTTAAGCGTAAAAATAAGAGCTACAAACTCCTTGATTATATTGGTGTTGAAGTCAAAAATGATCGAAGTCAAAATTGACTTCTGTGGAGTTCGGGGTCCCAAAAGAGGGGTGACCGCACACCTATTACACTCAAATGAACAATCTAGGCTCTAGACTAGGAATGTAAGGGGCAGACCTAAGGTCTCAGCGTAAAGGACCCACCGCATACCCGGAAGACTAACGAACTCTTCCCCTCCCAAGCCAAAGGCTGAGCTAAGACACCTTCGGAGGGCACTCTTGGCCGACCGTAACATCTAAGGAGGGTCTCAAGACCAACTCTCTCCTATCCAGATGTGTCTCCTTGGGTCAATACAAAACATTCCTCACCCGCCCTACTAAAGGCGCAACATCGCCGAGCAATTCTACGACAAGCTGCCCAACTGGGCTGCAAACAGCGCGACTCCGCTGCCCTAAAAGGCTATCAACAGGCCAACAGGGGCTTCCCGGCATAAACCTCGGGGCTCCCACGGGACGAGCGGTTCACGAGCACACCACTCGCCCAAGACGAAAGGAGTAAACCATACAATCACAGGACATCACAGATTATAAATAAATACAGGAATATAAATTCCATACATCGGCACGCAGGCCGGCAATATAAATAAAAATAGGTCTTCGAGGGCCGGCACAAGCTTGGGCTTAAGCCCGCTATTCCCCGCTTGGTACTGCAACACCTGTACGCCAACATCTCGACGAACGACTGCTAGCTGAACAACAGTCGGCTAACATAAGCTGGACAAATATATTCCGTACACCCCTTTTTCGGGGCTACGGTGCGCATTCCCTACAAGTAGATAATATCCAACTTCCTCGTAGTCTTCTCCGGGAACCCCAGAACATCACCTATCCGGCTCATACGTCCGGACGGGCTTCACACAGAACATCACCAATTCGGATAATACGTCTGAATGGGCTTCACACAGCATGCCTAAATCCGTACTCACACTTCCGGATACTAAATGCAATCAATAGCGGGGACGTACACGTCGACCCGTCGGAGAGCTCCCTTCCCCCACCCATTGGTGGAGAGGGGCTTCCATGCAAATATGTAAATTGAGGGTTTCACCTGCCCGAGAAGAAACTTCGTTACCCTTGACGCGTGTTTTGACAAAGGTGCCGGTGGCCGATCTCCCTTTTAGGCCGAGCCTTGCTCGAGGCGGCGATGGCGGTGGTCGGCCTCCCTTCTAGGCCGAGCCTTGCTCGAGGCGGCGATGGCGGTGGTCGGGCTCCCTTCTAGGTCGAGCCTTGCTCGAGGCGGCGATGGCGGTGATCGGGCTCCCTTCTAGGTCGAGCCTTGCTCGAGGCGGCGATGGCGGTGACCGGTGTCACAACCCGCATTTTCTCAGTATAAAAATACTATCAGAGTGAGAGAAAATACGCGATCGTGATGCCACGCCGTGCAGGGGACAACTGCAGACGTTCAGGCAACCCTGTCCTATCACTTATTTTTATAAAAAGACTATGAGTTATGTTTTAAAATATTGTTTTATTATTAGGTATGCTGACCGTGTCCCTCAGTCTAGTGGATCAACTAGTCCACGGGTTAGAAAGTATAGGTTTACACAGCGGAAAACACTAGTTTGCTTCATTTATCATCATATATGAGAATAAAAATTCAGCATAAAATACAATGAACATGTGACTTCTAGATTTACTATAAGTAAGAAAACAGTTTTATAGCCCTTAAAATAGTGATTTGATCTTTTGAAAAGCAAGCTAAAGAGTCATGTAGAAAAAATGCAGTTTTATTTTATATTAAAATACCTAACATGTATCCTAACATAAAGCATTCCCAGAGAGCAAGTACTAAGCTAAAAGTAAGTAAAACAACATAACTAGCAAGTAGTCTATCACAGAAAGTCTAAAACTGTGGGCGTCAACAGCTGACACGAACCCATAGAAAATCTATCAAGTCTAACAAAAGTCTACCTCAACACCCTGAGGTAGAACTAAAAGCGGTGGCGGCAACCCGCAACACCTGCAACACTACCCTGTCAGCTAACTCTGCTCCTGCCCTGGGCCTGAGGTATTCAAAAGAAGAACACCTCAAAAAGCAAGCTACAAGCGGTGCAAGAGTAAAAAGAAAGCTAACAAACCTCGAAACGAGCGAGGTAAAACAAACAGCTGCAAAAGGAGTCAGAAACATGGTATAGGAAATCAAAACATGAAAACTAGGCTAGAACAGTCTACTCAAACTATCACATCTACTATCAGAGTTCTACTTTATTCTTTTCTTCGGTATTCTAGTTATTCAGTATTTTAAATTGAGATAAATCGGCTCATCGGGACAGAGTGTTGTGCCGGGGGAGTAGGTCCACTACGTGCATAACCCAGCCTAAAGGCACTATGCCGAGGGAGAAACCCCAACGCACACAGTCCTACAGCTAAGTTAACATGCCGGGGATGAAAATCCACCACGCACACAGACTTCGCCCTAAGGCACTGTGCCGTGGGAGAAACCCCAACGCGCACAGACCATTTCAAGCTTTCTTCATTTCATAAATTTGTGCCGTGGGAGAAATCCCACGCGCACAGACCATTTCATAATTTCTTTAATTCATAACTTACTATTCAGTTTCTTTAGTTAATGTTCGTGCAATTAGTTCGAATTGAACGGACAATGCGACACGTCGACCGGAACGGTACGACAATGATTCGTGCGACTAAATATTTTGCACAAATTATAGTTGTCAAAACAACGAGACGATCGAAACGTCACGACCACTACGACACGTCCGTAAATAAGTACGGCGCTTCCGTAAACCGTTACGTTTTCGACGAGATCACTCGCGAAAATTAATTTATTCGCGAGGCGACACGCGCAATTTTTCTAGACGGCGAAACCTACGGAAACTCGTGACTTCCTAACGAATAATTTTACGCAAAATGTTACGATTTAGGAGCGAAATTAACGACGGAAGAAATTGACGAGGGAAACACCACTTGACTCGGAATTTGGTCTCCAATCTACTCTCCAACGTAGATCCGCCCAAAAGAAGACACGAGGAGGCGAGATCTACGAAAAACAGACGAAATGAGGTTAGGGCCGAAAAAAAACCATGGCGAAAAGGTCGACGAAACGGAAGAAACTCACCGCGATCTCGAAGCTCTCGCCGAGAGCTTTCCAACGCCGTGCTCAGATCGCGATTTCGTCCACCGGAACGGCGGTGGCGGCCGCCGGAAGATTAGCGAGCGGAAGGATTTCCGCCTCGGTAATGGCGAAGGAAAAACAAACGCCGCACAGGGGGGGCTGCTCGGTTCGGGAGAGAAGAAGATACTTTTTATAAAAATAATAATATTATTAATAATAATAATATTAATAATAATATTATTATTAATAATAATCATAGTATATAATTTATGCTAAGATAAAAACACCCAAAAACAAGGAGCGGGCAGAATGACAGGAGATCGGCGGAAGTCGGCGGGAATGGTAAGAAATTTCCTCTTTTTTTTGTTTTATATTATTTGAATTATTTTAAAAATAACGTTGTAGTGTAACGTTAATACGGAGGGCCTAACGTGCGCCGATTCGAACGAAAATCGCAGCGTAGGCGAATGACGACGCTACGAATCCAACGGCGAAGTCGGAATCGAATTCCGACGCACCGTTCTCGAGATATTAATTTCTAAAGCTAACGGCGTACGCAAAAATACACAAAACTTCAAACGCGCGCCGAGCCTCCAAAATTGCTCGGAACGCGACGAAATTTGACGAGCAAGTCTAAAATTAGCCAATCTAATTTCCTAACGTAAAATTTTCCACTTCCGGCTCAAATCCCAAAATTTGGCCTGTCAAACCTAGCGGACTCAAAACGCGCTAACGGCGACGCGCCGTCAACTCGCGGAAACGTAACGCCCTTACGTCAATATGACGTCACCGACATGATAAAAATAAATTACGAAAACTTGGGGCGTTACAGTCACCCCTCCAAAGAGGAAGTTTCGTCCCGAAACTTGAGATGTGGAACGAAAACAAAAAGAACAGAGGGAGTGACAAGCAAGAAAAAGGAATTCTCAAACAGACTACTAACCTGGAAATTCTAGGCGAAAAGCTGAGGATGAGATTCTCTCATCGAGGATTCCAATTCCCAAGTCGCACTTCTAGCATCCTGATTGCGCCAGAAAACCTTGACCATTGGGATTGTCTTCATTCTCAGCACTCGATCTTGCGATTCCAGAATCCGGACAGGTTCTTCGGCATAAGAAAGATTGGGCTGCAACTGAGGCACGGAGTCAAGAATTTGACGATCGCTACGAATACACTTTCGCAACTGGCTCACGTGAAACACGTCGTGAACACCCGGAAAAGAAACAGGCAACTCCAGTCTATAGGCAGAAACTCCGATGCGCTCCAGAATCAGAAAAGGTCCCACATATCTGGGATCCAGCTTATGGTTCCTTCCAAATCTCTTAACACCTGACATCGGAGAGACCTTCAGAAACCCCATGTCCCCAACTACAAACTCCAGATCAACTCTACGCTGATTAGCATACTTTTCATATCGCTCTTGAGCCAACTTCAGCTTTTCACGCATATGTGTCACTGAAATGCTCATTTCCTCTAAAGCTCCGGACCCAGCAAAGGCTTCTCACCAACCTCTGCCCAGAAGAGGGGAGTTCTACAACGCCTACCATATAAGGCTTCAAAGGGTGTCATCTGCAAACTCTCCTGATAGCTATTATTGTACGCGAATTCCATCAGTCCGAGGCGTTTATCCTAAGGTCCACCATGGTCCAGAATATAGCATCTTATCATGTCTTCCAAAATTTGATTCACTCTTTCTGTCTGACCATTTGTCTGAGGATGATAGGCAGTAGAATACCTAAGGTCAGTACCTAGAGCTCCTTGCAAGGTCTGCCAGAAACTAGACATGAATCGGGAATCTCTATCTGACACGATACTCATAGGCACACCATGCAGTCTGATAACTTCGTCCAAGTAAAGCTCTGCTATCTTTTCCATAGAATAATCAATCTTGAAAGGCACAAAGTGGGCACACTTGGTCAGTCTGTCCACAATGACCCATACTGCATCATGCCCTCGAGGCGATCTAGGCAAACCGGTTATAAAATCCATGGATATACTTTCCCATTTCCAACTCGGTATATCTAAAGGCGTTAACTTACCACCCGACCTTCTATGATCAGCTTTTACACGCTGGCAGGTATAACATTCAGATACAAATCTTGCGATGTCATTCTTCATACCTGACCACCATACAATCTGCTTCAAATCTCTGTACATTTTCGTGGAACCAGGATGATAAGCAACACTTGATCCATGCGCTTCACTGCATATCATTACCCGAATGTTCTCAATAGCGGGAATACAATATCTGCCGCGGTACTTTAGGGTACCCACGTCATCAATTGAAAAGTCAGGTAATTCCCCTTTCTCAGTCCTACTGTGGAGGTGCTGCAAATCAGGGTCATCTTTCTGATGCAGTCTAGTGAGAGTGATCCACGAAGGCTCTTCCACTTCCAAGCCACTCGGCGAAGCGCTATTCCCTACAGTTATATCCATGAGCAAAAACTCTTCTGCAAGCGATTGCACCGAGAGATTAAAGATATGTGCGGGCTTTCGGCTCAAGGTGTCCGCTACTACGTTAGCCTTGTCGGGATGATAAAGGATATCGACTTCGTAGTCCGCAACATATTCTAACCACCTACGCTGGCGCAGATTCAACTCCTTCTGAGTGAATACATACTTCAACTTTTGTGGTCTGTGTAGATTTTACACGAAACTCCATACAAGAGATGTCTCCACAACTTTAAAGCATAAACGACGGCCGCAAATTCCAAGTCGTGCATAGGATAATTCCTTTCATGAATTTTCAATTGTCTAGATCCATACGCAATCACTTTGCCGTCCTGCATCAACACACAACCGAGTCCAACTCGGGAGGCGTCCACATAAACATCATACTCCACTCCTTCTCTAGGCAAAGTCAATACTGGAGCAGAACACAATCTTCTCTTGAGTTCCTGAAAAGCTTCTTCACAGGCTTCACTCCAAACAAACGCTGCATTCTTCTGCGTGAGTCTAGTCAACGACGAAGAAAGCACAGAGAATCCTTCCACAAATCTTCTGTAATAACCTGCCAACCCTAAGAAGCTCCTTATCTCCTTAGGCGTCGTAGGCCTCTTCCATTCCAAGACTGCAGCTATCTTTGAGGGATCCACTGAGATACCGTCCTTGCTTATAATGTGTCCTAGGAATGACACTTGAGACAACCAGAACTCACACTTGCTAAGCTTCGCATACAGTTTGTGCTCTCTATAATCTATACACAGCCTCATTGTTCCATCCTTTTTCTTCACGAAGAGGACTGGTGCACCCTAGGGGGAAGAACTGGGTCTAATAAAACCACACTGAAGCAGTTCATCTAACTGAGAACGCAGCTCCTCTAACTCACGCGGAGCCATGCGGTACGGTGCTTTCGCGATAGGGCGAGTGCCTGGCTCGAGATCTATAACAAACTCTACCTCTCGCTCAGGTGGAAGTCCTGGAAGACTAACTGGAAAGACATCCGGAAACTCGCACACCACAGAAACGTCCTCAACCCGAGGCACAACAGGTGCAATTTCCAAAACAGAAACAGAGACAAGAAAAGAATCACAGCCCGACTCTAGAAACTTACGAGCACGCACCGCAGAAATGATTGGAGATTCTTGACGTGATATACCATACACACTCATGGGCTCGCCTTTGTCATCTTTGAAATCCAAGCGCTTTTGCTTGCACTGAATGACGGCATCATAGCTGGACAGCCAATCCATGCCTAAAATCACGTCAAAGTCTTCCAAGTCTAACAACTTCAAATCCGCAAAAGCTAGAAAATCACCTTGGAAGATAGGGCATTTTTGAATACCCTGACTTGACATCACCAACTCTCCTGAAGGGAATTTGACGTTCAGAGAAGTGTCAAGCTGGTCGAGATCCCACTGATGTCGGTCTACAAAACTCCTCGCTACAAAGGAGTGAGTAGCACCCGAATCAAACAGAACGTGCGCCCACTTATCCTTCACCTTAAATTCACCAGAGATCACTTGAGCCGATGATTGAGCTTCTTCCTTTGTCAGCACATTCAACTTTCCTTTTCCCTTGTCCATGAGTAGAGGGGGCGGCGGTAGAGTATGCAACGGAACTGCATGCAATGCAGGTTGGACCTGCGGGCAATTAGCCTTAATGTGCCCTTTCTGGCCACAATGAAAACAAGCTCCAGCCTTCTTGTGACAATGAGCCACATCGGGCCCGCTCCTCTGGCAATAAGTACAGACAAGGGTTCCTTTTGGTGCATCTTGAATCGTGTGAACCTGAGACTGCTTCTGCGCATCCCGCTTCTTAAAGCACCTTTCCATCGGGTGTCCAGGCTTGCCATAGAAGCTGCATACTTCTTTTCGATCTTTCTTCACCACAGGGCCAGACGCCCTTGCACCACCACTGTCATCAGACTTTCTCTTATCTTTCCTTGCCATCATTCCTCGATTCTTTGCATTTTCTATCGATTCAACCTTCAAGGCAGCTTCCATCACTTCTGCGAAGGTCTCTAATTTGTACGCACTTGTCAATTGCTAGATGTCAAACCTCAGACCACCCAAGAAGCATTTTACTCTGCTTTCTTCAGACGCTACTAGCTCAGGGGCAAAACGACTAAGCTTACTGAATTCGATCTCGTACTCGCTGATAGTAAGTTGTCTCTGCTTAAGATACAGGAAATTATTCATCAGACGGTCTTGCTCGACCGACGGAAGAAACTTCTTTCGCAACATACTCTTAAACGAATCTCACGTACATCCTTCTGTAAGGTTATCCTTCTCTTTGATCCACCAACTCTTCGCAAGTCCTTTGAGTTGATAAACCCCGATCATTACCTTCTGATCGGCGGAGATGCCAGAATAAGAGAACATCTCTTCGATGGCTATGACCCAATCATCTAACGCCATGAAGTCTGTCTTACCATCATAGGTAGGGGGTCCCAAATGCTGGAAATGAGAAATGAAATTCATCGCTGGAGGCAGTACAACTGGGGGTACTAACGCAGTAGGAGTAGGGACAGCTTGTTCTACGACAGGGTCCTACGCTATAGGCTGCTGCTTAGTAGCGACAGCTAATAACGACTGAATCTGTGACTGCATGTCCAACATCTGTCTTGTCAAGGCCTCATTACTTTGACGCAATCCTTCGATCACTGCTTCACTCTGAGCACCGGAAGACTCACCCTCAGACTGGGGAGTCGATCTCGTCGCAATACGCTTTGCCGGCATTTCTACGGAACAAACATACTACAACTAATACCTAGTTTAAGACACCTAAGCTAGAAACTCAGATTTCCTAACTTAGATCAGATCGGAATAAACAGATACTTGCTCTAGTTGTTACCTTGCTCTGGGAATCAATAAATGATGTTATGCTCTCACTAACACTTGTGATAATGATATGAATGCATAAATGATCAAATTTTTTTTTTTATAATCATGTGTGTACATATGTCATCATGTAGATCTTTAACTTGGCACGTGTGCTTATGCAATGATATGTTATGTATGAAGTGTTATGCATTCTAAAAAGGCCCTAGTGCATGTTATGAGCGGCGTACACATACAATATTATGCATCCCATACTACATAATATTGTATGCAACGAAAAGGTAAAACGTGCTAATGGGCATCCATGTAATGGTGGTTATGCATCTCATACTACATAACCGTTACATGTTGCCACCTATGGTGGATCCATATACAAACACATATTATGCATCACATACTACATAATATGCCTCGTATACTTCTTATTATGCTATGAGTGTAGTGTTCATGCTTCCATCAAGATCTACGGATGACATATCGGTGTGTGTATGCAATGAAATGAAACTCAACGCTGGAGGTTTTGCTTAAGGAAAAGTTGTTCGACTGTCTTGTCAAACCAACCACCCCTCTTGCAAAACCTCCCTCTGATACCAACTGTCACAACCCGCATTTTCTCAGTATAAAAATACTATCAGAGTGAGAGAAAATACGCGATCGTGATGTCACGCCGTGCAGGGGACAACTGCAGACGTTCAGGCAACCCTGTCCTATCACTTATTTTTTATAAAAAGACTATGGGTTATGTTTTAAAATATTGTTTTATTATTAGTTATGCTGACCGTGTCCCTCAGTCTAGTGGATCAACTAGTCCACGAGTTAGAAAGTATAGGTTTACACAGCGGAAAACACTAGTTTGCTTCATTTATCATCCTATATGAGAATAAAAATTCAGCATAAAATACAATGAACATGTGACTTCTAGATTTACCTGAGCTGAGAAAATCTCAGCTCTAACTTTGCAGACTAAGATAGCTCTTCCTCTTCTTCTTTTTCTGGGCTGAGGTGATTCAACCCTAACTTTAACTCCTGAGGAATAGTCCCCTGAGTCTTCTTTCAGATTTCTGTTTCTTCAAGCTTTCTTCTCTTCACAGCTTCCAAATAAATATCTTCAGGTTATTGCTTGTATAGCTGGAACTGTGAAGGACCTGCAACAAGGGTCAGCCCTTGGTTGCTTCCTCTTTCCTCAGAGAGATACTCTGAACTTGCTTGCTGGTGCAGGTGAGAATGGCTCAAGCTATCTTTCTTGAGATCACATATCCTGCAGCTGGGGTTAGGCCTTGGCTGCTTTCTTTTCCTCAGAGTTTAACTCTGAACTTGCTGAAGTCGATGAAGAAGACAACAACTAACTTGCTCTTCGTCTTGTTGACTTGAGCTTCCTGTTCTTCAGCACAACAGAATTGGCGGAGAAGAAGAACTGCCTTGTTACTTTTTCCAAAAACTCTCTTCTTTTATTGATTTTGTCCAAACGGCTCTTGAGTAGTGGACCCCACATAATTAATGGCCACCAGCAACTTTGCTTTGACGCCAATTATAGTACAGTAGGTCTGCGACAACATTTATCGCATACTGTAGCCATCCCGTCACTAATTTGAAATATGTTGACTTGTTGACTTGCTGACGTCATCAGCTGTGGGCTTAGCCAAAAATAAAATAACATTAGCATAGGCGTTGAGTGAGTAAGCATCACTCAACGCCAAAACACTTATGACAGATTTACTTTATCTTGGCATTGAGTGAGTAACCTTCACTCAATGCCAAACTACTTAGAATATAAATCTGTTTCTAGGCATTGAGTGATTCATCTTCACTCAACACCAACCTTGCTTTATCAGGTTTCTGCTGCTTGACGTTGAGTGAGTGATCATCACCCAACGGTAAAACACTTAGACAAAATTTTGTCTCTACAAGGCGTTGACAGCGTTGACTCAGTAATCTCAACTCAATGCTTTTTGCCTTAACCAAATTTCTGCTTCTTCAGCAACTTAAGCGTTGAGAGAGTTGAGTGAGCACGCCTCACTCAATGTTTTCTGCCTTAGCAAATATTCTGTGTTTAAAAAAAACATTGGTCTTAGACTGTCTTTTTGAGTTCGACGAACGGTGAAGTGAGCTCGACGAACTTTGAGCTCAGTTCGACGAATTCTCAACTGAGCTCGACAAACTCATAATCTTAAGCTATGGGCTTAGCTCGACGAATGGTGAGCTGAGCTCGATGAACTCTGAACTCAGTTCGACGAATTATGAACTGAGTTCGACGAGCTCAGAATCTCAAACTCTAAGTTGAGTTCGTCAAGCTGAGCTCAGCTCGACGAACTCTGAACTCAGTTCAACGAACTCTGAACTCAGTTCAACTCATAGTTTTTTTTGTTGTATGGCATTGAGTGTGTCTTCATCACTCAACGCCAAACTATTTAGCCATATTTCTGCCTATAGCTGTATGGCGTTGAGTGAGTCAACCTCACTCAACGTCTGTGGACATAGCCACATTTCCATCTTGCCAACATTCTTCCTTACCTCTGGCGTTGAGTGAGCTTGCTCCACTCAACGTTTGTGGACTTGACTGCATTTTCAATTGCCCCTTAACTTCTGGCGTTTAGTGAGCTTACCTCTCTCAACGCCTGTGGACTTAGGCAAATTATTCCTGTCTTTCCAGCATCTTCACTTTGTGACCACCTGTCACATCACTTAGATAATCTGTCTAGACTTGTTCCATGGAACGTACTGCACATGATGAGCTAAAACAACATCAAATACAACTATGCTCTTAGTGTTGATGGAGATGCCTCTTCAAATCTAATCTAGAGAACATTGTGGGCAATGGACCCAACACCACTTGTCTTTTGGCATTTAAATATTATTTTTACTATATTGAACGTAAATTTTGCGTTGCTACAGTAGCCCGTCAGTTACATTTGGAATTTCAGTTTTACCCCGCCTTTGCTGCTCCAGCCTGCCTATTCTTTTAAAAAAATACTCGCGGTAGAGGCCATGGCCAACGGCGGAGCCGGCGGTGGCCTGACCGAACCCCGCCGATGGGGTCTCCTTATGCCGACGACCCCGGTAGGGGGTAGGACGGATGCAATCCGGCAGGGTGGAGGTGTATCCGAGGCCGTCATGAATCCAGCTGCGCCCAAGGCCACCATGAACGAGGGTGCTCCCGAGGCCGCCTCTCCCAATGCTTCCGGCGACGTCTTCCAAGCCCAGCCAGCCGTTGATGTTACAGAGCCGTGGATTCCATGAGCGGAGGTGGCGGTGGGTTTGGCTAGGAAGCGGTGACGGTGGCGGAGGTCGCGGCGGGAAGAGGCGGCGGCGGCTACAGTGTTGTGGAAGCCATGAAGGGAGGTGGCAGTGGAGGTAGGTTTTGCTAGCGCTAGGGAGGCGGTGGCGGAGGAGGCTGCAGACATACGCAACGGCAGTTCAGAGCCGGTATAATATAGTATTATAGAGACTAAATTTAACTTAATGATATAGTATAGATTATTAATCCAATAAATATTATTACTATTATTATATAGTACAGATTATTAATTGAAAACGGCAGCGGTGGCGGTACAGAGCCGGTATAATATAGTATTATACAGGCTAAATTTAACTTAACGATATAGTATAGATTATTAATCCAAATATTATTACTAGTATGATATAGTACACATTATTAATCCAAATATTATTATTATTATTATATATTATTAATTCAAATATTATTATTATTAAATATTAATTTTACAATGTTAAATTTAACTTATAATATACAAGCTTCTTCTCACGGGCTACGCCTGTGCTCGGAGCTCTCGGGCGGCCTTCGGCCGCATCTAGGCGGGTTTCGCCCGCCTCCACACGGGTTTTGTCTGTGCACAAATTTGTATCATTTTTTCATTTGATTTTTATGTCTTGATTTCGGGCACAAATTTCTGAATATGTCTCAGTCATATGTTTCTTTTTGCTTTAACTGTTTATTAACTACAATTATGTAAAAATTAAGAATGCAGTTAAGTAATTTTGACTTTAGATGACATTTGTATCATTCAAAGTTACTTTTTTGAATATGAACATCTCCGAACAGCTTCGTCCGTGCTCTATGCTCTTAAGTGAGCTTCACCTGCATCAAGGCAGGCTACACCCACTTGATATATCTATATACGAGCATCTTCGCACGGACTACGAATGTGCTCGATCCTCTCGGGCGGCCTTCGCCCGCATCCGAGCGGACTTCGCCCGCATTCAGGCGGGCCACACCCACGATGCAATGCAAGCTTTCTGAATGCACAACATTGGCTTTAGGCGGGCAAAACTTGCATTAATGCGTCCAAAAACCTCCCAAAAGCATCAAAGTTTAAGATGCATATAATTTGGTAAATGTGATTTTAATTTACAATTATGGTACGAGCACCTTCCAAAGAATATAAACATTTTAGCACGGGCTACGCTCTTGCTCCATACTCTATACTATTAGTATATAGTATAAATTATTATATTGTATGGATTATTAATTCAAATATTATTACTATCATTATATATTATTACTATCATTATATATTATTAATCCAAATATTATTATTATTAAGTATTAATTTTAAAAAGCTAAATTTAACTTATAATATACAAGTTTCTTCGCACGGGCTACGCCTGTGAACGAAACTCTTGGCAGCCTTCAGCCGCATTCAGGCGGGTTTCGCCCATCTCCACACGGGTTTCGCCCGTACACAAATTTGTATCATTTTTTCAATTAATTTTTATGTCTTGATTTCGGGGACAAATTTCTGAATCTGCTTTAACTGCTTATTAACTGCAATTATGTATAAAACTAAGAATGCAGTTAAGTAATTTTGACTTTAGATGACATTTGTATCTTTCAAAGTTACTTTTTTTAATACGAACATCTCCGAACAGCTTCGCCCGTGCTCCATGCTCTTAAGCGAGCTTCACCTGCATCAAGGCAGGCTACACCCACTTGATATATCTATATACGAGCATCTTCGCACGGGCTACGAATGTGCTCGATCCTCTCGGGCGGCCTTCGCCCGCATCCGAGCGGACTTCGCCCGCATCCAGGCGGGCCACACCCACGATGCAATGCAAGCTTTCTGAATGCACAACATTGGCTTTAGGCGGGCAAAACATGCATTAATGCGTCCAAAAACCTCCCAAAAGCATCAAAGTTTAAGATGCATAGAATTTGGTAAATCTGATTTTAATTTACAATTATGGTACGAGCACCTTCCCAAGAATATAAACATTTTAGCACGGTCTACGCTCGTGCTCGATACTCTATACTATTATTATATAGTATAGATTATTATATTGTATAGATTATTAATCCAAATATTATTACTATCATTATGTATTATTAATCCAAATATTATTATAATTAAATATTAATTTTAAAATGCTAAATTTAACTTATAATATACAAGTTTCTTCGCACGGGCTACGCCTGTGCTCGAAACTCTTGGGCGGCCTTCGGCCGCATTCAGGCGGGCTTCGCCCGCCTCCATATGAGTTTCGCCCGTGCACAAATTTGTATCATTTTTTCATTTAATTTTTATGTCTTGATTTCGGGGACAAATTTCTGAATTTGCTTTAACTGCTTATTAACTGCAATTATGTATAAAACTAAGAATGTAAGTAATTTTGACTTTAGATGACATTTGTATCATTCAAAGTTACTTTTTTGAATACGAACATCTCCGCACGGGCTTCTCCCGTGATCTATGCTCTTAAGCGAGCTTCACCGGCCCACATCAAGCCGGACTACACCCACTTGATATATCTATATACAAGCATATTCGCACGGGCTACACTTGTGCTTGATCCTCTCCGGCAGCCACCGGCCGCATCTGAGCGGACTTCGCCGGTATCCAAGCGGGCTACACCCACGAAACAATGCAAGCATTCTGAATGCACAACATTGGCTTTAGGCGAGCAAAACTTGCATTAATGCGTCCAAAGACCACCCTAAAGCATCAAAGTTTAAGATGCATAGAATTTGGTAAATTTGATTTTAATTTACAATTATGGTATGAACACCTTCCCAATAGGGGCGTAGCCAGAATTTTGCTTGAGTGTGGGCACTATTTTACGACAATAGTATATAAATATGTATAACAATAATAATTAAAAATTATTTGCTTTAAACAGTAATTTTAAAAGTACAATGAACTTCATATTAACAATAATGATACAAAGTATGTAATCTCACATTTAAGCGTAAAAATAAGAGCTACAAACTCCTTGATTATATTGGTGTTGAAGTCAAAAATGACCGAAGTCAAAATTGACTTCTGTGGAGTTCGGGGTCCCAAAAGAGGGGTGACCGCACACCTATTACACTCAAATGAACAATCTAGGCTCTAGACTAGGAATGTAAGGGACAGACGCAAGGTCTCAGCGTAAAGGACCCACCGCATACCCGGAAGACTAACGAACTCTTCCCCTCCCAAGCCAAAGGCTGAGCTAAGACACCTTCGGAGGGCACTCTTGGCCGACCGTAACATCTAAGGAGGGTCTCAAGACAAACTCTCTCCTATCCAGATGTGTCTCCTTGGGTCAATACAAAACATTCCTCACCCGCCCTACTAAAGGCGCAACATCGCCGAGCAATTCTACGACAAGCTGCCCAACTGGGCTGCAAACAGCGCGACTCCGCTGCCCTAAAAGGCTATCAACAGGCCAACAGGGGCTTCCCGGCATAAACCTCGGGGCTCCCACGGGACGAGCGGTTCACGAGCACACCACTCGCCCAAGACGAAAGGAGTAAACCATACAATCACAGGACATCACAGATTATAAATAAATACAGGAATATAAATTCCATACATCGGCACGCAGGCCGGCAATATAAATAAAAATAGGCCTTCGAGGGCCGGCACAAGCTTGGGCTTAAGCCCGCTATTCCCCGCTTGGTACTGCAACACCTGTACGCCAACATCTCGACGAACGACTGCTAGCTGAACAACAGTCGGCTAACATAAGCTGGACAAATATATTCCGTACACCCCTTTTTCGGGGCTACGGTGCGCATTCCCTGCAAGTAGATAATATCCAACTTCCTCGGAGTCTTCTCCGGGAACCCCAGAACATCACCTATCCGGCTCATACGTCCGGACGGGCTTCACACAGAACATCACCAATTCGGATAATACGTCTGAATGGGCTTCACACAGCATGCCTAAATCCGTACTCACACTTCCGGATACTAAATGCAATCAATAGCGGGGACGTACACGTCGACCCGTCGGAGAGCTCCCTTCCCCCACCCATTGGTGGAGAGGGGCTTCCATGCAAATATGTAAATTGAGGGCTTCACCTGCCCGAGAAGAAACTTCGTTACCCTTGACGCGTGTTTTGACAAAGGTGCCGGTGGCCGATCTCCCTTTTAGGCCGAGCCTTGCTCGAGGCGGCGATGGCGGTGGTCGGCCTCCCTTCTAGGCCGAGCCTTGCTCGAGGCGGCGATGGCGGTGGTCGGGCTCCCTTCTAGGTCGAGCCTTGCTCGAGGCGGCGATGGCGGTGACCGGGCTCCCTTCTAGGTCGAGCCTTGCTCGAGGCGGCGATGGCGGTGACCGGTGTCACAACCCGCATTTTCTCAGTATAAAAATACTATCAGAGTGAGAGAAAATACGCGATCGTGATGCCACGCCGTGCAGGGGACAACTGCAGACGTTCAGGCAACCCTGTCCTATCACTTATTTTTATAAAAAGACTATGAGTTATGTTTTAAAATATTGTTTTATTATTAGGTATGCTGACCGTGTCCCTCAGTCTAGTGGATCAACTAGTCCACGGGTTAGAAAGTATAGGTTTACACAGCGGAAAACACTAGTTTGCTTCATTTATCATCCTATATGAGAATAAAAATTCAGCATAAAATACAATGAACATGTGACTTCTAGATTTACTATAAGTAAGAAAACAGTTTTATAGCCCTTAAAATAGTGATTTGATCTTTTGAAAAGCAAGCTAAAGAGTCATGTAGAAAAAATGCAGTTTTATTTTATATTAAAATACCTAACATGTATCCTAACATAAAGCATTCCCAGAGAGCAAGTACTAAGCTAAAAGTAAGTAAAACAGCATAACTAGCAAGTAGTCTATCACAGAAAGTCTAAAACTGTGGGCGTCAACAGCTGACACGAACCCATAGAAAATCTATCAAGTCTAACAAAAGTCTACCTCAACACCCTGAGGTAGAACTAAAAGCGGTGGCGGCAACCCGCAACACCTGCAACACTACCCTGTCAGCTAACTCTGCTCCTGCCCTGGGCCTGAGGTATTCAAAAGAAGAATACCTCAAAAAGCAAGCTACAACCGGTGCAAGAGTAAAAAGAAAGCTAACAAACCTCGAAACGAGTGAGGTAAAACAAACAGCTGCAAAAGGAGTCAGAAACATGGTATAGGAAATCAAAACATGAAAACTAGGCTAGAACAGTCTACTCAAACTATCACATCTACTATCAGAGTTCTACTTTATTCTTTTCTTCGGTATTCTAGTTATTCAGTATTTTAAATTGAGACAAATCGGCTCATCGGGACAGAGTGTTGTGCCGGGGGAGTAGGTCCACTACGTGCATAACCCAGCCTAAAGGCACTATGCCGAGGGAGAAATCCCAACGCTCACAGTCCTACAGCTAAGGTAACATGCCGGGGATGAAAATCCACCATGCACACAGACTTCGCCCTAAGGCACTGTGCCGTGGGAGAAACCCCAACGCGCACAGACCATTTCAAGCTTTCTTCATTTCATAAATTTGTGCCGTGGGAGAAATCCCACGCGCACAGACCATTTCATAATTTCTTTAATTCATAACTTACTATTCAGTTTCTTTAGTTAATGTTCGTGCAATTAGTTCGAATTGAACGGACAATGCGACACGTCGACCGGAACGGTACGACAATGATTCGTGCGACTAAACATTTTGCACAAATTATAGTTGTCAAAACAACGAGACGATCGAAACGTCACGACCACTACGACACGTCCGTAAATCAGTACGGCGCTTCCGTAAACCGTTACGTTTTCGACGAGATCACTCGCGAAAATTAATTTATTCGCGAGGCGACACGCGCAATTTTTCTAGACGGCGAAACCTACGGAAACTCGTGACTTCCTAACGAATAATTTTACGCAAAATGTTACGATTTAGGAGCGAAATTAACGACGGAAGAAATTGACGAGGGAAACACCACTTGACTCGGAATTTGGTCTCCAATCTACTCTCCAACGTAGATCCGCCCAAAAGAAGACACGAGGAGGCGAGATCTACGAAAAACGGACGAAATGAGGTTAGGGCCGAAAAAAAACCATGGCGAAAAGGTCGACGAAACGGAAGAAACTCACCGCGATCTCGAAGCTCTCGCCGAGAGCTTTCCAACGCCGTGCTCAGATCGCGATTTCGTCCACCGGAACGGCGGTGGCGGCCGCCGGAAGATTAGCGAGCGGAAGGATTTCCGCCTCGGTAATGGCGAAGGAAAAACAAACGCCGCACAGGGGGGGCTGCTCGGTTCGGGAGAGAAGAAGATACTTTATATAAAAATAATAATATTATTAATAATAATAATATTAATAATATTATTATTATTAATAATAATCATAGTATATAATTTATGCTAAGATAAAAACACCCAAAAACAAGGAGCGGGCAGAATGACAGGAGATCGGCGGGAGTCGGCGGGAATGGTAAGAAATTTCCTCTTTTTTTTGTTTTATATTATTTGAATTATTTTAAAAATAACGTTGTAGTGTAACGTTAATACGGAGGGCCTAACGTGCGCCGATTCGAACGAAAATCGCAGCGTAGGCGAATGACGACGCTACGAATCCAACGGCGAAGTCGGAATCGAATTCCGACGCACCGTTCTCGAGATATTAATTTCTAAAGCTAACGGCGTACGCAAAAATACACAAAACTTCAAACGCGCGCCGAGCCTCCAAAATTGCTCGGAACGCGACGAAATTTGACGAGCAAGTCTAAAATTAGCCAATCTAATTTCCTAACGTAAAATTTTCCACTTCCGGCTCAAATCCTAAAATTTGGCCGGTCAAACCTAGCGGACTCAAAACGCGCTAACGGCGACGCGCCGTCAACTCGCGGAAACGTAACGCCCTTACGTCAATATGACGTCACCGACATGATAAAAATAAATTACGAAAACTTGGGGCGTTACAGTCACCCCTCCAAAGAGGAAGTTTCGTCCCGAAACTTGAGATGTGGAACGAAAACAAAAAGAACAGAGGGAGTGACAAGCAAGAAAAAGGAATTCTCAAACAGACTACTAACCTGGAAATTCTAGGCGAAAAGCTGAGGATGAGATTCTCTCATCGAGGATTCCAATTCCCAAGTCGCACTTCTAGCATCCTGATTGCGCCAGAAAACCTTGACCATTGGGATTGTCTTCATTCTCAGCACTCGATCTTGCGATTCCAGAATCCGGACAGGTTCTTCGGCATAAGAAAGATTGGGCTGCAACTGAGGCACGGAGTCAAGAATTTGACGATCGCTACGAATACACTTTCGCAACTGGCTCACGTGAAACACGTCGTGAACACCCGGAAAAGAAACAGGCAACTCCAGTCTATAGGCAGAAACTCCGATGCGCTCCAGAATCAGAAAAGGTCCCACATATCTGGGATCCAGCTTATGGTTCCTTCCAAATCTCTTAACACCTGACATCGGAGAGACCTTCAGAAACCCCATGTCCCCAACTACAAACTCCAGATCAACTCTACGCTGATTAGCATACTTTTCATATCGCTCTTGAGCCAACTTCAGCTTTTCACGCATATGTGTCACTGAAATGCTCATTTCCTCTAAAGCTCCGGACCCAGCAAAGGCTTCTCACCAACCTCTGCCCAGAAGAGGGGAGTTCTACAACGCCTACCATATAAGGCTTCAAAGGGTGTCATCTGCAAACTCTCCTGATAGCTATTATTGTACGCGAATTCCATCAGTCCGAGGCGTTTATCCCAAGGTCCACCATGGTCCAGAATATAGCATCTTATCATGTCTTCCAAAATTTGATTCACTCTTTCTGTCTGACCATTTGTCTGAGGATGATAGGCAGTAGAATACCTAAGGTCAGTACCTAGAGCTCCTTGCAAGCTCTGCCAGAAACTAGACATGAATCGGGAATCTCTATCTGACACGATACTCATAGGCACACCATGCAGTCTGATAACTTCGTCCAAGTAAAGCTCTGCTATCTTTTCCATAGAATAATCAATCTTGAAAGGCACAAAGTGGGCACACTTGGTCAGTCTGTCCACAATGACCCATACTGCATCATGCCCTCGAGGCGATCTAGGCAAACCGGTTATAAAATCCATGGATATACTTTCCCATTTCCAACTCGGTATATCTAAAGGCGTTAACTTACCACCCGACCTTCTATGATCAGCTTTTACATGCTGGCAGGTATAACATTCAGATACAAATCTTGCGATGTCAT
The DNA here is from genome assembly GCA_039513925.1 of Platanthera zijinensis. Classification (NCBI taxonomy): domain Eukaryota; kingdom Viridiplantae; phylum Streptophyta; class Magnoliopsida; order Asparagales; family Orchidaceae; genus Platanthera; species Platanthera zijinensis. The sequence goes on along the minus strand of CM077096.1, from coordinate 102,873,031 downwards.
TCTTCATACCTGACCACCATACAATCTGCTTCAAATCTCTGTACATTTTCGTGGAACCAGGATGATAAGCAACACTTGATCCATGCGCTTCACTGCATATCATTACCCGAATGTTCTCAATAGCGGGAATACAATATCTGCCGCGGTACTTTAGGGTACCCACGTCATCAATTGAAAAGTCAGGTAATTCCCCTTTCTCAGTCCTACTGTGGAGGTGCTGCAAATCAGGGTCATCTTTCTGATGCAGTCTAGTGAGAGTGATCCACGAAGGCTCTTCCACTTCCAAGCCACTCGGCGAAGCGCTATTCCCTACAGTTATATCCATGAGCAAAAACTCTTCTGCAAGCGATTGCACCGAGAGATTAAAGATATGTGCGGGCTTTCGGCTCAAGGCGTCCGCTACTACGTTAGCCTTGTCGGGATGATAAAGGATATCGACTTCGTAGTCCGCAACATATTCTAACCACCTACGCTGGCGCAGATTCAACTCCTTCTGAGTGAATACATACTTCAACTTTTGTGGTCTGTGTAGATTTTACACGAAACTCCATACAAGAGATGTCTCCACAACTTTAAAGCATAAACGACGGCCGCAAATTCCAAGTCGTGCATAGGATAATTCCTTTCATGAATTTTCAATTGTCTAGATCCATACGCAATCACTTTGCCGTCCTGCATCAACACACAACCGAGTCCAACTCGGGAGGCGTCCACATAAACATCATACTCCACTCCTTCTCTAGGCAAAGTCAATACTGGAGCAGAACACAATCTTCTCTTGAGTTCCTGAAAAGCTTCTTCACAGGCTTCACTCCAAACAAACGCTGCATTCTTCTGCGTGAGTCTAGTCAACGACGAAGAAAGCACAGAGAATCCTTCCACAAATCTTCTGTAATAACCTGCCAACCCTAAGAAGCTCCTTATCTCCTTAGGCGTCGTAGGCCTCTTCCATTCCAAGACTGCAGCTATCTTTGAGGGATCCACTGAGATACCGTCCTTGCTTATAATGTGTCCTAGGAATGACACTTGAGACAACCAGAACTCACACTTGCTAAGCTTCGCATACAGTTTGTGCTCTCTATAATCTATACACAGCCTCATTGTTCCATCCTTTTTCTTCACGAAGAGGACTGGTGCACCCTAGGGGGAAGAACTGGGTCTAATAAAACCACACTGAAGCAGTTCATCTAACTGAGAACGCAGCTCCTCTAACTCACGCGGAGCCATGCGGTACGGTGCTTTCGCGATAGGGCGAGTGCCTGGCTCGAGATCTAAAACAAACTCTACCTCTCGCTCAGGTGGAAGTCCTGGAAGACTAACTGGAAAGACATCCGAAAACTCGCACACCACAGAAACGTCCTCAACCCGAGGCACAACAGGTGCAATTTCCAAAACAGAAACAGAGACAAGAAAAGAATCACAGCCCGACTCTAGAAACTTACGAGCACGCACCGTAGAAATGATTGGAGATTCTTGACGTGATATACCATACACACTCATGGGCTCGCCTTTGTCATCTTTGAAATCCAAGCGGTTTTGCTTGCACTGAATGACGACATCATAGCTGGACAGCCAATCCATGCCTAAAATCACGTCAAAGTCTTCCAAGTCTAACAACTTCAAATCCGCAAAAGCTAGAAAATCACCTTGGAAGATAGGGCATTTTTGAATACCCTGACTTGACATCACCAACTCTCCTGAAGGGAATTTGACGTTCAGAGAAGTGTCAAGCTGGTCGAGATCCCACTGATGTCGGTCTACAAAACTCCTCGCTACAAAGGAGTGAGTAGCACCCGAATCAAACAGAACGTGCGCCCACTTATCCTTCACCTTAAATTCACCAGAGATCACTTGAGCCGATGATTGAGCTTCTTCCTTTGTCAGCACATTCAACTTTCCTTTTCCCTTGTCCATGAGTAGAGGGGGCGGCGGTAGAGTATGCAACGGAACTGCATGCAATGCAGGTTGGACCTGCGGGCAATTAGCCTTAATGTGCCCTTTCTGGCCACAATGAAAACAAGCTCCAGCCTTCTTGTGACAATGAGCCACATCGGGCCCGCTCCTCTGGCAATAAGTACAGACAAGGGTTCCTTTTGGTGCATCTTGAATCGTGTGAACCTGAGACTGCTTCTGCGCATCCCGCTTCTTAAAGCACCTTTCCATCGGGTGTCCAGGCTTGCCATAGAAGCTGCATACTTCTTTTCGATCTTTCTTCACCACAGGGCCAGACGCCCTTGCACCACCACTGTCATCAGACTTTCTCTTATCTTTCCTTGCCATCATTCCTCGATTCTTTGCATTTTCTATCGACTCAACCTTCAAGGCAGCTTCCATCACTTCTGCGAAGGTCTCTAATTTGTACGCACTTGTCAATTGCTAGATGTCAAACCTCAGACCACCCAAGAAGCATTTTACTCTGCTTTCTTCAGACGCTACTAGCTCAGGGGCAAAACGACTAAGCTTACTGAATTCGATCTCGTACTCGCTGATAGTAAGTTGTCTCTGCTTAAGATACAGGAAATTATTCATCAGACGGTCTTGCTCGACCGACGGAAGAAACTTCTTTCGCAACATACTCTTAAACGAATCTCACGTACATCCTTCTGTAAGGTTATCCTTCTCTTTGATCCACCAACTCTTCGCAAGTCCTTTGAGTTGATAAACCCCGATCATTACCTTCTGATCGGCGGAGATGCCAGAATAAGAGAACATCTCTTCGATGGCTATGACCCAATCATCTAACTCCATGAAGTCTGTCTTACCATCATAGGTAGGGGGTCCCAAATGCTGGAAATGAGAAATGAAATTCATCGCTGGAGGCAGTACAACTGGGGGTACTAACGCAGTAGGAGTAGGGACAGCTTGTTCTACGACAGGGTCCTACGCTATAGGCTGCTGCTTAGTAGCGACAGCTAATAACGACTGAATCTGTGACTGCATGTCCAACATCTGTCTTGTCAAGGCCTCATTACTTTGACGCAATCCTTCGATCACTACTTCACTCTGAGCACCGGAAGACTCACCCTCAGACTGGGGAGTCGATCTCGTCGTAATACGCTTTGCCGGCATTTCTACGGAACAAACATACTACAACTAATACCTAGTTTAAGACACCTAATCTAGAAACTCAGATATCCTAACTTAGATCAGATCGGAATAAACAGATACTTGCTCTAGTTGTTACCTTGCTCTGGGAATCAATAAATGATGTTATGCTCTCACTAACACTTGTGATAATGATATGAATGCATAAATGATCAAATTTTTTTTTTTTATAATCATGTGTGTACATATGTCATCATGTAGATCTTTAACTTGGCACGTGTGCTTATGCAATGATATGTTATGTATGAAGTGTTATGCATTCTAAAAAGGCCCTAGTGCATGTTATGAGCGGCGTACACATACAATATTATGCATCCCATACTACATAATATTGTATGCAACGAAAAGGTAAAACGTGCTAATGGGCATCCATGTAATGGTGGTTATGCATCTCATACTACATAACCGTTACATGTTGCCACCTATGGTGGATCCATATACAAACACATATTATGCATCACATACTACATAATATGCCTCGTATACTTCTTATTATGCTATGAGTGTAGTGTTCATGCTTCCATCAAGATCTACGGATGACATATCGGTGTGTGTATGCAATGAAATGAAACTCAACGCTGGAGGTTTTGCTTAAGGAAAAGTTGTTCGACTGTCTTGTCAAACCAACCACCCCTCTTGTAAAACCTCCCTCTGATACCAACTGTCACAACCCGCATTTTCTCAGTATAAAAATACTATCAGAGTGAGAGAAAATACGCGATCGTGATGTCACGCCGTGCAGGGGACAACTGCAGACGTTCAGGCAACCCTGTCATATCACTTATTTTTATAAAAAGACTATGAGTTATGTTTTAAAATATTGTTTTATTATTAGGTATGCTGACCGTGTCCCTCAGTCTAGTGGATCAACTAGTCCACGAGTTAGAAAGTATAGGTTTACACAGCGGAAAACACTAGTTTGCTTCATTTATCATCCTATATGAGAATAAAAATTCAGCATAAAATACAATGAACATGTGACTTCTAGACTTACTATAAGTAAGAAAACAGTTTTATAGCCCTTAAAATAGTGATTTGATCTTTTGAAAAGCAAGCTAAAGAGTCATGTAGAAAAAATGCAGTTTTATTTTATATTAAAATACCTAACATGTATCCTAACATAAAGCATTCCCAGAGAGCAAGTACTAAACTAAAAGTAAGTAAAACAGCATAACTAGCAAGTAGTCTATCACAGAAAATCTAAAACTGTGGGCGTCAACAGCTGACACGAACCCATAGAAAATCTATCAAGTCTAACAAAAGTCTACCTCAACACCCTGAGGTAGAACTAAAAGCGGTGGCGGCAACCCGCAACACCTGCAACACTACCCTGTCAGCTAACTCTGCTCCTGCCCTGGGCCTGAGGTATTCAAAAGAAGAACACCTCAAAAAGCAAGCTACAAGCGGTGCAAGAGTAAAAAGAAAGCTAACAAACCTCGAAACGAGCGAGGTAAAACAAACAGCTGCAAAAGGAGTCAGAAACATGGTATAGGAAATTAAAACATGAAAACTAGGCTAGAACAGTCTACTCAAACTATCACATCTACTATCAGAGTTCTACTTTATTCTTTTCTTCGGTATTCTAGTTATTCAGTATTTTAAATTGAGACAAATCGGCTCATCGGGACAGAGTGTTGTGCCGGGGGAGTAGGTCCACTACGTGCATAACCCAGCCTAAAGGCAATATGCCGAGGGAGAAACCCCAACGCACACAGTCCTACAGCTAAGGTAACATGCCGGGGATGAAAATCCACCACGCACACAGACTTCGCCCTAAGGCACTGTGCCGTGGGAGAAACCCCAACGCGCACAGACCATTTCAAGCTTTCTTCATTTCATAAATTTGTGCCGTGGGAGAAACCCCACGCGCACAGACCATTTCATAATTTCTTTAATTCATAACTTACTATTCAGTTTCTTTAGTTAATGTTCGTGCAATTAGTTCGAATTGAACGGACAATGCGACACGTCGACCGGAACGGTACGACAATGATTCGTGCGACTAAACATTTTGCACAAATTATAGTTGTCAAAACAACGAGACGATCGAAACGTCACGACCACTACGACACGTCCGTAAATCAGTACGGCGCTTCCGTAAACCGTTACGTTTTCGACGAGATCACTCGCGAAAATTAATTTATTTGCGAGGCGACACGCGCAATTTTTCTAGACGGCGATACCTACGGAAACTCGTGACTTCCTAACGAATAATTTTACGCAAAATGTTACGATTTAGGAGCGAAATTAACGACGGAAGAAATTGACGAGGGAAACACCACTTGCCTCGGAATTTGGTCTCCAATCTACTCTCCAACGTAGATCCGCCCAAAAGAAGACACGAGGAGGCGAGATCTACGAAAAACGGACGAAATGAGGTTAGGGCCGAAAAAAAACCATGGCGAAAAGGTCGACGAAACGGAAGAAACTCACCGCGATCTCGAAGCTCTCGCCGAGAGCTTTCCAACGCCGTGCTCGGATCGCGATTTCGTCCACCGGAACGGCGGTGGCGGCCGCCGGAAGATTAGCGAGCGGAAGGATTTCCGCCTCGGTAATGGCGAAGGAAAAACAAACGCCGCACAGGGGGGGCTGCTCGGTTCGGGAGAGAAGAAGATACTTTATATAAAAATAATAATATTAATAATAATAATAATAATATTAATAATAATAATAATATTAATAATAATCATAGTATATAATTTATGCTAAGATAAAAACACCCAAAAACAAGGAGCGGGCAGAATGACAGGAGATCGGCGGGAGTCGGCGGGAATGGTAAGAAATTTCCTCTTTTTTTTGTTTTATATTATTTGAATTATTTTAAAAATAACGTTGTAGTGTAACGTTAATACGGAGGGCCTAACGTGCGCCGATTCGAACGAAAATCGCAGCGTAGGCGAATGACGACGCTACGAACCCAACGGCGAAGTCGGAATCGAATTCCGACGCACCGTTCTCGAGATATTAATTTCTAAAGCTAACGGCGTACGCAAAAATACACAAAACTTCAAACGCGCGCCGAGGCTCCAAAATTGCTCGGAACGTGACGAAATTTGACGAGCAAGTCTAAAATTAGCCAATCTAATTTCCTAACGTAAAATTTTCCACTTCCGGCGCAAATCCCAAAATTTGGCCGGTCAAACCTAGCGGACTCAAAACGCGCTAACGGCGACGCGCCGTCAACTCGCGGAAACGTAACGCCCTTACGTCAATATGACGTCACCGACATGATAAAATAAATTACGAAAACTTGGGGCGTTACAACCGGCCTCCCTTCTAGGCCGAGCCTTGCTCGAGGCGGCGATGGCGGTGGCCGGGCTCCCTTCTAGGCCGAGCCTTGCTCGAGGCGGCGATGGCGGTGGCCAGCCTCCCTTCTAGGCCGAGCCTTGCTCGAGGCGGCGACGGGAAGAGGGGTCGAGAGGAGCTCGGCCCCGCTGGAGGCGGCCTGGACGGAGGGAAGTGGGCGGCTCAGACTGAGGGAAGGAGGGGGCCGAGAGAAGCTCGGCCCCGCTGGAGGCGGCGACGGGAAGAGGGGGCCGAGAGGAGCTCGGCCCCGCTGGAGGTGGCGACGGGAGGAGGGGGCCGAGAGAGAGAGAGATGGACGAGAAAAGCTCGGACTGAACTTCTAGGTGGCAGCCATGGCAGAGAGAGAGAAGGGGAGGAGCTCGGGCTGGCGTAGGGAAGAGGGGAGGAGGCCGAGCGGCGGGCTGCTGTAGGTCAGGCTCCAAGCGGACGGGAGAGAGGAAAGGAGGCCGGCGGCCAGCTGCTCCAGGCCAGCGGATCGGGAAAGAGGAAGCCCTTTCTTCTTTTTCCCCCTCTGCCCTTGCCCGATGCCCCTCCCACCTGCTCTCTATTTTTTTTGTCCAATCCCATAAATATTATATATATATATATTATATAATATATTATATTACATATATTATATAATAAGTATATATATATTATATGTATATAATAGAAACCATACGCCCGTAAACACCCGCACGTCTTCGAACGGGACTGTGTCACATTGCCGCTCATAGCATGTCCCGAGTCCGTCACTTGGGAAGGATTCCGCTCGCCCGGATACGGGGTTGTACACAATCCCCGCTCTTTTCGAGGTTGGTACAAGCTCGGAAAGAAATGTCCAATCCCAAGTCTCCGACGAGTGGGAGCCGACCAAAAAGAAAAATTTTGATTAAATCCAAAATTTGCATTCAAAACACTACACTCTCCGTGCACCTTTTGATCATTTTGAACAACTTGATACTTGTAACGCTCCCTGCTACCGAACTTCCCTTAAAACATTACTTACGATAAGTATACAATTCATCATAACATGGTAAAATATCAAAGCTATACTAAAGTATCCCAAAAGCCAACCTATCCCCCACAGGCGAGCCTTCGGACCTGCCAGCTTGATGGGAGCCTGCGCAGCGGGTCTACCTGGGGCCGAGCCCGGCTCGGGGTGTCGTAGAAGTGGCTAAACCGAAGTATCACAAAAGCCAACCTATCCCCCACAGGCGAGCCTTCGGACCTGCCAGCTTGATGGGAGCCTGCGCAGCGGGTCTACCTGGGGCCGAGCCCGGCTCGGGGTGTCGTAGAAGCGGCTAAACTGAAGTATCTCAAAAGCCAACCTTTCCCCTACAGGCGAGCCTTCGGACCTGCCAGCTAGATGGGAGCCTGCGCAGCGGGTCTACCTGGGGCCGAGCCCAGCTCGGGGTGTCGTAGAAGCAGCTAAACTGAAGTATCTCAAAAGCCAACCTTTCCCCCACAGGCGAGCCTTCGGACCTGCCAGCTAGATGGGAGCCTGCGCAGCGGGTCTACCTGGGGCCGAGCCCAGCTCGGGGTGTCGTAGAAGTGGATAAACTGAAGTATCTCAAAAGCCAACCTTTCCCCCACATGCGAGCCTTCGGACCTGCCAGCTAGATGGGAGCCTGCGCAGCGGGTCTACCTGGGGCCGAGCCCGGCTCGGGGTGTTGTAGAAGCGGCTAAACTGAAGTATCTCAAAAGCCAACCTTTCCCCCACATGCGAGCCTTCAGACCTGCCAGCTAGATGGGAGCCTGCGCAGCGGGTCTACCTGGGGCTGAGCCCGACTCGGGGTGTTGTAGAAGTGGCTAAACTGAAGTATCTCAAAAGCCAACCTTTCCCCCACAGGCGTGCCTTCAGACCTGCCAGCTAGATGGGAGCCTGCGCAGCGGGTCTACCTAGGGCCGAGCCCGGTACGGGGTGCTGTAGAAGCGGCTAAACTGAAGTATCTCAAAAGCCAACCTTTCCCCCACAGGCGATCCTTCGGACCTGCCAGCTAGATGGGAGCCTGCGCAGCGGGTCTACCTGGGGCCGAGACCGGCTCGGGGTGTTATAGAAGCGGCTAAACTGAAGTATTTCAAAAGCCAACCTTTCCCCCACAGGCGAGCCTTCGGACCTGCCAGCTAGATGGGAGCCTGCGCAGCGGGTCTACCTGGGGCCGAGCTCAGCTCGGGGTGTCGTAGAAGTGGCTAAACTGAAGTATCCCAAAAGCCAACCTTTCCCCCACATACGAGCCTTCGGAGCTGCCAGCTAGATGGGAGCCTGCGCAGCGGGTCTACCTGGGGCCGAGCCGCGCTCGGGGTAGTGCAGAACCAAGGACCAAGAACCAGACCTCTCCCCCACAGGTGAGCCTTCGGACCTGCCAGCTAGATGGGAGCCTGCGCAACGGGTCTACCTAGGGGTCTTCTCTCCAAACCAACTCCAACCCCCGAGTGAGCCTACATCCCTGCCAGCTTGATAAGAGCCTGGTCAGCGGGTCTTCTCGGGGTCTCCTCTCCAACATAACTATAAAGGAAACATAAAAATAATCCAATAACTCAAAAGAACCGTTCACTCGATCAACCAAGTAACAGTCCGACACGAGGCACCTCTACCTGCTATGTCCACCCTCTTGGGAACCGGGGTCAATCATATAATATTCTCCCTAAGGCACACTTTGGTATTTGAGAAATATTTGAGATGAAATGTTGGGATGGTTAAGATCGACTAAAGAGAAGTGGGAGGGGATTTCTTTCGTCACATGACCCTGGTCGTCACTTAGTTCCTCTTCCATAGTCATGACGTTCGCATGAGTTCTTCTGAGCTGGTCACTCTCCACGCTCACCGCACCATAACTGTTGAAGCCAAAAATGACCGAAGTCAAAATTGACTTCTGTGGAGTTCAGGGTCCCAAAATAGGGGTGACCGCACACCTACTGCACTCAAATGAACAATCTAGGCTCTAGACTAGGAACGTAAGGGACAGACCCAAGGTCTCAGCATGGAGGACCCACCGCATACCCGGAAGACTAACGAACTCTTCCCCTCCCAAGCCAAAGGCTGAGCTAAGACACCTTCAGAGGGCACTCTTGGCTGACCAGAACATCTAAGGAGGGTCTCAAGACTAACTCTCTCCTATCCAGATGTGTCTCCTTGGGTCAATACAAAACATTCCTCACCCATCCTACTAAAGGCGCAACATCGCCGAGCAATTCTACGACACGCTGCCCAACTGGGTTGCAAACAGCGTGACTCCGCTGCCCTAAAAGGCTATCAACAGGCCAACGGGGGCTTCCCGGCATAAACCTCGGGGCTCCCACGGGACGAGCGGTTCACGAGCACACCACTCGCCCAAGACGAAAGGAGTAAACCATACAATCACAGGACATCACAGATTATAAATAAATACAGGAATATAAATTTCATACATCGGCACGCAGGCCGGCAATATAAATAAAAATAGGCCTTCGAGGGCCGGCACAAGCTTGGGCTTAAGCCCACTATTCCCCACTTGGTACTGCAACACCTGTACGCCAACGTCTCGACGAACGACTGCTAGCTGAACAACAGTCGGCTAACATAAGCTGGACAAATATATTCCGTACACCCCTTTTTCGGGGCTACGGTGCGCATTCCCTGCAAGTAGATAATATCCAACTTCCTCGGAGTCTTCTCCGGGAACCCCAGAACATCACCTATCCGGCTCATACGTCCGGACGGGCTTCACACAAAACATCACCAATTCGAATAATACGTCCGAATGGGCTTCACACAGCATGCCTAAATCCGTACTCACACTTCCGGATACTAAATACAATCAATAGCGGGGACGTACACGTCGACCCGTCGGAGAGCTCCCTTCCCCCACCTATTGGTGGAGAGGGGCTTCCATACAAATATGTAAATTGAGGGCTTCACCTTCCCGAGAAGAAACTTCGTTACCCTTGACGCGTGTTTTGACGAAGGTGTCAGTGGCCGATCTCCCTTTTAGGCCGAGACTTGCTCGAGGCGGCGATGGCGGTGGTCAGCCTCCCTTCTAGGCCGAGCCTTGCTCGAGGCGGCGATGGCGGTGGCCGGGCTCCCTTCAAGGTCGAGCCTTGCTCGAGGCGGCGATGGCGGTGACCGGGCTCCCTTCTAGGTCGAGCCTTGCTCGAGGCGGCGATGGTGGTGACCGGCCTCCCTTCTAGGCCGAGCCTTGCTCGAGGCGGCGATGGCGGTGGCCGGGCTCCCTTCTAGGCCGAGCCTTGCTCGAGGCGGCGATGGCGGTGGCCGGCCTCCCTTCTAGTCCGAGCCTTGCTCGAGGCAGCGACGGGAAGAGGGGTCGAGAGGAGCTCGGCCCCGCTGGAGGCGGCCTGGACGGAGGGAAGTGGGCGGCTCGGATGGAGGGAAGGAGAGGGCCGAGAGAAGCTCGGCCCCGCTGGAGGCGGCGACGGGAAGAGGGGGCCGAGAGGAGCTCAGCCCCGCTGGAGGTGGCGATGGGAGGAGGGGGCCGAGAGAGAGAGATGGCCGAGAAAAGCTCGGACTGAACTTCTAGGTGGCAGCCTTGGCAGAGAGAGAAGGGGAGGAGCTCGGGCTGGCGTAGGGAAGAGGGGAGGAGGCCGAGCGGCGGGCTGCTGCAGGTCAGGCTCCAAGCGGACGGGAGAGAGGAATGGCGGCCGGCAGCCAGCTTCTCCAGGCCAGCGGATCGGGAAAGAGGAAGCCCTTTCTTCTTTTTCCCCCTCTGCCCTTGCCCGATGCCCCCTCCCACCTGCTCACTATTTTTTTTGTCCAATCCCATAAATATTATATATATATATATATATTATATAATATATTAGATTACATATATTATATAATAAGTATATATATATTATATGTATATAATAGAAACCATACGCCAGTAAACACCCGCACGTCTTCGAACGGGACTGTGTCACATTGCCGCTCATAGCATGTCCCGAGTCCGTCACTTGGGGAGGATTCCGCTCGCCCGGATATGGGGTTGTACAATTGGAAAACAACTTATTGGGAACAAAACAAATTTTTTAAGTGTTATACATTGTAACAAAAATATTAGACCAAAAGCATTTCCTAGGAGATCGGATCAATCAAGCCTTTTTTCTTGCTCGGCAACTTAATTTGACGTCTCTTCATATTTTGATAATAATCTATGATAGATTCATTATCAATTCCATCAAAAATATATTTTTCTATATATATCAACAAACCATTGTTCAATCATTGATCACTCATTTTATTTCGGAGTCGATTCTTCACACAAGCCATGGCTGAAATTACTCTTTCAACACTAGCAGTTGCAATATGTAAGATTAAAGCAAAAGTCAAGAGCAAATATACTAGTGGATAAGTTCTGTTTCTTTCAGTTTCCACCATCTTCTTAGCAAGATCGGAAATTCCATTCAGCATTGAAAACTGTTTATTCGATCGCATGTCAAAAATATATGTATCAAGGTGGCCGTGAAGTATTAAAATCTCTATTGGGGAAAAATCTTCGGGATAAAACTCTGCCAGACGAATCAACTTATCCTTATCAAAACCAAAGAATGAGTTGGATGGAGTCAAACAAGCTACGCAAAGTAGTAACTCACTAGTCCCCTCGTCAAAACGAGTTTTGAGTTCTAGAAGTTGCATATCGATAATGTTGAAGCCGAGAAATTCTCAACCTCAGAAATCGGACTAGGCAACCTGAAGTTACTGGTCGACCAGTCGGGAAGATGATCTCTGGTCAGGAAACAGGAACGAATTGCGCAAACAAGACCCCAGGTTGCTACGGCGGGAAGGTCCCACCACGTACCCAGTTGCTTAGGAGAAGCAACCCCTTCTCAACCAGATTGGCCGAGCTAGGTACGAAGGAGGCGAGCTGAGCAATAACGAGTCAAGGGCAGTTGCCTGGGCTTGCGAGGGCTCAGGCCGAGAATTGCTTGTCCCTCCTTCGTACCCCTGGGGTCCTATTTATAGGGAAAACCAAAAAAGGGGGGGGTCTTACTTATACCCCCCCTGGCGAGTTGGCGACTTCCCGGGGAGCTCGCCTTGAAGAGGCGAGCATCTGGCCATAGTCGCCACCTGGCGAGTTGGCCTGGGGAACTCGCCATACTCGCCCGAACCTTCCGCGGCCCGGGGTGCTGGTCTGGATCCCCACCTTGTCTTGTTGACTTTGACTTTTGATGACCTGGCGGTAGTAGGGCCCTCCCTCGTCGAATATGGGTTGTACACAATCCCCGCTCTTTTTGGGCGACGCAGGAGCCCGGAAAGAATCATCCAACGCTTATTCGGCGAGGACCTCTGCCGAGTATCTGGACAGCTCGCATCGTCGCCTGCTGGTAGAGTAGTCTATAAATAGGGGGGGCTTCGTTTTTGAGACGATCCCTGGAGCTCGCCGAAGATGTCGGATGCTGAACAGCTGTTGAAGGACAATCTCGCTGCTCTGTCGGGCCTCCTCGGCATAGCCAGGTCGAAAAGACCACGCGAGGACGATCCTACTTCGTTGCTCCCGCCGAAGAAGAAGAAGAAGACGAAAAAGGTCAAGCAGCCCGCCACTACGGTGGTCGGCTCGCTTCCACTGGCGCACCAGGTCGCCGCGGCGACCGACAATCCTGTAGTGTCGTCCACCACCCAGAGGGTGTTGAACGACCTAGGGCTCGACGACCTCCCCGGGTCGACCCGGGGCAGCCCGCTGGAGAACGCGGGAGCGACCGAGGAGCCTGCGGTCGTGAAGGAGCCCGTGGTGTCTCAGGCCGAGGTCGTCACCCTGACAGGTCGCTACCTCGAACTCTTCCCTGCTGGGTTGTCGCCGCCACTTTGCTGACTTCTTTCCTTATGCAGATTCTCCGATTGCCGTGGACGCGGCACTTGATGTCGTCCCCCTCAGCTCGGCGCCCTTACTCGCCCTGGCGGCCGACAGGCCGTTCAAGATCGCCCGCACGGTCAGGATAGGCCTCAGCTCGGGGAAGGCGTCTGGGGCGGCGTTGGCGAAGGACCCCCCGCCTGCGAGCAAGGAACTGCCGGCGAAGGCCACCCCTGCCGGGTCGTCTGGGCCGGTGCGTGAGGTCCCTCCGGCGAGTATGGCGGCCTCTGCTGTTGCGAGCGGCGAGAAGGTACCCCCGGTGAGCGCTCCACTGCCGCCGCCGCCGCCCGCGGTTGCCACTCCTGGCCAGACGCCGAGCACCGGCTTGCCCCCTCCGCCGCCTCTGTCGAAGTCGGACTATCCGCGACCTCCTCCTCCTCCTGCGCCGAGGGCTCCGCACCACTTGGCGAGCTCACCTCAAGCTTCGCCGCCGGCGAAGAAACCGGCGAGGCCTCGGCCACCCTACTTTCCTCCGCGGGTTGGAGACCCCGATTACGTCGGCCGAGGGTCTGGAGAGCGCGGACAGGGCAGGCCTGCTGATCTTCCGAGCAGCTCTTCGGGGAGGCGAGATACCTCCGGGCGACCTCCTTCGCCGCGCCGATCCCGATCTCCTCGCCGTGGTGAGCCTCCTACCACTGAATACCGCTCTGCTTTTTGCTTTCTGTCCTGACGATCCATCTTCCTGCTTTGTCAGATCGCCCGGCGACCTCTGGGGCGACTTTCCTCGACGCTATCGGGCTGTCTGGGAGCGAGTATCGCCAGGCCGCCATTCGCGCCCACATGGAGCTGGAGAGCAAGTTTGACCAGCTCGCTATCTGCGATTCTCACCGACGTATCTCGGCTCTGGAGGCGAGGATGGCCAAGGTCGAAGGGCTCCAGTCGACCTTGGAAAGCTATGAAGCTCGCTTTCACGTGGTCAAAGAGAACGACCGCCAGCTGCAACTGAACAACCACCGTCTGCAGCTGGTGCTTGACGAGCTGGCCGGCATCCGGGCGAGCATGGGGTCCGCTGGACGTCTGGCGAGGATGGAGGAGCAGCTCAGGCTCGGCGATGATGCGACAGCGCTGGCGACGGAGCATTACCGGCGTGCACGCGAGATCGGCTGGGCCGGGCGACATCCGCACCCTCCTGAGCGGCCGAGGGCGCCATAGTTTTTTATTTTTCGAATGTAACTCGCCTTGTGCGACTTGTACTTCCGGACATCTATTTCTAATTTGATTAATTCATGTGTGCGAATATTCCTGCCTCTGTATGCGCGCTGTTATTTTTGACGTGCCGAGCTTTAGTTCACTTGATAATGTCGCAGGTTTATCTTCATCGCGCGAGTTCGTTAGATACTCGCTGGGACGGCTGACCCCCCCCCCCCCTTTTGGACTTGTCATATCTATAAATAGGAGGGGTAGGTGGGTCATAAAGCGTATTGCTGTAGCGACCTTCTTTCCTCCTGCCGAGTATCTGAACAATCAACTCGCCGCTCTCGTTGCTTTCGGATCTCGCCATCATGGTCGGTGACGACGCCAGCGCTCGCCGACAGGCCCATGCAATTAACTTCGCAGATGCGGCTTTTAAGAGATCCATAACCACCGAGAAGGAACTGGCGACCTTCAAGGAACGCTCCCTGCCTGACGAATACTCGGCAAGACTCCCCACTCGCAGCGAGCGCCTCAATACCCATATTGAGGGTTTGCTTGTAATGTCGCTGCGTCACTTCGACGCAGGCCTGCGGCTGCCCTTCTGGCCAGAATTCTGCGAGATCCTGCGTTACTTCGGGATTGTCCCTGCGCAGATCAATCCCAACGGCGTGGCGATCATCATGGGATTCCTATGCTTCCTTCGGGAAGAGAGGATCGCTTTCGACCTCTCCGTCTTCCGCCGCATCTTCGCCTTTGCGGCGACCTCGGAGGGGGTCATCTTTTTTAGCAGCCATGTCTGCACCCTGGTCGGGACCGCGAACAAGGTCCATGGCTGGAGCGAGCAGCTGATTGTCGTCCATGGCGACTTCGGCGGTATTCTCGGCAGGCCGCATCAACCAGCCGATGTCGCCTTCCTTCCCCCCATCCTCGAAGGAGCTCGCGAGCAGCTCTTCGAATACTTTCGCGGTCGGCGTTTTGACGTCATTTTCTGGCGACTAAACGTCAACGTGCTCGAGCCAGTCCACCCTAACGAAAGTATGCTGAACTCGAAATGCGCCCTGGTTACTCGCTCGCCCTTTTGCCGCT
Organism: Platanthera zijinensis; assembly: GCA_039513925.1. Classification (NCBI taxonomy): domain Eukaryota; kingdom Viridiplantae; phylum Streptophyta; class Magnoliopsida; order Asparagales; family Orchidaceae; genus Platanthera; species Platanthera zijinensis. Next base: position 102,857,594 of record CM077096.1, on the reverse strand, counting down.
GAAGCTAACCTTGTCGCGTGTTTTTGCAGTTTCCAACGAGCTTCCGGAGAAGCCGCTTCCTTTGGCGAAGGAAGTCGCCGCCACGCAGTCGGATTCTCGCCCTCCTGCCGACGTTGGGGAGAAGAAGGCGGTTAAGGGAAAGTCGCGGGCCAGCTCGCAGGGTCCCGCGAGGAAGAGGGCGAAGACCTCGTCGCCGCGATCCGTCGATTGCCGGTCGCCGACGGGCGCCCAGTCGCCCCATTTCCACCCCAACTACGGCCTCGGGCAGGGGGTGGTGGACGCCTTCGGTCGCCCGCTCGTGACCTGGTCGGCGGGGGAAAACTCGGTGTCGCTGAGCACCAACCTCCCGTCCTGGTCGACTGACTGGGAGGACAATGGGGAGGCGTTCGCCGTCCTCCACGCCATCTACGGTCGGGCCGACGCGGAGTCCGTCATGGAGCTGACCCCGACGGAGCTCGCCCATCAGTCGGCCTGCGCACTCGCGCGATCTGCCGAGCTGGGGCATTACTCGGCGAGGAAGCTGTTGGAGGTGACCGACGCCCTCAAGGTCGTCTCCAAGAAGGCCATCGACCTCGGCATGCAGTCAGTCCGTTGGAAGGACTTCGAGGTGAGCTGTCCTTGGGTGGGTTGCTCGATTTGTGTCGTTGATAGGTTCTGACGTTGGTCATCTCGCAGGCTGCCGAGATAGAAGCGGCGAAGAAGCTCTCCGAGTGCGAGGAGAAGCTCGCCGCCTCCCAGGCCGAGCTGGAGGCGGCCCAAACTCGCGCTGCGGTGATGGAGACTAGGTTGATCGCTGATGAAGGACGGCCGAACTCCTCAACCTCGCTACCCGAGGACCCGGCGCGAGTGGTGAAGCAATCGCGCGTCCTCTGGGAGGAGAGATCCTCCGTTCGCCGCGAGATCGCGCGGGCGGCGGGGAACGTCATACTCGCGCGCCTTAGGCTCGGGGGCCAGCTCGTCGAGGGGGAGAAACCGCTCACTGTCGACGAGCTCATTCCCGAGCTGCTCGCCGAGGGGACTGTCCCGCCGTATGGCGCGTCGTCGGCGACCAGCTCCGGTGATTCTGACAGCGGCGGCAGCGGAAGCAGCAGCGGTAGCGGAAGCAGCAGCGGCAGCGGAAGCAGAAGCGGCGAGACCGCAGAGAGCGACGACTTTGCGGATATCGGCGATGTTGGGGATGATGAATATCGGCCTGATACTGGCGACGACGAGTCCTAGTTGCTCGCCGATATTCTTTTTGTAAATCAAAATTTTGACTTAATGATTTATACATAGTTTTGGTTTTTCCTCTGACTGGATGCTACTTGCTAGGCTCATAGGCTCGGAGAGGGACGCTCGCTAGGTCGCAGGGGGATGGTCCCGACATCACCCATCCGCTCGCCGGGACCTACTCGCCCCTGCACCTGGATACTCGTGGACCTGCTGAGAACCGCGCGGGTGGCGTGTGGGACATACTCGCACCCCCCCGGGGGTCGCTTACTCGCGCGATTCCAGTTCGCCTCCCCGCATGGGGTCTGCTCGCCTACTCGCGCGAGATCCGCTCGTCTGCTCGCGCGCGACGAAAATTGAACCGGGCTTAGTCGTCGAACATAGCCTGCGGGCCCCTCATTCTCGTCATCGAGGAGATCGGCCGATTCCCGAGAGGAGCTCGTGGGGATACCGGTCTTACGACGCTGCTCAACTCGAGGCCTTGGATTACAATCGAGGAGATCGGCCGATTCCCGAGGAGAGGAGCTCGTGGGGATACCGGTCTTACGACGCTGCTCAACTCGAGGCCTTGGATTACAATCGAGGAGATCGGCCGATTCCCGAGGAGAGGAGCTCGTGGGGATACCGGTCTTACGACGCTGCTCAACTCGAAGTCTTGAATTACAATCGAGGAGATCGGCCGATTCCCGAGGAGAGGAGCTCGTGGGGATACCGGTCTTACGACGCTGCTCAACTCGAAGTCTTGAATTACAATCGAGGAGATCGGCCGATTCCCGAGGAGAGGAGCTCGTGGGGATACCGGTCTTACGACGCTGCTCAACTCGAGGCCTTGGATTACAATCGAGGAGATCGGCCGATTCCCGAGGAGAGGAGCTCGTGGGTATACCGGTCTTACGACGCTGCTCAACTCGAGGCCTTGGATTACAATCGAGGAGATCGGCCGATTCCCGAGGAGAGGAGCTCGTGGGGATACCGGTCTTACGACGCTGCTCAACTCGAGGTCTTGGATTACAATCGAGGAGATCGGCCGATTCCCGAGGAGAGGAGCTCGTGGGGATACCGGTCTTACGACGCTGCTCAACTCGAAGTCTTGAATTACAATCGAGGAGATCGGCCGATTCCCGAGGAGAGGAGCTCGTGGGGATACCGGTCTTACGACGCTGCTCAACTCGAAGTCTTGAATTACAATCGAGGAGATCGGCCGATTCCCGAGGAGAGGAGCTCGTGGGGATACCGGTCTTACGACGCTGCTCAACTCGAAGTCTTGAATTACAATCGAGGAGATCGGCCGATTCCCGAGGAGAGGAGCTCGTGGGGATACCGGTCTTACGACGCTGCTCAACTCGAAGTCTTGAATTACAATCGAGGAGATCGGCCGATTCCCGAGGAGAGGAGCTCGTGGGGATACCGGTCTTACGACGCTGCTCAACTCGAAGTCTTGAATTACAATCGAGGAGATCGGCCGATTCCCGAGGAGAGGAGCTCGTGGGGATACCGGTCTTACGACGCTGCTCAACTCGAAGTCTTGAATTACAATCGAGGAGATCGGCCGATTCCCGAGGAGAGGAGCTCGTGGGGATACCGGTCTTACGACACTGCTCAACTCGAAGTCTTGAATTAAATCCTGCATCCTTACACATTTTGGAGATTAATCCCAGAGACATCTTGGCAAGAAAGAAACTCCCCCTGAAGGGACGCTCTTGATCCTGCCGAATCGGGGGATTGGTGTCCAGACCCGTCCCTCAGAATTCCTCTGGTCGGAAGAGAGATGCATTCGGGGAGACCTAGGCCGACATGCAAGGGGGAGCTGATCTCGGCCAACAATGCAGAGGCTCGGTCTTACAAGAGCGCTTAAAGTCCCGAAGCCTCGTCCTATCGTCCGAACTAGGCTATTTAGTGAGAACGGGTTGGAGTCCCGCATCCCGATTCGGGAGTGAAGGTCGCTTACAGGTACGATCAGGATGGGGGTGGTGTTCATCGAGGGTCCTTTTCGAACGCGCTCGGAATTCACACACCTCCCTCCGGGCTCGTCCATACCCTGTCTTTGGTAGGTTCTTCTTCCGGGTGTTTTACGAGGCCGGCCTCTCCTCGAGTCCGGGAGATCAGGGTGCAGATCTGTTCCTCGCAGGTCCTCCAGACGGAAGAGAGATGCACTCGGGGAGACATAGGCCGACATGCAAGGGGGGAACTGATCTCGGCCGACAATACAGAGGCTCGGTCTTACAAGAGCGCTTAAAATCCCGAAGCATCGTCCCATCATCCGTACTGGGCTATATATGAGGAACAAACCGACCGTTGTCTCCCGAGGTCGACTACGAGGCGTACCATGGAAATACTCAGAAACCTTGAGGTATATTTAACACAAAAAAGATGAAATCCCGCATTCTTTGTTCATCTAACGAACTCCGCGTTTTCCTGTAGGCAGGCAGCTATCTCCACCTTCCCTTCCTAGGGCAAGGCTCCTCCGATCTTCAGCAGCTCCGGCTTTCCTCTCAGGGAGATCACCTCCACTTCCTCCAGCTCCTCGGCAGCTTGCAGGCCCTCTTCCTGCTCCATCATCCTTTCCAACCTTTCTGCGTCGCCCATCCAGCTGATGGTGCTGACCGCATTCAGGTAGCATTCCCTGGAGGCCCTGGGATCTCCCCTGATCCTGACTTGGACGTCGTCCCTGCAGTACTTCAGGCATTGATGATATGATGAAGGGACGGCCTTGAAGTAGTTGATGAGGGGCCGTCCGAAGATGGCGTTGTAGCCGCTGGGTGCGTCGACGATGACGAAGCGGCATCGGATCGAAGTTCCCCCGAGGGTGACCAACAACTCAACTCCTCCTTCCACCTCTTTCTTCTCCCCGGAGAAGCCGAAGAGGGGCCCATCCGCTGCCTGAACCCGGGACGCTTCCACCTGAAGGCCGACGAAGGTTCTCTTGAAGATGACATTCACCGAACTCCCGTTATCCGCAAGGATTCGGTCGACGGTGAAGTCCTCGATTGCTGCTTGAATCACCAGGGCGTCATGGAAGGGGTTCTCGTTCCAGAGCATGTCTTCCTCCGAGAAGGTGATCTCGTTCAAGGGAGGGGGGTCTGAGACGTCGAAGCGACGCTCCTTTTGTAGATTTGGTGGAGACTTCCCTTGCGGGAAGCTCCTAGCCCCGCCCCTCCGTTGATTACTCCGACGTGCCCGCCTCCCGGACCGGGAATGACATTCCCCCTTCCTCCTTGGTCGATCCTGTCTTCGTTCCTCCTTCTCTGCGGTGCCTGGTAGGCCACCTGCCCAACCTGGGCCTCCTTCTGCGGCTGCTCCCTCTCGGCCGCCGTTGCTTCCATCCTCCTCCTTGCTTCCCAGAACTCAGGGCAAGCCAAGGTTCCGTGCCCCTCCACTCGATGGATATCGCAGTAGAGGGGAATCGCCGCTTCCTGCTGCCTTTCCTGCCTCCTCTCCTGCTGCCTCTCCTTCCGCCGGCGCTTAGCGGCTCGCTGTGTGATGGCCATGGTTTCCCTTCTTCCTCCTCCCTGCTCCCGAGGGTTGTAAGCCCTCCTTTCCTCCTGATGGATGGGCCGCCTCCACTGGGGGCGATCCCTCGGGTACTGGAATCTTCTCTCCTCGCTCCTCGCCTCTCGACCTCCGACGGGCCTCCTATCCTTCTGCTTTCGAGGCCTCTCCCGCCTCTCCTGCCTCTCCACCCTTCTGATCTCCCTTCCCCTTTCTCTCTTCTCCTCTTTCTCCTGCGGCCTCTCCTGCTTCCTGTCATTGCGCCCCTCCGGCGCCCTCTCCCTCTCCAGTAGTCTTCCCTTGTCTTTCCCAAGCGGTCGGTCTCCATCGAGCCGTGCCAGGAACTCCTTGTTCCTTTCCTCTCCCTGGATGAACACATTGGCTCTCTCCACCATCTCCTCGAACGATTTGGGCGGCCTGTGCCCCAACTCCATGTTGAACAGACCCTGCTTCAGCCCGAACTTGAGGGCTACCATCAAGGTGAACCCGTCTACCTCTTCCACCTCCAGCACCTCCTCCTGGAATCGATCGATGTACCGGCCCAAACTCTCGTGCTGCCCCTGCACGATCTTGAAGAGGGCGGTCGCCTCCTTCTTCCTCCGTTTGGACGTCGCAAACCTTGCTAAAAGGCCCCTTCGCAGATCTGAGAAGCAGTAAACTGACCCGGCTGGCAGCTGGTGGAACCAATCTCTCGCGCTACCCTTGAAGGTAATGGAGAAGAGCCGGCACTTGAGAGCATCGGACATGTTGCGAATGGAGACCACATCCTCAAACCACTGAAGATGTCCCACCGGGTCGTCCTTGCCGGAGTAGTACGAGAGGACCGGCTCTCTGAAGTTGTCGGGGACGAGGGCCGCGAGGATCTCGTCGCAAAAGGGGCTCCTCCCTTCCTGGCGGCGGCGAGTATCCTCTCCGCTCGAGCAGTCATACTCGCTCCATCGGCGAGTATCTCCATACCTCGCCGAGAGTTCTGGATCTCGAAACCGGATTCCTTGACTACTCGCCGGGTGATGTCGCGGCGGGATCACCTGTTCTCCACTTGCCCAAGCGGGCTCCTTCCCTGCTCGCCGAGTTGGTATCTCCTCGCCCGGGGGTGTCCGGCGGCGGGGGGAAGTCGCCGTCACCTCAGGCGGATTGGACAACCCGACGAGTATTGCCTTCTCCACTCTTCTTGCGAACTATTCAAAAGCCGCCACCGTCACATACTCGCTACCTTGCCCCGGGACTCCAGCTCCCGCCGAGTTACCTCCCAACTCGCCCCGATCTCCACCATCGGCCATCTTCCAACCACGACTTTCTTCTTCGGTCGCTATCCACGCTCACCGCACCAAGTGTTGAAGCCGAGAAATTCTCAACCTCAGAAATCGGACTAGGCAACCTGAAGTTACTGGTCGACCAGTCGGGAAGATGATCTCTGGTCAGGAAACAGGAACGAATTGCGAAAACAAGACCCCAGGTTGCTACGGCGGGAAGGTCCCACCACGTACCCAGTTGCTTAGGAGAAGCAACCCCTTCTCAACCAGATTGGCCGAGCTAGGTACGAAGGAGGCGAGCTGAGCAATAACGAGTCAAGGGCAGTTGCCTGGGCTCGCGAGGGCTCAGGCCGAGAATTGCTTGTCCCTCCTTCGTACCCCTGGGGTCCTATTTATAGGGAAAACCAAAAAAAGGGGGGGGGTCTTACTTATACCCCCCCCCCCTGGCGAGTTGGCGACTTTCCCGGGGAGCTCGCCTTGAAGAGGCGAGCATCTGGCCATAGTCGCCACCTGGCGAGTTGGCCTGGGGAACTCGCCATACTCGCCCGAACCTTCCGCGGCCCGGGGTGCTGGTCTGGATCCCCACCTTGTCTTGTTGACTTTGACTTTTGATGACCTGGCGGTGGTAGGGCCCTCCCTCGTCGAATATGGGTTGTACAGATAACATTGTAGAAAATTTCTACCTGATAATGATGCAAATTTGTAATTATTGGAGCTTTACGCTTTCCTTTTCCTTGAGCTATAAATCTCTCATTCATGTTCGTAATAATAATTTCATTCTTCTCACAAAAAGGTTAAACCACTTCAAATAATGATTGCCAGCCATCATCCCTCATATGCTGGAGTTGTTTCTTTGATAATTCAACCAAAGAAATCGCATTCACAATATCTTGATCATGTCTTTGAAGTGCCTGAGATAACTCGAAAGTAATAGTCAAAATTATTCTCATCAAATGAAGAGTAAATGCAAATTCAAATGATTGCATTGATCCAATAACATCCTTGCCATTATCCGTTGATCTCCTTTTCGACCTTCCATTCTAACAATTTCAAGCACATCAATCACTGCTTCAAACATAGTAATCAAACTAACTAAAGTATCATAGTGTGAGCCCCAACGTGTATCACCTGGACGTTTAAGATTGGTTTCCTGATTTAAACCTTGTCCACTAGAAAGTTCTCCAATATTAAGTGCTTCAATAACCTTTGCAACATGTTTGCCCCTAAGAATATCACGTCGTTTGGACGAAGCTCCAACAACATTCACCGCATTATTAGTCACAAATAACATCATTGCAATATCTTCATGATTCTTTGCCACTACTATAAGAGCCAATTGTAATTGATGCGCAAAACACCAGACATAATATGCAGAAGAATTGTCTTTCAATATAAGTGTTTTTAAACCATTAAACTCCCCTTGCATATTACTAGCTTCATCATATTCTTGCCCCCTTAATTTTGAAATACTTAGACCAAGTCTAGAGAATACTTTTTCCACAGCTTCTTTGAGGGAAATAGCACTAGTGCTAGAAGCATGCTCAATACCCACAAAACGCTCAATAACATTTCCTTTTTTGTCAATATAACGTATAACAACAACAACCATTTGCTCAATAACTGATATGTCATGGGCTTCAGCGACTAAAGTTGAAAAAAGTGCATCATCAATTTCTTCAACAATTACTTTGAGTGTCTCAATTGAAAAAAGTGCATCATCAGTAATTTGTTCCCAAATATTTTTTGAGGAAAGGCATGGTCACGAGGCTGACACAGACCTGCAAGTAAATATGCACTACGAACTTGATCTTGATCATTTGGACTGTAATTAGTAATTCGTGGTCGCAATCTTGGATCCGTTGGAAGGTCTTTCATATTGACTGCCACACGATGATCATTTGGACAGTAATTAGAAATTCGAGGTCGCAATCCTGGATCCGTTGGAAAGTCTTTTATATTGATTTCCACACGATGATCTTTAGTGAAATATCTCTCCATGACTGTTAAAATGTCTAGTGGATTAATGGTATGTAACATAGCTAAAATTTGACAAATAAAATTTGGAAACCTTTATATTTGAACAGAATGAACAACAAGTAACAACCATCTAATTTGCATGGAAAATGAAATCATAATCAATAATAGTCAATCATAAATCTACAATAGAAGAACTACAAAGAAACGGAAATTAAACACTTGATCACATCAATCATAATTATCTAACCCCACTAACTTCCCACAAGTACTCCATTGCTCCCCAAACAGAGCCATTTGGAAAAAAAAGTTAAATATGAAAGCTTCAATCCATCATAATCTAAGATATGCTAAAATGTCAAACACAAAAATTTAAATTTACAGTTTTGCCAATCACCAAAATATATGAATTTTCTTTCATCTTACATTCAAATGTGTAATCTAAACCAGAAATTTAGATATTTCACTTTTAGTCATCATAATCTAATTACATTCATGAAACCATCCCAAAACAACTACACTCCTTATTCCTCTTAGATAACATACAATTATACAAATTTGAAATTTCTAAATGGAAATAAAAAATGTCCAAATCAGCAATTTGAAATTTGAAATCAATGAGTACCTGACTACCTGTTGTGCTCTCAAGACTCAAGCTCCCAACTTTCAAGCTCAACAGTCTGAACTACCTGTGAAAAAATCAGATATGTCAAATGTGGAATCTGTCCAAATCAGAAAAAATCAGAAAGAAGAAGAAGAAGTACCGCTGGCGCCGGGTCACGGGAGAAGGAGAGCAGCGACGGGAATGCTAGGCGAAATCCGCCTGGCCCGGCCTGGGTGAAATCCGTGAAAAAGAAGAAGAAGCAGACGAGGAAGTACCACCGGCGCCGGGTCACGGGGGAAGGAGAGCAGTGGCGGGAATGTCGGGCGAAGGAGAGCAGCGGCTAGGTTAGCGCAGAAATGAAAAGGACGGAAATGCGAAATATGCCTGGCCCGGCCTGGGAGAAATCCACGAAAAATCAGGGGGGGGGGGGCACGTGTACCCCTGGATCTATACTAGCTACGCCCATGCTTCCCAAGAATACAAGCATCTAATTCGCATGGGCTACACCCGTGCTCGATGCTCTATACTATTATATATAGTATAGATTATTAATCGAATAATTATTATATAGCATAGGTGAAGTCGCGCCGAGTGTGACACCCCTGATTTCCCGACAATTATTTTAATCTCTTTGTTGACGTCACAATGATGTAAGGACGTTACGTTGGCGCGGAGTTGACGGCGCGCTGCCATTAGTGCGTTTTCACGTCTGTTAGGTCGAGCCGACCAAATCTTTAAATTCTCATCAAAATTATAAAATTTCACGATACGAAATTAAATTAATTAATTTTGAATTTGCACGTCAAGTTTCGTCGTGATCCGAACATTATTGGAGTCTCAGTGAATTTTCGAAGTTTTGAATATTTAATGTTAATCGTAAACTTTAAAAATTAATATCTCGAGAATAGCGCATCAGATTCTGATTTTGATTTCGCCGTTGGATTCGTAGCACCGGTTTTTACCTAGGGTGCAAATTTCGTTTGAATCGGCGTGCGTTAGGCCCGTCGTAATATTATAGCTCTAATTTTATTATTATTATTATTATTCTATTTAATAATATTATTATTAATGAAAATTAATTCGTTTTATATCAACCTCTCTCTCGGCAAAACTCACTGATCTCATCTCCTCCTTCCGGCCGTGATTCGTTGTATAATCATTGATCGTTAACATGTTTATTAATATTATTGCTATCATTAACTAATTCGTTTTATATTCCCCCTCTCCCGGCGGCATTCGACGAACGAGAGCAATCTCATCTTCTCCTTCATGTTAATATTAATATTATTATTATTATGTTTTATTTACTATATTTATTATATTTATTATTATTAGTATTATATGTTTAAATATGCAAATCTTATATTCCCCTTCCCTTAAGAACCGAACCACCGCAAGGTGTTGACGGTGACCTCCCTCTCCTTCGTGGACCTTCCAGCCGTGATTCTAGGAGCATCGGTGGACGAAATCTTCGCCGGAGCATAGATCTGAGTTGCTCTCGCCAAGAGCTACGTGTGCGTGGTGAGTTTTGTCAGTTTCGTGAGCTTTTTATCGTTACGGTTTTCGGCCATAACTGCCGTTTTGGCCAAATCTTTGTACATTTAGCCTTCCTGCGCCTCCGCTTGGATCGATCTACGACGTGTAGTGATTCGGAGGACGATTCTGAGAAAAATCGAGGCATGTGATGCTTCGCTTGCTTTTCTCCCCTTTATCTCACCACCGATTGATACTTTGCTAGTAAAATTTGCTTAGAAGATTTATCCCTATTATTTGTTAGTCTCTTTTGTCGAGTAGCTTGTTATGTGTCATTACGTGAAAATCGTGATCTTGTCGGAGTTAAGTCGTCAGAAGCATTGTTGTCTTCCGCCGTGTCGCTTGTGTGCCGTACCTCTTACTCGTAGTGTTGTTTGGATTGTAGGGTCGTTTCGACCAAGTAAAACACTTGTTTCATAGTGAGTATCAAAGGTATTGTGAATGTCTTGCTGCATACTGTTTGACTTGTAAATCATCGTTGTGAAAGCCATGGAGCCTTGCCGGGCTTTTGTGTCATCGCGTTGATCTTGTGTCAAGATTTTTGGTTAAAGTCTGTTATCGACGACATAATTTAGAAATTTATAACGTGACACATATAAACATATACAGAATTATTGTTGGGTTGTGCGCGTTGGGGTTACTCTCTGAAAGTGGAAAGTTGTCAACCTAAATCACATAGAGGGGGGTGAATAGGTGAATCGTGCGTTTATTTGCGGAATAAAAATTTTAGCGACCTAGCACAAGCAATCAAGCAACCATAGAAGGACACCAAAGATTTATAGTGGTTCCCCGTTCTTGGGTACGTCCACTTCACCTCACCGTTCTAGCAAATCACTATATCCGGCTACTCCACTATCTCAGATTAAAAACAATCCTACGCCTCGGAATCACGTTCCTACAAACCCGATCCAAATGGATCTACACTCGGAAGATACAAAAACTTCCTACCACTCGGAGCACAACGCTCCTACACTCAGAGAATAATCTCCTACAAGATTTACAAATAGAGATTGAAAATACAAACAGAAATATTCTCAGATCTGCAAGAAATAAGTCTTTAGGTTTTCTTCTGTAAGTTGCGGCCCTTTCAGAATTATTGAAGAAGACTAGTAGATCTGACCTTACAAATTCTTTAATCTACTCGATCAAGGAAGAAAGAACGTTTCCTGAATCAGTAGATCTTCTAGATCGAAAGGATGAGGATCGATCTTGACGAGAGCGGTGGCGGCGGCTTCAAGCCGTCGAGCTTGAGAAGAGATCGGCCGAACTAGAGCTTTTTGGAAAGTACGAGATCCGCTCAATAATTTCTCTTAATCCTTCTTAGGGATATGTCTTAGTGACAAGATCTTATATAGGATATCTCTTAACGGTTGGAAATATCATTAATGATGACACGTGGACCAATCCTATTGGGTTATTTGAAATTCCGACCGTTCTGGTCTTAGAAGAAATTCTCTGGAAAAAATCCGACTTTGTTCTCGAGAAGTGATTATAGTTCTCGAGAACTATGAACTGAGTTTTTGAGAACTGTAGAGAGTTCTCGAAAACTAATCTCTTTAGAAAGGGTTGGACTTCTTGAGAACATCAGAGTATAGTTCTCGAGAACTAATTTACTTCTCGAGAAATAATAGAGGACTTCTCGTGAACTTGAGCTTAGAGAAATTTTTGAAATGTCCTGACTTCTCGAGAAGTAGAGTCTGAGCTTCTCGAGAACTATACCATACTTCTCGATAACTTTGAGATTACTTCTCGAGAACTGGACTAAGAAAGTTTTTCAAGAACTTTAGAGAAGATTTCCTTCTGGCCCTATCTCCATCCTTTGCTCCCAATGTTTGAACATAAAGTGTATCCCAATTGAGAGGCTACACATGAGTCAACACTTTGGATCACCTAGTGAGAGATTACACTGAATGGTCCTGTGTTCCTGACCCACTGTAGACATACATTGGTCTACACTTAGCACTGAGAATCTGCAAATATTCAACTAGAACCCAGATGTCAAATATAACTTAATTCATCTTAGTTCAAGGGTGACTTCATACAAATCTGGGTTATTGTGGAGACAATACCCAACAATCTCCCCCTATTTGTAGAAGTCAGAACCCTCTACACTAAGGTGAATTATTATAATAAAGAAAGAACTGGAAGAAAGGAAATTGAATATAAATGCAAAGATAGATTAATTAAAGGCACAATATGCAAAACTAGGAATTGTATATATAAGTAATGTTTTAGAATCAATAAACATCCATTTCCTCCAAAATCTCAAAACAGAACATCATAAATAAATCTTTGCTTTGATGTTGCCTGTCTTGCTTTTCCTGCTGCCTCCTCTGATAATTGAAAGGCTTTGGATAGTATCTTGGAGGCTTGGGAGGAGCTTTAGGATTATTCTTTCCATATTCTCTATCATAAATCCTCCTTTTGGTCATGAATTTTTCATATAACTCTCACTCAACTGAACTGTAGTGCAGATGTCTATTCTCATTAAAGTCCATGATAAGTTTAAGAGTGTCAAGAATTAGAGCTTTGGAAGTTGGGCTCCAAACTTCAGCAAATTCCTTTGCTTCTCTTCTTTCTGCCTCTGGCTGGGGAACAGATCTGCTAGCAGAAAGAACTTCCCATACTTCCTTTTCTTGGGGATGTGAATCTCTAGTAGGTCTTCAGGGATCACATCATTCCAAACATGGGAATAGGAAGCTGGAGGAGGTTCCTGATCTTCTAGCCTGGGAGAGAATGTAGGAAATTGAGGTTGAGGCAATTGGCTAGACTCACCTTCAGCAAGAGGATTTAAATGATGAGGAATCACATTGGGGTCTGCCTGAAAATCTGGAAAGATTTGATTATGCATCCATACAGATGTATCATAAGTATGGAATTTCACTGATTGAATATATTCTAAAACACTTTTATTGATCTCAGTTACTTTTTCAGTCCAAAGAGTTTTGACATCAGTAGTAAACTTTTCAACTTGTTCTTTTACTATGCTCTCCCCCTTTCTGATTTCTACAGATAGGTTTGCTATCGCATCTTCCTTGAATGTACCAACTTCATTGCATACCTTCATGAAATTTTCTTCAACTCTCTTGTCTAATTGGATCTGATTGTTTGCTAGAGTGACAGATTATTCCATTACTTGACTAATACTGGTAATTGTGTGATCTATTGCTTTACCCCCAATTCTGAATAACTCTTTCAGCAGGTCAGTATTGGCTTGGATCTCAGCAAAACCTCTGCTCATTTCTTTTTACAGGGCAGTTACCTGTTTCTGAACAGTCTGAAGTGATTCATCAAAATGTTTCCTCTATGCAGCTAGCATTTCTTCAATCCTTGATAGAATATCTGAGTTTACTATTACAGCAGGAGCAGGAGCAGGAGCAGGAGCAGGAGTGATTGAAATAGTAGGAACTGGAGGGGCACCTGATAAAGCAGTAGTAGCAGGGGTGACAAATACAGTGGTAGCTTGCCATGAAGGAAGTTCTTCTATGACAACAGAGCTCTTGGCTCTTACAGTTTTGAATGATATATCTTCCTCTTCATCAATAAACTTTGGAAGAGAGAAGTCAAGATTCTTAAGAGGGGCTTCCACCTCCTCAGGAGCTTGCTCATCCTTTTCTGACAAAAGGATGGTGTTTGGTGCAGTGGGTTCTTGTCTTGGAGAGGGAGAAGGAGCTGGAGTACCTTGGGGTGATGGTAATGGAGATGGTTCTGGTATGGGTTCTTCTGGGAGATCTTTTGGGAGAGGAGGAAGAGGGTCCTCTGAAAAGAGTTCCTCTGTCATCTTATCTATAGCCTCATTGGTGTCTTTGAGTATATCTTGTGCTGGAAGATCTGACTGGGTTGGAACTGGATAGTTTGTCATGGGGCTTTTAACTAGAGAAGGTGCTGGAGAAGGAGGAGAAGGAATCTTGAAAACTGAGGCAGAAGGTGCAGGCTCCCCCTCAGTTGCTGCACTAGATGGTTCAGCAGCATGATGTGGAGGAGGAGATGGGGTCATGACCTCTGAGATAGAAGCTCCAACTTCCTTAGCTAACTGTCTTGGGTTCTTCAGTTTTAGCTCCCATCTCTGGATGGAGGTGAAGGAGATCTTTTTCAGGTGATGAAATGGAGTACCTTTGGAGAGTTTGAAGGTGACTGGATCAATCTCACTCAATAGTAAAGAGATTATCCTGACAAATTTGGGTTCTTGGATACTGTCTCTGATCATCTCAAACACCATCATTCCAAACTGAAATTTCTTTCTACAGATTACAGCTGTCATTACTCCAAACAAGTCATGAGAAATAAAACTGACTGACCCTATTATGCACCACAGTATTTTTCCAATAATATCTGCAAGAAGTTTCCCTACATCACTTAGAAGATTTATCCTTAGGGAGATGTATTTCCTCAGGAATTCCATAGAAAGAATAGGTTCTGGCATAATCTTCTGGAGTTAGGTCGTCTTCCTCATCAACAATAGGCATTTTCAGAAGCTTGGAAATCCTGTGCTTGTCAAGCTTGATTTTGATCCCTTTAACTTTTGTCTTCAAAATTGTTCCATTCCTCCTTACCTTAGCATTCCTGAAAAATTCTTCGACATCTGGAAATACTATCTTGACGGGCTCAGAGAGAACGAACATCAATCTGGCCATTTCCAGAAGAATCAGCAAGTTCTGGAAATCATTAGAAATGTCGGCTAGTCCTTCGACGACGAGTGAGCTGCCGATTCCAATCTTGGAACTGTGAGCCATTGACGCCGACGGTGGCAACGAACGGAGCGGGGAACAGCGACGGAGACGGAGCTTTCGTTTGGCGGAAGATGAAGAGTTGCGAGAGGAATGTTTGAAATGGCGGTTGATCTAGGATTCTAAAATATTATAGATATATATATATTTTCCTAGTAACGTTAATTATATGCCTAATTAGTCTTAGGTTAGGGCAGAAATCAAGAATTTTGCGAAATAATAGAGTTAAGAAGTACCGACAGAATGACGGGCCAGCTATCGAGAGGTAGGTTATACTTTTCGAGAAGTGGCCAATAGTTTTCGAGAAGTAAGAAAGTTCTCGAGAACTGGATTTCAGAGTTCTCGAGAGATAGGATGACTTCTCGAGAGCTAGTTTTCAGAGTTCTCGAGAGATAGGCTGACTTCTCGAGAACTAGTTCTCGAGAACTTAAGATGGACTTTTCGAGAAGTTTAAGTATTTCTCGGGAACTGAAGATACTTTTCGAGAGCTAATTTCTGCCTCTCGAGCAGTGTACTTAGGTTTTTCGAGAAATGACTTTTACTTTTCGAGAAGTGAAGTAGGTTTTTGAGAACTGCCTTCCACTAGGTAAATTCTAACCTTTTAGGAGTATCCTCGATTCTTGAGCCTTTGAACTGATCACTTTGGTCTAATCCTCCTTGTTCAGCAACCCAAGTTCAGTTTTGAAGAAATTGAACTTGGTCTCGTCCAGCGGCTTTGTGAAAATATCGGCAACCTGCCGATCTGTTGGCACATACTTCAGATTCACATCCTCTTGCTCCACATGCTCCCGGATGAAGTGGTATCTAAGCTCGATGTGTTTTGTCCGGCTGTGTGAGACTGGGTTGTTTGCGATTACGATGGCGCTGGAGGAGTCACAGAACAATGGAATGTCCTTGATCTTCATGTTGTAATCCTCCAACTGATGCTTTAGCCAAAGCAACTGTGCACAATAACTGCCGGCAGAAATATATTCTGACTCGGCCATTGAGATTGCGACACAGTTTTGCTTCTTACTGCTCCATAAGATGAGTCGTCTTCCTAGGAACTGACACGTCCCTGATGTGCTTTTCCTGTCATCTTTGCTTCCTGCAAAGTCTGCATCTGAAAAACCAATTGGTTCACTGTCATTGCTTCTTGGGTACCATAAGCTAAGATTTGGTGTACCTTTAAGGTATCTCAAGATCCGCTTTGCAGCAGCATAATGAGATTCCTTACAGTTCACTTGGAATCTAGCACAGATACACGTAGAGAACATTATGTCTGGTCTACTGACTGTAAGGTAGAGCAAGGATCCAACTATGCTTCTGTACTTGGTTTCATCGAAGGGTTTCCCTTTCTAATCCTTGTCCAGATACATAGCTGAGGTCATTAGAGTCCTCATAGAGGTTGCACTCTCCATTCCGAATTTCTTAAGCAACTCCTTGGTGAACTTAGTCTGAGAGATGAAGATCCCATCTTCAGATTATTTCACCTAAAGTCCTAAGAAATACTTCAGCTCTCCCATACGGCTCATTTTGAACTTCCCTTGCATAAGTTTAGAAAACTTTTTGCAGAGGTTGTCATCCGTAGAGCCAAAAATAATGTCATCGACATAGATTTGCACTAGCAAAATCTTGTCTTTAATTTCCCTAAGAAATAATGTCTTGTCTATCTTCCCCTTATGAATTTATTCTCGAGGAGAAAGCTAGACAGCGTTTCGTACCAAGCACGAGGAGCTTGTTTCAAACCGTACAGTGCTTTCGATAGTAAATAAACATATTCAGGATAGTTAGGATCAACGAAACCTAGGGGTTGTTCCACATACACTTCTTCCTTTATGTCACCATTCAGGAAGGCGGACTTCACGTCCATTTGATAGACGGTGAAGCCCTTCAGTGCAGCATAAGCTAGAAACAGTCTGATGGCCTCCAGCCTTGCTATTGGAGCGTAAGTCTGGTCAAAGTCGATCCCTTCTTCTTGACGATAGCCCTTGGCAATGAGTCTGGCTTTGTTCTTTATAATAGTTCCATCTTCGTCCATCTTGTTCCGGTAGACCCATTTTGTCCAGATGACGTTCTTACTCTTGGGTCTAGGAACAAGTGTCCAAACTTTGCAACGTTTGAACTGATTTAACTCTTCTTCTATGGCTAGTATCCAGGATGCATCCGAGTTTGCTTCCTTGAACTTCTTAGGTTCAACCTGTGATAGAAAACTTAAGAATAAATTCTCGTTAGTTGTACCTCGACGAGTTCTGACACTATCCCGGGGATCTCCTATGATCTGGTCCAAGGGATGATCCTTCAAGTGTCTGAGCTCTAGAGTCCTTGCACCTGGGATCTCCTCAGCCACTGGAGTTGCATCTTCAGCTGGGATGAATTCTTCATCTTGATCATCTACCTCTCCAATCGGGGTTGTAGAGGTGATCTTGATGAACTTTTCATCTTTGTCTTCAGTAGGTTCATCCAAGCTGAGTTCCTTTATCTTTGTACCTGCATCTTCAATGAGCACACTAGAAGAGTTGCTTTGTAACAAACTCGTCTCATCAAATACAATGTGTATCGATTCTTCTACCACCAGGGTTTTTCTATTGAATACTCTATAAGCCTTACTATGGCTACTATAACCTACAAAAATACCTTCAAAGCTTTTCTCACTAAACTTGGTAGTGTGATACTTGCTGTTGTTAAGTACGAAGCACTTACAACCAAAGATTCTAAAATATGAAATGGTCGGTTTCCTGCCTTTTAGAAGTTCGTAAGGAGTCTTATCATGGTTCTTGTTGATGAGTGCTCGATTTTGCACGTGACAAGCGGTGTTGACGGCTTCAGCCCAGAAGTACTCTGGAAGTGAGGTATCACTCAACATAGTCCGGCAAGCCCTTATGAGTGTTCTGTTCCTTCTCTCAGCTACTCCATTTTGCTGTGGAGTGCGAGGAGAGGAAAACTCATGAAAGATACCTTGACTTTCACAGTATTCTATCATGGCCCTAGACTTGAATTCCATTCCATTGTCACTTTTGATTTTGACTACGGAGCAGTTGTATTCATTCTGCACTTGCCTAACAAAATTAGTGAAAATATTGAAGGTATCTGACTTGTGTTTCAGAAAGAACACCCACGCAAAGCGCGAGTAATCATCCACAATAATCAACATATATTCCTTACCTCCCAAACTTCTAACTTACAGTGGACCGAACAAGTCCATATGAAGAAGCTGTAAGCTTCTATCAGAATCCTTGCCTATAATGCTTTTAAATGAACTCCTTATTTGCTTTCCTTTTATACAGGCATGACAAGGGCTGTCCTTAACATACTTGACATTAGGGGCATCACGTACTAAGTTTTGAGAGAATAGTTTATTTATAGTTTTGAAATTAATATGTGTTAGTCTCTTGTGCCATTGGTCAGCAAGAGATGCACTACTTTTTGCTAAAAGACATACTGGTGTAGAGGAGTCAATACAGATGAAGTTTAAACAGAAAATATTTCTGCTTCGAGTGCCTGATAAAATAGTTTCCATATTGTCAACCGATTTTATCAAACACTTGTCAGCATGGAATTCAACCACGTATCCTTTGTCGCATAGTTGGCTTATGTTGATGAGATTGTGTTCCAATCCTTCAACATAGGCTACATCCGAAAAGGATACGTTACTGTTAGTAAACATACCTTAGCCTTTGGTAATTCCTCGGTCTGAACCTCCAAACATGACCTTTGGTCCGTTCAACACCGGTGAAAAGTTCTGGAGTAGGCTCTTTGTCCCGGTCATATGCCGAGAACATCCACTGTCCAAATACCAGATTGGCGTTTTAATGGCTTTTGGACGTACCTGCAATTATAATCACTTAGCCTTAGGAACCCAAACACGTTTGGGTCCTTTGTCTCGAGTTAGAATACTCCCCCTACGAGTATTATCCTCATGAGTGGTCATTCTCACGTTGCTAACTTGAGGAGTTGCAACATTTTTAGGATTGAACCAACAATCTATGACAAAGTGACCAACTCTACCACAACACCAACAGTCGAATCTATTGTATCTTTGCCTTATAACCTCCTGCTTGACCTTCTTGAGAGGAGGTCCAACATGGGTAGCATCCTTAGAGGAAGAAGCTTCATGATGATAGCAGCTGCATGAAGTCTTCTCCTTCATAGGCTTTTCCACAACAGGTTTTACCTTTGGTGCCTTCTTGATGTTATGACCATGAGCATAAGGTCCATAGCTCTGAAGTTGAATCTCTTCATAAGGTGCCTTGAAGACACTCTCGCCAAAGTCACGAGGGCGAGTCCAACCTTGGTACCTTGACTTAGGCTTCTCTGGGATCGGCCTAGTCAAGTGTCCATAGGTGGACTTAAAGTCGAATTCGCTTGCAGGAAAGATAACTTTCTTGAATGAGACTGGCTCCAAAGGGGCTTTCCCTTTTTCCTCGGCCAAGGCCTTCTTGGCATCCTTATTCTTTCTCTTGGCCTTCCTTCTCCTAGACGATTTACTAGGAGCGCCTCTGTGGCCTAGACCAGCACCATTGGCCTTAGCCGAGAATTCAGCAATCAGAGGAAGTACAGTCTTAGGCTTAGAGAAACCTTCAACAAGTTTCTTTTCAGCAAAGAGTTGTTCTTCCAACTCCTTGATGATTTTCTCCTTAAGGTCAAGGTGCTCAAGAGCCTTGTTATATTCTTCAATAGATTTATTGAAGTCTTCCTTAAGAGAGTCAGTCTTTGAGGCTTCTTCTCTTAAGGTGCTCTCTGTAGCTTTTAGAGACTTTGTCTCTTTATCTTGAGTTTTCACGACTCGATGACATTTGTCGTAAGCCTTGAGTAACTCCTTATATTGTCCCATGAGTTCAGATTCATCCTCAAAGGGATAGCCCTCTTGCTCATTATCATCATCAGATTCTGAAAGAGGGGTGTGAGATTTTACCTCCCAGTGAACTAGGGGACTTATTCATCATCAGTTAGAGCCATTTGCCCAAAGAAGGCTTCTTCCTCTTCTACACTCGACTCAGATGAGTCAGAGTCACTGAGGGTTTTGCCCTTCTTGGCAAACAGGCTCTTTTATGCCCTATTTTTATTGTAGGACTTCTTCTCTTCTCGTTTGTCACCCTCTTTCTTCTTGTGGGGGCAATCTGCAATGACGTGACCTGTCTTATTACAGCAATAACAAACAATGTCAGTCGAATAATGTTTATTCGGTTTAGAACCATACCTGTCATGGCTGCTTGAGCCTTTTCTGCGGCGATCACCATCATTGCGTGATCTTCTATAGGAGGCATCCTTGCCTCTCCATTGCTTCTTCTTGTTCAAGAATTTCTTGAACTGCCTTGAGAGTAGAGAGAACTCTCTATCAGATAGCTCTGAGCTAGAAGAGCTTGGCTCAGATGATTCTTCTTCATCAGCTTCAGGAGCTGGGGCAAGAGAGCTAGCCTTTGTCTTCCTTGAGCTATCTACCTTTAGAGCGACAGACTTCTCCTTGGATGTAGACCTGCTCATCTCTTCTTCAGCTTTTCTTGAGTTGATTTGGAGCTCGTAAGACATAAGCTTTCCGAATAGATTCTGCGGGTCTGTCTCGGCTAACCTTCCGAACTCCCGAATGGCGCATACCTTATTATCCCATTCCTTGGTCAGGGATCTTAAGAAATTGTCATTCAGTTTCCCATTTGTGAAGACTCGGCCATAAACTCTTAGGCTATTAACTATCTTAAAGAAGTTCTTAATGGTATCAGCTAAGGCTTCCTTGTGACCTTGCCTGAAGGCTTCATACTTCTGATTTAGAAGGGATTTCCGATCATCCCTAACTTCTTCAGTGCCTTCCATTAGAGTCACCAGGGATTGCCACATCTCCTTGGCAGACTGCCAATGAATCAGATTTTGCAGCATCGAGTCATCGAATGCACTTGCTATAATATTTTTAGCTTTCTTTTCCAGGGAGACAAGTGCAATCTCGTCCTTATCCAAGTCCATCAACTTCTTTGGGACTTGTTTGGTTGGATCTATTGTAGATGCAATCATCGGAATATACGGACCTTCTTCAACAATCATGAAGATCCGAGGGTCCACTGCTTCCATGAAGAGTTTAACTCTTTCCTTCCACATAGGAAAATTGTTCTTGGTGCATATAGGGAGCTTAGCAAAATCCTTGGTCTTACTCATGCTTGATACTTCTCTAAAGACAACTTGGAAAGGATTAGATCAAGGTGTTAACCTTTTAATGATCAACCTCCCACTGATACCAATTTAAAGTGGAAAGTTGTCAACCTAAATCACCTAGAGGGGGGTGAATAGGTGAATCGTGCGTTTATTTGCGGAATAAAAATTTTAGCGACCTAGCACAAGCAATCAAGCAACCATGGAAGGACACAAAAGATTTATAGTGGTTCCCCATTCTTGGGTACGTCCACTTCACCTCACCGTTCTAGCAAATCACTAGATCCGGCTACTCCACTATATCATATTGAAAACAATCCTATGCCTCGGAACCACGTTCCTACAAACTCGATCCAAATGGATCTACACTCAAAAGATACAAAAACTTCCTACCACTCGGAGCACAACGCTCCTACACTCGGAGAATAATCTCCTATAAGATTTACAAATAGAGATTGAAAATACAAACATAAATATTCTCAGATCTGCAAGAAATAAGTCTTTAGGTCTTCTTCTTGAAGTTGCGGCCCTTTCAGAATTATTGAAGAAGACTAGTATATCTGACCTGAGAAATTCTTGAATCTACTCGATCAAGGAATAAAGAACGTTTCCTGAATCAGTAGATCTTCTAGATCGAAAGGATGAGGATCGATCTTGACAAGAGCGGTGGCAGCGGCTTCAAGACGTCGAGCTTGAGAAGAGATTGGCCGAACCAGAGCTTTTTGGAAAGTACGAGATCCGCTCAATAATTTCTCTTAATCCTTCTTAGGGTTATGTCTTAGTGACAAGACCTTATATAGGATATCTCTTAACGGTTGGAAATATCATTAATGATGACACATGGACCAATCCTGTTGGGTTATTTGAAATTCCGGACGTTCTGGACTTAGAAGAAATTCTCTGGAAAAAATCCGACTTAGTTCTCGAGAAGTGATTATAGTTCTCGAGAACTATGAACTGAGTTTTTGAGAACTGTAGAGACTTCTCGAAAACTAATCTCTTTAGAAAGGGTTGGACTTCTCGAGAACACAAGAGTATAGTTCTCAAGAACTAATTTACTTCTCGAGAAATAATAGAGGACTTCTCGAGAACTTGAGCTTAGAGAAATTTTTGAACTGTCATGACTTCTCGAGAAGTAGAGTCTGAGCTTCTCGAGAACTATACCATACTTCTCGAGAACTCTGAGATTACTTCTCGAGAACTGGACTTAGAAAGTTTTTCAAGAACTTTAGAGAAGATTTCCTTCTGGCCCTATCTCCATCCTTTGCTCCCAATGTTTGAACATAAAGTGTATCCCAATTGAGAGGCTACACATGAGTCAACACTTTTTATCACTCAGTGAGGGATTACACTGAATGGTCCTGTGTTTCTGACCCACTGTAGACTGACATTGGTCTACACTTAGCACTGAGAATCTGCAAACATTCAACTAGAACATAAATGTCAAATACAACTTAATTCATCTTAGTTTAAGGGTGACTTCATGCAAATCTGAGTTATTATGGAGACAATACCCAACACTCCCTCAGCAAAGTGCCATGTTTGTTGGGTCTATGCGCGTCGTGGTTACTCCCCTGACACAGTACCTCTCTTTTTGTGGATCATACACCCAAGCTTGCCCAGTATTTTGATGCGCTTCTCGAGCGGATCCGTCTCATTGAAATTGACTAATAATATCTAATAATATATATATAAATATATAAATATATATATATATATATATAACCATTTTGGCACTTGCTTTTGAGGTGACTTAGTTTACAACTGCTTAGTTAGTTCATTTCTTGATGATTCTTCTTGTTTATTATTGAGTTTTGCCTCACTGGATTCCCGTCTACTTGGAGGTTTGTTATTGCTGCCTTATTTCTTTTACCACCACTGAGTACTGAGGTGTTCTTCTTTTGAATGCCCTAGATTAAGAGCACTAGCATGTTTGGCTGTTAGAGTTCATGATTTTCAGAGCCGCGGCTAGTGGCTATTGCCTGTTCCTCCTCAGTGTAGTGAGGTAGTCGTTTCTTTATTTAAGATTAGACTTGTATCCTATGGGTTCGAGTCAGTTTGTTGAGGCACATAGTGTTAGTTTCTAATATTTGGCTACTTGCTATTTTTACTGTTGTTACTTGCTATTATTTATGCACTTGCTCTCTAGGAAGAATTTATGTTAGGATGCATGTTAGGTATTTTTAAATATAAAAAGTTGCATTCTAGCATAATTACATAACTTCTATTTTAACTGAAATTCATTCTATTTTAAGAGTCATAAAACTATCTTTTTACTTATACTAAATTTAGAAGTCACATTCTATTGCAAAACAAATTGCTAAATCTCTATGCTCATATAGGATAATAAATGAAATGAATTGATTATTTCCCGCTGCGCAAACTTATACTTTCTCATTCGTGGACTAGTTGATCCACCGGACCGAGGGACACGGTCGGTAGTACCTAAAAATACAAAATATGTTTTAAAATATAATTCATGTGTCTTTTTATAAAATAAGCGAAAGGATAGATTTGCCTGAATGCATACAGTTGTCCCCTGCACGACGTGACATCACAATCACGTATTTTCACTCACTTTAATTGTAACGTCCCGATTCGCGCTAGGCCCCTCGTGCGTGCTTCTGAGTCAGGAGAGCTGACTTGGGCCCAGGAAGTGCAGGCGACTAGGCTTACACTCGTGTGGAAAAGAGAAATTGGTCTAAAATAGGACAAGGGTAGAGACACGGGCGCGTGCCTACCCGTGTGCATTGAGTAGAATTGGAGAGGCGTTGAGTGGAACTCAACAGGGTGTGTCCCGAGAAGGACACGAGTCGAGACACGGGCGTGTCCCTACCCGTGTCGAGAGGCTTTGAGTGGAAGAGGCGTTGAGTGGAATCGACATGGCCTGTCCCGAGCAGGACACGGGTAGAGACACGGGCGTGTCCCTACCCGTGTGCATATCTCTAGTAAGACGGCCGTGTCTCCCGAGCAGGACACGAGTAAGAACATGGCCATGCATACGACCATATCCCATGACACAGGCAGTGGACACGGGCGTGTCCCGACCCGTGTTTGTGTCCATACGACGCTCTAACCGTCGATGACGCTTAACCGAGCGGGACACGGGTAGGAATACGGGCATGTTCCTACCCGTGTTGGTCCTATTTATATAGGATTGGATGTTTTTCTTCCTCTTCCCAAGACTTTGTTTCTGTGGAAAAACTGCTAGAGGAGGGAAGGAGTTGCTGGAATCAACTACGCTCCGTGAAGAACCACCGACGCCAAGGAAAAGAAGATGCCGCCGCGAAGAGTGACGAGATCCATGGCCGGAAATAGCAGAAGCGCCGGAAACGAGGTGAGTTTCCTCCCATCTCCCTTGGTGCTAGATCTGTAGTTAACCCTAAGCGAGATATCGACTCAAAAGAGTCTTAATGTGTGAGATGGAGACTCCTAGGATGAGGCCATGCTAGGACTTGTGTTCTAGGGATTAGTCATCTTCAACCTCTCCTTCTTTCAATGTGATGATGGAGATGGTATCGTGAAGAGGATTGGCCTGATGAGGGTGAATAAGGGAGGAAAATTTCTGTTGTGATTTGGGAAGATTCGCTAGAGGAGGAAGATGAACCGATATCGTTCATTCCTCCTTAAATTGCGTGCATAAATCTGTGTTCTGCGCACAAGGATCTTAGTGGCCTTTTTAAGATGAGACATGGCCAGATCCAAGCTTTCGACTAAATAAGAAAGTCGTAGGCCTTGGAGAGATCTTTCCAACGAGTGGTTATACATCTTCAAGCGAGGTCTGTAGCAACGGAAAAGCCTGATCGAGATTGACGGCTGATAACGTAAACGTGCTGAAACTATAATTTGGATGTAGCCGTCTTAGAAGCCGATTTCGAGTATGATACGGCCAAATCTGGGCTTCCGACTAAACACAAAAGTCGCAGCCCTTAGTAATATCTTTCCAACGATGGGTTACATATTTTCACCAGATTATCGTAGCTTCAGGAATACCCGGTTGAAATTCTGTATTTTATATGATTATTGCATACCTTGCTATTTTGTTTATATAATCCCTACTAGGTTTAGTGGCGAGATTGAGGGTAAATAACTTGAAGGACTGTTGCGAGTTGTTGGTTGATTCCTTGTAATCAAATGATGAAATAAAACCTAATTGAACGAAATTAGGGGTTAATAGATCCCTAGGTTCACTAGTGAGTAGACTAGTTGGATTGAATAAACAACTCGATATGTGAATCAGTAATGTGAGCTCGAAATGTTGGAAGAGGATTGATTAAGGTAAGTGCATGGATTTGTTAAGGGTTGATTGTGAGTGAATGTTTGCCGCATTTGATCGTTTGTGATGATAAGGGAATTTGGTAAGGAACCCTTGTGAGCTGTTGAGCTCGAGATGTGAGATTTCATGTGGTGTGGGTCGACACGTGGTGTCGTAATCCTAGGTTAAGGATAGTGTGATAGGTCTACAGACTCGCCAGTCATCACACCGATGGGAGTTGACGGTTAGACCTTGGGCGGTTGGGCTTGGTCCTCGGTGTTCACGTCCTGAGGCTCCTTCTGTGCCAAGTGAACGGTTGGGCTTGGTCCTCGTCCTCATTTCCGAGGCTCCTTCCGAGTCACATCATAGGCCAGTTCAGGGCTAGGATCTCGGTGCACATCTATTATAGACACTCGCTGAGCCGTTGTACGCTTGTGAGCTTCGCTGTGTGTGCTTAGCATTGAGGCGTACAGAGGCCTAGGCTAGGTAGTTTGGAGACCAGCCTAGTAGTGGAGATGCCCGCTCTATTGTCACCGTCTGGCCACGACGGTTGACGCTTGAGAGGTTAGCTACCTGCTAGAAAAGTGGGAACTACAGAGTCTGTGTTGACACAACAATCGCTTGTGCATGTTCATGGGTGAGTCATAGCATATCATTCATTACATCGCATTATATTGCATTCACAAGATCCTCATTGTATAAGTTTGTATGAGCACTCTTATATGATGAGTTACTTTTCTGTTAAACAGATCCTCAACTTATATGTTTGTATGGGCATTCATATAAGTTGAGTTACTTTCAATTATGGCTTACACCCTCTCATACTATGTTGTTGATGATAGAACTGCTAGAGTAATAATTAATCATTTATTGTGATGCTACATTAT
Organism: Platanthera zijinensis; assembly: GCA_039513925.1. Classification (NCBI taxonomy): domain Eukaryota; kingdom Viridiplantae; phylum Streptophyta; class Magnoliopsida; order Asparagales; family Orchidaceae; genus Platanthera; species Platanthera zijinensis. The sequence goes on along the minus strand of CM077096.1, from coordinate 102,831,546 downwards.
TACAATGTTTACTGATTATACAATGCCACCTGCTTGTACTTATGATTACATACTTTATATATATTGTACCTTTGTCCATTTCTCCGCCCGGTGCCGAGGAGTTGCCGGGGGAGTGGATGTGAAGCCACTTAGTCTTTATGACTAATGGTTGCTACGTCTTCCTTTTTAGGAGGAAATCCCGCAGGCGGAGAAGTAAAAGGTTTTGCAACAGGACAGCCAGGCCAGGACGACAGGGCCTGAGGGGACCGTACGGTCGCTACCGTCGGTGAATGATGTGAGTCTTTGAGAGACTTGATGTAGCCCTTTTGGGCAAAATATTTTACGTACTATAATTATAGAAGCTTGTTGTAGCTTCTTTACTTGTTGTATTTGGACTATTATATGCTTGCGTGGATTTTGACTTCTAACTCTATATCATGGTTGGGTTGGCCATGTTTGATATTGGTAAAGGCCGGCAGAATAGGCGTCTTATAGTACAGGCTAGCTCGAGTGCTAGTGCTACCGCAAGGCGGCTGTTCTGGGCATAAGATCCCTCTCGTGCCCTATTTTTGTGTTCCGAGAGGGGGGCTCTTACAAATGGTATTAGCTTGCTACGATCCTGAATTAGAGAAGGCATTTAACAATGGTGAAAGTCTCCAGTGTCGACTAAATCTACCTAGGGGGGAGGGAATAGGTGTCGTGAAGTCTTTTGCGGAATTAAATGTTCCTGCACAAATTAAAAAACACAGCACATAAAACGCACAAAGAGTTATAGTGGTTCCCCGATTTGGGTACGTCCACTTTCCCCCTTCGACCTATCTCCCACCAAGGGACGACTCGGTCACTTCTCCAAATGGATTGAAATCCAATACTCACACTACAGAAGGAACCCTTCCAACAAAGGAGTCACAACTCCACCACGGGTTGCACCCAACCCTTACAACTAGGAATAAAAAAAATTCCTTTACAATAAACCAAAATAGAATGTAAAAGAAAATACAAACAATGCTTTTGGAGATCCCGATGTCCTTCTTCGTTCTTTGAAGCTTGCTTAAAGATTACAAAGAATACACAATCGGATTTCTCTCTTGGAGAGGATCTTGTCAAGATCGGCGGCGGCAAGTGATTACGGCGGCGATACTTTGTAGATCCAAACTTCTTGACGAAACACGCAAGGTCTATGAACGATCTCAGTTGGATCAATCGTATCCACCGATTCGGAATGAAGAACTAGTCTTGTTCAACGAATCGATATACAAGAGATCTAAAGAGAGATGCGTGAGACGCTCGGCTTGCCTCGGTACTGTCGTCGGAAGATCAAAGAAGCACTGAGATCAATGATCAATGGCGACGACGAACTTGCGAGCGGCTACAGGCGATCGGCGGTTTCCGCGATCGGCTAGGGCACGACGTCGGCTACTTTTGATTTTGCGTGAATGAGTTACTGTAGAAGTTCGAAATACACGTGTATATATACCCTTATCCAACCCTAAAAGACCATTGTGGGGCCCATAAGGAGAAACCCTAACCCCGGCCTACACAGCGCACAACAAGGTGGTTCGGTCCAGCGAACGAAGAAAATTTGCCTAAGGCAAAATCGGTAAGAATCGTTGGTGATTCCCGTCGAAGTCGGCGGGAATCACTCACGATTCCCGTCGATTTTACCTTGGCCGAATTCCAGTTGGAAACCTTGTCAGCCGGAGGAAATCAGCGGGATTGCAGACTGATTCTCGTCGAATCGGCGGTAATCACTAAGTGATTCTCGCCGTCTTCGGCGAGAATCACTTAGTGATTCCCGTCGATTCTTCCTTGACAGAATTTCTGTTTGGAGAACAGATAGCTGGAAGAAGTCGGCGAGAATGCAGACTGTTTCTCGTTGAATCGGCGGGAATCACAAACGATTCTCGTCGAAGTCGGCGAGAATCACTTAGTGATTCCCGTCGATTTTGACTTAGAAGAATTTTCTCTTCCTTCCCTTGATGACTTGGTCTTTGACCCATCTTTGCTCTTTCTTTTGCTCTTGATCTGCCTTAACCCTATACTTGAAAATAAGTACACTCCAATAGAGAGAGCACATGTGAGTCAACACACTGATCTACTCAACGAGGGATTACGTTGTGCAGACCCGTGTATATTGACCCACTGCACCCTGACATTGGTGTGTACTTAGCATGGAATAGATGCAAGCACAACTTGATAGAAGATCATCAAATACCTTGTCAATTCAACTTAGCTTGTACAGGGGCTTCTTCAAATCAGGTACATTGTGGATACAGTACCCAACAATCTCCCCCTATTTGAAGAAGTTTAAACTCGACAAGCTAAGGTGAATAGAACAGATGGGAATGAAAATCATAAAATTAAAATTCAGTTGAGAGTGAAATTCATTACCATTTTCCTAAGAGCATACTTAGCATTGGCAGCTACCTACTTAACATTGGCATCCACCTTAGCCTTAGCCGAGAGGGTAATCTCCTCCTTTTCGGCTTCTGCAAATCTGGGACTTCACTTAGAGCCAAATGCTCCCCCTTAGTTCTTGCATCTGTGCTCGATCTTGAGTTCCTTGCTGATGCTCCCCCTTGATCCAAGAGCCTTGAGCCCTTCAGTCTGGCCTTGTTCTTGAAGATGACACCGTGTTCATCCAGTTTGTTTTTGAAGATCCACTTAGTGCCGATCACATTCTATTTATTTGGTTTGGGAACAAGCGTCCAGACGTTGCATCGTTCGAATTGATGCAGTTCATCTTGCATGGCCAATATCCATGATGCATCTTTGTTCGCTTCGTAAAACTTCTTTGGCTCAACCTGTGACAGAAAAGTGTCGGATCTCTAAGAGTCTTGCATCTGGAGCTTTAACAGCTTCTCGGGCTCCTCCCTCTCCTGGGAGATTTTCTCCATCCAGATTATCATCTTCTCCAGTTGGTGTTGAGGTGGAGACCTTGACGTACTTGGGAGTTGCATCTTTAGCAGTCTCATCGAGACTTAGCTGTTCAAGCCTTGCACCTGCATCTTCAAGAATGCCACTGGAAGAATTGCTGTGAAGCAAGCTTCCTTCATCAAATACAACATTAATGGACTCCTCTACCACTAGGGTTTTCTTATTGAAAACCCTATAAGCCCGACTATGGCTACTATAGCCCATGAAGATGCCTTCGAAGCATTTTTCTCCGAATTTAGTACGTGGGTACTTCCCATTATTGAGTACATAGCATCTGCAGCCAAAAATCCTTAAATAGGACATGGTCGGTTTCCTGCCTTTCAATAGCTCATAAGGCGTCTTACAATGATTCTTGTTAATCAATGCTCGGTTCTGCACATGACAAGCCGTATTGACAGCCTCTGCCCAGAAATACTTTGGAAGAGAAGCGTCATTCAACATTATCGTACATGCTTCAATGAGCGTTCTATTTCTCCTCTCCGTAACTTCGTTTTTCTGAGGAGTACGCGAGGAGGAAAACTCATAAAAGATACCATGTTCTTCACAGAATTCTGTCATAGCACCAGACTCAAATTCTGTTCCATGGTCACTTCTGATTTTGACCACGGAGCAGTTAAGTTCATTCTGAATCTGCTTGATAAAATTAGTGAAGATGTCAAACGTATCTGACTTTCGTTTCAAGAAGAACACCCACATAAACCGAGAGTGATCATCAACAATCACTAGCGTATACGATTTGCCTCCTAAGCTATGAACGTGCACTAGACCGAACAAGTCCATATGCAGAAGATAAAGACATCTGGAAGAGTCTTTGTCTGCAATGCCCTTAAAGGTAGCCCGAGTCTTTTTGCCCATCTGGCATGCAGGATAAGGGCTATCTTTGATGCACTTAATAGTAGGGGCATCCCTTACTAAATTCTTGGAAAACAACATATTAATAGTCTTGAAATTAATATGTGCTAATCTCTTGTGTCATTGTTCACAAAGAGATGCACTGCCTTTTGCTACTAGGCATACGGGGGTAGAAGAATCTAAGCTAAGAAAATCTAAGCAAAAGATATTTCTGATCTTAATGCCAGTTAATACCGTCTCCGAAGAGACACACGATATTATCAAGCACTTCTCCTTGCAGAACTTAACGTCGTATCCTTTATCACACAACTAGCTTACACTTATCAGGTTATTGTTTAACCCTTCAACATAGGCATCGTCTGTGATAGAGAATACACCGTTGGAAATCATACCATAACCCCTGGTGACTCCTCGATCTGATCCTCCAAAGATGACTTTGGGTCCATTTTCGACTGGGGAGTAATCACGCAGCAGGCTTCTTGTCCCGGTCATATGCCGGGAACATCCACTGTCCAAGTACCAAATTGGCGTTTTGGTGTCCTTTGGACATACCTGCAAAACAGAATTAGTTTCCCTTAGTAACCCAATCGAACTTGGGTCCTAGATTCCTTGTTAGCACACTCCCCCTCGGTTGGTTAACCCTACCAGTGGTCGACCTCGCATTGCTAACAAAAGGAGTCTCATTGTGTCTTGGATTAAACCAGCAATCCACGACAAAGTGACCAACTTTGCCACAGCACCAACAGTCAAACCTGTTGTACCGTTTCCTAGGCTCCTGCTTCACCCTTGGAATGGTGGGTCCAGCCGGGGCCTTGGATCTGGAGGTGGAGGCATCATGATGACAGCAGTCACACGATTTCTTCACTTCCTGTTCCTTCAGTATAACAGGCTTGGCCTTTGGTGCCCTCTTCCTATTATGGCCGCTAGAGAAGTGGCCATAATTCTCCACTTAGATTTCCTCATAAGGTGCCTCGAAGACACTCTCACCGTAGTTGCGGGGGAAGGTCCAACCATCATACCGGCTCTTGGGCTTTTCAACCGAGGGCCCGAAGAAGTGGCCATATGTTGACTCAAAGTCCTGCTCATTGCAAGGAAAGCCAGGCTTTCTGAATGAAATAGGACTGAGTGGGGTCTTTCCCTTTTCTGCAGCAGAGGCCTTCTTAGCAGCCTTATTTCTCCTCTGATTTCTGTTTCTCCTGGATGAATTACCAGGCACACCCACATGCCCTAAGCCAGCCCCCTTAGCCTGAGCAGAGAATTCATCAACCAGTGGGAGAACGGTCTTGGACATAGAGAAGCTTTTGACAATCTTTCTCTCTGCCGCAAGCTGTTCTTCCAACTTGTTGATTTCTTCCTGTTTTTGGTCAAGGAGCCTTAGAGAATCTAAGTGCTCGGAAGTCAGGCCAAGGTGTTCCTGTCGGAGAGAAATCAAGCTAGTGATCTCTTCTCTTAGGGACACACCCTCAGCCATAAGGAATTTGACCTCCTTTTTCTGAGCCCTCAACCTCTTGCAGCATTCCTCAAAGGTATTGAGCAGAAACTTATACTTTTCGAGGAGCTCAGCTTCACGGGCAGATGGGTTGTCCTCGAGATCATCGTCAGGAGACTCAGAGTCAGAGTTAGATAGGGGGTACGATCTTTTCCCTTCCCAGTAAATGTGGGGCAGTCTCCTTCTGAGTCGGAGCGACCCACTAGCCCGAAGTAGGCTTCCTCATCATCACTGGAGTCTGAAGAATAAGATTCACTCAGTGTCTTTGGCTTTTTAGCAATGTAGCTCCTCTCCTTCTTATTATCTCTAGAGGACATGTGCTCCTCTCCCTTCCCCTTATCTCTTTTGCTTTGGTGGTAGTCAGCAATGACGTGGCCTGGCTTATTGCATCCAAAGCAAATAATGTTAGCAGAGCGATGTTTGTTCTGTTTGGATTCATACCTGTCAGAAAAGTAATTATTCTTCTGATGTCTGGAGGAGGAGCCATCTCTCTTTCTTTGATTCCTCAACTTGAGGAACTTCTTGAACTCTTGAGTGATGAAAGAGAATTCTTCTTCAGATAGCTCTGAGCCGGAAGAGCATGGCTCAGAGTCTTCTTCCTCATCCTTTTTCCAAGAGCGGGACGAGGCTACACCCTTGCCTTTCCTTGAGTGATTGGCTTTCAGGGATACAATATTTTCTTTGGTAGCGGCTTTATCGGCTTCTTCTTCAGCTTTTCTGGTGTTCAGCTGAAGCTCATAGGACATAAGCTTCCCAAACAGAATCTGGGGATCAGTTTCTGCCAGCTTGCCAAATTCTCTGATGGAGCAGATCTTGGTGTCTCATTCCTTAGTAAAGGATCTAAGGAATTTGTCATTTAGTTCACCATCGGTGAACACTCTGCCATAACCCTTCAGGACATTGACGATCTTTAGGAAGTTCTCGAATGTCACTCCGATTTCTTCCTTGGGACCATGCCTGAAGGCCTCATACTTCTGCTTCCGAAGGGATCTTCGATCATCCCTTACTTCATCAGTGCCTTCCATCAGAATGATTAGGCAATGCCATATGTACTTGGCAGTCCTGCAGTTGCAGAAATTCTGCATCATGGAATCATCGACGGCGCTTACTAAGATGTTTTGAGCTTTCTTGTCTAGTCCGACAAGCACCATCTCATCCTTATCCATTTCGGAGAGCTTCTTGGGCACCATCTTGGTAGGATCAATGGTGGAGGCCTTAGTGGGGATATAAGGGCCCTCCTCCACTACCATGAAGAGTCGAGGGTCGACTGCTTTCATGTAAAACCTGATCCTTTCCTTCTAGATGGGAAAGTTCAGCTTGGTGCATACTGGGATCTTTCCTGAATACTTGAGTCCGTCCATTCCCGAGATCTTCTTTCCTCTTGACACTAGACACAGGATCTTACTCAAGGTGTTAACCTTATTGATGAGCAACCTACCTCTGATACCACTTGAAAGTCTCTAGTGTCGACTAAATCCACCTAGGGGGGGGGAATAGGTGTCGTGCAGTCTTTTGTAGAATTAAATGTACCTGCACAAATTAACAAACACAGCACAGAAAACGCACAAATAGTTATAGTGGTTCCCCGATTTGGGTACGTCCACTTTCCCCCTTCGACCTATCTCCCACCAAGGGACGACTCGGTCACTTCTCCAAACGGATTGAAATCCAATCCTCACACTACGGAAGGAACCCTTTCAACAAAGGAGTCACAACTCCACCACCACGGGTTGCACCCAACCCTTACAACTAGGAATAAAAACAATTCCTTTACAATAAACCAAAATAGAATGTAAAAGAAAATACAAACAACGCTTTTGGAGATCCCGATGTCCTTCTTCGTTCTTTGAAGCTTGCTTGAAGATTACAAAGAATACGCAATCGGATTTCTCTCTTGGAGAGGATCTTGTCAAGATCGGCGGCGGCAAGTGATTGCGGCGGCGATACTTTGTAGATCCAAACTTCTTGACGAAGCACACAAGGTCTACGAACGATCTTAGTTGGATCAATCATCTCCACCGATTCGGAATGAAGAACTAGTCTTGTTCAACGAATCGAGAGACAAGTGATCTCAAGAGAGATGCGTGAGACGCTCGGCTTGCCTCGGTACTGTCGTCGGAAGATCAAAGAAGCACTGAGATCAACGATCAATGGCGACGACGAACTTGCGAGCGGCTACAGGCGATCGGCGGTTTCCGCGATCGGCTAGGGCACGACGTCGGCTACTTTTGATTTTGCGTGAATGAGTTACTGTAGAAGTTCGAAATATGTGTGTATATATACCCTGATCCAACCCTAAAAGACTGTTGTGGGGCCCACAAGGAGAAACCCTAACCCCGGCCTAAACAGCGCACGACAAGGTGGTTCGGTCCAGTGAACGAAGAAAATTTGCCTAAGGCAAAATCGGCGAGAATCGTTGGTGATTCCCCTCGAAGTCGGCGGGAATCACTCATGATTCCCGTCGATTCTGCCTTGGCCGAATTCCAGTTGGAAACCTTGTCAGCCGGAGGAAATCGGCGGGATTGCAGACTGATTCTCGTCGAATCGGCGGGAATCACTAACGATTCCCGTCGAAGACGGCGAGAATCACTTAGTGATTCCCGTCGATTTTGCCTTGGAAGAATTTCTATTTGGAAAACTGATAGCTGGAAGAAGTCGGCGGGAATGCAGACTGTTTCTCATCGAATCGGCGGGAATCACAAACGATTCTCCTCGAAGTCGGCGAGAATCACTTAAGTGATTCCCGTCGATTTTGACTTAGAAGAATTTTCTCTTCCTTCCCTTGATGACTTGGTCTTTGACCCATCTTTGCTCCTTCTTCTGCTCTTGATCTGTCTTAACCCTGTACTTGAAAATAAGTACACTCCAATAGAGAGAGCACACATGAGTCAACACACTGATCTACTCAACGAGGGATTACGTTGTGCAGACCCGTGTATATTGACCCACTGCATCCTGACATTGGTGTGTACTTAGCATGGAATAGCTGCAAGCACAACTTGATAGAAGACCATCAATGATACAGTACCCAACAAATGGTGCCACCCCCGTTCGATTAGTCTGTTTGGGGACAAACTGACTTAGCGGAAGCAGTGGTGTGCCCATATGTAATTCACAATAAGTATGTCTAACTTTGACCTTAAGATTAGCCAACCTGACCTTAGGTTTGTATTCTACGTGTAGATCCCAGTGCACACTGAGCCAGTGGGGGGAACCCCTGCCCCGTCCGTACCCACACAGTTCCAGCAATCAGAGCTAGGTCAAACGCTTACAGCGATCCTAGATGCCTTCAGATCCCAACAAGCCCCCGTGCAACAACAAGGTACGGGCTCCAATTGGGTGAGCACTTTCCGAGCTCTCTCCCCTCTAGCTTACCTTGGGACAGAGTCGGCAGTGCGTACGGAAGAATGACTCGATACCGTGCAAGAACTGCTGGAAGGAATTAGATGCCCAAACAACATGGCTGTGACCCTGGTAGTGACGCTCCTAGAACAGCACGCCAAGAGTTGGTGGAAGTCCCTCATGGGATCCACCTTTCAAGGACGAGTGTATATAGAAATTAGTTGGAGCGAATTCTTTGAAGCCTTTTTAGAGCATTTCATCCCCTCGTTTGCTCAGGATGAACTCGAAGAGAGGTTCTTACAGTTAAAGTAAGGGTCCAAGTCAGTGACGGAGTACCAGTGGGAGTTTCAGCATCTGGATAGGTTTGCTGACTCCTACAAGTTTGATGATAGAGGGTATACGAAGAGGTTATACAAAGGCTTGCGAGACCCCCTGAGGCAAGCCCTTTTGTTTATAGAGGACTCCAGTCTAGACAAAATAATTGACATGGCGAAGAGGTTAGAAGCAGACCACTTGGGAAGTGGTAAGAGGCCAGCTGAGGGCGTGATGGAAGCCGGCCCTAGCAATAGAAGGAGATACGACTGCGGAGGAGGAAGAGGACGTCATAGATGTGGCCGGCGTTTCCACCGGAATTATAGAGTGGAGCACCCGGTTCCACAGCCGCCAGCATTGCCTCCACCACCACAGCCTCAATAGTTTCAGCAACCCGGTGGGCGGCAGGAGCGAGTGTGCTTCAAATGAAACCAACTGGGCCACATTCGATGTTACTGCCCGCAATTGTTTGGGAATACACCTCTTGCTCTCCCTCCGACAGCTCCTCGAGGACGGGAGCACATGCGTGGTCGAGGACGAGGACCACGAGTAGGAAACTTCGGACCTGCTCAGAATCAAGTTTTCGCACTGGACATGACACAGGAGCGGAACCCTCAGGAGGTGATTACAGGTATGAATACAATTAGTCATCTTATTTTCATTAGTAGCCTTAAGTTTCTTAAGTCATACAAGATATCTAGCTTGAGTATGGTTATTGGTACTTAGGCACTGTGGTGGTCGGCGGGAAACCGGCCTATACATTGTTTGATACCGGTGCCTCACACTCTTTTGTGTCTGAAGACTTCATTAAAGATATACATGGAGTGCAATACTTCACTGGTATTGCTCGAAGAGTACACCTCCCATACGGCTCTGAGATGACCACAACTGCCAAGTGCGAATTGTAGATACTCATTGGGGGAAAGATCTGTTGGGTTTCTCTTTGAGGATGGCACAACGCTTGTGCACGCAGCGGAAGGAATAAAACATCAAGACAACCTAAAAGAGATGGGATCGGGCCATGAAAGTTGAATCAAGAAGTTTACAAATAACTAGGCAAAATTACCTTAGCGGCGTTGAGTAACAACTCAATGGAGATGCTCCAAGCTTCGAGACCTTGTCGGTGGCGAGTTCTACGTGGAATAACGTCCACATCTCTGCAGAAATCCACGCGAGCGGGATAACCCCGAGCTTCGTCGCACGAAGGGTCGGGAAGAAGATCAACCGCACCTTTGCACTTCCCACGGACTGCTAGGTCCGTGCCAGGGAAAGCAAGACCGGCGACGGTCGCCGGAGATGAGGTCGACGGTGGAGCGAACAGGCGTCAGCGGAACGTTTCCGTCCGGCGGGGTCGGGATTTGGCGGATCGGGAGATCGGCGGAACTCTTCCGTCGGCTTCGATCCGGCTACAGGAAAATCCCGATGATTGTTATTTTTCCCAAAACCCTAAGTCCCCTAATTATACCAAAGGCAAAAATAGTCCAAAGAACACCGCTATCCGCAGACCACCAAAGTTAGGGTTTCAGAGTCATTCGGCGAGAATCAACACAGGTCCAGCGAGAATCAGATCCAAATTCGGCGAGAATTAACAGACAGATTCGGCGAGAATCATCTGCTGATTCGTCGATAATCGGGGATAGATTCGTCGAGTATCACCAATCGCCGGGAATCAAACACTTTTGATTCTCGACGAATTCGTCGAGAGTCGTCGAGTATCACTCGACGATTCTCGACGAATCATTCGCGATGAATGATTCTCGATGAACTCGTTGAGAGTCATCGAGTCATACTCGATGATTCTCGATGAATCATTCTCGACGAACTCGTCGAGAGTCGTCGAGTCATACTCGACGAATTTGCCTTAGTCGTCGAGACAAACTCGACGACTCTCGACGAAATTCCTTTGGCAACGTTTTCCCGACTCCATCCTGCGAGGTGATTGGTAACCCTTACCAACACAGTCAATCTACCAATTTCTCCACATGCTCTTATGTGCGACCCTGCAGGCTCATATCGTGTTGGCAGTTAGATTACATGTTTGACCACTTCTAGATCACCATGGTAACTCTAACAGTCTCCCACTTGATCTTTAAAGTATCAAACCAAAAACCTCATAAATAATGAGCGGCATCTAGCAATGCATCATTGCTCCCCAAGCAATAAGAGTTCATAACTAATAAGCCTTTATGAACAATGTCACAGCGTTGTCTTTGTCCCTTTGTCCCTTACATCCGGAAAGAACTAGAGGCATGGACCGTATCACCCTCATAATAGCTCAATCCAAGTTTCTTGATCTAGAACGGACTTCCAGAGAATGGTGAGTCCAATATCACATATTGGCTCAACCAAGCATGGCCATGCATTTCTCAGTCCAGTTCCATCAAGGGGCCCATGGATGCAACTCCTGTCATATAGGAGGACAAATCCCATATCTGCTCACACACAAACACCCAAATGATTCGTAACGTGCCCAACAACCACCCTTATCATCAACCTTTCTCAAGGAAGACTTTAGATGGCATCAAAGCACGCTCTTCCTCACTTGATGAATGTTGTGACTTCAGGTCAAAGGACCACAACACCATTGTCAATTGAGACCTACTCGTGACACGTTTAGATAACAATCCACAAAGTAGTCTCAGGTTGGGTCTGTCCAGTACAACTTGTTCATTAACAAGTACCCACGTGATGACTTGATATCACAATATCATGACCTGTGAGAACTGGTCATCAGTCAACGCACGTGCTAGTCTTAAGGTATCATCATCACCCTAAGCTTCTATGATGATACAACGACCAGGGACCTTTTAAGAATGAAGCTTCAAATAAATTATAGGCTCTCACATTCAAGTCACGTACTTGATGCCCTATGGAAGTGAACATTCTAAGGGTATTTATTATGATAACATTTAACTATCGCATAGAGAAAATATAATAAAAGAACATGCCCTTAATAGTAAAAGAAAAATTTAGGTACATAATTCATCATATGAATAAACAATAAATAGCCAACAGAATATAGGTTTACATGCAACCCACAAGGCTCTCACTAGAGTTGATCATTTAGGTATCGCATACCCATTGATCTAGTATGACCATCATGCTTTCTCTGCGTGAGAGGCTTTGTCAGTGGATCCGCAATATTCTCCTCAGTTGGCACTCTGCAAATGTTCACATCTCCTCGTTCGACAATCTCATGAATAAGATGGAACCGCCGAAGTATGTGCTTGGAGCGCTGATGAGATCTAGGTTCCTTAGATTGTGCAATTGCACCATTGTTATCACAGTAGAGAACTATGGGACCAACAATGCTAGGAACTACATCAAGCTCGCCGATGAATTTATTAATCCATACAGCCTCCTTCGCTGCGTTAGCTACAGCGACATACTCGGCCTCTGTTGTAGAATCAGCAACTGTCTCTTGCTTGGAACTCTTCCAGATCACAGCTCCTTCATTAAGGTAAAACACAAAACCTGACTGAGACTTTGAGTCGTCCCTATCAGTTTGGAAGCTAGCATCTGTGTAACCACTTACAACGAGCTCTTCCTATCCACCATACACCAAGAACACATCCTTTGTCCTTCTCAAGAGCTTCAGGATATTCTTGACTGCAATCTAGTGACACTCACCGGGGTCTGACTGATACCTGCTAGTCATGCTCAAAGCAAAGGAGACATCGAGTCGAGTACATAACATTGCATACATGATTGATCTAATTGCTGAAGCATATGGAATCAACTTCATGCGGTCCTTATCTTCACAAGACTTTGGACACTGGTCCTTAGAGAGATTCACACCATGAGACATGGGTAAAAATCCTTTCTTGGACTCAAGCATGTTGAACCGCTTCAACACCTTCTCAATGTATGTACTCTTGGTCAAACCCAGCAACTTCTTCGATCTATCTCTATAGGTCTTAATACCAAGTATATAAGTCGCTTCACCCAAGTCCTTCATAGAAAAGCAGTTCCCTAAGTTGTTCTTAACAACTTTCAGGGTAGGAATGTCATTCCCAATCAATAGTATGTCATCTACATACAATATCAGGAAGACAACAATGCTCCCACTGATTCGCTTGTAAACACAAGGCTCATCTTCATTCTTGATGAAACCAAACTTTTTGATTTTCTCATCAAAACGAAGATTCCAACTTCGAGAGGCCTGCTTCAGTCCATAAATGGACATGTTCAGCTTGCATATTTTAGTGGCTTCATTTGGGGATACAAAACCCTCGGGTTGTGTCATGTACACTTCCTCAAGGAGGTTTCCATTAGGGAAAGCTGTTTTGACATCCATCTGCCAGATCTCGTAGTCATAATACACAACAATAGCAAGCAGTATCCTTATGGAATTTACCATGACAATAGGGGAAAAGGTCTCATCATAGTCAATACCATGAATTTGCTTGAAACCCTTAGCCACCAGTCGCCCTTTGAATGTCTGTACATTCTCATCCATGTCGGTCTTCTTCTTGAAGACCCATTTGCACCCTATGGGTCGTACCCCTTCAGGTGGTTCCACCAAGTTCCAAACTTGGTTTGCATACATGGAGCCCATTTCGGATTTCATAGCCTCAAGCCATTTGTCGGAGTCCGGTCCATTCATAGCCTCTTGGTAGGTTGCTGGTTCATCATCATGATCCATAAGCAACACATTACCTATTTTAGATATGAGAAATCCATATCTCTTAGACTCAAATCTAGGTCTACCAGATCTACGTAGGACTTGTGTTTCTTGAGCAGGTTCTCTAGCTACAACATCTTGTAATCCTGTCTCAGAATCAAATTCCGGTTCATTCACTATTGGTGGTTCTTGAACTTCTTCAAGTCTTACCTTTTCAGTCTTTCTTGATAAGAACTCTTTCTTCAATAACTCTTCCATCCGGGAGGGAGGGATTTCAAGTTTACACTGACGTATCGTATCAAGGGATGGGAACGGTACTGATGTAGCACGAGCATGTGATTGCATATGCTTCAAGACAGTTGAAGAAGTATGAGATCAACTACCCAGTACATGATTTGGAATTGGGGGCAGTGGTGTTCTCCTTTAAGATTTGGAGGCACTATCTACATGGCATTTACTGCAAAATCTTTTCGGATCACAAGAACTTAAAGTACGTCCATACCCATAAGGAATTGAATTTAAGACAACGACGGTGGTTGGAGTTTTTGTGTGATTATGAATTCACCCTGAACTACCACCCCAAAAAAGTAAATTCCGTAGCCGATGCTTTGAGCAGGAAGGTACCAGAAACAGGCCCCGAGTCCCGGTTGATGCGTATGGAGTTAGCTCGGATGCTCGAAGAGATGGAGATCACTCTGGTGTATAAAGACCAATCGGAAGGGTATATAGAGTACCTAATCGCGTTGAGCATAGTCTATGACATTCGAGACCGGATCCGCACGGAGCAAGGAAAGGATGCGGTTCTGGCCCCGACAATCAAGTCGATTGAAGATAGGACAACTGATGAGTACTCTCTAAAAGACAACCTCGTTCATATCCGTGGTCAGCTTTACATTCCCGAGGGCAGTAAAATTCGGGAAGATATCCTTAGAGAGGCACACTACACCCAGTATTCTGTGAATCCTGGAATTGCCAAGATGTACGCCGACTTGCGGAAGACCATGTGTTGGCCGGGAATGAAGAGGGACATTCGATATTTTGTTACGCACTGCGAGGCCTGTCAAAGGGTGAAGGCAGAATGCAGGAGCCCCGGTGGATTATTACAGTCATTGCATCCCCGAGTGGAAGTTTGAGGATGTCTCCATGGACTTCGTCCAAGGTTTGCCTCGCTCATGCTCAGGGAATGATTCAGTATGGGTAATCGTTGACCTCCTGACGAAGGTAGCCCGATTTATTCCTATGAAGAAAGAAGCCCATGTGGATGTTTTGGTACGCCTCTTTATGGAGCAGTTCGTACGGTATCACGGTATACCAAAGATGATTGTTTCTGACCGGGATGGTCGGTTTACCTCTAAAGAATGGAAGGCGGTGCATGCGTATTTGGATTCACGTCTTACCTTTAGCACATCATTTCATCCTCAAACAGACGGGCAGTATGAAAAGACTATTAGAACATTGGAGGATCTACTGAGGCTGTGCGTATTAGATAGAGGAGAGCCGTGGGAAAGGCTCTTACCCCTAGTGGAATTTTCATATAACAACAGTCACCAGGCCAGTATCGGAATGACGCCCCATGAAGCCCTTTACGGAAGAAGGTGTAGAACAACCTTATCTGGGGTGTAGGATGAAGACCCGAAGGCTTTGGGAATTGAATACATTGTTGATACTGATGCGGTTGTGAGACTAATACGGGACCGCATGCTTGAGGCTCAAAATCGGCAGGCAAAATATTATAATGCAAAGCACCAGATGGTGGAATTCCAAGTGGGTGACAAAGTGTTTCTGAAGATCAGGGCGACGCATGGAGTGTCACGGGTACGTGGTGTGAAGAAAATCAGCCCAAGGTATGTTGGGCCCTACATTATATTGGAAAGGACTGGCCCGTTGGCCTATTGGTTGGAGTTACTGCCAGAGCTAGAGAATCTTCATGACGTATTCCATGTGTTGTCACTTCGAAAGGCGTTGTTGCGGACCGATCAATATGTTCCCACCACTGACGGAGTAGTTGCTACGGATAGGTCAGTGCGACTAGATCCTGTGCGGATAGTAGACAACGAGACAAGGATTTTGCGCCGAAAAAGTGTTCCTTTGGTAAAGGTGTTGTGGTCTAATCATGGGAAGGAGGAGTATACATGGGAGCCGGTGGACTTGATGCAAAAGCGCTACCCGGAGCTGTTTCATCAAGGTAATCTTTAAAAGCATATTTTATTTAATGCTTTTCTCTACCCATAGCCTTAGCCTGATTTCGGGGACGAAATCTTTTATTTTATTTATTGGATTTGTAACGTCCCGATTTGCGCTAGGCCCCTCGTGCGTGCTTCTGAGTCAGGAGAGCTGACTTGGGCCCAGGGAGTGCAGACGACTAGGCTTACACTTGTGTGGAAAAGAGAAATTGGTCCAGAATAGGACACGGGTAGAGACACGGGCGTGTCCCTACCCGTGTGCATTGAGTAGAACTGGAGAGGTGTTGAGTGGAACTCAATAGGGCGTGTCCAGAGAAGGACACGGGTCGAGACACGGGCGTGTCCCTACCCGTGTCGAGAGGCGTTGAGTGGAAGAGGCGTTGAGTGGAATCGACAGGGCCTGTCCCGAGCAGGACACGGGTAGAGACACGGGCGTGTCCCTACCCGTGTGCATATCTCCAAGAAGACGGTCGTGTCACCCGAGCAGGATACAGGTAAGAACATGGCCATGCACACGGCTGTGTCCCATGACACGGGCAGTGGACACGGGCGTGTCCCTACCCGTATCTGTGTCCATACGACGTTGTAACCGTCGACGACGCTTCACCGAGCAGGACACGGGTAGGAATACAGGCGTGTTCCTACCCGTGTTGGTCCTATTTATATAGGATTGACCGTTTTTCTTCCTCTTCCCAAGCCTTCTTTTCTGTGGAGAAACTACTAGAGGAGGAAAGGAGTTACTGGAATCAACTACACTCCATGAATAACCGTCGCCGCCAAGGAAAATAAGATGTCGCCGCGAAGAGTGACGAGATCCATGGCCGGAAATAGCGGAAGCGCCGGAAATGAGGTGAGTTTCCTCCCCTCTCCCTTGGTGCTAGATCTGTAGTTAACCCTAGGAAAGATATCGACTCAAAAGAGTCTTGATGTGTGAGATGGAGACTCCTAGGATGAGGCCATGCTAGGACTTGTGTTTTAGGGATTAGTCATCTTCAACCTCTCCTTCTTTAAATGTGATGATGGAGATGGTATCGTGAAGAGGATTGGACTAATGAGGGTGAATAAGGGAGTAGGATTTATGTTGTGATTTGGGAAGATCCGCTAGTGGGGGAAGATGAACCGATGTCATTCATTCCGCCTTAAATTGTGTGCAGAAATCTATGTTCTGTGCGCAGCGATCTTCGTGGCCTTTTTAAGATGAGACATGGCCAGATCCAAGCTTCTGACTAAACACGAAAGTCGTAGGCCTTGGAGAGATCTTTCCAACGAGTGGTTACACATCTTTAGGCGAGGTATGTAGCCATAGGAAAGCCTGATCGAGATTGATGGCTGATAACATAAACGTGCTGAAACTGTAATTTGGATGTAGCCGTCTTAGAAGCCGATTTCGAGTATGATACAGCCAAATCTGGGCTTCCTACTAAACACGAAAGTCGCATCCCTTAGTAATATCTTTCCAATGATGGGGTACACATTTTAACCGAATTCCCATAGCTTCAGGAATACCCGGTTGAAGTTGTGTATTTTATATGATTATTGCATACCTTGCTCTTTTGCTTATGTAATCCCTACTAGGTTTAGTGACGAGATTGAGAGTAAATAACTTGAATACCTGTTGCGAGTTGTTGGTTGATTCCTTGTAATCAAATGATGAAATAAATCCTACTTGAACGAAATGGGTGGTTAATAGATCCCTAGGTTCACTAGTGAGTAGACTAGTTGGATTGAATAAACAACTCGATATATGAATCAGTAATGTGAGCTCGAAATGTTGGAAGAGGATTGATTAAAGTTAGTGCATGGAGTTGTGAAGGGTTGATTGTGCGTGAATGTTTGCCGCACTTGATCGTTTGTGATGATAAGGGAATTTGGTAAGGAACCCTTATGAGCTGTTGAGCTCGAGATGTGAGATTGTATGCTGTGTAGGTCGACACGTGGTGTCGTAATCCTAGGTTAAGGATAGTATGGCAGGTCTACGGACTCGCCAGTCGTCACACCGACGGGAGTTGACGGTTAGACCTTGGTCGGATGGGATTGGTCCTCGGTGTTCACGTCCTGAGGCTCCTTCCATGTCAAGTGAACGGTTGGGCTTAGTCCTCGTCCTCATTTCTGAGGCTCCTTTCGGGTCACATCATAGGCCAGTTCGGGGCTAGGATCTCTATGCAAATCTACTCGAGGCACCCGCTGAGCCGTTGTACGCTTGTGAGCTCTGCTGTGTATGCTTAGCGTTGAGGCGTACAGAGGCCTAGATCAGGTAGTGTGGAGACCAGCCTAGTAGTGGAGATGACCGCTCTATTATCAGCGTCTGGCCACGACGGTTTACGCCTGAGAGGTTAGCTACCTGCTCAAAAAGTGGGAACTATAGAGTCTGTGTCGACACAGCAATTGCTTGTGCATGTTCATGGGTGAGTCATAACATAACATTCATTACATCATATTACATCGCATTCACAAGATCCTCATCGTATAAGTTTGTATGGGCACTCTTATATGATGAGTTACTTTTCTGTTGAATCGATCTTCAACTTATATGTCTGTATGTGCATTCATATAAGTTGAGTTAGTTTTAGTTGTGGCTTACACTCTCTCATACTATGTTATAGATGATAGAACTGCTAGAGTAATGATTAATCATTTATTGTGCTGCTATATTATTATAATGTTTACTAATTATACTATGCCACCTGCTTGTACTTATGCTTACATACATTATATATATTGTACCTTTGTCCATTTCTCCTCCCGGTGCCGAGGAGTCGTCGGGGGAGCGGATGTGAAGCCACTTAGTCTTTATGACTAACGGTTGCTACGTCTACCTTTTTAGGAGGAAACCCCGCAGGCGGAGCAACAACAGGTTTTGCAGCAACACAGCCAGGCCAGGACGACAGGGCCTGAGGGGACGGTACGGTCGCTACCGTCGGTGACTGATGTGAGTCTTTGAGAGACTTGATATAGCCCTTTTGGGCAAAATATTTTACGTACTCTGATTATAGAAGCTTGTCGTAACTTCTTTACTTGTTGTATTTGGACTATTATATGCTTGTGTGGATTTTGACTTCTAACTCTATATCATGGTTGGGTTGGCAATGTTTGATATTGGTAAAGACCGGCAGAATAGGAATCTTGTAGTACAGGCTAGCCCGAGTGCTAGTGCTACCACAAGGCGGCTGTCTCGGGCATAAGACCCCTCTCGCGCCCTATTTTTGTGTTCCAAGGGGGGGGGCTCTTACACTAATAGTATTTTAATAATGAGAAAATGTTAGTTGTGACAGTTGGTATCCGAGGGAGGTTGTTCGACAAGTTGGCCGGACGACTAATTCTGATATAGTTTTAGTTGTCTAATTTCATTACATACACACACCTAAGTGTCAACAATTTGTCTTGGCGAAAGCATGAACACTGCACTCATAAACATAACAAGAAGTATACGAAACATATTATGTAGTATGAGATGCATAATATATGGCTGTATATGGATCCTCATAAGAAGGAACATGTGACTATTATGTAATATATGATGCATATCAATCATCACATGGATGTCCATTAGATTTTAATTTTTTTCGTTACATGCGATATTATGTAGTATGAGATGCATAATATTTTATGTGTACGCCGCTCATGACATGCATTAAGGTATTTTTAGAATGCATAGCACTGCATGCATAACATAACATAGCATTAGCACACGTGCCAAGTTAAGACCTACATGATGACACTCGTACACACATGATTTAAAATAAAGATTTAAGCATTCATGTATTCATATTTTATACACAGGAGTCAGTAGGATGATGTTCCATCATCCTAAGATAAAAGCATATCATCATTTCATGAATTCTCAGAGCAAGGTAACAACAAGAGCAAGTATTACACATCTTTTATCTAATTTGAGTTAGGAAATCTGAGTTTGCTAGCTGAGGTGTATTAAGTTAGGTATTGACTAGATGTACGTTTATCTTGTAGAGATGTCGACAAAACGTATTGTGACGAGGTCGACTCCCCAGTTGGAGGGTGAGTCGTCAATTGCTCAGAGCGAGACCGTAATTGAAGGGCTGCGACAGAGTAATGAGGCTTTATCAAGGCAAATGACTGAGATGTAATCGCGTCGTTGACTGCCGTCTCAGGGAAACAGCCTAAAGTGCAAGACCCTACAGCAGGTCAAGCCGTGCCTATTCCTCCTTCTCCTCTGGTGCCCCCAGTGTTGTTGTCATAAGAGATGAACTTCATTTCGCATTTTCGACGCTTAAGACCTCCTACCTACGATGGTAGAGCCAACTTCATGGTGTTAGATGACTAGATCATCGCTATCGAGGAAATGTTTTCCTATTCTGGGATTTCTGATGACCAAAGGGTGATGGTCGTCGCGTACCGGCTGAAGGTCTTGTGAAGAGCTGGTGGTTAAGGGAGAAAGAAAATCTTATAGATGGTTGTTCATGGGAATCGTTCAAAGGGTTAATGCTCAAGAAATTTCTGCCATCGGTCGAGCAAGACCGTCTGATGAATAACTTTCTGCACCTGAAGCAGAGGCAACTCACCGTTAGTGAATATGAGGTTAAATTTAGCAAATTTAGCAGGTTTGCTCCAAATTTGGTAGCCTCTGAGGCGAGCAGAGTAAAGCATTTTCTGGGTGGTCTTAGGAGCGACATCTAGAAGTTGGCAAGCACATATAGCTCTGAGGTTTATGTTGAAGCGGTTGAAGCTGTCCTGAAGGGAGAGGAAATTGATAATGCAAAGAACCATGGGCTGCTAGCGAGGAAGGACAAGAGAAAGTCTGATGACAGTGAAAGATCTAGGGCATCTGGCCTTGCTTCAAAGAAAGGACAAAAGGAAGTGTGTAGTTTCTGTGGCCGGCCAGGCCATCCTTTTGAAAGGTGTTTTAAGAGACTGGACATGCAGAAGCAGTCTCAGGTGCATGCGATCCATGATACACCTAAAGGAGATCTTGTTTGCACCTACTGCCAAAGGAAAGGACACGATGTGACCCATTGCTTCAATAAGGTTGGAGCTTGCATCTAGTGCGGTCAGAAAGGGTATAAGAAGGCTGATTGTCCGCAGTCCCATCCCACACTACAGGCAGTTCCATTGAAGACTCAACCACCTCCCCCACATCATGTGGATAAGGGGAAAGGAAAGCTCAATGTACTGACTAAGGAGGAGGCTCAGTCCTCTACCCAGGTGGTTTCAGGTTAGTCTCTAACATAGCTAACAATATTTTATGGGGGATTTTAGGTTTCTATTTTTTTTAGTTGCGTGCGCAATGTTTTTAGATGAGTTTAAGGTGAAGAATAAGTTGGCGGGCGTTCTCTTTGATTCGGGTGCTACTCACTCCTCTATGGCTAGGAGTTTTATAGACCGACATCGTTGGGCTATTGATCAGTTAGATGATGCTCTTAACGTCAAGTTCCCCTCAGGAGATCTGGTGATGTCAAGTCAGGGTATTCACAAGTTCCCTATTTCTCTAGGTGGTTTCCTAGCTTTCGCAGATCTGAAGGTGTTAGATCTGGTGGATTTCGACGTGATCTTGTGCATAGATTTGCGGTCCTGATATGATGTTGTCATCTAGTGCAAGGTTAAATGCTTGGATTTCAAGGGGGCAATGGCCAACCCTTGAGCGTATATGGCTTGCCGCGTCAGGACTCCCCAATCGTTTTTGCGGTACGTGCTCGCCAATTCTTAGAGATAGGCTGTGAATCTTTTCTTATTTCTGTTTTTGTTCTAGAAACTACACGTGATGTGCCTCATGCCGAGGATATTTCTATGGTGCCAGAGTTTCCAGATGCTTTCTTGCTAGTCTAACCGGACTTCCTCCTAAGAGAGAGGTGGAGTTTGTTATAGATCTTGAGCCAGGTACTCATCTTATTGCAAAAGGACCTTATCGCATGGCACCACGTGAATTAAAGGAGTTACGTACCCAATTGGATGAGCTATTGCATTGTGGTTTTAGTAGGCCAAGTTCTCCGCCCTGGGGTGCTCATCGACAATATTCTAGTGTATTCCAAAAATGTTGAAGAGCATGCCTTGCACTTGCGCTTAGATTTTGGCTACTCTGAGGGAGCACAAGTTGTATGCGAAGTTAAGAAAGTGTGAGTTTTGGCTGTCTTAGGTGTCTTTCTTAGGTCATGTTGTAAGCAAAGGCAGTCACTGTGGACCCGACAAAGATTACCGCAGTGTTGGATTGAAAGAGGCCTTCAATGCCTAGGGAGATAAGGAGTTTCTTAAGATTGGCATGGTACTATAGGAGATTCGTGAAAGGATTTTCAATGTTGTCTGCGTCATTGACCAAGCTTACACAAAAGAGCATAGCTTTTGTTTGGAGTGATGCCTGTGAGGAAGCTTTTAAAGAGCTTAAGAAGAGATTATGTTCTGCTCTAGTTTTGGCGTTGCCTACTGAAGGAGTAGAATATGATGTTTATGTGGATGCTTCGCGAGTTGGACTCAGTTGCATTTTGATGCAGGATGGAAAAGTGATTGCGTATGGATCGAGATAATTGAAGGTCCATGAAAAGAACTATCATACACATGACTTTGAGTTTGCTGCTGCCATTTATGCTTTGAATCCGTGGAGACATCTTCTGTATGGAGTGTCATGCAAGATCTATACGGATCACAAGAGTCTAAAGTATGTCTTCACTCAAAAGGAGCTGAATCTGCGCCAACGTAGATGGCTAGAGTATGTTGCAGACTATGAAGTCGAAATACTTTATCATCCCGACAAGGCTAACGTGGTGGCGGATGCCTTGAGCCGAAAGACCACACATGTCTTTAACCTCTTTGTGCAATCCTTAGTAGAGGAGTTCTTATTGATGGACATAACTGTTGGGAGTAGTCCTTCGCCAAGTAGCTTGGAAGTGGTAGAGCCTTCATGAATTACGCTTACTAGACTACATGAGAAGGAATATCCTGATCTGTAGTATATCAGAAGTAGAACTTAAAAAGGGGAATTGCCGGACCTTTCGATCGATGATATGGGTACCTTGAAGTACCGTGGCAGATATTGTATTCCTGCTATTGAGGATATTCAAGCAAAGATATGTAGTGAAGCACATGGTTCTAGTATTTCCTACCATCCTAGTTTAACCAAGATGTATCGAGATCTTAAGCAAATTGTCTGGAGGTCAGGTATGAAGAATGATATAGCAAGGTTTGTATCTAAGTGCTATACCTGCCAGCATATTAAAGCTGATCAAAGAAGACCTTGTGGTAAGTTAACGTCGTTGGATATTCCGAGTTAGAAGTGAGAGAGCATTTCAATGGATTTCATTATCGGTCTCCCCGAGGGCATGATGTGGTGTGGGTTATTATCGATAGACGGACAAAGTGTGCTCACTTAGTGCCCTTCAAGATTGATTATTCTATGGAAAAGATAGACTGACGAAGTCATCAGGTTGCATGGTGTGTCTACGAGTATTGTGTCAGACCGAGACTCCAGGTTCATGTCTCGTTTCTGGTAAAGCTTGCAGGGAGCTTTAGGCACTGATCTTAGATATTTTACTGCTTACCATCCTCAGAGTAATGGTCAGACGGAAAGAGTGAATTAGATTTTGGAGGACATGATTAGATGCTATATCCTGGACCATGGTGGAGCTTGGGATAAACGCCTTGGACTGATAGAGTTCGCGTACAACAACAACTATCATGAGAGTTTGCAGATGACCTCCTTTGAAGCCTTATACGGGAGGCGTTGTCGAACTCTCTATTTTGGGCTGAAGTTGGTGAGAAGACTTTGCTCGGTACGGAAGCTTTAGAAGATATGAACATTTCAATGATGCATATTCAGGAAAAGTTTTGACTGGCTCAGGAGTAATACGAATAGTATGCAAATCAACTCAGGGTTGATCATGAGTTTGTGGTTGGGGATATGGTTTTTCTGAAGGTCTCTCCGATGTCAGGCGTTAAGATATTTGGAAGAAACCATAAGTTGGATCCCAGGTATGTGAGACCTTTCCAAATTGTGGAGCGCATCAGAGCGTCAACTTATAGACTGGAGTTGCCTGCTTCTTTCACTAATGTTCACGACGTGTTTCACGTGAGCTAGTTGCGAAAGTGCGTTCGTAGTGATCAACATGTTCGTGACTCAGTGCCCCAGTTGCAGCCTAATCTCTCGTATGTCGAAGAGTCTGTCCGTATTCTGGAGATGCAAGATCGAGTGCTGAGAAGGAAGACAATTCCAATGGTTAAAGTTCTCTGGCAAAATCAGGACATCAGGAGTGCAACTTGGGAATTGGAATCCGCAATGAGAGAATCTCATCCTCAGCTATTCTCCTAATCTTCTTCGGTAAGTGTTTTTATCCAGCGACTTTTAGCTCATTTCTCCCTTTGCCTCGTAGATTCGATTTGCGCTCTAAGTTTCGGGACGAAACTTCCTACTTGGAGGGATAACTGTAACACCCATGATTTTCCGGCAATTATTTTAATCTCCTTGTTGACATCATAATTATTGGCGTAAGGGCATTACATTGGCGCTGAGTTGACGGCGCGTCGTCATTAGTGCGTTTTCGCGTTCGTTAGGTCGAGCCGATCAAATCTTGGAATTCTCATCGAAATTATAAAATTTCACGATATGAAATTAAATCAATTAATTTTGAATTTGCCCGACAAGTTTTGTCGCGATCCGAGCATTATTGGAGCCTCAACGAATTTTCGTAGTTTTGTATATTTAATGTTCGGCGTAAACTTTAGAAATTAATATCTTGAGAACCGTGCATCAGATTCTTATTTTAACTTCGCCGTTGGATTCATAACACCGGTTTTAACCTAGAGTGCGAATTTCGTTTGAATCAGAGTGCGTCAGGCCCGTCGTAATATTATAGCTCTAATGTTATTACTATTATTATTATTATTCTAAATACTAATATTATTATTGATGAAAATTAATTCGTTTTATATCAACCTCCCTCTCTCGGCGAAACTCACCTCACCGATCTCATCTCCTCCTTCCGGTCGTGATTCGTTGTATAATCATTGATCATTAACATGTTTATTAATATTATTGCTATCATTAACTAATTCGTTTTAAATTCCCCCCTCTCCTAGCGGCATGGTGTTGACAGCGACACCCCTCTTCTTTGTGTACCTTTCAGCCGTGATTCCGGGAGCATCGGTGGACGAAATCTCCGCCGGAGTATAGATCCGAGTTGCTCTCCCCGAGAGCTACGCGTACGTGGTAGTTTTGTCCGTTTTTTGAGCTTTTTAGCGTTAGAGTTTTCGGGCCTAACCGCCGTTTTGGCCAAACCTTTGTAATTTCGCCTTCCCGCACCTTCTCTTGGATCGATCTACGACGTATAGTGATTCAGAGGATGATTCCGGGAAAAATCGAGGCAAGTGATGTTTCGCCTGCTTTTCTCCTCTTTATCTCACCATCAATTTATACTTTGCTAGTAAAATTTGCTTAAAAAAATTTTCTCTATAATTTGTTACTATCTTTTGTCGAGTAGCTTGGTATGTGTTATTACGTGAAAATCGTGATCTTGTCGGAGTTAAGCAGTCAGAAGCCTTGTTGTCTTTCGCTGTGTCGCTTGTGTGTCGTACCTCTTGCTTGTAGTGTTGTTTGGATTGTCGGGTCGTTTCGACCAAGTAAAACACTTGTTTCAGAGTGAGTATCGTAGGTATTGTGAATGCCTTGATGCGTACCGTTTGACTTGGAAATCATCGTTGTGGAAGCCTTGGAGCCTTGCTGGGCAATTTGTGTCGTCCCGTCGATCGTGTGCAAAGATTTTTGGTTAAAGTCTGTTATCGACTGCATAATTTAGAAATTTATAACGTGACACATATAAACATATACAAAATATTTGTTGGGCTGTGCGTGTTGGGATTACTCCCTCGGCACAGTTCCATGTTTGTTGGGTCTGTGCGCGTCGTGGTTACTCCCCCGACACATTACCTCTGTTGTTGTGGATCATACATTGTCCGGTGTTTTGATGTCCTTCTTGATATTATTAGATATATATATATATATATATATATATATATATATACGAGCATCTCCGCACGGGCTACGCCCGTGCTCGATGCTCTCGGGCGGCCTTCGGCCGCATCAGGCGGGCTTCGCCCGCCTGCGCACGGACTTCGACGGAAGACCACCTGAAGCATCAAGCATGGTCGGCGAAGCCCGTGCGCAGGCGGGCGAAACCCACCTGATGCGGCCGAAGGCGGCCCGAGAGAATCGAGTGCACGGGCGAAGCCCGTAAGCAGACGGGTGAAGGCCAACTGATGTGACCGCAGGCTGCCCGAGTGCATCGGGCACGCGCCCTTCTCCAGAGAGCAGGATTAATTATCAAGCTTGGTGATGAAGAGAAAACTAATTTTGGTTAGAATTTAGGTAGATACATGTTTAAAATGAAGGAAGCTCCACTGCTTTATATGATGCTTCTAGGTGAATTATATATATAAATATCTGCCAGGCAACCAGCTGACCCGTATTCCATGGGGACTGTATGTACCAGGCAACCAGACGGACGGTATTCCAATAGTGCAGCGACAAAAATCTGCACGCGACAAAAACCTAGCACGCGGGGCCAACATAGCAGAGCAACTGGCAGCTACAAAAATCTGAATGCGGTCCGGGCAACAGGCGTAATTCGAAATACACGTGTTCAGGATATTAATTATACACCAAATTCAATTTCATAAAAAAGATGTGCGACAGAAGAGGCGCCAGAATACTGTAGTGAAATAATTATTATTATTAAAAATATAATATAATATTAATCGGCACATGAACATTAAATGCACAGGAGGAGGAGTAAACGGGGCCCTTATCCGCCGCCCGCTGGCCACCAGGTCTGGGGATGGAGAAAGGATTCATAAGACTATGTAACAATATAAAATCAGTAAAATATCAGTGAAAAATTCTGAATATAATCAATAACAATGAAGAACAATAAGTGGGACCAACCATTAAAACTGAAGAAAAATAAACAAGGGGATGGAAGAATGTATCATAAAATCCGAGTCAGCAAACCTGATTTTATCATATCAGAAATAAAAAAAACCAGTCACCATATATATCAATAAGATACAGTGAGAAATAGTATATATCAATGCTCGCCAATCCGGCCACTTCAGTAGCTCCGGCCAACACCTCCTCCTCCTAGAGTCCTAGTTGCAGCTCCATGGCCGTAGCAGCTCCATGGCCGGCGCAGCTCCTGGAACCGGCAACAACGCTCGAGCTTCTCCATCTCAACTCCAGCAGCTCGGCCACCATGCTCGGACAGCTCCAACGCCACCGCCGTGCTCGCCACTCTGGCCACTTCAGTAGCTCCGGCCAACACCTCCTCCATGGCCGTAGCAGCTTCATGGCCGTAGCAGCTCCATGGCCGGCACAGCTCCATGGCAGACGCAGTTCCATGGCCGGCGCAGCTCCATGGCCGGCAGCTCCATGGCCGTAGCAACTCCACCTCCATTCTCTCTCTCTCCCGCTGCCCTCTCTCCCGCTGCCCTCTCTCCACCTCCATTCTCTCTCTCTCTCTCTCCCGCTGCCCTCTCTCCACCTCCATTCTCTCTCTCTCTCTCTCTCCTGCTGCCCTCTCTCTCTCAGTTTATAAAAGCATTAAAGCAACGGCGTTAAATTATTAATGTGGAAGGCGGTGGAGGCGGTGTGCAGCAACATTAAAGAAGCTAATTATAATTTTTTTTCTGAAGAGGAAGGCGGTGGTGTCAGGATTCGGAGGGCAAAATGGGGATTTAAAATGTTAGAGGATCGGAGGGTTGGTATATTGTTAGAGGATCGGACGGCCCTAACTCAATCTATGGTAAGAGGAAGAAGTGTATACTTCTTTATAAGTAATAGAGATATATATATATATATATATATATATATATATATATATATATATATATATATATAAAACTCTTTTGACACTTGTTATTAAGATGACTTAGTTAACAACTGCTTAGCTAGTTCATTTCTTGATGATTCTTCTTGATTATTACTGACTTTTGCCTCTAATTTGCTCACTGGGTTCCCATATACTTGGAGGTTGTTATTGCTGCTTGATTTCTTTTACCACCACTAGGTACTGAGGTGTTCTTCTTTTGAATGCCTCAGGTTCAGAGCAGTATCAGGTTTGATTGGTAGAGTTCGTGGTTTTCAGAGCCGCGACTAGTTGAATGTTTTCCTCCTCAGTGTAGTGAGGTAGTCATTTCTTTATTTCAGATTTGACTTGTATCTTATGAGTTCGTGTCAGTTTGTTGATGCACATAGTGTTAGTTTCTGATGTTTGGCTACTTGCTATTTTTACTGTTGTTACTTGTTGTTAGTTATGCACTTGCTCTCTGTGAAGGATTTATGTAAAGATGCATGTTAGGTATTTTTAAATATAAAAAATTGCATTCTAACATAATTACATATCATCTATTTTAACTGAAATTCATTCTATTTTAAAAGTCATAAAACTATCTTTTTACTTATACTAAATTTAGAAGCCACATTCCATTGCAAAAAAATTTGCTGAGTCTGCATGCTCATAAAGGAAAATAAATGAAATGAAATGAATATTTCCCGCTGCGCAAATTTATACTTTCTCATTCGTGGACTAGTTGATCCATCGGACCGAGGGACACGATCGGTAATACCTAAAAATACAAAATATGTTTTAAAAACATAATTCATACGTCTTTTTATAAAATAAGTGAAAGGACAAGTTTGCCCGAACGCCTACAACTGTCCCCTACATGGCGTGACATCACAATCGCGTATTTTTTCTCACTCTATTAGTATTTTAAAATTGAGAAACTGCGGATTGTGATACCGAGAGCATCGAGCACGGGCGTAACCCGTGCGAAGATACTCATATATTAAATAATATGGATTTCCTTAAAAAAATCATATTGTTTAATAATAATTTTATAATCATATCATTTGTTCCCAACCAAGTAATTTGAGTTTATCGGGTCGGGGTTGTGACACCCCTCTTTTGACTGGGATGACAAACAGTGACAGACACAGAACTTTATGGCCGTGCGGGCGAAAATTTAGACTATTTTTTAAAAAATAATCGACAAATGCGACGTTACTTTTATTTATTATTATGTTTTGTGTTATTGAAGCATGTCGTGATAACATTACTGCAAATCTTTCACCATCCTAAAAGACGTTCTGGTGCATGAAATTTACTTCTAGACTTACGAATCTGCGAGGGAACATATGCACCCTGGTTGTCAAAAGCGCGACAACGAAAGCCTCGGCACGATGCTCATTGTCGGCGGACTTGCCAGAGTCACAAGTTAGGTGCATTGTTATCCTTTGGATGTGGTGAAGTCTAGGATTCAGGTGCAGTCCGAAACTCGTAGGCACTGTGCCGGGAAGATTGTCAATTGTTTGAAAAATTGTAGGAGTACAGTAGTTTATTATTATTATTATTATTAAACGAGGGATATGAATAGTCATTATGAGTTTATAAGTGTATAAATATCAATCATCTTTTATTAATTGTAAATAATCATTTAATTTCTATAAAAAATATAGAAATCTCAACAATTTATTAAAAATATGCAGAAATGAAAAAAGTATGTAAATGGTGGAAAAAATATGCAGGGATGAAAAAATATGCGAGAGGTGAGAATTGAACTCACGACTTTTTATATAAGAGTTTAACAAATATGTTAATATTATTGTAATTATGTATTTATTATTTTTTAGTCCCACACCGCCTGTGGTGTTTGCTGGCTCTCCTCTTGTCCTATATGTAGACTCCAATGGTCCCTCTTTTTATTCATCAATAATACATCAGTATTTTCTCAGTTCTTACATGGTATCAAAGCAAAGTTCTTCCTAATTTTTATCCGCTCACAACCCTGCTCGCTTCGGCCACCTGTCCGCCGCGACTAGCCTGCGCGATCTGGCCGCCACCTGCCCTCTGCGACTAGCCTGCGCGACCTGCCGCGACCTGGCCGCCCCTGTCCTCCGCGACTACCGCGAGTAGCCCGCGTCCCTTGCCGGCAGCTGTCCGTGATCTGCCCTCGCCCTTACCGTCGCGATCTGCTCAACCCACTACCTGAAAGTGAGGATAGATACAACTCTAGAGGGGGGGTGAATAGAGTATTCAAAAATTATGACACCATACTCAACTCCCTTAAAGTTAATTTGCGGAATGAGTTTATAGATATTTGAAACCCTAGAGCCTAACACAAAGTGAAGTGCACTAGAGAAAGCTAACTGTAATTACAGTTGAGCTTTGGTCCTATCACAGCAACTAGCAATCCTAGTTATTTCTGCTCACATGCACAGTGCAATAAATTAAATAAAGCAACACAGACGATACAAGAAGTTTATAGTGGTTCCCTCTAAATAGGTACGTCCACTCTTCTACCACCCTGCTAGGAATCTACTACAGGTTTTTGTTCAGGTGCCCTGCCACCAACTGATCTGCTTCAGGTAGATCAAGTAGACCCTTTGAGCTTTTGATCAGGAGCTCAAAATCCAACATAGGTTTTTGATCAGGTGCTCTGCCACCAAGGTTCACTTTTGAAGGGAGTAATAACCCTTTATACAGGAGGTTGAGAGAGTTAAAGTTTCTTCTCTATTGTTAAAACAGATTAGAGAAGCTAGTGGATTGCACAGAGCTAGAAAGCTCTAAAGAATCAAGGCTCCCCCTGGCTTAGAGAATATCCAGGAAGGAGTCTTGCTTCAGGGTGCAGGAACTCTTCTGAACTTGAGACAAAGAACTGTCTTGAAGTTCTGAAGGAGAAGCTTGAAGAAGACTCTTGATAGTAGAATGATTGTTCTTCTTCTATAGATTTTCTTTCTTCTTCTTCTTTTTGAGGCACTGAGTGAATGTTCCTTGCAGCAGGATGAACTCAGGATTGAAGAAGAGAGAGTTGAAGAAGGATGATCTTCTCAGTTAAATGTATCAATGACTGAGAGCTGTAACTCTTCTTGCTTTGAATCTGTATATGAAACTGTATTGAATCTGTGTGTTCCTTGAATTTCTTCTTTCAAAAGAAGCTCTTTATATATGGGCCTTTGCAACGGCTCTAAACTTGGTTTGAATTTTGTCTTCTTCTGAGATCTGCAAACTGGACTGCAAAAAGCATAAAGCAAAAACATATCCTGCAGGCAGATATGCTATAAGGGGATAAAGCTTTCTAAGAAGTTGCATATCCAATCTGATAAAAGGAGTACTAAAGAAAGTCACATCAGACTAAACTCTTTATGACCAAAGAAGACTTTTTGAGTCTAACGACTATAAAGGACAGCATGGTAGATAAAGCAAAAAGATATTTCAACTAATAAGACAAAGAACTTAGTCAGATAAAGCTTGACTTATGCACAAAAAATGGGGCAAAGATTGCCTTGAGATGTATGCACAAAATCAATGAAATAATCTTTAATTAAATATGCTAAATAAACAGGAAATAAATCATAGAACAAAAGGAGTAAAAAATTACTAAAGACAGACAGAAGAACGTCGAACAACCTTCGGAGATCGTCGACCGAAGCACAGAGATCGTCGACCTATCAGAACAAATAGTCGAACGACACAGATAGTCGAACTATCATAGAAGATAGTCGAACTACCACAGCAGATAGTCGACCTATCAGAACAGATAGTCGAGCTATCAGATAGTCGACCTATCGAGACAGATAGTCGAGCTATCAAGCAAAACAGATAGTCGACCTATCAAACAGATAATCGAGCTATCAGATAGTTGAACTATCCAAGCAGATAGTCGAACTATCAAACATAACAGATAGTCGACCTATCAAACAGATAGTCGAACTATCAAGCAAGACAGATAGTCAACCTATCAAACAGATTGTCGAACTATCAGATAGTTGAACTATCCAAGCAGATAGTTGAACTATCAAGAAATCTGTCTGGTCAAAAGAAGTCGAGCGGGGTTCGACGATCGACGAGGCAGATACCACAGAACGTCGAGCTAACAAGAGTTGAACTAACTCAGAGATAGACGATCTGCAGACTGACAAATGTCGACCAACTGATAGACGATCGTCGACCAGTCGATAGACGATAGTCGAGTGGCGTTCGACCATAGTCGAACAAAAAATAACTTAACCAAATTTTCATCTGGATAAGTGATAACTCTACCACTAGAGCAATCTAACTAAACAACTAACCTTTGACCATTGATAAATCTTGGGTCAAGAAACTAAAAGAGAAGACTAAACTCAAATCCAATCTAGGGTACCAAAAATCTTCCCCTATTTGGGTTAAGTCTCTCAAAACAAAACAGACAAATAAACTACTGGAAATAAATATAATACAGGAAAAGAAATATCTAAGCAGCAGATAACATCAATCAAACAGGCAAATAAACAACTATCAATCAATGAAACTAAGAAGCATCAGAATCTGGTTTAGATACAGAGGAACCAGGAAGAAAAGAAATTTTTCAAAAAGGGTCTAAAGCTTCTTTCTTTGATAACTTTAAATCTTGTTCTCCAATAATTCTAGATTCTTCTGTTCTTAGAACTACTGCTTCAGGATGTTTTTCCATATATTTTGAAGGATTAAAGACCTCAGGTCTAACCTGAAATTTATCTAGCTCATTCTTTCTGAATTTAGACATAGTAGTTAATCCTGTAATATCTTTTCCTTTTGCTTTGCCTCTTTATCTGGGTTGATCCAACTAGTTCAAGAAATCTAGCCATCCTAAAATCAGGATTAAGCTCTTGACTTTCATATTCATTTTCACAAATTGGATCTAAAGGTTTTACAGCTTTAAATTTAGTAGAAAGTTTTAACATACTTGCAGCTGGCTCTCTATTTTCTTGAATAATTAGGGAAGAAGGAGGAGCAAACTCAACATATTTCTTACTAGATTTTTCAGAGAAAATAATCCTTTTACCTTTTGAAATAGTTTCCTTTGCTAGAGCTGGCTTTGAGGAAGATATGCTTTTGGTTTCTTTGGAGGGTGAAGCTCTTCTCTTAGGAGAAGGAGGAGGAGAAAAAGTTAGTTTCTGATAAACTACCTCCTTTACATGTTCTCTTGTATCAGCATCTTGCCTTTGATATCCAGATTGAGATCTGCTTTGATATCCAGGATTGCTTTTCCTCTGATGAGATTGTGATGGAGTGACTCTGGCAGAAGGGGCTGAAAGATTTGTAGACATATTACCAGAAGCTCCTGCACTGGGAGGTGGAGGAGGAGGACCTCTAGGGGTCCATTTAGGTGATGGACTATCATATCTTTTAAATTTCTTTCGTTGCTTTTGCTGATTCTTGGAGAATCCCATCCAGTGCTGATATTCTTTGGACTTGGGATCTATTTCTTTCAAGATGTAATAAGGAATGTCATGGCCAGGGTTAGGTGGAGGAGGAGCAACAACTTTCCTTTTCCTTTTAGCAGATTTCTTTTTCTTAGATTCTTTTGAGTCATCAGAGTCATCTTCATCATCAGATTGAGATGATGAAGTATGATCATAAGGATCAAAAGCTTCTTGCACAGCTTTTTCTCTATCTTTTAAAGCATCTTTTTCTATCTCTTCTTCCAAGGCATCCTGTGCCAGATGAGTATCCAGATCCAGTCCTGGGGTGTCATCCCAGACTGTAGAATTTTCTTCTTGAATATCTGAAACTTTCTCTATCTCAGCTGCAACTGTCATGAGGACCAGTTCATCATTCACAGCTACCTGAGCTAGAGGAGAAGATACAGGCTCTTGATTAGCAGATTCTTGCACTGGTTCTTGAGCAGGTTGTTGAACAGGTTCTGGAGCAGCTTCAACTACTTCCACTAGATCTGCAGTATCAGGAACACAGATTGGCTAAATAAAATTGAAACATCCCTTCTAGGTATTCATAGACTAGCATGTCAGTTAACATGTCAAGAAAATGAGTAAATGAATTACCTTCAGGATTTTCTCAGAATTTCCTAACTCCCATAAGTCATCTAAAAAGGAGGTAATGACTCCTTCTAGGAACAGAGCAACTAAGGGAGTAGAAGCTTCTTCAAGGCATACTTTGAACGCAAACTCTGCTTCCATTATAATATCAGAAGGCTTCTGAACTGATGCTGGAGCTGCTGAAGATGTTGCAATGACAACTGGAGCTGCTGCTACTTCTTGAATCTGAGCTTGGGGATCTGCTGGATGAGAAATAAGAGGTAGTCCAGAGGCATCTTCCTCGAACATCTCCCCCTACCTGATTTCAGTAGAAACTTAAGTCAGGCCCCTAACTGAAGATGGCTCAGCAGATTTTGAGAGGGCTAGGATGGAAGATGACAAGGTAGAGATGGAAGAAACGAGAGGAGCAATTACTTCTTCAATCATGATTTTGATTGAAGGAGTAATTAGCTCCAATATGCTTGAAATGAAGGCTGGTGTGATTTCAAATGATGGAGGGGGAATCACAGTAGATGGATGATCATCAGGGATGGTGTTCTCCTGATGAGATGGAGAGTGAACTGGTGATTGATGGGTGGATGCATGAAGATCAATATGATCAGAATGAGGAATTGGTGACTGAGGAGAAGTGGATAGCTCAGAAACCAATAAATCAAAACTAGGATGAGACATCCTAGCAAGATGAGAAGGGAGTGGAGATGCTGGTGGTGATGCATGGAGAATTGTGGAGGAAGGGTCAAGAAGAAGAGAGGCAGAAGATGGTACTTCAATTGAAGTAGATGGAACTTCAATTTGAGTAGATGGTAATGCAGATGTGGATGGCACTTCAGTAGAAGTTGATGGTAATACAGAAGAAGTGGATGGAATGGAGAGAATGGATGAGCCTACTTCATATAGGAGGGGAGTGACTGAAACAGTCCTTGTGCTCTCAGACACAACTAAAGCTACCCCTGCTGGAGAAGGCTTCTGAAAACTCCTTTTCCACTTAACAAACAAAGTTGGATCCATCTTCTTGCTGGCATTG
This sequence comes from Platanthera zijinensis, assembly GCA_039513925.1. NCBI lineage: Eukaryota > Viridiplantae > Streptophyta > Magnoliopsida > Asparagales > Orchidaceae > Platanthera > Platanthera zijinensis. The sequence continues at coordinate 102,796,998 of CM077096.1, read as the reverse complement.
ATGGATGTAGAGACTGTAACCAACAGATGAGGATATTTCTCTCTTAGAAATATCCCAAGTACCCTACCCAAGCATACTTCCTTCTTGCTATTCTTCTTTCTTATCAGATCAAACATAACTCCTGCCCAATTTATCTGTTTCTTATTTACTATTGCACACATCAGGGCAAACTGTTGTCTGGTTATGTTATCATGAGCAGAGTGCTTGCCCAGAAGCACTTTTCCAACTAATTCAGCCAAGAACTTTATCCTCAACAGAAAATTAACCTTTAGCAGTTTAGAAGGAATGCCTTCGGCATGTCCTAATTCAATCAACATCCTCCCAAACTCTGGAGTATCTTATTCATATTCTTCTTCACCATTCAGTAATCAAAAAATATCAGTTAAAATGGCGGGAGTCAGAATTACCTCTTCGCCGCCAATCGTTCCAGTCATAGATTCGTCACTAGAAGACGAAGAGAAAGTCCACTCTTTAATCTCTTGGATGTTTATCTTGATCCTTGTGGACATTAGCTTTTCCAATCCTTGTTCCTTGCAGAGCTGGAGGATTTCTACTATCTCAGAATCACATGCGCTGAAAGAGTCAGAATCTATGCTGAAGCCGGCGTCGAACTTCATTACTGACAGAAGGGCTGGAGCAATCGCCATTGGAGAAGACGAGAGAGACGACGAAAGCGAAACGGCAGAGAGCGCGAGGCAGGGCTCAAGCAGAAAGACGGAATACGAAAAGACGATCTACGTCGACGACAAAAAGAACGATCTCTTAACCTAGGTCGACCATCGGTTTTATATTAAAACAGCAATCGTCGATCTATTTTAATAGATACTGGAGACGATAGTCGAACGGTCGTTCGACGATCGTTTCCTGAAGCAGAGTAGTCGATCAATTGTTCGACTATTTCTGTCTTCACAAACAAATAAGTTGTCGTCGCCCGTAGGTCGACGATAGGCTCAACCTGTTCGACTATCATCGAACGTCGTTCGACGATCTTCAAACAGATTTCAACAAAGGAAGAAGTCATACTGAGTCTTTTTCATTAATCATGCCTAGTTGAACCAAAAAGAACAGATGCTTCTGTTCATCTAAGGGCTTGGTGAAAATATCACCTCTCTGAAGGTTAGTGGATATGAACTCAAAGCTGATCTTATTCTTTTCCACACAATCTCTCAGAAAATGGTGTCTAATCTCAATGTGCTTGGTTCTAGAGTGGTGCACAGGATTTTTTGCAATGGAGATAGCACTGGTACTATCACACATAATTTTAGTGTTCTTGTGTGTGTACCCATAATCCAAAAGCTAGTTTTGAATCCACAGGATCTGTGAACAACAACTAGCAGCTGCTATATATTCAGCCTCTGCAGTTGAAGTTGAGACAGAAGCCTGCTTATTACAGAACCAAGAGACCAATCTCTATCCCAGGAACTGACAAGTTCCTGTGGTACTTTTCCTGTCAACTCTACAACTAGCATAGTCAGAATCAGAGTATCCATTTAACTCAAATTCTGATTTAGCTGGGTACCATAGTCCTAAATTTGGACATCCCTTCAGGTATCTCAAAATTCTCTTGAGAAGAATCAAATGAGATTCCTTGTGGTTGACCTGGAATCTAGCACATAGGCATGTAGCAAACATTATATCTGGTCTACTTGTAGTTAAATATAATAGAAAACCAACAATTGCCCTATAGTTCTTCTAATCAACTGGCTTACCCTGATCATCAGAATCTATAACTACATTAGTATTCATAGGTGTATGCATTGCTGAAGCATCAGCCATCCCAAACTTCTTTACCAATTCCTTGGCATATTTGGATTGGGAGATGAAGATGTCATTAACATCTTTCTTTACTTAGAGACCAATAAAGTAAGACAGCTCACCCATACTACTCATCACAAACTTAGAATGCATCAAGTCGTAGAACTTTATGCACAGTTTGGGATCAGTGGAGCCAAAAATAATATCATCCACATACACTTGAACCTCCCTCTGATACCAATTGAAAGTGAGGATAGATACAACTCTAGAGGGGGGAGGGGGGGTGAATAGAGTATTCAAAAATTATGACACCCTACTCAACTCCCTTAGAGTTAATTTACGGAATGAGTTTATAGATATTTGAAACCCTAGAGCCTAACACAAAGTGAAGTGCACTAGAGAAAGCTAACTATAATTACAGTTGAGATTTGGTCCTATCACAGCAACTAGCAATCCTAGTTATTTCTAATCACAGCCACAGTGCAATAAATTAAATAAAGCAACACAGGCGACACAAGAAGTTTATAGTGGTTCCCTCTAAATAGGTACGTCCACTCTTCTACCACCCTGGTAGCAATCAACTATAGGTTTTTGTTCAGGTGCCCTGCCACCAACTGATCTGCTTCAGGTAGATCAAGTAGACCCTTTGAGCTTTTGATCAGGAGCTCAAAATCCAACACAGGTTTTTGATCAGGTGCCCTGCCACCAAGGTTCACTTTTGAAGGGAGTAATAACCCTTTATATAGGAGGTTGAGAGAGTTAAAGTTTCTTCTCTATTGTTAAAACAGATTAGAGAAGCTAGTGGATTGCACAGAGCTAGAAAGCTCTAAAGAATCAAGGCTCCCCCTGGCTTAGAGAATATCTAGGAAGGAGTCTTGCTTCAGGGTGCGGGAACTCTTCTGAACTTGAGACAAAGAACTGTCTTGAAGTTCTGAAGGAGAAGCTTGGAGAAGACTCTTGATATTAGAATGATTGTTCTTCTTCTATAGCTTTTCTTTCTTCTTCTTCTTCTTCTTGAGGCACTGAGTGAATGTTCCTTGCAGCAGAATAAACTCAGGATTAAAGAAGAGAGAGTTGAAGAAGGATGATCTTCTCAGTTGAATGTATCAATGACTGAGAGCTGTAACTCTTCTTGCTTTGAATCTGTATATGAAACTGTATTGAATCTGTGTGTTCCTTGAATTTCTTCTTTCAAAAGAAGCTCTTTATATATGGGCCTTTGCAACGGCTCTAAACTTGGTTTGAATTTTGTCTTCTTCTGAGATCTGCAAACTGGACTGCAAAAAGCATAAAGCAAAAACATATCCTACAGGCAAACATGCTATAAGGGGATAAAGCTTTCTAAGAAGCTGCATATCCAATCTGATAAAAGGAGTACTAAAGAAAGTCACATCAGACTAAACTCTTTACGGCCAAAGAAGACTTTTTGAGTCTAACAGCTATAAAGGACAACATGGCAGATAAAGCAAAAAGATATTTCAACTAATAAGACAAAGAACTTTGTCAGATAAAGCTTGACTTATGCACAAAGGATGGGGCAAAGATTGCCTTGAGATATATGCACAAAATCAATGAAATAATCTTTAATAAAATATGCTAAATAAATAGGAAATAAATCATTAAACAGAAGGAGTACAAAATTACTAAAGACAGACAGAAGAACGTCGAACGACCATCGGAGATCGTCGACCGAAGCACAGAGATCGTCGACCTATCAAAACAGATAGTCGAACGACACAGATAGTCGAACGACACAGATAGTCGAACTACCACAACAGATAGTCGACCTATCAGAACAGATAGTCGAGCTATTAGATAGTCGACCTATCGAGACAGATAGTCGAGCTATCAATCAAAACAGATAGTCGACCTATCAAACAGATAGTCGAGCTATTAGATAGTTGAACTATCCAAGCAGATAGTCGAACTATCAAACAGAACAGATAGTCGACCGATCAAACAGATAGTCGAACTATCAAGCAAGACAGATAGTCGACCTATCAAACAGATAGTCGAACTATCAGATAGTTGAACTATCCAAGCAGATAGTTGAACTATCAAGAAATCTGTCTGGTCAAAAGAAGTCGAGCGGGGTTCGACGATCGACAAGGCAGATACCACAGAACGTCGAGCTAACAAGAGTTGAACTAACTCAGAGATAGACGATCTGCTGACTAACAAACGTCGACCAACTGATAGACGATCGTCGACCAGTCGATAGACGATAGTCGAGCGGCGTTCGACCATACTCGAACCAAAAATAACTTAACCAAATTTTCATCTGGATAAGTGATAACTCTACCACTAGAGCAATCTAACTAAACAACTAACCTTTGACCATAGATTAATCTTGGATCAAGAAACTAAAAGAGAAGACTAAACTCAAATCCAATCTAGGGTACCAACACTACCGATCCTCTCTTATCGTGGTCTGCTGTCCGCGATCTGCACTTGCTGTAATATGCTCTGCGATTTGCCTTGTGACCTTGTCGTGATCTGCTCTACGACCTTGCCGCTCCGCGAATTATTCGCAATCTGCGTCGCGATCTGCCTGCTGTCGGCGATCTGTCCTGCCGCGACCTGACCTTGCCGCTTGCTATTCGCAACATTGGTGTCCGCGATCTTCCCTTCCCCTTGCCACTGCGGTCTGCTCCATAATGGTCTGTCGCGACTAACAGCCGTCTCCCGCAACTTGCCACCGCGGCCTGCTCTGCTTACCGTCAGACCTCCAACCAGCGCTCAGTTTGCTAGCCCGCACACTACCATCGCAGCCTACACTGCTGACCGCCTGCCTGCCCCTTGGACGCCGCGGTCTGCTGCCCTGTCCTCTAGACCGCCAGTTCGCCAGCCCCTGCTCGTCATCCCGGCGCCATGGCTGCCCCTTTGATTTCGCCACCTCTTAAGGCCACTTCCTTCTAATTAGCCACCACCAGTGATTGGTCGGACTGAGCTCTTACTGTCGAATCCGCCCTCTCCACACGTGATCTATGGGATCACATCACCTGCGCTCCTCCCACATCTACAAGCTTTACCACTGCGAAATCTACTACTACCAGGTCTGACAGCACCACCGTAGCCACCATCACTCCAGATGACGTCACCCTTTGGCTGCGTTGTGATCAAGCCATTCGAGCCTACATTCTGGAGTCTGTTGCTCATCTACTCCTCACCTCTATTGGTCGTCTCTCCTCTGCCCGCGCCATGTGGGAATACCTTCGGGATTGGTTTGTCCCCTATGGTGGAGCTCGATGTCATCGTCTTATTTACGACTCCCAGTCTGCACGATAGGAAGGTCAATCAATTCAGGACTTCTTCACCTTAATGAGCACCATATGGTATGAATTGGACTCAATGATCCCCTTACCCTGCAGTTGTTCTCGCACTTTAGAGTTTTAGCGCCATATATCTAAGGGCCATCTCCACCAGTTCCTCGCCGCTCTGCGACCCGAGTTCGCTCTTTTAGAAGCCCAACTCCTTCATCGGGTTCCTCTTCATAGCCTGGATGAAACCCTAATTGCCCTCCTTGATGAGGAGACCCTCCTCCGTCCTCCTGTGGATCTCCCACCTGCTCTTGGGATCGACACTGCTCTTATTATTCGACCATGCGACAACCCAATTACCTACAACTACTGTAAAAAGGCGGGCCTCATAAAGTTCGAATGCCCCACTCGTCCCCCACTCCCTGAAGTGCACAACTATCATGACAACCGTCGTAACAACTGTTGTCGGGGACGGAGTCGTGACCCAAGCTCTCATCCCATCGCTGCTACTGCTGCTACAGATTGACTACAACATCTTGAGGAGCTACTTCTTTAGTCTCCACTGCTTCAACTGACCACCTTTGCAGCCCACAATTTGTCCATCACTTCTGGTACTACTTTTGTTCGGGTTTCACCAACTGCGTCTTGGTATTTTGACTATGGGGCCTCTTGCCACCTTACCCATGATTCTAGAACCCTCACTAACTATACATCCACCCCCACTCACCTTTAGGTGATCACTGCTGATGGTTCCCTATTATACAATCTGGATCAATCATCCTGACATCTACTCCCCCTAGTTGTCTTACCCTCTCAAACATCCACCATGCCCCTCGCCAACACCTTAACCTTATTTTTTTCATCTCTCTTAGTGATCTTGGCCTCACTATTTTATTTTTTCCCTCTGATTGTATTGTGCTGGATTCAAGGATTGCTCAGAGGATTGGATGGGGCCGTAGGACTGGTGGCCTGTATTAGATGGTGTATCTTCACGCTCCACCATCCTTATCTTCGTCCACTCCTGTTCGTTCTGTTATCTTTGATGTCGACTTGTGGCATAGACATTTAGGTCATTTGTCCAGTGACCGACTCTGAAGTGTTATCCGCTCTGGAGCTTGGGGACGTGTCTTTACTTCCCATCTCTCTGTCTGTACGGGCAGTCGTTTGGCAAAGCACCTTGCTCTGCCTTTTTCAAGCAGTGCTTCTCAAACAACAACCCCCTTTGATTTAGTGCATTCTAACATTTGTGGTCCAACCCCGATTGCTTCTCATTCTGGATATATTTATTATGTCAGTTTTATTGATGATTTCTCTCATTGTGCTTGAGTTTATCTTCTTTAGCATTGCTCTGAAATACCCACTGTGTATTACACGTTCACCGCAATGCTCCACGCTCAGTTCGGGCGTCAAATTAAGATTTTTCGCTCCGACTGCGCTTAGGAGTTTCTCTCCTCCACCATGCATGACCTCACCTAATCTTATGGCACCATCCATCAGCAGTCCTGCCCGCACACTGTTGCGCGCTAGAGTTCGAAGAAAATAAACGCAACCGAACTAGCAACCCGATGAGGCAAGTATACCTATCGAATTGTAGCTAGGGGACACAAGTGTCGTATTGAAATCTGGGAACTGTTGGCTATGCTTACTCACACGAACGCTATTATCTTATCGACGGAAAAAACTAGGGTTTTAGAAAATCTAAGCACAAGGGAGGAAGTAAAGCTATACTAGAAAGAGAACCACCGCAATTAAGTAAAGCTATTAAGTAAAACGATTACTACGAAGGGTTGAAAATATGAAATGGAAATGCACTCGATCAAGAATCACCTCGGCTAAAGACGATTAAGAAAATGCGATAAAAATCTAAACTTAATAGGATAAAGGTCCTTGACCGTGGAGGTTCCTAAAGCTTGAACACGCTTCTCTCGAAGTCGTGCCCAACTAAGTTTAGGAAGGTCCGACCGACTCTTGTCTAAATCGGAGGCCTAAAACTCGCTTTACGCGGTGAACCCCACTATTGGATTTTATTCCAATCCGGGAGATTTGGAGGTCTGCCTCTCTCGAGGGGTGCGTACAACTCCCTTTACTCTTGAATGCTCACTTCATTCTTTCGGCCTCTCGGCTAGCCCAGAATGAAAGCAAAGGCGGAGAGTATATATCGATAATATACCTCCAAGCCGTGATTAATCAAGAGTAATTCAAGGCCCTAACCTAAAAAAAAAAGATTAATTAAACATCATAACTTAATCGCTCTAACCTCGGATCATCAAGATCGAGTATAAGGAGGATTAGTTAATCATAATGGAGTGGAGGAGGGGGGATGAGTAGTAAAGCATAAAAAAAATACAAGCTAAACAAAGAACAATTCTATTAATGAAAAGGGGGCAATTTACACTAATTGAAATTAAAATTACAAGTGCATGAAATTGAAATCCTATTCTAGCCCTACAAGTAGCACTAAGCAAGAGCAAACTTACAATAAAAGCTAGAACAAACTAAGATTAAGCTAGGGTTAAACAAAAATTACAAAGAGAGGGAGAGAGAGAAAAAGCATGAAAAAACTCAAGAACCAAAGGGGCAGCACCTCCCCCTCTCAACCAAAGCTTTCTGAAATGGAGAGGGGGGGTCTCAATTTATAGATTTTTTTCTCGGGTTGGTCACGCCCTCCGACACGCCCCCCTGGGGCGTGTCAGGGGGCGTGACAGTACTATGTTGACCTCGGGCTCTGGATTCTGGCGAGAGGGATGATTGCTTCGGTACGTCGGTGGTCACGCCCTAGGTCACGCCCGTGTAGGGGGGCGTAACAGGCACGTCATGTCCAAATCATTGGTCGGAAATCCATCAGTCGTCGAAAAGTTGATGTCACGCCCTAGGTCGCGCCCGTGACGTGGGGGCGTGACAGTACTGTTTTCGTGCTGTGGAGAAATGGCATTTAATGCGGCGGCAGGCTTTGCGGCAGAGGGCGACATGCCCATGGTCACGCCTGGTGACACGCCTAGGGAGGGCGTGACATCGGTTTTGTTCGTTTTTCTGTCCCTTCCAGCAGGAGTCCTGGGGATCGGGTGACACGCCCTAGGTCACGCCCAGGGACGGCGTGACAGGGGGGCGTGTCAGGTCATTTTGGCCAATTTTCTGGAAACCTGCAAAAAGACAAGAAAAAGTCAGCGGCAATAATATTTACATAAAAATGATACAAATAAACTAATAATAGACATTTTTTTGTACAATATAAAATAGAAAATACGATAATAGTTTAGGCTACAAAACGTATTATCAAATTCCCCCAAGCTTAAGCTTTGCTTGTCCCCAAGCAAAAATATAAAAACTAGATATTTATAAAAAGGACTAATCAAAAAGTTTTAATTATGCCTACATAAGTACTATGCGAAATTCTAAGTAGAGAAAAGGTGAAATGTAAATCTAAAACAATTATTTAGGTATGGTAAAACTTTTATAAACTTTACTTAATAAAAACAAATCATCCAAAATTTTAACGAGATTTTTTAAATAGACTTAAGCAAAGCAACGAAAATGAAAAACACGCATTGAGTTGTTACTGGATCCAAGCAACGCATTATAATTATATCAATTTAATTAACAAAAATCTAGGTTTAAATCCAAAACTAAAACTGATTTATTTTTTTTCTTTTCTTAGTTGTTAAATAAAAATCAAAAAGCGTGAATTAAAAGGACTTAAATAGGACAGAAACGTTTGGTTTAGGAAAATGATTAGGAGTGGAATTCAAAGATAAACGTGAAAGTTTTAAATCACATTAAACCAAAGCAAAGAGTTTCAAAAACTTTCATAAAAATATATACATATTTTTTCTTTTTCTTCTTTTTTTTCATTTTTTTTCTTTTTTCAAAACAAAGGCCATAAATGTTTTTATTTTCCTTTTTGAATTGGCCAAACAAAAATAAACATCACTTTTGAGCATACTTTTTTTAAAAAAAAAAAAACTCTCCCATAAAAATCACAAAATATCCTATCAAAATCATCAAAATAATTTATGAAACTCAAAAAGGCTAGTGCGATTCGATAGGTTGAAAATTTTGGCTTTGGTGAAACTGAAATGAAGGGAGGAGCTATCAAATGAAATCAGAAAAAGGCTCAAAAATGGCTAACTAGTGGTAAAAGTTTTTAGGTTGGCAAGAAAGCTCAAACGAAAACAAAAACGGCCTAAATCATTTTCACGCTTTTGAATTTATTTAAAACAAAGGTTTGAAAAATTTCAAAAAACGAGTCCTAGATCATAAAAGAAGATTGATGAAATTAACTTGAAAATAAAAATAATAGGTGACTTGGATCGTTCATATCTACTACGATATTCAAAAGTTGACTTTACAAAAATTATTCAAAAACGAAAAAGAAAATAGTGGATGATGAATTTTTGAGAAAGTACAGGAAATAAAAAACAAAAAACCATAATAGAAATGCGAGTTTTAGAAAAATATTTCACCTTAACATGCTACCGTGAATTAGAAACACAACATGACCAACATTTTACTTGTAAAACATAATTAAAAAGGACGATTAGAAATATTATAATTAACTAAGTTGTTTATAGAAAATTTTGAGTAAAACAAAAACAAAAACTAGGGGTACTATTGAAATACCAAAATGTCTAAACTATTCAAAAACACATATATTTTTTTTAATTTTGTGAAATATTCTCTCTTTTTTTTTATTTTGGAATTTTTTTTCTCTTTTTTTGGAATTTTAAGATATTCATTTTTTTTATTTTGGAAATATTTAAAATATATACAAAAAGAAAAATATTTACACTAAGCAAAAATGAAGGAGGAAGTCCTCCCCCAAGCTTAAAATAAACATTGTCCTTAATGGTTAAAGAAGGGGATTGGAGAAGGAGAGAAAAGTAAAGTACAGAATTGAAAGATGGAATTGAAAGACAGGTACTTCCCCGGATTTATTTGCTGCGAAAGCTGAGTGATGCCGCTCCTCCGAATGTCTTCTTTGGACTTCGTGATGGATTCAGCAATGTTGGAGCCGGCGATCGCAGAAGCTTCAGCTTGTCGGAGCCGTCCGAGGCAAAATTTGTAAAATAAAGAAAATAGAAAAAGATAACTTGGGTTGCCTCCCAAGAGCGCCCTTTGGTTAAAGCGTCGTTGAGCTCAACGCATCAAAAAAATAATTTTGTCCAAAAATATTGTTGTCCCGAAATAAAATTATTTTTAGCAAAAAATTAAAAGTTCAAGAATAAAGTTCGTGAAGCAGAAACTTAATAATGTTTGGACTGACATCATCATCACCAGAGAAATACAGTTTAAGACGCTGACCATTCACTTTGAAATTACCCTTATCAGGGTGAGAAATTAAAACAATTCCATAAGGAAATACTTCTAAAACAGAAAATGGGCCAGACCAACGAGATTTCAATTTGCCCGGAAATAAACGTAAACGAGAAATATATAAAAGGACTTGGTCGCCCGGCTTAAAGTTTTTAGGGTGCCTTAAGTGTTTATCGTGTAAACGCTTCGTCCGCTCTTTATAAAGTTTATTATTTTCATAAGCATAAGAGCGCCACTCATCGAGTTCATTTAGTTGAAATTTTCGAAGGTCACCGACTGAGTGGGGATCGAAGTTTAAAAATTTTAAGGCCCAAAAGGCGCGGTGTTCTAACTCTACGGGCAGATGGCACGATTTTCCATAGACCAGCCGATACGGCGTACATCCGAGGGCGGTTTTGTACGCTGTTCGGTAGGCCCATAAGGCATCGTCAAGTTTGGCTGACCAGTCTTTCCTAGAAGTTGAAACAGTCTTTTCTAATATTCTTTTTATTTCTCTATTAACTACTTCGACTTGTCCGTTAGTTTGGGGGTGGTAGGCAGTGGAAAGCTTATGCGTAACGCCGTATTTGGTAAGGATTTTTGAAAATTGTGCGTTACAGAAATGGGAACCCCTATCGCTAACGATCGCGCGTGGCGTACCGAATCTAGAAAATAATCTTTTTAGAAACGTGACTACAACTCGGGAGTCATTCGTAGGAAGAGCTTGGGCCTCAGCCCATCGTGAAACATAATCAACAGCAACTAAAATAAATTTGTTTCCGAAGCTAGAAGGAAGGGGGCCAACAAAATCAATTCCCCAGAGGTCGAAAATTTCGCACTCTAAGAAATAATTTTGCGGCATTTCATTTTTATTAGAAATATTGCCCGACCGTTGGCAACTATCACACCTGCTCACAAAGGCTTGCGCATCTTTAAACAGGCTAGGCCAGTAAAAACCCGCGCAAAACACCTTATGAGCGGTGCGAGCAGCTTGATAGTGCCCACCTGTCGGACCTTCATGCAAATGTTTTATAATATCAATTCCTTCATCATAAGAAACACATCTCCTTATCACTTGATCCGTACAAATTCTGAAAAGATGCGGGTCTTCCCAAAAGTAGTTCTTCAGCTCAGAATTTTTTTTTTCTTTTGCTGAGAGGAGAACTCTTTTGGGAGCACCCGGGCCACTAGATAGTTGGCAATGTGCGCGAACCAAGGAGAAGTAGATGTATTAACTAAAAGCAGCTTCTCATCAGGAAAATAGTCATTAAAAGATTTTTCATTTAATTTTTCTATAAAGGGGTTATCTAATCTGGATAAATGGTCGGCGGCCAAGTTATCGGCTCTTCGCTTATTACGGATCTCTAAGTCAAACTCCTGGAGGAGTAAGACCCAGCGAATCAAGCGAGGCTTGGCATCCGTTTTGGCAAGAAGGTACTTGAGGGCCGAGTGGTCCGTAAAAACAATGATTTTTGAAAGTGTAATGTAAGGGCGGAATTTATCAAAGGCGAATACTATAGCTAATTAAGAGCTCCTTATCGGTTGTGGTGTAATTTTCTTGTGCAGATGTGAGGGTTTTACTAGTGTAATAGATGGGGTGTAAGTTTTTAGATATGCGTTGACCTAATACGGCTCCCACCGCAAAACTACTCGCATCGCACATAATCTCGAAAGGAAGGTCCCACACTGGAGCTATCATAATCGGTGTGTTAATTAACTTTTCTTTAATTGATTCAAAGGCAGAAATACAAGAGTCATCAAAAAAGAATGGAGCGTCTTTTTCTAAGAGATGGGTGAGGGGCTTAGTGATCTTGGAGAAGTCCTTTATAAAACGACGATAAAAGCCAGCGTGGCCTAGGAAACTTCTTATAGCTTTTATATTTGTAGGCGGTGGCAACTTCTCAATAACTTCTATCTTGGCAACGTCTACCTCAATACCTTTAGCAGAAATTTTATGACCCAAAACTAACCCTTCCCTCACCATAAAATGGCATTTTTCCCAATTTAGGGCAAGGTTAGTTTCTTCTCATCGTTCTAAGACTTTTTCGAGGTTTTCTAAACATCTATCGAAGGAATCTCCGAACACGGAGAAATCATCCATGAATACCTCCATAATGTTTTCTACGTACTTGTCAAATATTGCGAGCATACATCGCTGGAATGTAGCTGGAGCATTACACAATCCAAACGGCATTCTTCGGTAAGCGAAGGTGCCGAAGGGACAAGTAAACGTAGTTTTCTCTTGGTCCTCGGGAGAGATGGGTATTTGAAAGTACCCCAAGAGGCCATCGAGAAAACAATAAAAGCTATGGCCGGAGAGACGTTCTAAAATCTGGTCGATAAACGGTAAAGGAAAGTGGTCCTTACGGGTGGCGTCATTTAACTTACGATAATCTATACACATACGCCAACCCGTCACCGTCCGTGTCGGGATTAATTCATTATTCTCATTACTAACTACGGTTATCCCTCCCTTCTTTGGAACTACCTGAACGGGGCTAACCCACTTACTGTCCGATATAGGGTAGATAATTCCTGCATCTAATAGTTTCATAACCTCGCCCTTAACTACTTCTTTCATATTCGGGTTTATACTGCGCTGAGGTTGGATAGAGTTACGCGAATTATCTTCCATTAAAATTTTATGGGTACAGAAACATGGGCTTATGCCCTTGATATCAGAAATTTGCCAAGCAATAGCCCGACGATGCTTACGTAGAACTAGAAGAAGTTTATCGTTTTGCGTATCCGTGAGGTAGGCCGAAACGATAACTGGTAACTTGGAATCTTTTTCTAAGAAAGTATACTTAAGGTATTCGGGAAGTTCTTTAAGTTCTAGGGTAGGGGGTTCTTCATAAGAGGATTTTGAGATTCTTTCTTTTTCAAAAATAATATCTTCATAAACTTTTTTATAAGGAACGTAATAAGGGGTGGGGCTAGCAGCCAAGACGGCTTCTTGTAGCGATTCAGTGGGAAGAAAAGAGGAAGAACAAAAATCAGAAAAAAAATTTCAAACTCAGAAAGACAATAAGAAGATTCATCACTTCCTTGCAGTGATTCAGTTGTAAGAGAAGAGGAGCAAAAAGTAGAAAATTCTTTTTCAAAGTCGGAGAGGCAGTAGGAAGAATCATCACTCACGGCATCTACGAAAAAGCATGAGTCATCATTTGCTAGGGTGTTCTTCATCGAAGGGGTGATAGAAAATGTGACTTCGTCGTCGCCTACTTGAAGGAAGAGCTTACCATTGCTTACATCAATGATGGCTCTGGAGGTGGCAAGGAAGGGTCGGCCAAGGATCAGGGGAACCTCGACGTCTTCTTCGATGTCCAAAATGACAAAGTCCACCGGGAAGATGAACTTGTCGACTTTCACTAGAACGTCCTCCACTATTCCTAACGGGTACTTGACGGATCTATCGGCTAGCTGGATACTCATACGTGTGGGGTTAAGGCTACCAATCCCTAACTTTTTAAACAACGAAAAGGGCATCAGGTTTATACTCGCGCCTAAGTCGGCTAACGCGTGTTTAACAAAAAGATCACCGAAGACACACGGGATAGAGAAACTACCCGGGTCACTGATTTTCTTCGGCAAACCGTTTGTTAAAACGGCGGAGCACTCGGCGTTTAGCGTGATGTGCGAAAGATTCTCTAACTTCTTCTTGTTTGTGAGGAGGTCTTTAAGATACTTGGCATATTTCGGCATCTGCGAAATAGCCTCGTGGAAGGGAAGATTAATGTGGATTTGTTTGAAGATCTCTAAGAAGCGGGAGTACTGATCATCTTGACGTTGTCTATTAAGTTCAGAGGGGTATGGAGGAGTTGAATTATTTTTGAAGATGGGTGGTGGAGTGGGATTATTTTCTAAAATAGGGGTGATAACTTCTTCAGCAGAGGGTGGAAGCGGAGCGGAGCTTTGATTTTTAAAAGCGGGAGAGGAGCTTTGATTTTTAAAAGCGGGAGCGGAGCCTTCCTCGGGCTCTTCACTTACCATACCAGAGACTTGCTTCCCACTCCGAAGAGTTATAGCTTTCGCTTTCTCTCTCGGGTTGGGTTCGGTATTGGAAGGAAGAGACCCTGCGGGTCGCTCAGAAATTATTTTCGCGAGCTGTCCTACCTGATTTTCTAGACTTTTTACGCTTCCGGTTAAAGTTCTTATAGTGGCGTCATTTGTGGTGATATATTTAGAAAGTAATTCCTCCAAGCTTGGAGGTTTTGGGTAATTTTGAAGAGGTGGTGGTGGTGGTGCAGAAAAATCATTTTGCGGGGGTGGGCGCATCGCATTCGATGGATTACTCCATGAAAAGTTCGGGTGATTTCTTAAAGCGGGGTTATAACTATTCGGAAAATTAAAACCAGGCGGATGAAAATTCGCAGCAGAAAAATTATTAAAAGCAGTTCTAGGCATATTATTAACATAATCTAAATGTTCTGGAGTAGGGGTTGCAGATTCCCATACCCGAGGGGCTGAGGCAGCAGTCATCTCCGTGATTTTTTTGCTTAGGATTTCTACTTGCAGAGCGAGCTGGGAGACGTTGTCCACTTCATAGATACCTGCAGGCTTGTTCGGGCGGGACCTAGGCACATTCCACTGATAAGTGTTCATGGCCATGTCCTCAAAAAGCTCAAGAGCGGCTTCCGGGGTCTTATGATTTAAAGTACCGCCAGAAGCTGCATCTATCATTTGCTTCGTGCTTTGATTTAGCCCGTTATAAAACATCTGCACTTGTAACCATACAGGCAGCGCGTGATGTGGGCATCGTCTTAATAATTCTTTAAATCTCTCCCAGGTTTCATATAGGGTTTCAGAGTCTATTTGTCTGAAGGCAGAGATGTCGTTCCTAAGTTTTGCTGTTTTAGCTGGCGGAAAATACTTCGCCAAAAATTTTTCAGTTAGTTCATTCCAAGTGGTTATGCTATTTTTAGGAAGTGTGTTCAGTCACTGCTTAGCTTTAGTTCTTAAAGAGAAGGGGAAGAGTCTTAGCCTGATCGCATCATTTGTGACATCATTAATCTTGAAGGTGTCGCAAATTTCCAGAAAACTAGGTATATGTGCGTTCGGATCTTCATCTTGAAGTCCGTCAAATTGCACATATTGCTGCACCATTTGAATTATGCTAGGCTTTAGTTCGAAGTTATTATTTGCTATAGCAGGGCGGACTATACTTGATTCTGTTCCCTCGAGGTTCGGTCGTGCATAAAAGGACATAGTCCTTTGCACGGCCTCATCTACGTTGGGTTCTTCCATTCTTAAAGTAGCAAATGACTCGGAGTCCTCAACCGGCACTTGGATAGTAGGACCTTGAAATCGCGATCTTCTCCGAAGAGTACGCTCAATTTCGTGGTCCAAGTCCAAAATAACCGACGGACTCCCGCGGGTCATGCACTAAAAGAACAGAAAAGAAGAAGAGGAAGAGAAAAAGGATAAACTAGAAAAAAGATTAGAATTTTTTTTTCTTTTTGAAATAGATTTTTTTATATATATTAACTCCCGAACATCCCAAGGACTACCCCGTGAAGGGTTCGCAAGGTACTAGACAAGATAGTGGCGCTTAAAGCCCTTTGCCCTTTTCGAGAGAATTAGGTGGCGTAGAAAAATTGTGAGGTTGGTTACTATTAAGAGCAGTGATAAATTTTTTTTGATTTTTTAAAATTTTAAAGAAAGAGGATGAGAAAGAGAAGAGATAAAATTAATAGGTTCGTGTTTTCAATATATCAACGGAAGTTGGCTCCCCGGCAACGGCGCCAAAAACTTGTTGCGCGCTAGGGTTCGAAGAAAATAAACGCAACCGAACTAGCAACCCGATGAGGCAAGTATACCTATCGAATTGTAGCTAGGGGACACAAGTGTCGTATTGAAATCCGGGAACTGTTGGCTATGCTTACTCACACAAACGCTATTATCTTATCGACGGAAAAAACTAGGGTTTTAGAAAATCTAAGCACAAGGGAGGAAGTAAAGCTATACTAGAAAGAGAATCACCGCAATTAAGTAAAGCTATTAAGTAAAACGATTACTACGAAGGGTTGAAAATATGAAATGGAAATGCACTCGATCAAGAATCACCTCGGCTAAAGACGATTAAGAAAATGCGATAAAAATCTAAACTTAATAGGATAAAGGTCCTTGACCGTGGAGGTTCCTAAAGCTTGAACACGCTTCTCTTGAAGTCGTGCCCAACTGAGTTTAGGAAGGTCCGACCGACTCTCGTCTAAATCGGAGGCCTAAAACTCGCTTTACGCGGTGAACCCCACTATTGGATTTTACTCCAATCCGGGAGATTTGGAGGTCTGCCTCTCTCGAGGGGTGCGTACAACTCCCTTTACTCTTGAATGCTCACTTCATTCTTTCGGCCTCTCAGCTAGCCCAGAATGAAAGCAAAGGCGGAGAGTATATATCGATAATATACCTCCAACCCGTGATTAATCAAGAGTAATTCAAGGCCCTAACCTAAAAAGAAAAGATTAATTAAACATCATAACTTAATCGCTCTAACCTCGGATCATCAAGATCGAGTACAAGGAGGATTAGTTAATCATAATGGAGTGGAGGAGGGGGGATGAGTAGTAAAGCATAAAAAAACACAAGCTAAACAAAGAACAATTCTATTAATGAAAAGGGGGCAATTTACACTAATTGAAATTAAAATTACAAGTGCATGAAATTGAAATCCTATTCTAGCCCTACAAGTAGCACTAAGCAAGAGCAAAATTACAATAAAAGCTAGAACAAACTAAGATTAAGCTAGGGTTAAACAAAAATTACAAAGAGAGGGAGAGAGAGAGAGAAAAAAAAGCATGAAAAAACTCAAGAACCAAAGGGGCAGCACCTCCCCCTCTCAACCAAAGCTTTCTGAAATGGAGAGGGGGGGCCTCAATTTATAGATTTTTTTCTCAGGTTGGTCACGCCCTCCGACACGCCCTAGGGGGGGCGTATCAGGGGGCGTGACAGTACTATGTTGACCTCGGGCTCTGGATTCTGGCGGGAGGGATGATTGCTTCGGTACGTCGGTGGTCACGCCCTAGGTCACGCCCGTGTAGGGGGCGTGACAGGCACGTCATGTCCAAATCATTGGTCGGAAATCCGTCAGTCGTCGAAAAGTTGATGTCATGCCCTAGGTCACGCCCGTGACGTAGGGGCGTGACAGTACTGTTTTCGTGCTGTGGAGAAACGACATTTAATGCGGCGGCAGGCTTTGCGGCAGAGGGCGACACGCCCATGGTCACGTCTGGTGACACGCCCAGGGAGGGCGTGTCAGGGGGGCGTGACAGCAGTTTTGTCCGTTTTTCTGTCCCTTCCAGCAGGAGTCCTGGGGATCGGGTGACACGCCCTAGGTCAAGCCCAGGGAGGGCGTGACAGGGGGGCGTGTCAGGTTATTTTGGCCAATTTTCTGGAAACCTGCAAAAAGACAAGAAAAAGTCAGCGACAATAATATTTACATAAAAATGATACAAATAAACTAATAATAGACATTTTTTTGTACAATATAAAATAGAAAATACGATAATAGTTTAGGCTACAAAACGTATTATCACACACCCG
Source organism: Platanthera zijinensis (assembly GCA_039513925.1). Taxonomy (NCBI): domain Eukaryota; kingdom Viridiplantae; phylum Streptophyta; class Magnoliopsida; order Asparagales; family Orchidaceae; genus Platanthera; species Platanthera zijinensis. The sequence goes on along the minus strand of CM077096.1, from coordinate 102,779,152 downwards.
CAAACAAAATGGGGTCGCCGAATAGAAACATCGACATATCATAGAAACTTCACGTGCCCTTCTCATTTTCGCATCAGCTCCTCATTCCCTCTAGGCCAAAGCTATCCTCACCGCTGTTCACCTTATCAACATCACTCCCTCATCGACCATCTCTAGAGTAACTCCTTATGAATGACTGTACTCACGCCCACCGACCTACGTACCTCTTTGTATGTTTGGGTGCACCTGTTTTGTTCTACTGCTTGACCACGAGCACACCAAGCTCTTTGCGCACTCGGCGCATTGTGTTCACTTGGGCCTCAGTCCTCACCATAAAGGATATCATTGTTACGACCCAGTGACTGGCCGCATTCACATCTCTCGCTCTGTATCCTCACTTGAACATGAGATGTTCTTCTCTTCCTCCACACCCAACCCAACAATACTTCCCACACAGACCTTTGCTGCTCTATTGCTCTCCCTTCCTCTGCTTCCTCCTATACCCACTCGTCCCAGGACCCACATTGCTCCTTCTACCCCTTACCTGCTAGTCCTCTAGACGAAGATCCTCCTTCCACAATAGCTCCTCCTCACGCTCCTGCTCCGTCTGATATGACTCTATCTGACGCTCCGTCCGCCCCTCCGCATGTAGATCCTGCTCCTCCTCGGTCTAACCCTGCTCTCCATCAACACCTGCCCGCTCGCTATGACTTCTGCCCTGATAGGTACCACCCATCGGCTCTTACCACGACTACCTCCCATTCCTCTACTTTTCAGGCCTTACTCAACGCTCTCCACTCCCACCGGGATACCTAGTCATATCGAGAGGCAGTTGTACATCCCGAATGATAGCAAGCCATGACAGTTGAACTTAAGGCTTTCCATAGAACCCATTCCTGGGATCTAATCCCCTGCCCCCTAGCGTTACTCTTGTCTGATATAAATGGATATTCAAGATTAAGACTCATCTGAATGGGTCTATTGACCAACACAAAGCCTTCCTAGTTGCCCGTGGGTTCTTGCAGGAGCATGGGATTGACTACGGTAGGACTTTTGACTAGTTGCTCGGATGACTATCGTACGCACCTTACTTGCGGTCGCTGCTGCCCGCAATTGGCCTCTCTATCAGATGGATGTAACTAATACTTTTCTTCATGATGAACTTAAAGAATAGGTGTACCTAGCTCCTCCCCCAGGTCTCTCCGTTCCCACCGATCACGTCTATCATCTCCGTCGGGCTCTCTATGGTCTCAAACAGACCCCTTCTGTCTGGTTTGAGGACTTTCGCACCGCTGTTCTCAAGGCCGGCTTTATTGAAAGGCAGACTGATCATGCTTTGCTCACTCACACTTCTAGTCAGGGGTGTGTCATTCTCCTTTTCTATGTGGATTATATGATTATCACTGGCGATGACCATGCCACAATTGCCTCTCTTCATCATCACCTCCGTAGTCAGTTTGAGATGAAGGACATGGGCCCCCTTCGCTACTTCCTTGGGTTGGAGATTTCCCGATCCAAACATGGCATACTTGTCTCCTAACAGCAATACATCTCTGACATCCTCTCTGTTGCTGCTCTCACTGACACCCGAACAGTTGATACTTCGATCGAGCTCAATCTAAAACTCTTCCGACTAATGACGAACCTCTTCCGAATGTATCCCGCTATCGGTGCCTCGTCAGGATGCTAGTTTATCTCACTATGACTAGGCCTGACATTTACTATGCTGTTAGCTTTGTTTGTCAGTTTGTCTAAGCTCCTCGCTTGGTTCATTACGTCGTTGTCCTCTGAATTCTCCACTATCTCCGCACCTCCATCACCCGGTCACTTTTTCTTCTCCAGTCACCCTCCGAGCCTTCTCAAATGCTGACTAGGCGGGGGATGTTGTGACTCGTCACTCCACTATTGGTTTCTGCATCTTTCTGGGCGACTCTCTTATCTCATGGCGTAACAAGAAACATGACTCAAATGCGTGGTCCAGTACTAAGGCCGAGTATTGCGTCGTGGCTTCCACTATTGCTGAGATCGTTTGGCTTCACCATTTCCTCTGTGATCTTGGTGTGTCGGTCTCCGGACCCACTCCTTTATTCTGTGATAATCGAAGTGCTATACAAATTGTCTCCAACCCTGTGTTTCATGAATGAACAAAACACATCGAGATTGATTGTCATTTCACTCGTCAGGAGTTCCTTGCCAACACTATCTCTCTACCGTTTATTGCCTCTGAAGAGCAAATTGCGTACTTTCTCACCAAGCCCCTCACATATGCAAGATTCCAATATCTCATTAGCAAACTATCGGTTCATGATCCACCATGAGTTTGAAGGGAAGTCTTAATATTATTGTAATTATGTATTTATTATCCTTTAGTCCCACACCGCCTGTGGTGTTTGCTGGCTCTCCTCTTATCCTATATATAGACCCCAAGGGTGTCACAACCCGTATTTTCACCGCTTTTAATAACTTATCAGAGTAAGGGAAAATGCGCGTCATGATTCCACGTCGGCAGGGGATAATTGCGGACGCTCAGGCAAAACTCCTACTAGACTCAAAAAGATAGATCTTTAAGTGATTTAGCAAAAATCCAATTTTAAGGCAATTGAACCATATCCCTCGGCTTGGTGGCTCATCATGTCCACGAAAGAAAATAGTTTATACGCTGCGGAAAAAATATACTTCATTCATGAGATTGAACATCCTACATGAGTGTAAACGTCCCCAAGGACAACTCATGCTATACAAGACCCTAAATTTATAATAGTAGTAAACATAACTTTTACGGTCGCTAAATATAACAAGATAGAGTTTTAAAATATACAAATACATGAAGTAATAATAGTAGATTTTATACTTGAAAATACCTAACATGCATGCCTAGCATAAATCATCCCAGAGAGCAAGTAATCCACATCCACAGAAAAAAAAACTAAGCAGCTAACAAGGTATCAAAAACTGTCTATCCTGTGGGCGTCAACAATCTGACACGAACCAACATAAAAACAGAAGTATGTCTAAACTAGGTAAATAAAACTAAAAAGACAACTATCTCGCTGCGGCGAGGTGAAAACCACGACCAACACTGCTGCCCAGAAACTCCAAAACCAGCTCCACTATCTGTTACTGCTTTGAACCTGAGGCATTTCAAGACAGAACACCTCAGCAAGAACGTACAAATGATGGACGAAAAATAAGCCAAAATAAACAAAGGTCGAAAGGGGTACCAACCTAAGACCAAAAGCACTGAAGTAACGTACAAAAACAAGCATCAACAGGAAACGAACACTTACGTGAATCGTCACGTACAACAAAAATACACCAGACGCACAAGACTATAAGGTGACATACATGAATAAATCATAAGGGAGTAATACAAAACCTTTATTAGGAACCTGTGGTCGACTCTACCCAAAAATACGGGCGAGGTGGTCACTCAACTGGACACACCCTCACGAATATAATATTTGTCTAACTGCGGGGGAGTCTCATACTCTCCACCAAACACCGCAGACGCCCAAAAACCTGGTAGACTTCCACAAGGTACTAATAAAGGAATCAAACATTGCGGAGGTGGTTTCGTCCACTAACTCCCGCAATCAAGAAAACACACAAAAAAACCACCACATATATCTCGAGATTTGGCACGTCAGATTCTACTTGATATTTCTAGATTCAAGACGCGGTTGATCAACCTTTAAGAACGATTTACAATCCTAAATAAAACTCTAATGCGTCCTACATAATCGTTAAGGAACGGTTAACATGAGCAAGATACAACCATATTATCAAAATATGTATCATTTTACAAGATTAGACTTAGAATAAACAAGAATATTGTGAAACAAGTGGATATAGACAAAAGATTTAGGCCGCACTATACTCAACAAGAAATTTATGATAATAACAAATGAAATTAGAAGTTGCATCATATCATGAGAATGAAGAGAAGAGGGGAGTAGAACCACCACTTGCCTTGGTTTTACCGAAAAAAATCCTCCAAATCACTCCACGTCGCAGATCGGGCCAAAAGAAGATGAGAGAAGTCGAAATCTGAACAAAAATGACCGAAATAGAGATTAGGGCCGAAACACCCTAACGAGAAAACTCAAGGAATGGGGAAAGTTTTACCACGATGGCATAGCTCTCGACGAGAGCTTTCCGGATCTATATTCGGTTGAAGATTTTGAGCACCGGAGCACCGTTGGCGGCCACCGAAAGATTCACGAACGACTTCCTCTCTCTCGCCTACGCCTTCTAGTTCGGTTCAGAATTTTGGAGAAGATGAATTTTTTTTCTAATTACCCTAAGTAAAAGAGTATATATATATATATATATATATATATATATATATATATATATATATATATATATATATATATAATTTCTTGTCTAAAACAGACTATTTACGAACGGGTGCACGGAAAATAAAAATAGAGATTTAGGATGGCTTTAAATTTAAAAGTGCTAAACATGAAAGTTGTAGATCTCGTCGAGACGAACAAATTTTATGTTAAATATTTTTTTATACGACACCGTTTTGACCCTCAAAAAGGCGTCCGGACGTAAACAGTTTAGGAGTACTCGAGAAGGGCTGCAGAGCACTCGAGAACAAGTTTAGGAGTACTCGAGAAGTAGAAAACAGGCTACTCGAGTACTAAAATTTAGTACTCGAGAGCAAGGAAACATCAGTACTCGAGTACTAAAGTTTTACTCGAGTACTAAAACAGTTACTCGAGAAGGAGCAAAGGTATTACTCGAGAAGGAGCAAAGGTATTACTCGAGAAGTGCACAGGTGTTACTCGAGAAGTACACATGTGTTACTTGAGAAGTGCACAGGTGTTACTCGAGAACTAGCCAAGCATCACTCGAGAAGAATGACAGCCACCCAGAATTCAACAAAATTTAAATTGCATAAACAGTTCTTTTTTGTCCTCATGAATAGTGTTTTTTGCAAAAATATTCAAAATCAACCTATAGAGATGAATAGTAAAAGACATTTTTAAATAGTGTTTTAATATTAAAATAATCATATTTATATATTTTGAATTAGGGAGAATGAGTTCAAAACGGAGGCCCAAACGTGCGCCGAATTAAACGAAATTCGCACCAAAGGCGAACACTGACGCTACGAACCCAACGGCGAAGTCAAAACCAAAATCCGACGAGCCATTCCCGAGATATAAATTTTCAAATTTTACGACGAACATAAATACTACAAAACTTTGGAAAAGCGTCGAGGCCCGAATATCGCTCGGATCGCGACGAAACTTGACGAACATGTCCAAAATTACTTAACTTAATTTCCAAATGCAAAAATTTTCTATTACAACAAGAATTCACGAATTTGGCCGACTCGACCGCACGTACGCGAAAATGCCTTAACGGCGATGCGCCGTCAACTCGACGTTAAAAGTAACGTCATGACGTCATAAATATGACGATACCAAATCAAATAAAATCATCAAAAAATAGGGGGCATTGCAGTCACTCTCCCTAAAAAGAAATTTTGTCCTGAAACTTAACACAACTCCAAAACCAAACCAAAACGAGAAAATCAAACACGATTGAAAACATAAAGACATACCCGAAACTAAGAGAAGAGATGTTGATGAAATTCTCTCATCGCTGATTCTAATTCCCACGTCGTACTTTCGACGTCTTGATTTCTCCAAAGAATCTTGACCATGGGGGTGGTCTTTCTCCGCAACACACGCTCTTGAGATTCCAAAACACGGACAGGCTCTTCCACGTATGAAAGATTGGGCTGAATCATGGGCACCAAGTCAAGAACTTGACGACCATTACGAACACACTTCCGCAACTAGCTCACATGGAACACATCATGGACACCAGGGAAGGTAGCAGGCAATTCCAGCCTTTAAGCTGATACTCCGATGCACTCAAGAATCTGGAAAGGTCCCACATACCGGGGGTCTAACTTATGGTTCCTTCCAAATCTTTTAACACCTGACACCGAAGAGACTTTCAAGAAAACCAAGTCCCCAACAACAAACTCCAGATCGACCCTTCGTCGATTAGCATACTTCTCATAACGCTCTTGTGCTACACGAAGCTTCTCTCGAATATGAGTTACATCACAAGTCATCTCTTCAAGGGCTTCCGGACCTAGCAACGGTCTCTCACCAACTTCAGCCCAAAACAAAGGAGTTCTACAACACCTCCCATATGAGGCCTCAAACGGGGCCATCTGCAGACTCTCTTCATAACTATTATTGTACGCAAACTCCATGAGTCTGAGACGCTCGTCTCAAGCGCCACCGTAATCCAACACATGATCATATCTTCTACGATCTGATTTACTCTTTCTGTTTGACCATTTGTATGCGGATGATAGGAGGTGGAATACCTTTAATCGGTACCCAACCCCTCCTGTAAACTCTTCCAAAAGCGAGACGTAAATCTGGAGTCTCAATCTGAAACAATGCTAACAGGCACACCATGTAATCTGATGACCTCTTTAATATATAGCTCAGTTATCTTATTCATCGAATACCCAATCTTAAATTGCACAAAATGAGCACATTTAGTCAATCTATCGACTATCACCCAAACAGAATCATTTCCATGGGGAGATTTCGGTAAATCGGTGATGAAATCCATCGAAATACTCTCCCATTTCCAACTTGGAATATCAAGCGGCATTAATTTACCTCCCGGCCTTCTATGGTCTGCCTTAACACGCTGACACGTATAACATTCTGATACAAACTTCGCGATATCATTCTTCATCCCTGACCACCAAACAATTTGCTTTAGATCCTTATACATCTTAGTGGAACCAGGATGGTAGGCTATACTGGAACCATGAGCTTCAGCATAGATCTTAGCCCGAATGTCGCCAAAGGCGGGGATGCAAAATCTACCCCGATACTTCAAGGTATCCAACTCATTCAAGGAGAAATCAGGTAGCTCTCCCTTCACAGTTCTATTCCAGAGGTGTAACAAATGCGGATCATCCTTTTGATGTGCTCGAGTATGGGAAATCCAAGAGGGCTCTTCTGCTTCTAGACTAGCAGGTACAGTACTACTCCCAACCTCAATATCCATCAAATAGAATTCTTCTACCAATGACTGTACCGACAGATTAAAATTTTTGGCGATCTTTCTACTCAAAGCATCGGCTACTACATTAGCCTTTCCTGGATGATAAAGAATTTCCACTTCATAATCAGCCACATATTCTAACCACCGACGCTGGCGCAGATTTAGTTCCTTATGAGTGAAGACGTACTTCAAACTCTTATAGTCCGTATAGATCTTGCACAACGCGCAATATAATAAGTGTCGCCAAAGCTTCAGCGCATAAATTATGGCAGCAAACTCCAAATCGTGCGTAGGATAGTTTCTTTCATGAATCTTTAGTAGCCTCGATCCATATGCGATCACCTTACCATCTATCATTAAAACACAGCCAAGTCCGATGTGTGATGCATCAACATACACAACATACTCAACTCCTTTTGTAGGTAAGGTTAAAATTGGAGCAGTACATAATCTATTCTTCAGTTCTTAGAAAACCTCTTCACAATTATCACTCCAAATGAATGCAATATTCTTCTGAGTAAGTCTAGTTAGAGAAGCAGATAACACCGAAAACCCTTCCACAAATTTTCTATAATAGCCAGCCAGGCCTAAGAAGCTCATAATCTCCTTAGGTGTAGAAGGTCTCTCCCATTCCATCACAACAAAAATCATGGTCGGGTCTACAGACATACCATCCTTGCTTACAATATGACCCAGAAAGGACACCTGAGGTAGCCATAACTCACACTTGCTCAACTTCGCATATAACTTATTGTAACGCCCCGAAACTTAAAAGCGGAATGGGCGGTGTTCGAATTAAGTTTGGAACTTGGTAGGGTGAACACGGCCTGTGACACGGGCATGTCATATGGACGTGTCGTGCTCGAGTGGTCGAGTTGAGGTCGACGAGCATCGAGTGCTTGAACACGGCCTGGGACACGGGCGTGTCCCAGGGCATGTCAAAAGCACACGACATGTGACACGGGCGTGTCACATGGCCGTGTACTCTTCGAGAGAGATTGGTCCTGTGTCGATTGGAGGACACGGCCCAGAACACGGGAATGTATTGGTTGATACGGGCGTGTCACGTTTGACATGGGCGTGTCATCACCCGTGTCCACTAAGCGACATGACGGTTAGCGTGGCGGTTATTGGTGATACAGTCCATGGTTACGGGCGTGTCGAGGACCCGACACGGGCATGTCAGGTTCGGACACGGGCGTGTCCCGACCCGTGTCCTTTTCTGTGCTCGATATTAGGTGCTGGATCGAGGCACACGACCTGGGAAACGGCCGTATGCAAAGCCGTGTTCGGCCCATGCTTAAGGAATTTCAGGCTAATCTGAGCTGTTCATTTTCTTTAAATAAGATCTAACGGCCCAGATGAGTTCCTGCTTGTGTTTAGTCCGGGATTAGAGGTTTAATTCCTCATTTAATCTTTAACTCCCTCTTTCTAAGAAGTTAGAGAGAGAAGAGAGCAAGGAAGAAAGAAGGGTGGAATCCGGCCGCCGACGAAGCATCGGAGCACCAATCTGAGAACCGAGACCGGATCCGTGGAGAGAATTCCTTTGCGAAGCTTTCTATCTGGCTAGTTTTTCATGGCGCCAAAGCGGACTTCAAGGGTAACGATTCTCAACTTGAGAATGTGAAGCTCTTCTTCTTTTGCATAGGAAAACCCTCTCCCGCGAGTGTGCGGTGATTTTGCGTTGTTCCTTGGGGTAGATATGTGAAGTCCCCCTTGTTTAGAGTCTGGAATCGAAGTACGGGCATATGCATTTTGTGTGAAGCCTACCTGGATGTGTTTGTATGGATCAGTGATGTTGCATTGCATGAATAGCCGGAGAAGACTCCGTGCGTTGTTTTAGGGTTTCTACGTGGTAGATTGCAACAGGGATCCTTGGGGATTAACTCCAAGGCACAACCGGAAAACTGGGCGGAAATGTAATTCTGCAAACTTGGCGGCCGGGGAGTCAACCTTGAACATAACTGGGTTATGTGATGTTTGGAAATGATTTAGGATCCGGGTGAAGCTTGGCTCATGCGTACGTCTTAAAGTGACTAGGCGGAGTGAGCAACAAGCAAGTGGAAACGGACCTAGTCTGTGTGGTTCGGTGCTAGAGGCCCTAAAGTGGAACTGGCCGATGGCATAGTCGGGAGTCTTGGACTTCGGTCGGAAAGACTCAAAAATGCTCACAATATTTACCATCCAGAGGGTGGTGGTGAAGCCACGGAATTGACCGGATTCACTAAGAATGTGCCCTGAGTGCACGGGGTGTTTGGCCGAGCGAGCCTACACCTATGGCGAAATATATATTTGCACTTTACTATTTAGCTGGGCTAATGATATGCAGGGAAGGAGCATCGCCTTCTCGAGTAAGGGGAGGGGTCGTCATAATTTGGTCAGCTTTAGCTGACCGTTGCTTTGTTTTCCACCGTGCGGTGGAATGTTGCCTGCAGGTGCTGCGGAGCCAAGTACCAAATAGCGAGCTGGAGCCCAAGCTGCTGTGCTGGACCTCAAAGGCCAAAGCGAATTGTTATTTTCACTTCTATCATGTGTGGCCGTCCTGCGTGCCGATGTCTGTAAAACACTATGTTATTAAGTGAACATTTGTAAGGCCATAAAGCCAAGTACTCTTTTGTGTATTTGCTTTATTTTATTCCTGGGTTGATATATGGACATTCATGCTAGCGCTGTGAATTCATGGGTTTTCTTAAACTGTTTAAAAGCTTCCTCTAGAATGCTCTGTGCTAGGGAGAGTAGTTAAGTATTTGGTATTATTTTATAGCCCTTCCGACTGTCCGTGGTATATGGCGTCGGGTTCCAGCTGGACCTTATGTTATATGCCATATGTCGGATAGGGGTGCTACAATTTGGTATCAGACTAGGGTGTCGGTCGTCTGTAGTAGAATTCGTGGGCGAATTCTTCTAAGGGGAGGTGATCACATGTATGTGCATCATCGTTATAACATAAAAGAACCCATGAATGTCCACTTAGGAATGAAAAAAATACACTTATTTTGGGAACCTGAGTGTTCCAATGATTGCTTTTAGCAATTTGTGTGTCGCCTAATCAAGAGTTTATGCTATTATAGGTATCTAAAAGTGGTGCGGGGAAATTGGAGCGTCTGCAATCAGCGGAAAGTAGTGCACCAAGTGACGTGCCTACAACACCTCCTTCAACAAAAACAATCAGATTGGTGGTTGAAGCAGTTTTGCCATGATAAATGCCCAACAAGTGCAGCACGCACTGCCCGCTAATGAGCAAGAACAGATTAGAGTGGTAGTGCTGGGAGTGGTAGAGTGTAGGGTAGTTTATCTGGTAGCACCAAGAAGAGCCATGGAGAAACAGCTCAAGCACGTGATGAGCTTTAATCCTCTGGTATTCGATGGGTTAGTAACGCCAACACAAGCTAAAGATTGGCTCTCTACGATGAAGAGGGTCATGACCGCCACAGAAATGCAGAGTGGCAGAAGACCACAATAGCGACCTTCCTATTGGCTGGTGAGGCAAGGATGTAGTGGGACGAGTTGGAGGTTCATATCTTAATGGGAATACAACTTGCTGACGTACCGATGAAGGAATTCTCTAGGTTATTCCTGGCTAGATACTTACCTTCTGCCCAAAAGCTTGAGATGGAGAATAAGTATCTTGGATTGACTCAAGGAGCGAGTTGCGTGGATGAGTATCTCCACGAGTTTAATCGGTTAGGTCGTTATGCTGGTGCTATGTTTACTAAAGAAGAGCGGAAGACCAACCAATTTTATGAGGGCCTATGGGGTGACCTATAACTACTCCTCGCTAGGTCTAAAGCATAGGGCTTCCTAGCCTTGGTAAATGCACCTCAGTCCTTGGAAAGGGTCGCGAAGAAAGTGCAAGAGAAGAAGGACCAAGTGGAGAAGAAGTCAAAGTTTAAAGTGCCAAATACAAAGTCAAGTTTCCGCAGATGGAACAAGAAGAAGAAGACTTTGAGCTCAGCCCCTTCGTTTGGTGCGACGGGGGCAAACACAAGTCGAGTCCAAGGAGCCTGTTACAACTGTGGAAAGGTTGGACATTTTGCAAGAGAATGTTGGAGCGGACGTGCAAAGTCCGAGAGGAGGTAAGGAGCAACTTATGAGGAAAAGGGAAAGGCTGCGGAGTCAACCGCATCCCATCATGCTCCAGCCCAGCCTAGAGTATACAACCTTGGTCTGCAAGAGACCATCAAACAAGCTGACGTGGTGACATGTATGAGTTAAATTTATTATAGTTTAGCTTTTTGTGGTAACTGTTACCTTTGTACATGTTAGCTTATTTATGTTGGTGCTAGGCTTTGTATTGATTTTTGATCGTCCGGCGAGAGCCCTGTTTGATACGGGAGCTTCGCATTCCTTCTTGTTCGAAAGATTCGTATCGCGCATCGGAGTCCCTTCTTCGATGGCAAAGGACAAGCTGGATGTGTTGTTGCCTAATGGGTGCTCAATGCGCGTGGATAGAGTCTGTGTGGTAAAGTTGCAGATTGGGGATCAAGAGTTCGATTTGCAAGCGTCGGTGCTGCCATTAGTGGAGTTCGACGTAATCTTTAGAATGGACTGGCTTTCGGAGCAGCGAGCATGCATTGATTGTAACTGAAAAGAGGTTAAGTTGGGACTGAATATTGGGCGGGAGACTACGTTTGCGGGCATGAAAGGGTCGAGCAAGATTTTAATGTCGGCTCTTCAGGTGATTAAGGCAGTTCGGTCTGGGGTAGAGCTGTTTGTCACATTAGTGCAGGCTTCAACACCTAAACCTGTTCTGGGCAGTATAACAGTTGTGTCTAAGTATCCTGATGTTTTCCCAGACGATCTCCCGGGAGCCCCTCCTCAGCGAGAGATTGATTTTACAATTGAGCTGGTGCCGGGTGCCAAACTGGTATCACGCTCTCCGTATCGGATAACACCTAAGGTGATGGCGGAGTTGAAGGTGCAACTGCAAGAATTATTAGAGCAAGGGTACGTGCATCCAAGTTCGTCGCCTTGGAGCGCACTGGTCCTTTTCGTTAAGAAGAAAGATGGGAGTTTGCGACTTTGTATTGATTATCGGGAGTTGAACAAACTTACGGTAAAGAATAAGTATCCGATCCCAAGGATTGACGATCTATTTGATCAGTTAGTTGGGTCAATAATATATTCTAAGCTAGATCTGAAATCCGGATACTACCAGTTAAGGATAAAGGAATGTGACATCCCTAAGACAGTGTTCAGCACGCGGTTTGGACATTACGAGTTTACGATCATGCTGTTTAGGCTGACCAATGCGCCATCCGTGTTTATGGACCTGATGAACAGGACGTTCAGAAAGTACCTGGACCAATTCATGATAGTGTTTATCGACGACATCTTGGTGTACTCATGGTGTGAGGATGATCACTACAAGCATCTGCATATGGTGTTGGAGACGTTGAGGAAGAATCAGTTGTATGCTAAGTTCTCCAAATGTGAGTTCTGGTTGTCCTCAATAGCGTTCCTTGGGCATATTGTTAGTGGTAAAGGGATTGCAGTGGATCCGACGAAGATAGCGGCAATACAGGAGTGGCTTGAGTTGACTACGGTGGCGGAAATCCGGAGCTTTCTTGGGCTTGCCGGCTACTACAGGCGCTTCGTGGAGAATTTCTCACGGATCGTGCTACCACTCACGACGTTGACAAGGAAGGATCAAAAGTTTGTGTGGACACTGGAGTGTGCGTAGGCTTTTGAAGAGTTGAAGAGGCGGTTGGTCTCGGCACCTATCTTGTGTTCGCCGGGTAGGTCCGAAGGATTTGAAATTTTTAGTGATGCTTCGGATAGTGGTTTGGGCTATGTTCTACTACAGCATGGTAGAGTAATAGCGTACGGATCACGATAGTTGAAGGTCCATGAAAGAAATTATCCGGTCTATGACTTGGAATTAGCGGCTGTGATATTTGCTCTAAAGCTGTGGAGGCACTATCTGTACGGTATAACGGTCGACATTTACACCAATCATAAGAGCCTGAAGTATTTACTAGATCAGAAGGACCTGAACATGAGGCAGCGAAGGTGGATGGAGTTCTTGGGGGACTACACTTTCAAGATACATTATGTGTCTGGGAAAGGAAATACAGTGGCGGATGCGTTGAGTCGTAGGGCACCTGCGCAAGCCAACTGGTTGGCGGTGCATGATGAGAGTTTGGTACGTGATTTGGAGGCTTTGGAGATCTCCTGCGTTGACAAGCAGGCTAGTGCCGATGCAATATTGTGTTGGACGGAGGTGCAGTATGACCTAGCTAATAGGATTCGACGGGCTTTGGTTCAGGATAGCGGTATGAAGCAAGTCTTGGATGAATCGTTGGACGGTCAAATTCCCAATTTGTGATTGAAGATGGACTGCTAAGGAAGGACGATCGCCTATGCATTCCAAGTGTGGATAACCTTCAGGAGGAGTTGATGTACGAGGCTCATTATACCAAGTACTCAATCCAGCCGGGGAGCACAAAGATGTATAAGGACATGAGGAAGTTGTTTTGGTGGCCAGGGTTGAAGAAGGATGTAGCACTTTATGTGGCGAAGTGCCAAACTTGTGCCCTGGTGAAAGCGGAGTGCTAGAAGCCCGGAGGTTTCTTAAAGTCCTTGCCTATCCCGGAATGGAAGTTCGACGACATATCCATGGATTTTGTGCACAGTTTGCCAAAGTCGCAGAGGGGAAATGACGCCATCTGGGTGGTCGTAGATAGATTGACAAAGGTGTCGCACTTCATCCCGAATAGGAAGGAAGATCCGGTGGAAAAGTTAGTCAAGCTCTATGTGGATAATATTGTACGGTTACATGGTATGCCCTCGGTATTGTTAGTGACCGGGATGGGCGCTTCACGTCAAATGACTGGAGGCTGGTGCATAAGTTGTTGGGAACTAAGCTGAGTTTCAGCACAACCTTTCAACCGCAGACAGATGGTCAGACCAAGAGGGTCAACATGACGATGGAGTACATGCTCCGTATGTGCATCCTAGATTTTGTAAAATGCTGGGAGGATCACCTGTACATGGTAGAGTTTGCTTATAACAACAGTTACCAAGCGAGCATTTGAATGGCGCCTTTCGAGGCCCTTTGTAGGAGAAAGTGCCATACGCCGTTGTCTTGGTTGGAGACAGGCGAGTCAAAGCTATACAAGCATCAGGCAGTGGAAGACGCCACTTTATTGGTACGTACGATTCAAGAACGGTTAAAGATCGCTCAGGATAGGCAGACAAAATACTATAATGCCAAGCATAGGAATGTTGAGTTTAGCGTTGGCGAATGAGTGTATTTGAAAATCAAGCCGTTCAAGGGTGTCTCGCGGATTCGACGCCTGAAAAAGCTGAGTCTGAGATACCTTGGGCCGTTTGAGATCCTGGAGCGGAAAGGCGAAGCAGCGTATCGATTGAAGCTGTCGGTGGAGTTGAGTGGGCTACACGATGTGTTTCACGTATCGGTATTGCGGAAGGTGGTACAAGAGCCATCGTAGGTCATTGCGGTCGATCAAGTGCCGATTGATGATGTGTTGACGACTAAGTTCAAGCCGATTTGCATTGAAGACTTTGAGGTCAAACGGCTTTGCAATAAGGAAATCCGAATGATTAAAGTCCGTTGGGATAACTGCGGTCGAGAGGAGCTTTCTTGGGAGCGAGAGCAAGCTATGTTGGAAGAGTACCCCGAATTATTTCCCTCAGGTAACATTTAATTGTTTTTGTGTACCTTTGCATAATTTTGCGAACGAAATTCTTTTAGGGGGGAGAATTGTAATGCCCCGAAACTTAAAAGCAGAACGGACGGTGTTCGAATCAAGTTTGGACCTTGGTAGGGTGAACACGACCTGTGACACGGGCATGTCACATGGTCGTGTCGTGCTCGGGTGGTCGAGTTGAGGTTGACGAACGTCGAGTGCTCAAATATGGCCTGGGAGACGGGCGTGTCCCAGGGCGTGTAAAAAGAACACGGCATGTGACACAGGCGCGTCACATGGCCGTGTACTCTTCGGGAGAGATTGGTCCTGTGTCGACTGGAGTACACGGCCCCAAACACGGGCGTGTACTGGTTGACACGGGCGTGTCACGTTTGACACAGGCGTGTTGTCACCCGTGTCCACCAAGCAACGTGACGGTTAGCGTGGCGGTTATTGGTGACACGACACATGGTCACGGGCGTATCGAGGACCCAACACGGGCATGTCAGGTTGGGACACGGGCGTGTCCAAACCCGTGTCCTTTTCTGTGCTCGATATTAGTGCCTGGATCGAGGCACACGGCCTGGGAAACGGCCGTGTGCAAAGCCGTGTTTGGCCCATGCTTAAGGAATTTCAGGCTAATCTGAGCCATTCATTTTCTTTAAATAAGATCTAACGGCCCAGATGAGTTCCTGCTTGTGTTTAGTCCGGGATTAGAGGTTTAATTCCTCATTTCATCTTTAACTCCCTCTTTCTAAGAAGTTAGAGAGAGAAGAGAGCAAGGAAGAAAGAAGGGTGGAATCCGGCAGCCGACGGAGCATCGGAGCACCAATCTGAGGACCGAGACCGGATCCGTGGAGAGAATTCCTTTGCGAAGCTTTCTATCCGGCTAGTTTTTCATGGCGCCAAAGCGGACTTCAAGGGTAACGATTCTCAACTTGAGCATGTGAAGCTCTTCTTCCTTTGCATAGGAAAACCCTCTCCCGCAAGTGTGCGGTGAGTTTGCGGTGTTCCTTGAGGTAGATATGTGAAGTCCCCCTTATTTAGTGTCCGGAATCGAAGTACGGTCATAGGCATTGTGTGTGAAGCCTACCTGGACGTGTTTGTCTTGATCGGTGATGTTGCATTGCATGAATAGCCGGAGAAGACTCCGTTCATTGTTTTCGGGTTTCTACGCGGTAGATTGCAGCAGGGATCCTTGGGGATTAACTTCAAGGCGCACCTAGAAAACTGGGCGGAAATGTAATTCTGCTAACTTGGCGTCCGGGGAGTCAGCCTTGAACATAACTGGGTTATGTGATGTTTGGAAATGATTTAGGATCCGGGTGAAGCTTGGCTCGCGCATACGTCTTAAAGTGACTAGGTGGAGTGAGCAACGAGAAAGTAGAAATGGACCTGGGCTGTGCGGTTCGGTGCTAGAGGCCCTAAAGTGGAACTGGCCGTTGGCATAGTTGGGAGTCTTGGACTTCGGTCGGAAAGACTCAAAAATGCTCACAATATTTACCATCCATAGGGTGGTGGTGAAGCCACGGAATTGACCGGATTCACCAAGAATGTGCCTTGAGTGCACGGGGTGTTTGGCCGAGCGAGCCTATGTCTGTGGCAAAAAATATATTTGCACTTTACTATTTAGCTGGGCTAATGATATGCAGGGAAGGAGCATCGCCATCCCGAGTAAGGGGCGAGTTCGTCATAATTTGGTTAGCTTTAGCTGACCATTGCTTTGTTTGCCACCATGCGGTGGAATATTGCATGTAGGTGCTGCGGAGCCAAGTACCACATAGCGAGCTGGAGCCCAAGCTGCTGTGCTGGCCCTTGAAGGCCAAAACGAATTGTAATTTTCATTTCTATCATGTGTTGCCGGCCTGCGTGCCGATGTCTGTAAAACACTATGTTATTAAGTGAACATTTGTAAGGCCATAAGGCCAAGTACTCTTTTGTGTATTTGCTTTATTTCATTCCTGGGTTGATATGTGGATATTCATGCTAGTGCTGTGAATTCATGGGTTTTCTTAAACTATTTAAAAGCTTCCGCTAGAATGCTCTATTCTAGGGCGAGTAGTTAAGTATTTGGTATTATTTTGTAGACCTTCCGACTGTCCGTGGTATATGGCATCGGGTTCTAGCTGGACCTTCTGTTATATGCCATACGACGGATGGGGGTGCTATACTTATGGTCCCTCAGGGTCGACAAAACCAAACGCAAATGTTGAGTATGCTCCTCAACATTGTGGGAATACACCAAGACATCATCTATGAACACAATAACAAATCGGTCCAAGAAATCCTTAAACACCCTATTGATCAAATCCATGAAAGCAGAGGGTGCATTGGTCAAACGGAAGGACATCACCAAAAACTCAAAATGTCCATGCCGCGAACGGAAAGTGGTCCGAGGAATATCTGTCTCACGAATTCTCAACTGGTGGTAGCCTGAGCGAAGATCGATCTTTGAAAATACCGCGCTACCATGCAACTGATCGAACAGATAATCAATCCTCAGCAGGGGATATCTATTCTTAATGGTCACCTTGTTCAATTCTCGATAATTGATGGAAAGCCTCATCGATCCATATTTCTTCTTTATGAACAAAACAGGAGCACCCCACGGAGAAGAACTTGGTCTAATAAAACCACACCTCAGCAACTCATCGAACTGAGTACGCAACTCATTCAACTCACGCGGAGCCATACGGTACGGTTCTTTGGCAATAGGACGAGTACCTGGCTCGAGGTCTATCTGAAAGACTTGATTACAAGAGCCTAGACACCTAGAGGGGGGGTGAATAGGTTCTAATTTTCTTTAAGAATTTTAGGCAATTAGCTTGTTCTAACTTAGCACAGATAATACAATTCTCAGCACAGCAATCACAACACAGCAATCACAGCACAGTACAGTATACCAGATTTATAGTGGTTCCCAAAGGTATGAGTACATCCACTTTCCCACTTCGCCTATCCAATAGAGAACTGGATTCAGCCCAACTTCCTTCCACTTACTCAGATCCACAGATCTTATAACTCAGAACCAGATTGGTTCCTACAGCTCAGACTTATACAAGTCTTACCTCAGATTCTTCCCAAGAATCCTACCTCAGCCTTTATCACTAGCCTTAAAACTAAGACTTTCACAAGTTCTACACCTCAGGCACTCAGTTCTACCTCAGCCTTTATAATTACAGGCTTACAACTCAGATCTTACAAAAGATCCTACAAGAAAATTGAATGTTTTAAAGGGTACAGAAATTTCACTAGATAGAACTCTATATTGGTGTGAGCTTCTTGATCAGTTCTTGAATAAACTGAATATTCAGATCCAACCTGACTTAGCTGTTTCAAAGCTTCTTGATTAAACAAAATAAGGTTGATCTTCCCTTGATGTAGAAGTTGATCTTCAGATAGCTCTCTCCTTAGTTTCAGAATTAGATCTGAATCTTTCTTACAGACTTTTCTGGATCTGCCTTCTTAAGGGTTTCCCCTTTACTTGTTATCAAACTCTCTTTCCCGTAATTGCTTGATTACTTTCTTAAGTTCTTCCTAGTTGCCAAGGATCAGTCTCTTATATAGAGTTTCCTCATGATTACCGGCTGATCCAGTTTGTAACAACCTTCTGACAATTCTGACAAAGGTGTCAGACCTATTGGTTATGACAACTGTCGAGTCACCAGTCATGACAGTTTATTCCTCAAAGACTTTACAACTCAGCATGAACCACTCAGTAAACTGCTTCACATGTGTCGACACAAATAGACTAAGGCTCTATTTGTTTGGGCGTTTTGATACTCCGATTTGAGCAAACGCCACCGGAAGGAGGGTAAACAAATGAACCTCTGGCGGCGTTTGCTCCGTTTCCAGCCGCCCGCCTTGAGAAACGCCCCAAAAAGTTCCGTTTGAAACAGCCACCTCCCCCCTCCGGTTCGAACACTCCGTTTCCACCTGCCGGATCGATCCGCCACCGCCGAACCAAATGAAGCCTAAGTGTCGACACAAGTCTTGATGATGTCGACACAACACTCCATGTGTTGACATAGTCATTCTTCTGCTACTCGACACAGCTTCTGTTTGTATGTGTCGACACAAGTCCTGTATGTCGACACAACTGCTTCTGGTCTCGACATAACTGATGCTGACATATGGCGTTGAGTGTATGTCCAGCTGTCGTTGAGTGTGTGTCGAGACGTCGTTGAGTATGTGTCAACACAAGTACTGTATGTCGACACAAGCCTTCAGACTCAGTATAGCTGTTGCTGTTAGATGGCGTTTAGTGTCATCCAGATGTCGTTGAGTGAGTGTCGACACAAGTCCTGTGTGTCGACACAACTGCTTCTGGTCTTGGCATAGCTGATGCAGACAAATGGTGTTTAGTGTGTGTCGACACAAGTCCTGTGCGTCGACACAAACCTTCTTCAGGTGTCGACATAATTCCTGAGTGTCGACACATGCATTTCTTCTGGTGTCGACATAACTCCTAGGTGTCGACACAACATCTGCTTTAGGTGTCGACACAATTCCTGCCGTAGGCGTCGATACAATTCTGGGTATCGACACAGCTTCTTCTTCAGGTGTCGACACAATGCCTGGGTGTCGACACAGGCCTTGCTTATAGTGTCGACACAACTTCTGTGTGTCGACACAATTCTTCACACGTGTCGACACTTGTACTTAGAGAATTTTCTTGCAAACTTTACACCTGCACAATGAAACTCAAACATCCCATCAAATATAAATTGATGTATATCATTGAGTAAGATGAGGCTTCTCCAAATCTGGTACATATTTTTCAGTGTACCCAACAATCTCCCGCTATTTGGAGAAGTCATAACCCTTAGTCAAAGATATACATCACTCATAATAAAACACACACAAAAATGATGTACATTTATTTTACAGCAGGATAACAAGTAACATCAATACTGAAACTAATTTTATTCATTAATCAGAAAATTTCAGGTTTACATGTTTTTCTATAGAACAACAAAAAACAAAAGATTACATTGTTCTAGACACACTACTAGAAAAATGAGTATTAGCTACACATTTTTTTGTCAGGGTTCAAAAATCGTGGCTAATACATCAGCATTAGCCATAATCGCAAAACCGTGGATAATATTTAGGTTTTAGTAACGGCTACAAAAAGCATGACTAATACCTTTATATTAGCCATGAAAAGCAAAAAAACGTGCCCAAAAATACCCTCTTTTAAAACACATGACATCTGACTTTTCTAGGGTTTCTTTTTTTGCGGCATTTCATCTCCCGCTGTCATTTAGTGAATGACATTACTGCGGCGCTGGACAATCGACGGTGTCGCACCTCTCATACGACGACTCTGACTTTGTTTCCAAGCATTGGAGAGGGTCTACGGCGAGTGCCCTAAGCCGAGCTCGCTGAGGCGGCAGCAGCTCATCCGTGAGTGCACCATACTCGCCAACATCGAGCCCAAGCAGATCAAAGTCTAGTTCCAGAACCGCAGGTAATGAATCCGCCTTGTTCTAACTCGCATTTCCTGATCTGTTTCTTCTCCGTGATTTGGGAGAAGAAGGCGTGAGAACGAGTGAGTTTTTCGACAGTTTATTTTGTGGAAATTGAAACATGCTGGTGTTGGCTACTTTTTTCCATCTTGCAAGGATCTTTGTGTAGTTCCTTGTGATCTTGTTATTCTTTTTCGATTTCAGGTCAGCTTTTTTTGAATTTTTTGCAAATTTTGTTTATTTTGCCAGGAAAATCATGTAGATGAGTTCTTGCTTTTTTTCATTTTACCAACTTTATCTTCTTCAATCATGACTCGCTTGACTGCGTTTGTGATATTGCTTTATAAAGCTGATTAATTTTACAGCATACTTGAGTCTTTACTGATTTTAGCGTGTGATAGTGTAGGAGTATGGCTTAGAGAATTAATAGGTGTTGGATTACTTATTTTAGATGTCGGGAGAAGCAGAGGAAGGAATCCTTCCGTTTGCAGACTGTGAACAGGAAGCTGACTGCAATGAACAAGCTGATGATGGAGGAGAATGACCGGTTACAGAAGCAGGTTTCTCAGCTAGTTTATGAGAATGGTTACATGTGTCAGCAAGTTCATACTGTGAGTGCTCTGTTTTGGAGTTTTTTTTCAATCACTACCATTATTCAGCCGAAAAGATCTCATCATGTTCACCAATCTCTGCTCTCTGAAAAATCTGAAAGACTGAATTGAATGAAAGTGTAAAGGTAGATTTACTATGGCAGGTTTAAACTTCTCATTGATTTTAGTTTTCTATATTGCAGGTTTATCTGAATTCTTCAACAAGGCCAAACTTTGCAACTTTTAATGTCATGCAGTGGAGGTGCTTGATGTATTGTTCAAGTGATGTTTTCTTGGAATGAGTTAGTTCTTTTTACTCGTCTATTTTTAAGTATATCCAATTTTTGTTCACAGGACCAAGTCCTGGAACAATAAATTATAAACAGATGGTGTTGCTGCAAAGTTTTGTTACTCGTAGATATTCATCCAATAACATGAGTTTCCGCGTCAAATTTTTCTGCTTTGTTTACTTGATTATTCTTTCTTCGAGATCAATATCCAGTGAGTGTTTCATTTCCTCAACAACTTAGATTGCTGAGCAACATCGAAGTTTCTGAACAAATTTTGCTGCAGGTGCAAATGCTTAATTAATTTTTAGCAAGTTTTGTGGTATTTTTACTCTACCTGTGCAATATGTCCTGTTTTTTGTTCTAATTGTGACTTATTACACATGTTCCATATTTTTACTCTACCTATGCAATATGACCAGTGGAGTATTTTGATGCAGGTCAAATGCTTAAATTTTTGGTGGCACTGTGCATGTTTTTGTAAGCAAGGTATTCCTTTATCAATTTTAAGTCTTCCTTGCACTTTAATTGTTTTTGGAGTTTAACAGATATTAAATACTAAGCAAGGTTAACCTAAATATCTGTTAATCTTCCAATATTGTGCCTAGCTTAGCCATGACTAATACCTTTGTATTAAGTGTTAACCTTACTTAGTATTTAATCTTGGTTAGGTGTTGTTGAATCTTTTTAATTATGCTATATGAGTTTTGTGAATGGAATTTTTTGCGAGAAATTAACTGTTCTCACTATACCAGAATTCTGTTGGTGGCAAGACTGAATTTTTTGGGTTTCATTCCAATTAAAAAATGATGTATGAATTTATATAATTTTTTTCAATCATATCTTAAATTTCTCAGGCATATTAATGGATATTTTAATATTGCACTTGTAATGTTTTGGTCATGCTTTTTAAGCCTTAGATCATGCTGACTTCCAGATTGCTATAGATTTGTTTAGGATTCATGGAAGCGCGCTATCAAAAATATCACCGATTTGGTTTTTTGTAGGTTATAGTATCGTTGAGCATGATCCAGAGGCTGGCCGTTTGAAGCTACAATTCGCCCGCTTTCCTGGCCCACGCTTTTCCGGCGGGCCACGCCATAGACGTTGATATTCGGGTAAACAACCCAATTTTTATTTTTGCTTCAGCCTAATGTTTATATCGAAGCCTAATGTTTATTTTGATCTATCCCCTTATGTTACCTTACTGAAGATCAAGCTGTGCTTAACGGATCCATTGGTCTCTAGATGCTGTTTCAAATCATTCACCCACAGTCAAGGAATTCTTCTGTTGGTGTGTGTGGGAACGGTGGGGGGTTGGCTTGTTTCAGGTCATTGGCTGCTAAATAATCTACTAGGAATATGTATAACTTCTTCTACCATAAACCTGTTTTAAACATGTGCTAATAAAATATATTTTTGTGAGAAAACATGTGTAATTAAAACATTTGTTAGGCTTTCATTGATCTGTACCCCCTGTTTAACTGACGGGCACCCAAAGAAGTCCCTATGAAAAACTCAACGTGAAATTTTATTTCAAAAAAATGCTTAATTATAGATCATTTTTATGGTAGTGTGTTTTAAGTTTTTTCGCCTTATGCTTCTACTAGAAGATCTAATCATTTTAAAAATCATCGGAATATCTTCTTTGAATGACAGGATGGGGAGGTCCTGGGAGCTATGTTTACCAGAAGGCCTATCTTGAGTTTTTTTGTTCAGTAGAGAATCTAAAGCAGCTGGTTGAAAAGTGTAGTTCACTTCCATCACTTACATACATTGCAGTGAACAAAGATGGTCATTCCATCTCCAATGTGGGCCCCACAGCAGTCAACGCAGTGACATGGGGTGTCTTTCCGGCCAAGGAGATTATACAGCCGACTGTGATCCTGCAAGCTTCATGGTTTGGAAGGACAAGGCATTAAAGATTTGGACAAGAGGTTTGGCGTGCTTGTTCCCTGAGGTTGATCCCTCAAGAGCTTTGTTAGAGCAGGTATTCTTACTGAATCCCCTTGTAGTCATATCTAGACCTGTTCTCGATCATGATCAATTATATTAATAAAATTATTTGATTGATGCTCAGATTGAATGTAGAAAGTTTATAATTTTTTGTGATACAAAATATTCTTTTATATCTATACGTATTCATGATTTGTAAAGTATACATTAAATGGTTTTTTAATGTTAATATACCCATGAGAAGTGAAGTTTTCTGGGTATGTACACTCATTCAAACTGACTTATGTTTATATTAATTACAGGTGCAAAAAAGTTACTATTTAGTGAGCCTGGTGGACAATGATTACATCCACGGTGAACTATTTGCGGCATTCAAGGACATCAGTGAGGAGGGTTTCTTACACCTGCCTGCCATCCAGTTGAGACCCAACCAAATACGGCATTAGAATGATGCCATACAGTACAAACATTATATATTATTCATTTTCTGTTGTTTTCAGTTATAATGGAAATACGACATTAGGATGAAAGTACTATATTTGAACTTTGTTGCTTGTGAGGCTAAAGGATCAGCTTAAATTTTTTGCATGTGCTTTGGTAAATGGTATATGTCCTGCATTGTCTGTTTGGATTAGGTGAGTTTTTGTATGCATCTATTATTATGTACGCTAGCGAAACAAACATGAAAACTCCTTGTATAGTATCCTTCCAGCAACGACAATACCAGTCATTCCTAGTAGTGCTACAAAAATAAACTAATGAGGGGAGAACATGCCTACCATTATAATGTGTTTTTTTTCAAAAAAACATAAATTAGTATTTACCACGGCTTGTAAATGTGGCAAATAGCTTTTTTAAAAAAAAGTTGAGTTCAATTTTAGCCAGGATTTCATACCGTGGCTAATAGTTGGCTTATTTGCCACGGCAGTTTTTCCCATGGCTAATACTATTTGCTACAGCCAATTCGTGGCTTAAAAGTTTTTGCCACGCCAACTTTAGCCACGGATTTTTCCCGTGGCTAGACCGTGGCTAAAACTTTTTAGCCACGGTTTTGGACTTTTTGCCAGGGCAATTTGCCCTGGCCAAAAGTCTGTTTTCTAGTAGTGACAATAGCCTTGTTGGGATTTGTCTCCACAATATCTCAGATTTGTAGGAGGTCAGACCTTGAATTAAGATGAATTAAGGTGTATTTGATATTGTGTTTAAGTTGTATGTGTGCAGGTTCTTATTGCCAAGTGTAGACCAATGTCAGTCTATAATGAGTCACCAAACACATGACCATACAATATAATCCCTCATTGTGTGATCCAAAGTGTTGGCCCATGTATAGCCTCTCTATTGGGATACACTTCCTATACATGCACTTGGATTGGTGGACTGAAGTATTGAAGTTTATTCTTTTCAGAGGAATTTTTCTAAGTCCACATACTCGAGTAGCTTCCCTATATACTCGAGTAAGTGACTTAATACTCGAGTAGATCCTTAGACATACTCGAGAAGACTCTGTATACTCGTGTAGATAAGCTTATATTCGAGTAGATAGTTAGTCACTCGAGTAGGTCATATTTTATACTCGAGTAGATCCTTCTGTTCTTAGATCCGAAATTTTCTCTAAGTCCACATACTCGAGTACCTCTTTTGTACACTCGAGTAAGTGAGTCTGTACTCGAGTAAGTTGGATTACATACTCGAGTAGACTGTATTGTACTCGAGTAGGTGATAACTTGTACTCGAGTAGTTGGTTAGTTACTCGAGTAAGTGTTCTGTTCATACTCGAGTAGATCTGCACTTCTCATCTCAGAAAGTTTCTAAGTCTACCTACTCGAGTAGTTCCCTATATACTCGAGTAAGTGACTCTGTACTCGAGTAGTTGTTTTTCATACTCGAGTAGTTTAGTGATTACCCGAGTAGTCTTCCCAAGATACTCGAGTAGTTCATTTTCCCCTCATTCAAGTATCTCCAACTCTTCTACTCGAGTAGTTCTTCCTATTTTATCTGAGAAATTTTCTCTAAGTGTTTTTACTCGAGTATATACTCTCATACTCGAGTAGTTCTAAAATCACTCGAGTGTTGATCTCTGAATCACTCGAGTAGCTTCTCTTCTTATACTCGAGTATGCTCCTCCTATCCACTCGAGTATATAACATCTTATACTCGAGTATGTCTCTTCTCTGTCTCGAGTATATCTGTTCAAACATTCCTGAAATTCTCCAAGTACAATTTCACTGTGTATTTCGAATTAATCATTTCTGATTGGTCCACGTGTCATCCCTAATTAAATTTCTGACCGTTGGAGTCCGCCTATAAATAGGTCCTTTCAGATTTGACTAATAACAAGCTTTACAGAGATTATTATTTTAAGAAAGAGAAAAGTTCCCGTGAACCCTAATTTCTCACGCCGCCGCCATTGCCGTTCACGGAAGAAGGTCTGGATCGACGATCTCCGATCGCTGCTTTCAACTCTGTTTCTCCAGAGATCCAAACGAAAGATAATCACTCGATCTCGCCGAGCCTCAAAGATTTCTGATCTATTTTCTCGATCGAGGTGATTCCGTTTTTCAGATCTGTGGATCTCTCTCAAGTCGTCTTCAACATATTCTGATCAAGCCAAAGTTCTCAAGGAAGAAGACTATCAAAGATCCAGATCTGTGCAATATATTGTTTGTATTTTCTTTTCAAACAAATTTCATTGTAGGAGTTTTTCTCCGAGTTTTGTAGGAAGGCTTTATCTTCCGAGTGTAGATCCGGTTTGGATCGAGTTTTGTAGGAACGTGGTTCCGAGGTGTAGGATTGTTTTCAATCTGAGATAGTGGAGTAGCCGAGTCTAGTGGTTTGCTAGATCGGTGAGAAAAGTGGACGTACCCAAGATTGGGGAACCACTATAAATCTCTTGTCGTCTGTGTGATTGCTTGATCTGTGCTGTGTTAATTTTTATTCCGTATTTGACACGCATTTCACCTATTCACCCCCTCTAGGTGATTTAGGTAGACAACTTAGTTCTCTCAATTGGTATCAGAGGGAGGTTGATCGTTAAAAGGTTAACACCTTGATCTAATCCTTACTAAGTTGTCTCAAGAGAAATTTCAAGCATGAGTAAGACCAAGGATTTTGCTAAGCTCCCTATCTGCACCAAGAACAATTTTCCTATGTGGAAGGAAAGAGTTAAATTCTTTATGGAAGCAGTAGATCCCCGGATCTTCATGATTGTTGAAGAAGGTCCCCACATTTCTATGACCACCTCCACCATAGATTCATCTAAGCAAGTTCCCAAGAAATTGATGGATCTAGATAAGGACGAGATTGCACTTGTCTCTTTGGACAAGAAAGCTAAAAATATTATCGCAAGTGCAGTCGATGACTCAATGCTGCAGAATCTGATTCATTGCCAAACTGCCAAGGAGATGTGGCAATCCCTAGTGACTCTAATGGAAGGTACAGAAGAAGTGAGGGATGATCGAAGGTCCCTACTGAACCAGAAATATGAAGCCTTCTGGCAGGGTCATAAGGAAGCCATAGCTGACACTTTTGAGAACTTCTTCAAGATAGTAAATGACCTAAGAGTTTATGGACGTGTCTTCACCAATGGGGAACTCAATGACAAATTCTTAAGATCCCTAACCAAGGAATGGGACAATAAGGTATGTGCCATTCGAGAGTTTGGAAGGTTAGCTGAGACAGACCCGCAGAATCTGTTCGGAAAACTTATGTCTTACGAGCTGCAAATCAACTCAAGAAAAGCTGAAGAAGAGATAAGCAGGTCTGCATCCAAGGAGAAGTCTGTCGCTCTAAAGGCAGATAGCCCAAGGAAGACAAAGGCTAGCTCTCCTACCCCAGTTCCTGAAGCTGATGAAGAAGAATCATCTGATCCAAGCTCATCTGGCTCAGAACTATCTGAAGGAGAGTTCTCATTGCTCTCCCGACAATTCAAGAAATTCTTAAATAAGAAGAAGCAATGGAGAGGCAAAGATGCCTCATTCAGAAGATCACGACGTGACAGTGATCAGCGAAATAAAGGCTCAAGTAGCCATGACAGGTATAACTCTAAACAGAACAAACAGATTTCAACTGACATCATTTGTTATTGTTGTAATAAGCCAGGTCACGTCATCGCGGACTGCCCTCACAAGAAGAAAGAGGGCGGCAGAAGAGAGGAAAAGAAATCCTCATACCACAAGAAGAGGACAGAGAAGAGTCTAGTAGCCAAGAAGAGCAAAACTCTCAGCGACTCCGAATCATCTGAGTCGAGTGAAGAAGAGGAAGCTTACTTTGGGCTCATGGCTCACTCAAATGATGAACAAGTCCCCCAGTTCACTGGGGAGGTAAAATCACACACTCCCCTCTCTGAATCTGAAAGTTCTGAACATGATCATGAGGACACCTCTTCTGATGATGAGTCAGAACTCATGGCTCAGTACAAAGAGTTGCTCATGACCTACGAAAAATGTCGTCGAGTCGTGAAAACTCAGGCAAAAGAGATTCAGTCTCTAAAGGCCGTTGAGAGCAGCTTGAGAGAAGAAGTCGCTAAGACTAACTCTCTTCAAGAAAACTTCGATCTCGCAATGAAAGAATACAATCTAGCTCTCAAGCACCTTGACCTTAAAGAGAAAATCATCAAAGGGTTGGAAGATCAACTCGAAGCTGAAAAGAAACTTGTTGAAGGTTTCTCCAAGCCCAAGAATGTTCTTCCACTCATTGCTGAATTCTCAACAAAGGCTAAGAATGCTGGACTAGGCCATGAGGGTGCTCCTAGTAAATCTTCTAGGAGAAATAAGGCTCAACGGAAGAATAAGGCCGCCAAGAAGGCCTTGGCTAAAGAGAAAGGGAAAGCCCCTCTGGATCAAACTGTATTCAAGAAAGTAATCTTTCCAACGAACAAGTTTGACCTGGACTCATCCTATGGTCACTTGACCAGGCCTACTTATGTAGAGCCAAAGTCTCGGTACCAAGGATGGACTCGCCCTCGAAACTTTGGTGAGAGTGTCTTTAAGGCACCTTATGAAGAAGTGACTCTTCAGAGCTATTGTAACATCCCATTTCAGGCTAGACCCCTAGGATTCGGTTGGTTGCGGTAGAACCCTAGGGAGCCCAAAAGTTGAAATAAATCGACCAGGATTTCGGGTCACGGGTTGGTCACGCCCGTGACCCAGGTGTCACGCCCGTGACCTGGGGCGTGACTCCCTCGACGATCGTCGATCTCAGGTAGACGATCGTCGGGCGCAAAATTTTCCACCCGGCCTTGTCACGCCCGTGACCCATGTGTCACGCCCGTGACCCATGTGTCACGCCCGTGACCTGGGGCGTGACTCCCTCGACGATCGTCGATCTCAGGTAGACGATCGTCGGGCGCAAAATTTTCCACCCGGCCCTATCACGCCCGTTACCCAGGTGTCACGCCCGTGACCTGGGGCGTGACTCCTTCGACGATCGTCGATCCCAGGTAGACGATCGTTGGGCGCAGAATTTGACTCATGGCCTGTCACGCCCGTGACTCTCAATGTCACGCCCGTGACATAGGGCGTGACCACGCTCGACGAGCGTCGATCTAAGTTCGACGCTCGTCGACCCAAAATTTGGCCACACGGGCCAGTCACGCCCGTGACCCGGGTGTCACGCCCGTGACCACCCTTCGACGATCGTCGATCTCAGTTCGACGATCGTCGAACCCAGAATTGGCTAACCGGGCCTGTCACGCCCGTGATCTATGTGTCACGCCCGTGACCAAGGCCGAAACGACAGCCAGGTTGGAAATTTCGGTAACTGACGTCGTAATAAAATCTGATTAAGGGAATGAAAACCAAGAGTATTTATGGGCCGTTTCCTACTTTAATTATTTAAATAATTAGGGAAATGTTGGTCCAATAGGAAATCGCCACCTGGCGAACACCTCTTCATCTCCAACGTTTCAAATGACTTTGCCATAACCGAAACGTCATTAAGGGAATTATTAATGGCCGCGAACGTTTCATCCTTTCCCCTCCCCACTTGCTGATCTATAAAAGACTCCTAAGAGCAAGAGGAAAAGGTTACACTCTCCCTCAAACTGTTTCAGATTTTCCCCCTTGCTGTTGAAGAACTTCCGGCGACGCCACCACCGCGCCAATGGCTTCCCGACGCTCTGCACGCCTTCAGCCCGCGAACAAGGTCCTCCTCTACTCTTTCTTCTATGGATAGATCTTAGAAATCATTAGGAGAGATATCGGGCTCAAAAGAGCCGGATCGGTGAGCGTTTCCATGCTTTTCCGAAATTTGCATGGTGGCGGGTTCGCCGGAAACCGCCTCTCCGGCGGCCGTGCCGCCGCCCGACGGTAGCCCTCACCTCAACAGAGGTGGTGGTGGTGGTGGCCGGCCAGGGAGATGGCCGGATGGCCGGGAAATAGCTTTGGAAAAGCTACAGGAAAATGAGTCTTCAGGCTTCTGGTTTCGGGCTGTTGAAGAAGATGAACAGTAACATGAGAATTAAATTCTATTTTTAAAACAATTTCTGAATGAAAATATCTGTCACCTTAAATATTTTGGGAAAAATACTTAGAGGCTCCTACTGGAAAAATGGTCAACATAGAAAATGTAGCTCTTGAAGTCTATTTTAATTCAAAATTAATTTCACTCGATTTGGAATCCTGGTTAGACCACAACAACCTTTTTGGTGAGGTCTATCCAGAGGGCCGTCTTGACCTTAGAAAAATTCCCCACTCCAATCCAGAAATCAAAATGACTTGAAATTTGGGGTGTGGCCTAATATTACCTATATCTAGGTACGATCCAAAAATGAGAATTTTTGGAAAATATTTTTCTATAGTTTTTAGAAAAATTCAATAATCCTAGCATAATTTAATTAGATGGCTAAATGACTTTCAAACTCTCCCAAATTTTGGTGAGTGGTCCCTGGGTTCACCATAAGGTTCTGCATAATTTTTCATCTCATTTGGAGATGGTTTGGATTAGAAATGATCAACCCTAAGTTTTGCCCTAATAAGGGGTCTTAGGTTAAAGTGCACTTTTGGAGATTTGAGTGGTCAGATCACCTCAACAGAGGCTGAGATTTTTACCACTGGCTAGTAATATTCTCTAGCACCCCCTCATAGAGTTTGAGGCAGATCGGGGTAAGTTTACCCTAAGAACCAAGGCCAAACCCTAAGGATGGATCTTGGTGGTTTGTGAAGGTCATGTGGTCAAATGACCTTGGATTGACCCGAAATTGGGTGAAGAGAACCATAGGACCAATATAGTTCTCTGGATGAAATCTTAATAGACTTGGAGACCATTGGGATACCTAAAGATCTAACCCTAGTTTAGGGTGCAAAACTTGTAGAGATAGGAAATGACACTAAAACACATTGAAAAGTGTTGAGATTTGGGTAGACTGAAATATAAGGATGGTACAAGCTCTGGATATTTTTCTATGAATTTTAAGATCATTATTTTGGATACTTCATTAACGATGTAGTAGCTTGTATGATTTGCTTAGAAAATTTATTATGAAATATATAATTCTTGGAAATTGATGAGATTTAGGCAGAGAACGTTTATTATGGTTTTAAATCTCTGTGAATTTTTATGGGATTTTTGGATGTTTAATTCTAAGGCTTGCTTCATTAAGTATTATTTACCATGGATATTGGATTAAATCTATTTTGGTGCTTAGCAAGCTGGTAAAATTATGATTCTTTGCACAATGATCTTTTCTGTACCACACTATTAATCAGTAATTTTTCTATATTTTTATGATGAGTAATTTCAGTACTTCCTTCTTTACATGGGAATAATGAGATTATAATGGATAAATTAATTAGAAGCTAAATACCTTCTGTAAAATCCTGTAAATTAGTATTTGATGATACTATACTGTTATTTAGTGATTATAATTTTTGGGTGGCCATTACTTAAGAATATCATGTAGTTCATGCTTAAAATTACCCGTGGCCAATCTTTGGGAAAAATTAAATAAATATCAGATTAATTAGGAAAATTATAAATTTATGGATTTAGACTAATGAGGTCATGGTAGACCTCCAGTAAATATTATATGGGATTTGGAAGACAGTTGGGAGTACCACCCTTTGCATACCTCATAAGGATTAGGACGGTTTGCGTTTAGTAAAACTACAGAAGCTGAGCTAGAGTGGGTAATGAACTTGGAGATGGAATTTTGATAGTTTGCTGGTTTGGACAGGATGAGTTAAATCAAGTTCATTATTGGAAGTTAGGATGGGTAGGGGTGAGATTGACTAGCGATAGGTAGTGTTTGGGTTCGACGGAAGACCGTCCTCCCCGAGAAGAGGAAGAGTCAAAGCCACCCTAGGAATAGTCCACTGTAATGTGAGAAGGGAATGGGTTAAGGGAACCAATCAAGTATAATAAGTGCCTTGGAAAGGGAGTTTTGGGATTCACCCCATCATAGCTCCTAGTACCGCTGCGAGCCCTTCACCGGGTAACCCTCGGGAAGTCCAAGGTTAACCTTAAATCTTAGGAATAAAATGATCAAGAGTAACCCTAATAATAGTTGTACCTCACACCTACACTTGTACACTTAGGAAGAAGAAATGGCATGGATTGGGTAGAGTAGGTCCGTGGTCTAAGGGCCTACTAGTAGAGATGGTGGTTGGTTTGTAATTGGGAAGTCCAGGGAGCGGGATGCTCAGGGACTTGGTATATGCTTGGTAGCCTGGAGAGCTGGAGGCTCGGTAATATGAGAACTTATACAAATATAATTGTCATGATTGCATGTGCATAAAAGTGGTGGGTCATCGGTACTAGGCGATCGATCACACCGACAGCGGTACGTTGACTCGGCGAAAAGCCTGGTGGGTACAGCCAGCACTAATACGCGGATACTCTAGGTTGTGTTCTTCTAGGGGCGTATGGAAGGGCTAGGCCTGGTAGTGTGATTACCCGCCTAGGAGTGGGGGGCCCGACTCACTGTCTCCATTTGCCACAGCGGAGGTTCCTAGGGGTGAAGCTAGCCTCCCGAATAGGGGGAACTAAAGGTCTGTGCGCATAGAGTCGTGTGGGTGTGTTGCACTTGCTTGTGCATTTTATAGCATAATTGTGTGTCATAGCATAAACATGCCACCTAACGTATAAAATGGTATGAGACGTTTTATACGATAGGCCTTGCAAAACGACCCCATGGTCTAAAGGGATAATCCCTATAAATCAATGGTTATATTTCTTGTACTTTCACTTACTTGCTATTCCTTGCTGTTTGACAACCGACACCCCAACGTATAAGTGGTATGGGATACTCTATACGATGGGAGCCCTGCAAAAGATCCCTTGGCTTATGCGCTTCTGCGCATAAGTTAATGTTACATTTCTTACTTTCTGTTTCTATCTTGTTTACTATAGAATTGCTAGCATAGGTCCGCTGTCACCAGATTTCTTGATTTAATCTCCACCTTCATGTCCATCCCTTTCTTCCTCTCCGCTCGGTACTTAGGAGCCATGGGGGAAGGGGTGGGGGATGATAGGGCTTAGTCTTTATGACTAATGGTTTTCGAACCACAACATTTTAGGTGTACCATATGGACGGGTCACAGGTGTTGCAGTTTCTGACAGAGTTGACCCCGCGACCGTGTTACCATTGTCACCAGCCGGGACATACACGGGTCAAATGCCCCTTGATGGGTGGGACCCCACCAGCTCAGCAGCCAGGAGGCCTAAGACGTAGACGCAGACGTAGATCGCGAGGCGGCGACGGCAGGCCAAAAAGGAAGAAGCACCCAGAGAAGCAGCAACAGCGGAGTACAGAGTCGGTGGAGATGGACCAGTCCAGCTTGGGTGCTCTCGGTTCAGTGACAGTTATGGTGACGCTTAGATTTAGTTTTGCTTCCGCGAGTGACTTGTAGTGAGGATTACATGTACTGGGCACAAGCCCTCCTTTTTGTACTCTGATTATTATTATATGTTGTGGACTCTCCCTTCGTGGAGATTTATTTATATACATGTGATTATTGTGGACTTGCTCTTACTTTATTATGCTACTATCTTGCGATCGAAAAGGGCCGGCAGAATTGGCGTTTTGTAGTGGCGACCTTCCCGTGAGTCGGTGCCACCGCAAAGCGGCAGTTCTGGGCTAAGACCCCGGTGGTTGAAAAAGAAAAAAAAGGGGGTCTTACAAGTGGTATCAGAGGAAAACCTCGATCGGAAAAGTAGCAGTCCACTAACCCTGGGTCACCCCCGCTCGAGTTTAGTTTGGGGACAAACTAAGCAGCGGAAGCAGTGGTGTGCCCATAGGGGAAATCACATGTGAAAGTCCACTTCATCGTTAATTGGAATCCTTCTTTGTAGCCTGTGGCCTACCCTGCCCCCAGCAGGGAACACCTCCGGCGGCAAAGAACATTTCACATAATTCTCTAGTCTACGATTTAGACTCAACCAACTAGGACTCGTGACTAACCAGGACAGTCTGTAGTATACCCTAGTTCAAAATAGACCTTGGGTATGAATGTGGTTAAGGTAAGGAGATACTCAAAGAGAATGAAGGAGGAGTTTAGCATGAGAATGACTACCTAAGACGAAAACGCAGGTGTCCCTACTATCCCAGTCAATGATTATTCGAAGCGGTAGACTACTTTAAGGAGAATTGAGACCAATAATACATTAGCAGAATGGTAAAATACAAGTAGTCTTAACCCTCAACACCAGTAACAAAATTACCTAGAGGCAACCACCGAGACAAACACTGAGGGTCGGATAGGAATGCAAGTTCGGAAGAGATCCATGTGAGATTGGGAACATTTTGACCCGAATAAAGTTGTCGTAAATGTGACTTAGAGAGTTTAAAGTATGGAGTATATTAACGAGTTTCAGGGTGGAACCCCAAGTCGAAGATTGATGCCCTAGAAATTGTGCACCCAGCTAGGACAGATGTAACAGGGTGATATCCAGGATACTTGGCCCAAGATAGGTAGGGGCTGATCTTTTGTTTATTGGGGGCTAAACCTTTGTTTATTGGGCAAATTGGTATTGGCTTGTGTTTCCCTGAATTCAGGACGAAGATCCGAAGGCATTGGGATCGGATTTTGTCGAAGACGCCAAGGCTCGGCTGAGACTAATCAGAGACAGAATGTTAGAAGCGCGGAGCAGACAAGTTAAGTATTATGACGCCCGACATCGTCAGGTGGAGTTCAGGTGGGGAGACCGAGTGTTTTTGAAGATCCGGCCCATGCATGGAGTTTCACAGGTGCGTGGTCGGAGGAAGAAGTTCAGCCCTAGGTATATGGGCCCTTACAGGATCCTAGAGCGGATCGGGCCCTAGCTTACAGGCTAGAGTTACCACCGGAGCTGGCAGTTCTACACGACGTATTCTACGTTTCTTCACTTAGGAGGTCTTTACTGCGCCCGGAGCAGCAGATTTTGACCACAGATGGACCGGTAGCTTCCAACTAGGCAGTTCACTTGGAGCCGATTCGGATCGATGGCAGAGGAGTACGGACTTTGCGTCGGAAAAAGGTTCCGTTAGTCAAAGTTTGGTAGAACAAGCATGGACAGGAGGAGCATACAGGGGAGCCACAGGACTCGATGCGACAAAGGTATCCGGAACTTTTCGGTCGGGTATACCTCACAACCCCCCTGGACAATTAATTTTCCTTCCTGTTTTAAATCAAAGGAACTGAAACTTCAAAAATAGGAGCTAATCTTTTGTTTATTGGGTTGTATATACCTAGTTAAGTGGGCGAATTAATCTTAGATTTGAAACCGCATAAAGCCAACATAACGTAGGGAAATAATTTCTTTAATTCTCAGGGAATGTTACAAGCTTCTTTTCCCGATTAGAGTCCCGTAGGCTTAACCTTGATTTCGGGGACGAAATCTTTGTTTTGTTTATTGGGATTTGTAACATCCCATTTCCGGCTAGACCCCTAGGAGTCGGTTGGTTGCGGTAGAACCCTAGGGAGCCCAAAAGTTGAAATAAATCGACCAGGATTTCGGGTCACGGGTTGGTCATGCCCGTGACCCAGGTGTCACGCCCGTGACCTGGGGCGTGACTCCCTCGACGATCGTCGATCTCAGGTAGACGATCGTCGGGCGCAAAATTTTCCACCCGGCCCTGTCACGCCCGTGACCCATGTGTCACGCCCGTGACATGGGGCGTGACTCCCTCGACGATCGTCGATCTCAGGTAGACGATTGTCGGGAGCAAAATTTTCCACCCGGCCCTATCACGCCCGTGACCCAGGTGTCACGCCCGTGACCTGGGGCGTGACTTCTTCGACGATCGTCGATCCCAGGTAGACGATCGTTGGGCGCAGAATTTGACTCATGGCCTGTCACGCCCGTGACTCTCAATGTCACGCCCGTGACATAGGGCGTGACCACGCTCGACGAGTGTTGATCTCAGTTCGACGCTCGTCGACCCAGAATTTGGCCACACGGGCCAGTCACGCCCGTGACCCGGGTGTCACGCCCGTGACCACCCTTCGACGATCGTCGATCTCAGTTCGACGATCGTCGAACCCAGAATTGGCTAACCGGGCCTGTCACGCCCGTGACCTATGTGTCACGCCTGTGACCAAGACCGAAACGACAGCCAGGTTGGAAATTTCGGTAACTGACGTCGTAATAAAATCTGATTAAGGGAATGAAAACCAAGAGTATTTATGGGCCGTTTCCTACTTTAATTATTTAAATAATTAAGGAAATGTTGGTCCAATAGGAAATCGCCACCTGGCGAACACCTCTTCATCTCCAACGTTTCAAATGACTTTGCCATAACCGAAACGTCATTAAGGGAATTATTAATGGCCGCGAATGTTTCATCCTTTCCCCTCCCCACTTGCTGATCTATAAAAGACTCCTAAGAGCAAGAGGAAAAGGTTACACTCTCCCTCAAACTGTTTCAGATTTTCCCCCTTGCTGTTGAAGAACTTCCGGCGACGCCACCACCGCGCCAATGGCTTCCCGACGCTCTGCACGCCTTCAGCCCGCGAACAAGGTCCTCCTCTACTCTTTCTTCTATGGATAGATCTTAGAAATCATTAGGAGAGATATCGGGCTCAAAAGAGCCGGATCGGTGAGCGTTTCCATGCTTTTCCGAAATTTGCATGGTGGCGGGTTCGCCGGAAACCGCCTCTCCGGCGGCCGTGCCGCCGCCCGACGGTAGCCCTCACCTCAACAGAGGTGGTGGTGGTGGTGGCCGGCCAGGGAGATGGCCGGATGGCCGGGAAATAGCTTTGGAAAATCTACAGGAAAATGAGTCTTCAGGCTTCTGGTTTCGGGCTGTTGAAGAAGATGAATAGTGCCATGAGAATTAAATTCTATTTTTAAAACAATTTCTGAATGAAAATATCTGTCACCTTAAATATTTTGGGAAAAATACTTAGAGGCTCCTAATGGAAAAATGGTCAACATAGAAAATGTAGCCCTTGAAGTCTATTTTAATTCAAAATTAATTTCACTCGATTTGGAATCCTGGTTAGACCACAGCACCCTTTTTGGTGAGGTCTATCCAGAGGGCCGTCTTGACCTTAGAAAAATTCCCCACTCCAATCCAGACATCAAAATGACTTGAAATTTGGGGTGTGGCCTAATCTTACCTATATCTAGGTACGATCCAAAAATGAGAATTTTTGGAAAATATTTTTCTATAGTTTTTAGAAAAATTCAATAATCCTAGCATAATTTAATTAGATGGCTAAATGACTTCCAAACTCTCCCAAATTTTGGTGAGTGGTCCCTGGGTTCACCATAAGGTTCTGCATAATTTTTCATCTCATTTGGAGATGGTTTGGATTAGAAATGATCAACCCTAAGTTTTGCCCTAATAAGGGGTCTTAGGTTAAAAGTGCACTTTTGGAGATTTGAGTGGTCAGATCACCTCAACAGAGGCTGAGATTTTTACCACTGGCTAGTAATATTCTCTAGCACCCCCTCATAGAGTTTGAGGCAGATCGGGGTAAGTTTACCCTAAGAACCAAGGCCAAACCCAAAGGATGGATCTTGGTGGTTTGTGAAGGTCATGTGGTCAAATGACCTTGGATTGACCCGAAATTGGGTGAAGAGAACCATAGGACCAATATAGTTCTCTGGATGAAATCTTAGTAGACTTGGAGACCATTGAGATACCTAAAGATCTAACCCTAGTTTAGGGTGCAAAACTTGTAGAGATAGAAAATGACACTAAAACACATTGAAAAGTGTTGAGATTTGGGTAGACTGAAATATAAGGATGGTACAAGCTCTGGATATTTTTCTATGAATTTTAAGATCATTATTTTGGATACTTCATTAACGATGTAGTAGCTTGTATGATTTGCTTAGAAAATTTATTATGAAATATATAATTCTTGGAAATTGATGAGATTTAGGCAGAGAACGTTTATTATGGTTTTAAATCTCTGTGAATTTTTATGGGATTTTTGGATGTTTAATTCTAAGGCTTGCTTCATTAAGTATTATTTACCATGGATATTGGATTAAATCTATTTTGGTGCTTAGCAAGCTAGTAAAATTATGATTCTTTGCACAATGATCTTTTCTGTAGCACACTATTAATCAGTAATTTTTCTATATTTTTATGATGAGTAATTTCAGTACTTCCTTCTTTACATGGGAATAATGAGATTATAATGGATAAATTAATTAGAAGCTAAATACCTTCTGTAAAATCCTGTAAATTAGTATTTGATGATACTATACTGTTATTTAGTGATCATAATTTTTGAGTGGCCATTACTTAAGAATATCATGTAGTTCATGTTTAAAATTACCCGTGGCCAATCTTTGGGAAAAATTAAATAAATATCAGATTAATTAGGAAAATTATAAATTTCTGGATTTAGACTAATGAGGTCATGGTAGACCTCCAGTAAATATTATATGGGATTTGGAAGACATTTGAGAGTACCACCCTTTGCATACCTCATAAGGATTAGGACGGTTTGCGTTTAGTAAAACTACAGAAGCTGAGCTAGAGTGGGTAATGAACTTGGAGATGGAATTTTGATAGTTTGCTGGTTTGGACAGGATGAGTTAAATCAAGTTCATTATTGGAAGTTAGGATGGGTAGGGGTGAGATTGACTAGCGATAGGTAGTGTTTGGGTTCGACGGAAGACCGTCCTCCCCGAGAAGAGGAAGAGTCAAAGCCACCCTAGGAATAGTCCACTATAATGTGAGAAGGGAATGGGTTAAGGGAACCAATCAAGTATAATAAGTGTCTTGGAAAGGGAGTTTTGGGATTCACCCCATCATAGCTCCTAGTACCGCTGCGAGCCCTTCACCGGGTAACCCTCGGGAAGTCCAAGGTTAACCTTAAATCTTAGGAATAAAATGATCAAAAGTAACCCTAATAATAGTTGTACCTCACACCTACACTTGTACACTTAGGAAGAAGAAATGGCATGGATTGGGTAGAGTAGGTCCGTGGTCTAAGGGCCTACTAGTAGAGATGGTGGTTGGTTTGTAATTGGGAAGTCCAGGGAGCGGGATGCTCGGGGACTTGGTATATGCTTGGTAGCCTGGAGAGCTGGAGGCTCGGTAATATGAGAACTTGTACAAATATAATTGTCATGATTGCATGTGCATAAAAGTGGTGGGTCATCGGTACTAGGCGATTGATCACACCGACAGCGGTACGTTGACTCGGCGAAAAGCCTGGTGGGTACAGCCAGCACTAATACGCAGATACTCTAGGTTGTGTTCTTCTAGGGGCGTATGGAAGGGCTAGGCCTGGTAGTGTGATTACCCGCCTAGGAGTGGGGGGCCCGACTCACTGTCTCCGTTTGCCACAGCGGAGGTTCCTGGGGGTGAAGCTAGCCTCCCGAATAGGGGGAACTAAAGGTCTGTACGCATAGAGTCGTGTGGGTGTGTTGCACTTTCTTGTGCATTTCATAGCATAATTGTGTGTCATAGCATAAACATGCCACCTAACGTATAAAATGGTATGGGACGTTTTATACGATAGGCCTTGCAAAACGACCCCATGGTCTATAGGGGTAATCCCTATAAATCAATGGTTATATTTCTTGTACTTTCACTTACTTGCTATTTCTTGCTGTTTGACAACCGACACCCCAACGTATAAGTGGTATGGAACACTCTATACGATGGGAGCCCTGCAAAAGATCCCTTGGCTTATGCGCTTCCGCGCATAAGTTAAGGTTACATTTCTTACTTTCTGTTTCTATCTTGTTTACTATAGAATTGATAGCATAGGTCCGCTGTCACCAGATTTCTTGATTTAATCTCCACCTTCATGTCCATCCCTTTCTTCCTCTCCGCTCGGTACTTAGGAGCCATGGGGGAAGGGGTGGGGGATGATAGGGCTTAGTCTTTATGACTAATGGTTTTCGAACCACAACATTTTAGGTGTACCATATGGACGGGTCACAGGTATTGCAGTTTCTGACAGAGTTGACCCCGCGACCGTGTTACCATTGTCACCAGCCGGGACATACACGGGTCAAATGCCCCTTGATGGGTGGGACCCCACCAGCTCAGCAGCCAGGAGGCCGAAGACGTAGACGCAGACGTAGATCGCGAGGCGGCGACGGCAGGCCAAAAAGGAAGAAGCACCCAGAGAAGCAGCAACAACGGAGTACAGAGTCGGTGGAGATGGACCAGTCCAGCTTGGGTGCTCTCGGTTCAGTGACAGTTACGGTGACGCTTAGATTTAGTTTTGCTTCCGCGAGTGACTTGTAGTGAGGATTACATGTACTGGGCACAAGCCCTCCTTTTTGTACTCTGATTATTATTATATGTTGTGGACTCTCCCTTCGTGGAGATTTATTTATATACATGTGATTATTGTGGACTTGCTCTTACTTTATTATGCTACTATCTTGCGATCGAAAAGGGCCGGCAGAATTGGCGTTTTGTAGTGGCGACCTTCCCGTGAGTCGGTGCCACCGCAAAGCGGCAGTTCTGGGCTAAGACCCCGGTGGTTGAAAAAAAAGGGGGTCTTACAGCTATGGTCCTTATAATCATGGCCAAAACTTCAAGAAAGCACCGAAAGTAAAGCCTGTTGAGGAAAGGCCTCTGAAGGAGAAGACTTCATGTAGATGCCATCACCATGAAGCCTCTTCCTCCAAGAGTGATGTTCCCGCTAGACCATCATTTCAGAAAATCAAGCAGGAATTCACTAGGCAAAGATACAACAGGTTCGACTGTTGGTGTTGTGGCAGAATTGGTCACTTTGCCATCGATTGTTGGTTCAATCCTAGTAATGCTACAACCCCTCAAGTTAGCAACGTGAGAATGACCACTCATGAGGCTAATACTCGTAGGGGGAGTTTTCTAACTCGAGACCAAGGACCCAAACGTGTTTGGGTTCCTAAGGCTAAGTGATTGTAATTACAGGTATGTCCAAAGGCCACCAAAATGCCAATCTGATATTTGGACAGTGGATGTTCTCGGCATATGACCGGGACAAGAAGCCTACTCCAGAATTTCACCTCAGTCTGCAACGGACCAAAGGTCATCTTTGGAGGTTCAGATCGAGGGATAACTAAAGGCTATGGTATGATTTCTAACGGTAGCGTATCCCTTTCGGATGTAGCCTATGTTGAAGGATTGGAACACAATCTCATCAGCATAAGCCAACTATGCGATAAAGGATACGTAGTTGAATTTTATGCTGACAAGTGTTTGATAAAATCGGTTGACAACATGGAAACTGTTTTATCAGGCACTCGAAGCAGAAATATTTTCTGTTTAAATTTCATTTGTATAGACTCTTCGACACCAGTGTGTCTTTTAGCAAAAAGTAGTGCATCTCTTGCTGACCAATGACACAAGAGACTAGCTCATATTAATTTCAAAACTATTAATATATTAAAAAGCATCATAGGCAAGGATTCCAATAGAAGCTTACAGCTTCTCCATATGAACTTGTTTGGTCCACTATAAGTTAGAAGTTTGGGAGGTAAGGAATACACGTTGGTTATTGTGGATGATTACTCGCGCTTTGCGTGGGTGTTCTTTCTGAAACACAAGTCAGATACCTTCAGTATTTTCACCAATTTTGTTAGGCAAATCTAGAATGAATACAACTGTTCCGTAGTCAAAATCAGAAGTGACAATGGAACAGAATTCAAGTCTGGAGCCATGACAGAATTCTACGAAAGTCAAGGTATCTTTCATGAGTTTTCCTCTCCTCGCACTCCACAGCAAAATGGAGTAGCTGAGAGAAGGAACAGAACACTCATAGAGGCTTGCCGGACCATGTTGAGTGATGCCTCACTTCCAGAATACTTCTGGGCTGAAGCCGTCAACACCGCTTGTCACGTGCAAAATCGAGCACTCATCAACAAGAACCATGATAAGACTCCTTACGAACTTCTAAAAGGCAGGAAACCAACCATTTCATACTTTAGAATCTTTGGCTGTAAGTGCTTCGTACTTAACAACGACAAGTATCACACTACCAAGTTTAGCGAGAAAAGCTTTGAAGGTATTTTTGTAGGTTATAGTAGCCATAGTAAGGCCTATAGAGTATTCAATAGAAAAACTCTGGTGGTAGAAGAGTCGATACATCTTGTATTTGATGAGACGAGTCTGCTGCACATCAACTCGTCTAGTGTGTCTATTGTAGATGCAGGTACAAAGTTGAAGGAACTTAGCTTGGATGAAACTACTAAAGATAAAGACGAGACGTTCATCAAGATCACCTCTACAACCCCTATTGGAGAGGAAGATGATCAAGATGAAGAACACATCCCAGCTGAAGATGCAACTCCAGTGGCTGAAGAGATCCCAGATGCAAGGACTTTAGAGTTCAGACACTTGAAGGATCATCCCGTTGATCAAATCATAGGAGATCCTCGGGATGGCGTCAGAACTCGTCGAGGTACAACTAACGAGAATTTACACTTAAGTTTTCTCTTACAGGTTGAACCAAATAAATTTGAGGAAGCCAACTCCGACGCATCCTGGATTCTAGCCATGGAAGAAGAACTGAATCAGTTCAAACGATGCAAAGTTTGGACACTTGTTCCTAGACCCAAGGGTAAGAACTTCATTGGGACAAAATGGGTCTACCGGAACAAGATGGACGAAGATGGAACCATTATAAAGAATAAAGCCAGACTTGTCGCAAAGGGATATCGTCAAGAAGAAGGAATTGACTTCGACCAGACTTATGCTCTAGTGGCAAGACTGGAAGCGATCAGGTTATTTCTTGCCTACGTTGCACTTAAGGGCTTTACCGTCTATCAGATGGACGTTAAGTCCGCCTTCCTAAATGGTGACATAAAGGAAGAAGTGTATGTAGAGCAACCACCAGGTTTCGTTGATTCAACTTATCCTAATTATGTTTACTTATTACAAAAAACTTTATATGGTCTTAAACAAGCTCCTCGAGCTTGGTATGAGACGCTGTCCACCTTTCTTCTTGAGAACAAGTTCACAAGAGAAAAGATAGACAAGACATTATTTCTTAGGGAAATAAAAGGCAAGATTTTGCTAGTGCAAATCTATGTCGATGATATTATTTTTGGCTCTACAGATAACAACCTTTGCAAGAAGTTTTCTAAACTTATGCAAGGGAAGTTTGAAATGAGCAGTATGGGAGAGCTGAAGTATTTCTTAGGGCTTCAGGTGAAACAATCTGAGGATGGAATTTTCATCTCACAGACCAAGTTCACCAAAGAGCTACTCAAGAAATTCGGAATGGAGAATGCAACCTCTATGAGGACTCCAATGGCCTCAGCTATGTCTCTGGACAAGGATGAGAAAGGGAAACCTTTTGATGAAACCAAGTACAGAAGCATAATTGGGTCCTTGCTCTACCTTACCGCAAGTAGACCAGACATAATGTTCTCAACATGCGTATGTGCTAGAATTCAGGTGAACTCTAAGGAATCTCATTACATTGCTGCAAAGCGAATCTTGAGATACCTCAAAGGTACACCAAATCTTGGCTTATGGTACCCAAGAAGTAATGATAGTGAACTAATTGGATTTTCAGATGCAGATTTTGCAGGAAGTAAAGACGACAGGAAAAGTACTTCCGGGACTTGCCAATTCCTCAGAAGGAGACTTATTTCCTGGAGCAGTAAGAAGCAGAACTGTGTTGCCATCTCAACAGCTGAATCAGAGTACATCTCTGCAGGCAGCTGTTGTGCACAGCTTCTCTGGAT
Organism: Platanthera zijinensis; assembly: GCA_039513925.1. Classification (NCBI taxonomy): domain Eukaryota; kingdom Viridiplantae; phylum Streptophyta; class Magnoliopsida; order Asparagales; family Orchidaceae; genus Platanthera; species Platanthera zijinensis. The sequence continues at coordinate 102,736,079 of CM077096.1, read as the reverse complement.
CAAAAATCAGTTTGAAGACTACAACATGAAGTTCCAGAACATTCCTTTGTTTTGCGACTCATCCAGCGCTATAGCAATCGCCAACAACCCAGTCTCCCACAGCCGGACCAAGCACATAGAGCTTCGTTATCATTTCATCCGGGAGCATGTGGAAAATGGAGACATAGATCTACAATATGTCTCCACAGACAGGCAAGTTGCAGATATATTCACCAAGCCGCTGGACGAGTCCAAGTTTTCGTTCTTCAAAACGGAACTCGGGCTGCTCAACAAAGAAGACTAGTGATGGACTCACAAATCAAGAAGATATCAGTGGTGTTGGCTGCTCAGAGTTAAAGATTTCAGTGGCAATATACATCTCCCAAGGAAAATTGTCTTTCAAGTAATATATACTCGAGTATGTCCAGACAGATACTCGAGTAAACGGGAATTACTCAAGTAAAAGGATTTACATACTCGAGTACTTGACAACATACTCGTGTACAAACTTGCCCTACTCGAGTATGCTCTGTCTAATACTCGTGTATGATGTTACCTACTCGAGTATACGACATTCATATTTTGAATTTCTAATTTTTCTATTCGCACCGAGCTATTTGCCGCTTCTTTCAGGTATGAATTTATTTTTTTTAAAACCTAATTAGAATCATATATATATCTAGAAAAATTAGGAAACCCCTTTCCACTTCTCATTATCTCGAGTAGCCGCCGACTCTTCATCTTCCAAAAAACTGCAGAGCATCGTCGCCTTCGCCTCTCTCGTCCTCCAGAATCGCAGATGGCCCCCTCTTCTAAAATCGGCATCGGCTCAGAACTCGCCCCCGCGGGTATAGCCGACCTTTCAGATGATTTCCGAAATCTTCTGATTTTGTTCGAGACCGCCGGACTGTCGTTCATTCTCCAGACGCCGTGCCAAGTTCTTTTCCCAACTGTTGAAGAGTTTTATCAGAATCTGAAGGTAAAACGAAATGGAAAGCTCCTGAAATCCAAGTTCAGAGGGATAAAAATCCGACTGGACAAAGGCTCCTTAGCTGCTCTGTTAAAACTGCCAGTAGTAGATGACGATGCCGAAATGACTGCTGAAGATTCAGTAAGAACTAGTTTATTCTGTGGAGCTAACCCTCAAGCCCATTCCTTTAGCAGAGCTGATTTCAACTCAGAAGGAAAATTCCTAGTGGATGTAATTGCAAAGGTACTGTTATGCAAGACTTACTCCATTCGAGACATTTCTATGGAAATGTTTGATATAATGCAAGCCATTATCTGCCGCAAACAATTCCAGTTTGGACTGTTGATCCTAGATAAACTCAGAGAAAGCATTAAGCATCCAAGTTTTGCCAGGATTATTTCCCTCCTTCTTCATGAAATTAACCCGTCAGTCTTTAACTTATCCAAAGGGACTCCCCTCCATCACATGAAAAAAGTTTCTATATCCTCCATCCAGCGATATGAAATTAAAATTCTGAACACTGCCCAAGCATCCAAAGCTGCTGTCCCTTCAGTAGATTCCCAAGAAACCAGTGTACCTGATGACAGGATTCCATCTCCTCCTCCACATCAAACTGCTGCTACCTCAGGTGCAATAGTTGAGGGGGAGCCTGCCTCATCTCATCCTCAGTACCCAGCTTCATCAGAACCCTCACAGCAAGCAGAAGTCAGGGATTCTACTCCTCTAGTTTCTCCTCTTCCAGCAGATCCCCACTCAGAGATTCCAGATCCAGCAACCCTACTATCTACTGCAGAAGATATCAATAAATTGATTGATGAGCTCAGCTCAGATGCTCCCCTGTTTCAAAATGAATCAGTTGTACTGACTCCAGAAGCTCAGATTCCAGTGGATATTTCTCCAGCTCAGTCTCCTGTTCAGACTCCAGCTCAGTCTCCTGCTCAGACTCCTGCTCAGTCTCCTGCTCAGTCCCCTGCTGTAGAGAAAAGCCAACCAGAAACTATTCTTTTGTCTGATGACAAGGAAGTATCTCTAGAACCAGTGGAGGCCCCTCTGAGGACTTTGGACTTCTCTATTCCCTCCTTCCTAAATGAAGAAGAATCAGTTGTCCTAGAATCTTTCAAGAGAGCTGAAAGCTCAGTGGTAATTACTGAAATCCCTCCATGGGTTACTCCTGCTCCTTCAGTCCATGCCCCAACTTCAACTCCTTCTACTTCTTTAGATCTGGTAAGCAAGATTGAACAGTTACTCAGTGAACAAAGAAAGTACTTTGATGACTCCCTAGCCTCAGTAAATAACAAGGTCTCTACTCTTGAAAAGGAGATGAGTAGAGGCTTTGCTGAAATTCAAGCCAATACTGATGAGCTCAAGAGATTGTTTCAATTGGGTGGAAAAGCTATTGATCATACTATTACAAGTATAGGTGAACTAAGAAATCAAGCTAAAACTGTTGCACATAATCAGATACAATTGGACAAGAATGCTGAAGCAAATGTGATGAAAGTATGTGAAGAAGTTGGCACTTTCAGAGATGAAGCAATTGCCAAACTATCTGTAGATATCAGCAAGGGGGAGAAAATTGTCAAAGAACAAGTTGAAAAAGTAGTTGAAAAACTGTCTGAACAAGCTCAAACAACTGTGAATGATCTAGTCAAGGATATGAAAGCAGATATTCTATCTCAACTCCAATCTGTCAAATTCTACATTTATGATACAACTGTATGGTTAAATAATTAGAACTTCCCAAATTCTCAACTCAACCTTACCATCATTCCCAAGTTCTTAGACCCTCTTGAAGAACATCCTCCGACAGATGCTCCAGCTCAGGCAAACATTCCAGGAGGTGTGCCAGTATTCTCACCCAGACCTGCTGGTGATGTGACTGAGCCTCCTCTCTCTTATACTGATATTTGGCAAGATGAACTTCCTCCTAGTTCTCAAGGTGCCCCAAGGAAGAAAAGCAAATATGGTGACGGCGCTTCTGCCAGCCGTTCTGCACCTAGAAAAGAGCCTGCCCCAGCTTCTAAAGGTAGACCAAAAATTATTCATACTGAAGTTTGGAGTCCAACCTCCAAATCTCTGATCCTTGATACCTTGAAGCTAGTAACAGATCTTGGTGAGCCCAGAGATCAGTATTACAGTTATTCAGAATGGAAAGCTTATGAAGTATCCCAGATCAAGATCAGACTTCATGACAGGAATTGGGGATACAACAACCCAGCGGCTCCTCCTAGGCCCAGAACATATTTTCCTAAACCATTCAGTTACCTAGAGAGGCAAGAGATGATGAGAGAAAGAATGCACAAAGAAGCCCCTTCTTGAGTCAATGAGAATGTGGAAATGGACTTTTTAATCTGTTAAAAACATTTCTATATATATTTGATTCTGATTATGGCTATCTTATTATTTATCCTGCTTCAGTTTACTTTATTTTTTTTAAGTATATGTGTGTTATTCTTTTCACTCTAAGTAATTCACCTTAGTGTAGAGGGTGCTGACATCTATAAATAGGGGGAGATTGTTGGGATTTGTCTCCACAATACCTCAGATTTGTAGGAGGTCAGACCTTGAACTAAGATGAATTAAGGTGTATTTGATATTGTGTTTAAGTTGTATGTGTGCAGGTTCTTATTGCCAAGTGTAGACCAATGTCAGTCTATAATGGGTCACCAAACATAGGACCATACAATGTAATCCCTCATTGTGTGATCCAAAGTGTTGGCCCATGTATAGCCTCTCTATTGGGATACACTTCCTATACATGCACTTGGATTGGTGGACTGAAGTATTGAAGTTTATTCTTTTCAGAGGAATTTTTCTAAGTCCACATACTCGAGTAGCTTCCCTATATACTCGAGTAAGTGACTTAATACTCGAGTAGATCCTTAGACATACTCGAGAAGAATCTGTATACTCGTGTAGATAAGCTTATACTCGAGTAGATAGTTAGTCACTCGAGTAGGTCATATTTTATACTCGAGTAGATCCTTCTGTTCTTAAATCCGAAATTTTCTCTAAGTCTACATACTCGAGTACCTCTTTTGTACACTCGAGTAAGTGAGTCTGTACTCGAGTAAGTTGGATTACATACTCGAGTAGACTGTATTGTACTCGAGTAGGTGATAACTTGTACTCGAGTAGTTAGTTAGTTACTCGAGTAAGTGTTCTGTTCATACTCGAGTAGATCTGCACTTCTCATCTCAGAAAGTTTCTAAGTCTACCTACTCGAGTAGTTCCCTATATACTCGAGTAAGTGACTCTGTACTCGAGTAGTTGTTTTTCATACTCGAGTAGTTTAGTGATTACCCGAGTAGTCTTCCCAAGATACTCGAGTAGTTCATTTTCCCCTCACTCAAGTATCTCCAACTCTTCTACTCGAGTAGTTCTTCCTATTTTATCTGAGAAATTTTCTCTAAGTGTTTTTACTCGAGTATATACTCTCATACTCGAGTAGTTCTAAAATCACTCGAGTGTTGATCTCTGAATCACTCGAGTAGCTTCTCTTCTTATACTCGAGTATGCTCCTCCTATCCACTCGAGTATATAACATCTTATACTCGAGTATGTCTCTTCTCTGTCTCGAGTATATCTGTTCAAACATTCCTGAAATTCTCCAAGTACAATTTCACTGTGTATTTCGAATTAATCATTTCTTATTGGTCCACGTGTCATCCCTAATTAAATTTCTGACCGTCGGAGTCCACTTATAAATAGGTCCTTTCAGATTTGACTAATAACAAGCTTTACAGAGATTATTATTTTAAGAAAGAGAAAAGTTCCCGTGAACCCTAATTTCTCACGCCGCCGCCATTGCCGTTCACGGAAGAAGGTCTGGATCGACGATCTCCGATCGCTGCTTTCAACTCTATTTCTCCAGAGATCCAGACGAAAGATAATCACTCGATCTCGCCGAGCCTCAAAGATTTCTGATCTATTTTCTCGATCGTGGTGATTCCGTTTTTCAGATCTGTGGATCTCTCTCAAGTCGTCTTCAACATATTCTGATCAAGCCAAAGTTCTCAAGGAAGAAGACTATCAAAGATCCAGATCTGTGCAATATATTGTTTGTATTTTCTTTTCAAACAAATTTCATTGTAGGAGTTTTTCTCCGAGTTTTGTAGGAAGGCTTTATCTTCCGAGTGTAGATCCGGTTTGGATCGAGTTTTGTAGGAACGTGGTTCCGAGGTGTAGGATTGTTTTCAATACGAGATAGTGGAGTAGTCGAGTCTAGTGGTTTGCTAGATCAGTGAGGAAAGTGGACGTACCCAAGATTGGGGAACCACTATAAATCTCTTGTCATCTGTGTGATTGCTTGATCTGTGCTGTGTTAATTTTTATTCCGCATTTGACACGCATTTCACCTATTCACCCCCTCTAGGTGATTTAGGTAGACAACTTAGTTCTCTCAAGCCTATTTATCCTAAGATAGACTAGGCTCCTTAATTATAATTCCCTTCCCAGATCTGATCTTAGCCTGCACAGTAGGTTCAGTATCATCAGCTGGTTTCTTTCCTTTCAGATCCTTCTTCTTCAGTTCTTCAGCCTTTATCCTTTGCCTTTCAACATAGTGAAAAGGCTTTGGGAAGTACCTGCTAGGCTCTAGAGCATTATCAGTTAACTTCCCAGCTTGTGCATTCCTTCTGTACTGAAGAATGGCTTCTTGCCTGGCTTGATACTTGTTCCACTCATGCTCAGAATACAATTTACCCCTATCATAGGTCTTGTCCTTCACAGCTTTCTAGGCAGTCAAAATAATATTACTGGAAGTAGCGCTCCACTGCTCAAAATCAGGCTTTAATTCAGCCTGTTCTCTAAACCTTTTCTTGGACGGCTGTGCTTCCTTCTGAGCTTCCTTGACAGCCTCTAACATGTCTACTTTTTCAATGATAATATTCTGTGCCTCTTGTCGAGGGCTATATATTATCTGAACTTCTTGTTAGACTATGTCAAAATCAGCTGGAGGGTAAATGACCTGTGCAACCTCTGGCTGATCCCCTTCAATATAGGCAGGTTGCACTCCAGACTCAGCAGTATTATCATCCTCATATAGGGGTAGAAATCCAAGTGTAGCTCTGATGGTGTTAGATACCCATTTTGTATGGTCAGAGCTAGCTTTGACTAATATTCTCTCCCCCTTTATGACTTCTCTAGCTATATGATCCCTCAGATCATTCTTTTGAAACCTTATTTGATCAGCTAGATATTCTGTACCTTCTTGATAGTAGGCTTTAAATTTTGTCCGGTAATCAGAAATGATCTTTTGAGAGGCTCTAATGGCTGTTTGGACAGCAGCTAGATCTTCTTGTATTTGCTTTGATATTTCAGTTTTCAAATCACTGGAAATACTTCCCAGTTTTTTTTAGAATTTCTTCATGGGAGTCTTTGAGATTTTCATTAGACCTGAATTGATTTTCTAAAACATATCCTTGCTTGGTGGCAATGTCCTCAACCTCGGTCTTCAGTAGCTGTTGTTACTCAGCCAAATATACTACAACATTGCCTCCCTTATGGAAGCAATCTGTCATCTCTTTCTTATGCAGATTGACTTTAAATCTGATTGATTTAATGTCTTGAGCCAGTTGAAACTGCAGTTCTTTATTTGACTCATCCACATATTTCTCTAAGGACTGACTTTGTTCATCCAATTTGACTTGCAGTTGGACCAGTAATGAACTGAAGTCCATGCTTGGAGCAGGTGGTTGATTGACTGTTTGTAAGGCCTTTTTATAGCCTGTGCACTTTTTCCTGATTGCAACCATCTTCCTCTTCTTAGCCATAGAGGCTTCCTCATCATCAGAGGGTTATAATGAGCTTTCTATATCAACTATTTCCTTATTAGAAGGGGCATTCAATAAGTCCTCCCCCTCAGTTCCTGGCAGTTCTTTTTCTACCTGTGCTTGTGTAATACCCCTATCCATCGCATTGCATATAACGGTAGATCCGGCCGGGGCCCGACGCCATATACCACGGACAGACCGGTGGGTTACTTATTTAAACCATTCAACCAATACACACGTCCTACACAAAGCATTTAGCGGAAGCAATTTATTAAGTTGTAACAATAAGAACCCTGCCAACAAGCAAGAATTTCCACTAACAAAACCCAGTAGGAATGAGTTACAAAATACACAAAAATACTGGCCTTAAGGCCTTACAATAGTTTGCTCAAATAAAAGTGTCTTCCAAACCTCAGCACGCAGACCGGTCACACATGAGAATATAAGAAAAAACTAAAAATATTAGGCCTTCGAGGGCCGGCTTAGCAACCTGGGTTTTAGCCCGCTATTTATCGCTCGGCTCCGCAGCACCTGCAAGCACAATTCACCGCAACGATGGAAAACAAGAATAACGGTCAGCTAAAGCTGACTAAATTATAATGATTCCACCCCCAAACCGGGGAGGCCAAGCTCCTTCCCTTCACTTGTTAGCAAAACAAGCAATATAGCAAATAAACACCACATCACAGGTGCACGCACACACAGCCGTACACCTCGTGCTCTCAGGGCACTTACTCGGTGAAGCCAGTCCGAACCCCGTCTGATCTTTGACTTCACCACCACCCCCAGGGCGGCAAACCTCGTGAGCATTTAGTCCTTTTCAGCCGTAGCCTAGACTCGTTCTCCAAATCATCGGTAAGTCCCACGTTAACTTTAGGTCACTTTAATCGAAATAGATGGAGCGGGTAGGGTTCAACCAACCCGTTGCTCACCCCGTCATGACCATTTTGCCTTTGATGCGGGCCAAGCTTCCCCCAGTCCCAACTATCGATAAAACACGGTACATAGCCTTGCTATGTACCTGGCTGGCTCCGAGGCCACCAAAATGGCAGAACTTCGCTCCCTCCCAGATTTCCGGGTGCGTCTTGGGGTTAATCCCCAAGGATCCCTACTGCAATCTACCATGTAGTAACCCGAAAATAATATAAGGGCACGGAGTCTTCTCAGGCTATCAATGCATCGCAAAACATCACCGATCCTGACCAATATGTCCGGGCAGGCTTCACACATCATGCTTATGTCCGTACTACGATTCCGGACTCTAACAAGGGGGATTTTACATATCTACCCCAAGGAATAGCACAAACTCACCGCAAACTCGCGGGAGAGGGTTTTTCCATACAAAGGAAGAAGAGCTTCACATGCTCAAGATGAGAATCGTTACCCTAGCATTTTTCCTTGGCGCCGTGGAAATCTACACGGATGAAAATCACCGCAATCTCCTTGCCTCCGTAGATCCGAAGTCGGCTGGCGATTTGGAGCTCTGACACTCCGTCGGTGGTCGGATCTAGCCTTCCTTCTTCCTCCTTGCTCTCTCCTCTCTCTAGATATTAGAAAGAGAGTAACACAAGGGATATGGGGTTTTTTAAGCCCTAAACCCGGGTATATCCCTGGGGAAACAACCCCCAGCCATCGGATCTCAAAATAAGGAAACGGACGGCTGCAATCCAGACTTGAAATCAAAGATCTGGGCCGAACATGGCTTGCGACAAGCCCGTGTCCAAGGCCGTGTCACCCATTCGTCGTTACTCAGGAAATTCCCGACCTGAACACGGCATATGACACGGCATCCGACACGCTCGTGTTGCATGTGAAACACCAGTGTCAGGGCCCGTGTAACGGCCCGTGTGCCCAAACGACACAGGTACAGAAATGTCTAGAGAAGGACACGGCCATGTGACACGCCCGTGTCACATGCCGTGTGCTAGACACGCCCTAGGACACGCCCGTGTCCCAGGCCGTGTAGCTGCCTTAGCACACTACGCCAAACGACCCGAGCAAGACACGGGTATTCGACACGCCCGTGTCGAATTTGACACGCCCGTGTCGGACCCGAACACGCCTGGGATCAGGTCGTGCGTCCACACTCAACGATCGTTGAGTGAAAGGATTCGAGTGCCTGACATGCCTTGGGATACGCCCGTGTCCCAGGCCGTGTTCACTTCCCCGACGATCATTGACTGCAAATTTGTCGACCACGCGACCATCACCGAACCCGAGAACGACACGCCCTGAGACACGCCCGCATCCCAGGACGTATCACCTCTGCCAAATCCCAAATTTGGCTCAAAACGCCACTTGACATTCTTTTGAGTTTCGGCGCGTTACAACTCTCTCCCTCTTAAAAGAATTTCGTCCACAAAATTACCAAAGAAAAGATACACAAAACCAAATGCGGTACTTGAGTGAAATAACTCCGGGTACTCCTCAAGCATGGCCTGCTCCCATTCCCAAGAGAGATCCTCCCGAATTCAATTTTCCCATCGGACCTTGATCATCCTGATCTCCTTGTTACGAAGTCGCTTGAATTCAGAGTCTTCGATACAAACGGGCTTGACCTTCATCGTCAACCCTTTGTCCACCGATACTTGATAAACTACGATCACCTGCGATGGCTCTTGCACCGCCTTCCACAACACTGATATGTGGAATACTTCGTGTAGACCACTCAACTACACTGATAGCCTTAGGCGATAAGCCACTTCGCCAATCAACCCCAGAATCTCAAATGGTCCAAGGTATCTCGGGCTCAGCTTCTTCAAGCGTCGTACCCGTGAAACACGCTTGAACGACTTTAACTTCAAGTACACCCAAATGCCAACCGTGAATTCCACGTTCCAAGGCTTGACATTGAAGTATTTGGCTTGCCTAACCTGAGCAATCAGCAAATGCTCTCGAATGTTTCGTACCAACGAAGTAGTGTTTTCCCACCTCTTGCTTTTTGTACAACCTTGCCTCACACGTTTCCATCCACGACAATGGTGTGCGACATTTTATAGCATATAAGGCCTCGAAGGGCGCCATTTGGATACTCGTTTGGTAGCTATTGTTGTACGCAAACTCCGCCAAAAACAGATAGTCTCCCCACTGCTTCCCGAAGTCCAGAACGCACATGTGAAACATGTATTCCATCGTCCTGTTGCCCCTCTCAGTCTGCCCATCAGTTTGCGGATGAAAGGCTGTGCTGAACTTCAACTAAGTCCCCAACATTCGTTGCACCAACCTATAATCATTAGACGTAAAATGCCCATCTCGATCTCCCACGATGTTGCGGGGCACACCATGTAGTCTGACTATATTATCCACAAACATCTTCGCTAGTTCCTCCACCGGATCATCCTTCCTATGCGGAATGAAGCGCGACACTTTTGTTAACCGGTCTACGATCACCCAGATGACGTCGTTTCCCTTCTACGACCTTGGCGAGCCATGCATAAAGTCCATCGATATGTCGTCGAACTTCCACTCCGGAATAGGCAAGGATTTCAAGAATCCTCCTGGCTTTTGGAACTCTGCCTTTACTAAGGCGCAAGTCTGACATTTAGTCACAGGCAGTGCCACAAACTTCTTGAGCCCTTGCCACCAGAATATCTTCTTTAGATCTCGGTATATCTTCGTGCTCCCAGGGTGGATTGAGTACTTGGTATGATGAGCCTCGTACATCAACTCCGCCCGTAGATTTCCAACGTTTGGGACGCACCAATGATTGTCCTTCCTTAGCAGCTCATCATCAACTGAAAACTGGGAATTTAACCCATCCAATGCTGCATCCAACTCCATAGCCTGCCGATTGCGATCATCCAGGTCATACCGACTTCTGTCCAGTTCAATAACGCTTTGGCGCTAGTTTGCTTGTCCACGCAACAGATCTCTAACGCCTCCAACTCCCGAATTAACCTCTCAACATGAACCGACAACCAGTTGGCTTGGGCGGGAGCCCTGCGACTCAACGCATCTACAACTGCATTACCTTTCCCGGTCACATAATGAATTTTGAACGTATAGTCCCCTAGGAACTCCATCCATCTCTGCTGCCTCATGTTCAGATCCTTCTGATCCAACAGGTACTTAAGGATCTTGTGGTCAGTATAAATATCGACCTTTGCGTCGTACAAGTAGTGCATCCACAGCTTTAGCGTAAAAATCACGGCCGCCAACTCCAAGTCGTGGACCGGATAATTTCTTTCGTGCACTTTCAGCTGACTCGAGCCATACGCTATAACACTTCCATGTTGCAGAAGCACGCAGCCCAAACCACTGCCTGAGGCATCACTGTAAATCTCGAAGCCTTCAGTCCCACTAGGCGAACTTAGAATAAGAGCCATGGTCAACCGTCTCTCCAGCTCCTCGAAATCTTGTCCGCACCCAGGCGTCCAAACAACTTTTGATCTTTCCTCGTCAAAGTTGTGAGGGGGTAACTCTATTCGCGAGAAGTTCTCTACGAAGCACCTGTAGTAGCCGGTCAGCCCCAGAAAACTCTGGTATTCCGCTCTTGAATGCAACACGGGCCACTTGCGTATCATAACTATCTTTGCTGGATCCACCGCAACACCCACTCTACTAACTTTAAGACCGAGGGACGCTACCTAGGATAACCCAAAACTCGCATTTGGAGAACTAGGCATAGAGATGGTTCCTCTTTCTCTGCGAGTACACCAATACGTCGTCGACGAAGACGACCACAAAATGGTCTAGGTACTCCCTGAAAGACCTGTTCATCAAATCCATGAACATCGATGAAGCATTAGTCAGCCCAAATAGCATGACCGTGAACTCAAAATGCCCATACCTCGTGCTGAATGTTGTCTTCAGGATATCACTCTCCCTTATCCTTAAATGATAATAACCGGACTTCAGATCCAATTTTGAATATACCGACGACCCGACTAACTGATCAAAAAGATCATCAATACTTGGGATCGGGTATTTGTTCTTTTTCGTTAGCTTGTTCAACTCTCTATAGTCGATACACAGCCACAAGTTCTCATCCTTCTTTTGCTTAACAAAGAGGACCGGTGCGCTCCAAGCCGACAAGCTTGGACGCACATACCCTTACTCCACCAACTGGTCGAGTTGAACCTTTAGCTCCGCAACTTCCTTAGGTACCAACTTATAAAGAGAGCGTGACACAGGTTTGGCACCTGGTACTAACTTAATCGGGAAATCGATCTCTCACTACGGTGGGGATCCAGGGAGACCGTCAGAGAAACACATCAGGATATTCAGATACACCCGAAATACTATCCAATGTAGGCTTAGGCTTCGAAGCCTCCATGGTATCAGTAATGATGCTTACAAGTCGAACTCCTGACTCCCAAACCGTAACCTCTTTACGACATAGACTCTCTCTGCTCGCATGGAACAACCATTAGGCAACAACACATACAAATTGTCCTTTACCATCGAAGGAGATACTCCGATGCGCAAAACTAATCCTTCGTACAAAAGGAGTGTGAAGTTCCCGTATCGAAACTATGCTCTCGCCGGGTGACCAAAAGTCAAAAATAATGCCTAGAACTTCCAGTCCTAAGCTAGCACACATAAGGTAACAGGTATAAGAAGTTAAATTGATATCAATTAAACCATACCTGACATCCCGACGGTCAGCCACAAGACCTCCTGCTGGCCAAGGATGTACACCCTCGGTTGGGCCGGTGTATACAGTGATGCGGTGGACTCCACTGCTTTGCCCTTCTCCTCAGATGTTGCCCCCGACTTCTTCTCGGACATTGGGAATCCACTCCGACAATCCTGGGCATAGTGTCCCAGCTTTCCAAAGTTATAGCATACACCTGGGGTTTGGCCTGTAGTCGCTCTGGATGCGTCAGAGGAAGGGACTAGACCCGATCTCCTAACCTTCTTGTTCAACCTACGGTACCCAGATTTTGAGGTTGGCATTTTGAACATCGCCTTCTTAGCACTAGAGTCTTCAACTGCTCCTGCCATAACTTTCATTGTCTTCTGAGCACCCTTCCGACAATCTCGGGCAAAGTGCCCTTTCTTGCCCCAAGAATGGCAATTGTAAGTAGCCTGGCTAGTGGATGATCTAGATTTTTTTCTCAGCGTTCTGTGGTAGGCAGTCCTTATAGGATCTGCAGGGTTTGGTAATCTATTCACTGGTACTTGATGGGTTTTCCCCAACTCTACTTCCAAAGTTCTAGCCGACTCCACCAAGACTCAGAATCCCAATAGCTTTGGTCCTAGGAGTAGGATGTGCAACTCGCTGCACAGACCATTGTAAAATCTATCGACTATAGACAGCTCGCTTTCCCACTCAAAGCCTGGGTAGCGCCTTATCATTAGGAATGTCTGCAAATATTCGTCAACTGAGTGCGCTCCCTACAACACAATCATGTTCATCTGCTTCCCTAATGGGCCTCTACATGCCATTTGCTCCATCACACCGCCCGGTGTTGGGGCCATCTCAGGGACAGAGGATTGCATATTTCTTCCATGTTGTGCATTGGTCACAGCGAACACCGCTTCAACTACCCTTCTTATAGTTTCAAAAGAAGTAGGAGTCTCAAACACGTCGCTTGGTGCAGCACTTTTCTCAGAAAGTGTGCGTTCAGGCTGCCACGCGCCACTCCCGGACACCTATAATCGTACAAAACACCGATAAGCGACCAAACGACATTGCAGAAACGTAATTATAGGAACACGCAGGTTCCTCAAACATGTGTATTTTCATTCCTAAGTGGACATTCATGGGTTCTTTTCATGTTATAACGATGACGCACACACCTGTGCTCACCACCCCTTAAAGTTAATTTGTCCACATTTAAGTCTGACCAAAACCGGTAGTCTGATACCAAATTGTAATACCCCGATCCGTCGCATAGCATATATCAGTAAGTCCGGTCGGGGCCCGACTCCATATACCACGGACAGACCGGTGGGTTACTCATTGAAACCATTCAACCAATACACATATCCTACACAGAGCATCTAGCGGAAGCAATTTATTAAGTTGCAATAATAAGAACCCTGCCAATAAGCAAGAATGTCCACTAACAAAAACCCAGTAGGAATGAGTTACATAATACACAAAAGTACTGGCCTTAAGGCCTTATAATAGTTTGCTTAAATATAAGTTTCTTTCAAACCTCGGCACGCAGGCCGATCACACATGAGAATACAAGAAAACACTAAAAAAATTAGGCCTTCGAGGGCCGGCTCAGCAACCCTGGTTTTATCCCTCTATTTACTGCTCGGCTCCGCAACACCTGCAAGCACAATTCACCACAACGGTGACAAACAAGAATAACGGTCAGCTAAAGCTGACCAAATTATAACGATTCCGCCCCCAAACCGGGGCGGCCAAGCTCCTTCCCTGCACTTGTTAGCAAAACAAGCAACATAAAGAATAAACACCACATCACAGGTGCACGCACACACGACCGTACACCTCGTGCTCTCGGGGCACTTACTCGGTGAAGCCAGTACGAACCCCGTCCGATCCTTGACTTCACCACCACCCCCGGGGCAGCAAACCTCGTGAGCATTTAGTCCTTTCAGCCGTAGCCTAGACTCATTCTCCAAATCATCGGTAAGTCCCACGTTAACTTTAGGTCACTTTAACCGAAACAGATGGAGCGGGTAGGGTTCCACCAGTCCGTTTCTCACCCCGCCATAGCCATTTGGCCTTTGATGCGGGCCAAGCTTCCCCCATTCCCAACTATCGATAAAACACAGTATATAGCCCCGCTATGTACCTGGCTGGCTCCCATGCCACCAAAATGGCAGAACTTTGCTTCTGCCCAGATTTCTGGGTGCGCCTTGAGGTTAATCCCCAAGGATCCCTACTGCAATCTACCATATAGAAACCCGAAAATAACAAAAGTGCACGGAGTCTTCTCCGGCTATCAATGCATAGCAAAACATCACCGATCCAGACCAACATGTCCGGGTAGGCTTCACACATCATGCCTATGTCCGTACTACGATTCCGAACTCTAACAAGGGGGACTTTACATTTCTACCCCAAGGAATACCACAAACTCGCCGCACACTCGCCGGAGAGGGTTTTCCCATGCAAAGTAAGAAGGGCTTCACATGATCAAGATTAGAATCGTTACCCTAGCATTTTTCCTTGGCGCCATGGAAATTTACGCGGATGAAAAGCACCGTAATCTCCTTTCCTCCATAGATCCGAAGTCGGCTCGCGATTTTGAGCTTCGAAACTCTGCCGGTGACCGGATCTAGCCTTCCTTCTTCCTCCTTGCTCTCTTCTCTCTCTAGATCTTAAAAAGAGAGTAACCCAAGGGAAATGGGGTTTTCTAAGCCCTAAACCCGGGTATATCCCTAGGGAAAAAACCCCCAACCGTCGGTTCTCAAAATAAGGAAATGGACGGCTGCGATCCGGACTTGAAATCTAAGATCTGGGCCGAACACGGCTTGCGACACGCCCATTCACCCATTTGCCGTCACTCAGGAAATTCCCAACCCGTACACGGCCTGTGACACGACATCCGACATGCCCGTGTCGCATGTGACACGCCCGTGTCAGGGCCCGTATCACGGCCCATGTACCCAAATGACATAGGTCTAGAAATGTCCAAAGGACACGACCATGTGACATGCCCGTGTCACATGCTGCGTGCTAGACACGCCCTGGAACACGCCCATGTCCCAGGCCGTGTAGCTACCTTAGCACACTGCGCCAAACGACCCGAGCAGGACATGGGTATTCGACACGCTTGTGTCGAATTTGACACGCCCATGTCAGACTCGAACACGCCTGAGCTCAGGTGGTGCGTCCACACTCAACGATCGTTGAGTTAAAGCATTCGAGTGCCTGACACGCCCTGGGACACGCCCGTATCCCAGGCCGTGTTCACTGCCCCGACGACTGTTGACTGCAAATTCGTCGACCACGCGACCATCGCCGAACCCGAGCACGACATGCCCTGGGACACGCCCGTGTCCCAGGCCGTGTCACCTCTACCAAATCCCAGATTTGGCTCAAAATGCCACCTAACATTCTTTTGAGTTTCGGGGCAATTTCCAGTGCTTCTTTGTTTATATCTGATACAATGTTCATCACTATATCAGCAGCATACTCACTCTTCAGAGTAGCTTCAACAATGCCTCCTCCTTGGGCAGGCAGCTCAGATAGTTCAGTGTCTTGTTCTGCTAGTTCAGGGTGTTCTCCCCCTGGAGTGGAGGATATCTGTTGCTTGGGGTACTGACTGCTCTCTTTTAGATCTTGAGCTTCTTTTTGTTGTTGGTCTTCATCTGAACTGAAGACTACCTCCTCCTTAGAATCACTAGAGGATTCTTCTTGCTGAACAATTTCTTTCTTTTTCTTATATTTTTTTGACCTATTTCTGTGGAGTAGAAACCTCTTTAGTCAATACTTTATCCCATCTGGATAGAATCCTTACATCCATTCTCCTCATATGGTTGATCTTGGATCCTGGGAGTTGGTTCATAATATCTGGTATTGTAGAAGCTAGACATAAGCTTAGTATCCTTCCCAGATTTGGCTTCTTTACTCCTTGGATCTTGTCAAATACTATTGATTCCTAGTATGTTTTTATAGTGAATATGACCCTTGTCATTAGATTGAACATGGAGACTGAAACTCTGTCATGTCCACCAGTCTAACACAGAATCACCTTGCCTACTATTTCAGACAAAAATTTTCCTTGGGAATTCATCCCTTTTTGGGTAATGGATGATCCAACTTTGGTATTGGGGTTCAGCCCGCACCAACTTAGTGCATCTTTAGTCATGGATGGAACTATTTCATCATCATCCTTAACCATGGAAAGTTGGAGTGATTTCCTGATTGTCTTTAGTGTTAGTTTCACTCGGGAGTCCTGAACTGTCGCTTTGATCTTCTTCCCTTCAGTGTCCACAGTTCCTGATGAATAGAATTCCATAACTTCCTTTTTCCAAATTCTTGTTGGTTCTGAGACAAAGAACTCCAAGCCATTTTCCGAAATTAGGGTAATTACACCTTAGATGTCTTGTGAGGCTATCGTGAATCCCCCATGAACAAGCTCATAACCTTCATTCACCTTGTCGTCCTTGTGGGGCTCCATTGACGAGAGGAAGAGAGAGAGAAGAGATGTGAATATCTATGTCGACACAAGGTCTAGAGTCGAGAAATCTGAAGGCGTAGTCGACCAGATTTTGTCTTCCCCTATTTATAGTCTATTGGTAAAGGGTAGGTCAAAGGACGCACCTTACTTAGTAAAAATACATGTCGACATAGTTGTATATGTGTCGATATAAAAGACTTAGGTCACGACAAAACTTAATTTTAGTCGACATATCTATGTGTCGACATATCTATGTGTCGACATACTTGTGTTAGTGTCAACACGGGCTGGTCATGTCTCGACATAGTTATATCGACACCTATTCTTATGTCGATACAAATACTGTTTCTGTGTCGACATATCCTTTTCTTTGTCGACACAACATACTAAGTGTGTCGACACAATTTGCTTGTGTTGACACAAACTTTGTACTTAGAAAAATTTCCTGAGAAATATTGTGCTTACATATTCTACTTAGGAATTCTTGAGCTGACCTATTCTAGGTTCAACATACCTAATTCAATTTTAAATTAATTGAATTTAGTTTCATCCAGTGGTTTTGTAAAAATATCAGCAATTTGATTATTTGTGTTTACAAATTCTAGACTAATATCTTTCTTCTCCATATATTCTCTTTTGAAATGAAACTTAATTTCTATATGCTTGGTTCTACTGTGTGATACAAGATTCTAGCAATAGAAATAACACTAGTAGAATCACAAAATATTGGAATTCTACTTACCTTGATGTCATGGTCTTAAAGTTAATGCTTTATCCACATTAACTGTGCACAGCAGCTGCCTGCAGCTATATATTCTGACTCAACAGTTGAGATAGCTACACTTGTTTGTTTTTGCTGCACCATGACACCAGCATTCCACCTAGGAATTGACAAGTTCCTGTAGTACTTTTCCTATTTTCTTTACATCCTGCAAAGTCTGCATCTGAGAAACCTGTTAGTAAGAAATCTATATTCTTAGGGTACCAAAGACCTAGATTAGCTGTGCCCTTAAGATATCTCAAAATTCTCTTAACTGCAGTATAATGAGATTCCTTTGGGCAAGCTTGGTACCAAGCACAGACACATGTAGCATACATGATGTCAGGTCTACTAGCAGTCAAGTAGAGTAGGGAGCCAATTATCCCTCTATACAAAGACTCATCAACAGGTTTCCCTGTCTCATCTTTGCCTATAGGCATACTTATTTCCATTGGAGTTTTCATGGTGGAGGCTGATTCCATTCCATATTTCTTCATTAACTCCTTGGTGAACTTAGACTGGGATATGGACAATCCATCATTAGTCTGTCTTACTTGAAGTCCCAAGAAGAACTTCAGCTCACCCATACTGCTCATCTCAAACTTCCCTTGCATAAGTTTGGCAAACTTTCTACAAAGGTTGTTTGCAGTAGATCCAAAGATAATGTCATCAACATATATCTGGACTAAGATTATCTTGCCTTTAGATTCCCTAAAGAATAGAGTTTTGTCAATCTTTCCTCTAGAGAATTTATTCTCAATAAGAAAAGCAGACAAGATTTCATACTAAGCCCTAGGGGCTTGTTTCAAACTATATAGAGCTTTCCTAAGCCTATATACATAATCAGGATAATATGAATCTACAAAACCCGAGGGTTGTTCAACATAGACTTCCTCTTTTAAGTCATCATTCAGAAATGCTCACTTTACATCCATCTGATATACCATGAACCCTTGATAGGCAGCATAGGCCAAGAATAACCTTATAGCCTCCAGCCTTGCCACTGGAGCAAAGGTTTGATCAAAGTCAATCCCTTCCTCTTGCTTGTAACCTTTTTGCTATCAATCTGGCCTTGTTCTTGATTATAGTGCCATTTTCATCAAGTTTGTTTCTGTAGATCCACTTGGTTCCTATAATATTGTGATCCTTTGGTTTAGGAACCAGTTCCCAGACTTTACATCTTCTGAATTGATTCAGCTCTTCTTGCATAAAATCAATCCAGTTTGTGTCTAGCATGGCTTCTTCAAACTTTCTGGGTTTTATCTGTGACAAAAAACTTGAACATAAAACTGTGTTCATGTTCTTGCTCCTGGTTAGTACACCTTGACTTGCATCACCAATGATTTGATGAGCTGGATGATCCTTTAGGTGTCTTCTTGCTGGAGGAAATCTGCCAATCTCTTGGCCTTCTTCATTTTCCTCAAACCGATGCTCCTCATTGTCTTCTTCATCCAGTGAGTCTTGTTCTCCCCCTAGACAACATGCATCCTTTTCTTCATCCAGCCTAGCAGGTGCTTCTTCATTGATAGTCAGCTTGTCCAGCCTATCCTTTAAACCTGTAGAACTACTTGAAGAGCTAGACAATTCACTGTTAATCAACTTAGACTCATCAAATACTACATGGACAGTTTCTTCTACAACTTGTGTAGTCAAGTTGTAGATTCTGTATGCCCTACTATTATTGATGTACCCAACAAATATCCCTTCTAAGAATTTGGCAGCAAACTTAGTTTGGTAGTGCTTACCATTAACTAGGACATAACACTTGATACCAAAGATTCTGAAGTAGGAAATGTTTGGTTTTCTACCTTTCAAAATCTGATAGGGAGTCATCTTGTGTTTCTTATTGATAGAGGCTCTATTGAGTACATAACATGCAATATTTACTGCCTCTGCCCAGAAGTACTCAGGGAGAGTAATATAACTAAGTAGTGTTCTACTTGCCTCAATTAGAGTCCTATTCTTTCTTCCAGCAACACCATTTTGCTGGGGTGTTCTAGGTGAGGAGAACTCCTGATGAATCCCAAGTTCTTCACAGAACTTTGTCATACATTCAGACTGAAATTCAGTTTCATAGTCACTTTTGATTTTGACCACTGATTTTTTTAAATTCATTCTTAATTTGTCTAACAAAGGTCTGGAAAACAATAAGAGTTTATGATTTCTGTCTCAAGAAGAAAACCCATGTGAATCTAGAATAGTCATCCACAATAACTAATGTGTATACTTTCCTACCAAAACTATGAACTGGCATAGGACCAAACAAATCCATATGCAAGAGATATAAACATCTCATTGAATCTTTGGTATCAAGTGCATGGAAAGAGGACTTAGTCTGTTTGGCCTTTTGGCAAGCTGAACACACACCCTCTTTAATGCACTTGACTTGAGGACCATTCCTCACTAACCCCATGCTGAACAGCTGTCCTATTGACTTATAGTTTAGATGAGCTAGCCTCTTATGTCATTTGACACATAGTGAAGCTTTCTCTCCTACAACTAGATAAATGGGTGAGATGTTAAACTCACAATATAGGTTAAGACAATATACATTCCCTTTCCTAGTGCCAGTCAAAATGATCTCTTGATCACTTGACCTCCTTATTTGGCACTCCCCTTTGAGGAAAGAGATGTCATAACCTAGATCACTAAGTTGACTTATGCTAATCAGGTTATGTTTTAGACCCTTCACATAAGCCACTTTAATGATAGTAATTGAATCACTAGAAATGTTACCAAATCCTTTGATGATTCCATTTTCTGATCCACCAAAGATTACTTTAGGTCCATTCTCTATGGGTACATAGTTCCTCAACATTCTTCTTATTCCAGTCATGTGTCTGGAACATACACTATCCAAGTACCATATAGGGGTATGACCACTTGGATTCACCTGCATCAAATAAAGAATCACTTATCCTTAGAACCCAAATTATTATTGGGTCCTAGGTCCTTGTTAGTTTGAAATCCTGCAGCTATTCTGACAGGTAAACTATTCTTGGTTTTAACACTTGTGTTGAACCAACAATCCATCGCAAAGTGGCCCACCTTGCCACAACACCAACACTCAAATCTATTGTACCTTCTTTTAGGTACAATCTTCACAACTTTATTGCCAGCAGTCTTGTTAAGTGTAGGTGCTAGAGCAGCAAACCCCAAGAATTCCTTTTGAACCTGATGGGCTTGCCTATAGAGTGACCTATTGGCATTTACACCCTTGCCCATGAGATCTCCATACTCACAGTGACCATGAGTAATATCATGATCATACCTATTTGTAGGTTGCATCAATTTCCTAAAGAAAATAAGGGGCTTTTTAGCTAATGGCTGAATTGGGGCCTTGCCTTTTCTATGAGAATTGGTGGCCCTAGTTCTTCCCTTAAAACCTAAACCAGTCTTTTCTTTATGAGAAATGAAATTGTCTATTAAGGGTAAGACAGATTTTGGCTTAGAGAATTTAGCCACTAACTCTCTTTCTTGCTGAAGTTTTTCCTCCAGTTTCTTGATATGATTTTCCTTGAAAGAGATTGTGCTCATCTGAATAACAGTAATGTTTTTTTAGCTTGGCAACCTCCTTCAGTTTTAAATTAATCAACATGGCTGAATCTGATGCAGCCTGCTTATAAGACTCAATTTCCTTGGTCTGCTCCTTTACAAGAAACTTGCTCCTCTTCAGAGCTTGCAACAGCCCACCATACTCATTAATGAGTTGATGTACACCCCCCTTAGAATCAAAACCATCCACTTCTCTTGAAGTTGAGTCTACTGATTCTGATCTAGTAAAATAATCAGAAGCTGAGGGAGAATTGTATACCTTGCTTGGACCAGGCTGATCCTGGCACTGATCATTTTTGCACAGAGCCATCAGCCCTCTACAACAATAGTCTTTCACTCCATTTATGGAGTCCAGCATTTGTAGGAATTCTAGTTCCCTAGAATCTTCTTCTGTTGAGAATAGCCCAACATATGCTTCTGCATCATCTTCTTCTCCTGATCCTGAAGATGAAGAGTCTATCCAACTCTTCTACTTTTGTGCAACAAAGGATTTCTCCTTCTTGCCTTTCACTTGATGCTTCTTCTTGTCCTTAGATTCAGTCCTCTTGTCTGGATAGTCAGCTATGACATGTCAAGGCCTGTTGCAATAATAGCAAACAATCTTAGAATTAGTTTGTTTACTAGGTTTTGAGGCATACTTGTCCTCTTTGGGAGTCTTCTTTTTCTTGTAATACTCATCCTTGAAGAAGGATGTAGATGGCCTGGTTCTCCATTTCTTCTTTTTCATGAACCTTTGAAACTTCCTTTTAAAGGCAACAAAGTCCTCATCAGAGGTGTGCCTATCTGATGTGCTGTTGTCAGGATTTTCTTCTTCAGCCTCATCACTCCTTCTGGGTGGAGAAGGAGAATTTCTCCTACCATTTCTTGTGTCTTCAGCCTTGAAAGCTACTGACTTCTCTTTGTACTCAGACCTACTGCTTTTCTCCTCCTCTTTTCTAGCAATGAGCTGCATTTCATAGGATATCAGCTTTCCAAATAGTGTTGGTGGAGGTGTATTAGCAAGCCTGGCCACCTCTCTGATGGCACATATCTTTGTGTCCTAGTCCTTTGTTAGTAATCTGAGAAACTTGTCATTCAGTTCATATGTACTGAAGACCCTTCCATAGGTCATTAACTCATTTACTATCCTGAAGAACTTCTTATAACATTCAGCTATGCTGTCAGACTTGGCTTGTCTAAAGCTCACATATTCTTGATTTAGAATAGATTTTCTATCTTCTCTGACTTCTTCAGTTCCCTCCATGTAGACAATCAAGGTGTCTCACATCTCCTTAGATGTTTTGCAATGCACTAGATTCTGAAATGTGGCATCATCTATAACACTTACAATAATGTTTTGTGCTCTTTTGTCTAATGTTTCCAAGATGATCTCATCCTTGGTCATTTCAGAATAACTCTTTGGGGTTCAAACATTTGCATGCATAACTGATACCTTCGTGGGAATGAAGGGGCCTTCTTGTACTGTGATGTAGATTCTTGGATTAGATGCTTCCATGAACAACCTGACTCTTTCCTTCCATATGCCAAAATATTCTTTCCTGCAGATAGGCAGTTTCATAGATCCAAATTACTTCTGATTCTCATTTGAACCCATTCTTGAAATCTGTTAATTGCCTTAGAGATTCACTCAGACTGTTAGGTCTATATTTGAGTAACCTCCCTCTGATACCTCTTGAAAGACTTGATTTCAAGAGCCTAGACACCTAGAGGGGGGGTGAATAGGTTCTAATTTTCTTTAAAAATTTTAGGCCATTAGCTTGTTCTAACTTAGCACAGATAATACAATTCTCAGCACAACAATCACAACACAGCAATCATAGCACAGTACAGTACACCAGATTTATAGTGGTTCCCCAAGGTATGGGTATATCCACTTTCCCCCTTCGCCTATCCAGTAGAGAACTGGATTCAGCCCAACTTCCTTCCAATTACTCAGATCCATAGATCTTATAACTCAGAACCAGATTGGTTCCTACAGCTCAGACTTATACAAGTCTTACCTCAGATTCTTCCCTAGAATCCTACCTCACGCCTCAGCCATACCTCAGCCTTTATCACTAGGCTTACAACTCAGACTTTTCACAATTCCTACACCTCAGACACTCAGCCTTACCTCAACATTTATAATTATAGGCTTACAACTCAGATCTTACAAAAGATCCTACAAGAAAATTGAATGTTTTAAAGGGTATAGAAATTTCACCAGATAGAACTCTCTATTGGTATGAGCTTCTTGACCAGTTCTTGAATAAACTGAATCTTTAGATCCAACCTAACTTAGCTGTTTCAAAGCTTCTTGATTGAACAAAATAAGGTTGATCTTCTCTTGATGTTGAAATTGATCTTCAGATAGCTCCCTCCTTAGTTTCAGAATTAGATATGAATCTTTCTTACAGACTGTTCTGGATCTGCCTTCTTAAAAATTTCCCCTTTACTTGTTGTCAAACTCTCTTTCCCGTAATTACTTGATTACTTTCTTAAGTACTTCCTGGTTGTCAAGGATAAGTCTCTTATATAGAGTTTCCTGATGATTACCGGCTGATCCGGTTTGTAACAACCTTCTGACAGTTCTGAAAAAGGTGTCAGACCTGTTGGTTATGACAGCTGTCGAGTCATACGTCATGACAGTTGATTCCTCAAAGACTTTACAACTTAGCATGAACCACTCAACAAACTGCTTCACATGTGTCGACACAAATAGACTAAGTGTCGACACAAGTCTTGATGATGTCGACACAACACTCCATGTGTTGACATAGTCATTCTTCTGCTACTCGACAAAGCTTCTATTTGTATATGTCGACACAAGTCCTTTGTGTCGACACAACTGCTCCTGGTCTCGACATAACTGATGCTGATAGATGGCGTTGAGTGTATGTCCAGCTGTCATTGAGTGTGTGTCGAGACGTCGTTGAGTGTGTGTCGATACGTCGTTGAGTGTGTATCGACACAAGTCCTGTGTGTCGACACAAGCCTTCAGACTCAGTATAGTTGTTGCTATTAGATGGCGTTGCGTGTCATCCAGATGTCGTTGAGTGTGTGTAGACACAAGTCCTGTGTGTCGACACAACTACTTCTGGTCTTGACATAGCTGATGCAGACAAATGGCGTTGAGTGTGTGTCGACAAAAGTCTTGTATGTTGACACAAACCTTCTTCAGGTGTCGACACAATTCCTAAGTGTCGACACATGCCTTTCTTCTGGTGTCGACATAACTCCTAGGTGTCGATACAGCTTCTGCTTTAGGTGTCGACGCAATTCCTGCCTTAGGTGTCGACAAAATTCTGTGTGTCGACACAGCTTCTTCTTCTTCAGGTGTCGACACAATGCCTGAGTGTCGACGCATGCCTTGCTTCTAGTGTCGACACAACTTCTGGGTGTCGACACAATTCTTCATAAGTGTCGACACTTGTACTTAGAGAATTTTCTTGCAAACCTTACACCTGCACAATGAAACTCAAACATCCCATCAAATACAAATTGATGTATATCATTGAGTAAGATGATGCTTCTCCAAATCTGGTAAATATTTTTCAGTGTACCCAACACTATCACAAACTCTATCTCCCTCATCAGAGGAAGTCCTGGAAGACAGTTAGGAAAAACATCTAGAAACTCTCGCACCACTGAGATATCCTCAAGACGTGGTGTAACAAAAGCAGTTTCCAAAGTAGAAATAGAAACCAAAAATGCCTCGCAACCAGACTCTATAGCACGACAAGCACGCACCGCAGAAATGATAGGGGAAACCCTGTCCTAAAATCCATAGATGCTCATAGATTATCCATTGTCCATCTTGAAATCCAATCGCTTTGCCTTGCACTGGATGACTGCATCATACTTGGACAGCCAGTCCATGCCCAAAATCACGTCAAAGTCCGCAGATCCAATACCATCAGATCTCTAAAGGCTAGGAAATCGCCTAGGTATATAGGGCATCTCAGAACTCCTTGATTAGATATCACAGAATCATCGGAGGGAAGCTTGACATTTAAGGAGTCTCCTAATTGATCCACATACAGACGATGTTTATCTACAAACCTTCGGGCCACAAAGGAATGGGTGACACCCGAATCGAAAAGAACCCGCGCCCACCTATTCCGCACCTTAAACTCCCCTTAAATCGTAGCATACATAACTAAACGAACGATAACTATGGCAATAACGGTAAATAATAAAGATAAATTAAACTGCAGCTAACCTGATATAACTTGCGTAGAGGTTTGAGCTTCCTCACTGGTCACCACGTTCAGCTTTCCTTTTCCTTTGTCCTAGTTTGGTGGCGGCGACAGAGCTCGAAGAGGGGCAGGCTGCAGTGGGGACTGAGCCTGGGGGCACAAAGACTTTTAGTGTCCCTTCTGCCCGCACTAGAAGCAAGTCCTTTCCTTCATCCAGCAATGATTCACATCATGACCCTTCCTTGCACAGAACGAGCACACTAGCTCTCCCTTGAGTGCACCTTGTATAGAGTGCACCTGCTGCTGCTTCAGGGTGGCAGTCCTCTTGAAACACCTTTCGTAAGGGTGGTCAGGTCAACCACAGAAGCTACATATTTCTCCACTTTTATTTTTCGAAGAAGGGCCGGATGCTCTAGAGCTTCCATCCTCAACACCTTTCCCCTTCTCTTTCCTCGCCGCAACACCTCGATTCTTGGCGTTTTCAATTGCCTCCACTTTCAGTGCGGCTTCCACTGCTACAACATAATTGTCAGCTCCATAAGCGCATGCCCACTACTGAACATCACTTCTTAGTACTCCCAGGAAATGTTTCACTCTACCCTCCTCTGAAGCTACCATATCAGGAGCAAACCTACTAAATTTGCTAAACTCAATCTCGTACTCACTCACCGAGAGCTTTCTCTGCTTCAGATGCAGGAAGTTATTCATCGGGAGGTCCTGATCGACCGAGGGTAGAAACTTCTTCCGCAGTATCTTCTTAAAAGATTCCCAAGAATAGCCTTCCTTAAGACTCTCCCTTTCCCGAATCAACCAACTCTTTGCCAGGCCTTTTAACTGATATGCTGCAATCATTACCTTCTGGGCTTCTAGAATTCCGGAATACGAAAACATCTCCTCGATGGAGATGATCCAATCATCTAAAATCATAAAGTCGGCACTGTCGTAGTAGGTGGGATGTCTCAACCGTTGGAAGTGCGATATGAAATTCAATTCTGGTGGTAGCGTCAACGGGGGCACCAGAGGAGCAGGATCAGCAGGTACGGCCTGACCCGTAGCAGAATCTTGCGCTACAGGTTGCTGCGTGTTAGCAGCAGACAACAACGACTGAATCTGCGACTGCATCTCAACTAACTTCCTCGACAGAGCTTCATTGCTCTAACGCAAACTCTCGATCAACGACTCACTCTGCGCACCCGACGAATCACCCTCTGTCTGGGAGTCGACCTCATCGCAGGACACTTAGGCGGCATTCTAAAAGGCATCAAACAACTCATCAAAATCCTATCTTTCAACAAAACCACTCAACTAGTTCAGACCATACTTAAAGACACTTGCTTGTGTTGCAAATTGCTATGTGATTTTATAATGATGCTATGTCCTACTTAGGATGACATCCTATCATCCTATTTACTCATGTGACTATGATATGAATGCATAAATTCTTAATTCTTCTTTAAAATCATGTGTGTACATGTGTCATCATGTAAACCTTAACTTAGCACGCGTGTTTATGCGGTGATATGCTATGTATGCAGTGCTATGCATTCTAAAAAGGCCTTAATGCATATTATGAGCGGCGTACACATGAAATGTTATGCATCCCATACTACATAACTTCGCATGCAATGAGAAAAGAAAATGTACTAATGGGCACCCAAGTTATGATGGTTATGCATCACATACTACATAACCGTCACATATTGCCTCCTATGATGGATCCATATACAAACACATATTATGCATCCCATACTACATAATATGCCTTGTATACTTCTTATCATGCTATGAGTGTAGTGACTATGCTTCGGTTAAGACGCACTGATGACACATCGGTGTGTGTATGCAAATGAAAAAAAGAAACAAACTAAATGAGATTGGCTGGTTCGACCAACTTGTCAAAACAATCTCCCTCTGATACCAACGGTCACAACCCGCATTTTCACCGCTTTTAATAACTTATTAGAGTAAGGGAAAATGCGCGTCATGATGCTATGTCAGCAGGGGATAACTGCGGATGCTCAGGCAAAACTCCTACTAGACTCAAAAAGAGAGATCTTTAAGTGATTTAAAAAAATCCAATTTTAAGGCAATTGAACTGTATCCCTCGGCTTGGTGGATCATCAAGTCCACAAAAGAAAATTGTTTATACGCTGTGGAAAAAATATACTTTATTCATGAGATTGAACATCTTACATGAGTGTAAACGTCCCCAAGGACAGCTCATGCTATGCAAGACCCTAAATTTATAATAGTAGTAAAGATAGCTTTTACGGTCGCTAAATATAATAAGATAGAGTTTTAAAATATGCAAATATACGAAGTAATAATAGTAGATTTTAAACATGAAAATACCTAACATGCATTCCTAGCATAAATCATCCCAGAGAGCAAGTAATCCACATCCACAGAAAGAAAACTAAGCAGCTACCAAGGTATCCAAAATTGTCTATCCTGTGGGCGTCAACAATCTGACACGAACCCATATAAAA
Source organism: Platanthera zijinensis (assembly GCA_039513925.1). Taxonomy (NCBI): domain Eukaryota; kingdom Viridiplantae; phylum Streptophyta; class Magnoliopsida; order Asparagales; family Orchidaceae; genus Platanthera; species Platanthera zijinensis. The sequence continues at coordinate 102,708,325 of CM077096.1, read as the reverse complement.
ACAGAAGTATGTCTGAACTAGATAAACAAAACTAAAAAACAACTACCTCGTTGCGGCGAGGTGAAAACCACGGCCAACACTGCTGGCCAGAAACTCCAAAACCAGCTCCACTATCTGCCACTGCTCTGAACCTGAGGCATTGCAAGACAGAATATCTCAGCAAGAACGTACAAATGGTGGCAGAAAAATAAGCCAAAATAAACAAAGGTCGAAAGAGGTACCAACCCAAGACCAAAAGCACTGAAGTAAAGTACAAAAACAAGCATCAAAAGGAAAAGAACACTTACGTGAATCGTCACGTACAACAAAAATACACCAGACGCACAAGGCTATAAGGTGACAAACATGAATAAATCATAAGGGAGAAATACATAACCTTTATTAGGCACCTGTGGTCGACTCTACCCAAAAACACGGGCGAGGTGGTCACTCAACTGGACACACCCTCACGAGTATAATATCCGTCTAACTGCGAGGGAGTCTTATACTCTCCACCAAACATCGCAAACGCCTAAAAACCTGGTAGACTTCCATAAGGTACTAATAAAAGAATCAAACATTGCGGAGGTGGTTTCATCTACTAACTCCCGCAATCAAGAAAACCCACAAATAAACCACTACATATATCTCGAGATTTGGCACGTCAGATTCTACTTGACATTTCTAGATTCAAGACGCAGTTGATCAACCTTTAAGAACCATTTACAATCCTAGATAAAACTACGTCCTACATAATCGTTAAGAGACGTTTAACATGAGCAAGTTACAACAATATCATCAAAACATGTATCACTTTATAAGATTAGACTTAGAATAAACAAGAATATTGTGAAACAAGTGGATATAGAGAAAAGATTTAGGCTGCACTATACTCAACAAGAAATTTATTATAATAAAAAATGAAATTAGAAGTTGCAACAGATCATGAGAATGAAGAGAAGAGGGGAGTAGAACCACCACTTGCCTTGGTTTTTTCGAAAAAATCCTCCAAATCACTCCACGTCACAGATCGGGGCAAAAGAAGATGGGAGGAGTCAAAATATGAACAAAAATGTCCGAAATAAAGGTTAGGGCCGAAAAACCCTAACGAGAAACTCAAGGAATGAGGAAAGTTTTATCACGATGGCGTAGCTCTCGACGAGAGCTTTCCGGATCTATATTCAGTTGAAGATTTCGAGCACCGGAGCACCGTCGACGGCCACCGAAAGATTCACGAACGGCTTCTGCTCTCTCGCCTACGCCTCTCTGATTCGGTTCAGAATTTTGGAGAAGATGAAATTTTTTTTCTGATTACCCTATGTATAAGAGAGTATATATATATATATATATATATATATATATATATATATATATATATATATATATATATAATTTTCTTGTCTAAAACGGACTATTTACGAGCGGGTGTGCGGAAAACGAAAATAGAGGTTTAGGATGATCTTAAATCGAAAAGTGCTCAACATAAAAGTTGTAGATCTCGTCGAGATGAAAAAATTTCATGTTAATCATTTTTTTATACGACATCATTTTGACCCTCAAAAAGGCACCCGAACATAAACAGTTTAGGAGTACTCGAGAAGGGCTGCAGACCACTCGAGAACAAGATTAGGAGTACTCGAGAAGTAGAAAACAGACTAATCGAGTACTATAATTTAGTACTCGAGAACAAGGAAACATTAGTACTCGAGTACTAAAGTTTTACTTGAGTACTAAAACAGTTACTCGAGTACTAAAACAGTTACTCGAGAAGAAGCAAAGGTATTACTCGAGAAGTGCACAAGTGCTACTCGAGAAGTGCACAGGTTTTACTCGAGAAGTGCACAAGTGTTACTCGAGAACTAGCCAAACATCACTTGAGAAGAATGGTTGCCACCCAAGAATTCAACAAAATTTAAATTGCATGAACAGTTCTTTTTTGTCCTCATGAATAATGTTTTTTGCAAAATATCCAAAATCAAATTATAAAGATGAATAGTAAAATGCATTTTTGATAAGTATTTTAATATTAAAATAATCATATTTATAAATTTTGAACTAGAGAGCATGAGTTCTAAACGGAGGTCCAAACGTGCGCTGAATTAAACGAAATTCGTACCGAAAGCGAACACTGATGCTACGAACCCAACGACGAAGTCAAAACCAAAATCCGACGAGCCATTCCCGAGATATAAATTTTCAAAGTTTACGACGAACATAAATACTATAAAACTTCGGAAAATCGCCGAGGCCCGAATATCGTTCGGATCACGATGAAACTTGACGAGCAAGTCCAAAATTACTTAACTTAATTTCCAAATGTAAAATTTTTCAATTACAACAAGAATTCACGAATTTGGCCGACTCGACCGTATAGACGCGAAAATGCCTTCACAAAGATGTGTCGTCAACTCGACGTTAAAAGTAACGTCATGATGTCATAAATATGACGATACCAAATCAAATAAAATCATCAAAAAATCAGGAGCGTTACAAAGTGTCCCTCCTTTCATTCATCAATAACACATCAATATTTTATAAGTTCTAACAAAACACACGGGCAACCACTCAATCATTTTTACAGACTAAAACTTATTATAAATAATATTAACTTATATAATCATATTTAATTTTCTCGATATTAAGTTACTAAAATATTAGAAGTTGAGTTTTTCAGTGTGAGCGGCCGTCCATGCTCGACCTACTGTAGATCCGCCCATGGTGGCAATTGACTAGAGTCTACGGGCACGGGTAGCACTTGAACAACAAAATAATAGAAGTTGAAAGGAGATGTGATTATTTCGAGATGCATTTTATAGCATCGTTGTCATGTGTTGCTTGTGTCATTGCCGACATGGATAGCGCGGCCGACCGCCAACAAGTGGTCGGTGCGACCAAGTTGTGGCTTATGCGCTCATCGAGTTGGCTACAAGAATCATTTTGAATAGTCCGAAAGTGGAGCAGAAGGTGCCACGGAGACTGGTAGGACTACAACTGGGAGTACGGGGCAGTGAGCCCGTGATGGTAAGAGGCACACACAAATGTTACACGTGGCAACGACGTGTAGGCTAATGATTTGTTGCGTCTACATATATTTATGCTTGCAGTCTATGAACGAGTTTCTCCAATTCCTATATAGGTAGGAAAAAATTTGATTTAGGCTCCGTTTGAAAGGACTTATTTTCACCGGTCAAGCGGTTACGACCGCATGAGCCGGGACTTTATTATGATCTGGTTCATGCGGTCGTAACCGCTTGACCGGTGAAAATAAGTCCCCCCAAACGGAGCCTTAGTTCAAAATGAATTCCAATTTCCATCACCTTTCATGTGCACAAACGAGTAATAGAACTGAATGTGTAATTTTAATTTCAAAATCTCAATTTTGTCACCACATCTTCCCAATTATCATCAAGCTCCAGTGCAACTTCCATTGTAATCTCCATGTCCTTCTTTACTCTACTCGTCATTGGGAGCTTCTTCTGATCTGTTGTTATTTGCTAAAATGATGATGCATGTCACTATTTTTACAATAATCACATGGCATTCTGCTGCCAAAGTTGGTGATCTGAGGGACGTAAATGGACATTTTTATTCGTCCATATATCAGTTGTGATTACGGAATTTCCTGTGCAACCTTCCAAAAATCTAAAAAGAAGCTTAGTCCTTCATTTAAAAGGGCCCATAATCAGAGGAAGCCTACAAATTCATCAAAAAGTATTCCAATGAGTATCATCATGTGCCTAAAGGGATGGTAATTGAAAGAAGAGTACAAACACCTAAACTTAGCTCGTGCATATGAATATCGAAAAATCATCCAACGAATGTCTTGCTACACCAATTGAAGTGTAATCGGAATAATTTTGTGAAAGACTTTGATTCAAGAGCCTAAACACTTAGAGGGGGGGGGGGGGTGAATAGGTTCTAATCTTTTTGTGCTTTTTGATTTTAAGGAAAACAGAAGTTTGTAACTACTTTTGGCACAGAATAATTCTATCTATAGAAATTAAATGCAGCACAGCAAATACCAGATCTATAGTGGTTCCCCAAGATATGGGTACATCCACTTTCCCCCTTCGCCTATCCAGTAGATAACTGGATTCAGCCTAACTTCCTTCCACTGGCTCGGATCCGCAGATCTTACAAACTCAGAACCCAAAATAGTTCATACACCTCAGACTTTTACACAAGTCCTACCTCAAATTCTTCCCTGAATCCTACCTCAGGCCTCAGCCCTACCTCAACCTTTATAATTAGGCTTACAACTCAGACTTTCCACAATTCCTACCTCAGGCACACTGCTCTACCTCAGCCTTTATAATTTTAGGCTTACAATCTCAGATCTAACAATAGATCCTACAAGAATTTGTGAGAAATAAGTTTCAGAAAACTTCACCAGCTAGATTCCTCTGTTGATGTTGTCTTCTTGATCAGTTCTTGTATAAACTGATCCTTCTGATCCAACCTAACTTAGCTTTTCAAAGCTTCTTGATTAGGATAAATAAGGTGGATCTATTCTTCAAGTTGAAGTTGATCTTCGGTCAACTTCTTCCTTAGATTCAGATTGAACTCTGAATCTTTCTTGCAGACAGGCCTTGATCTGTCAGAATTCTTCTTTATGATCCAGAGATCTTTTCACGTTGATGTGTTTCTGTATCTCCTTGTCGTTTCCGATCTGGCTCTTATATAGAGCTTGCTCCATGATTACCGGCTGATCCGGTTCATAACGAACTTCTGATAGTTCTGACAGTAGTGTCAGACCGGTTAGTTATGACAGTTGTCAAGTCACCAGTCACATCACCAGGTTCTTCAATGTCTATCCAACTCAGCATACAACACTCAGCAGACTGCTCCACATATGTCGACACATATAGGCTAAGTGTCGACACAAGTCTTCAAGGTGTTGACACAAATACTCCAAGTGTCGACTCAAGTCTTCATGGTGTCGACACAATTACTCCAAGTGTCGACACAAGTCTTCATGGTGTCGACACAATTACTCCAAGTGTCGACACAGTCATACTTCTACTTCTCGACAATGCTTTTTATTGTATGTGTCGACACAAGTCCTGTGTGTCGACACAGAAACTTCTTGTCTCGACATTTCTGTTAAAGACAGATGGCGTTGAGTGTTTGTCAAATGACATTGAGTGTGTGTTGACACAAGTCATGTGTGTCGACACAATTACTTCTGAACTCGACATAGCCTTTTGAGAGTTGGTGTGTCGACACAAGTCCTGTGTGTCGACACAATTGCTTCAGGTGTCGACATAGCTCCTGAGTGTCGACTCATCTTCTGTTTTAAGTGTCGACACAAATCTGTTTTAAGTTGTCGATACAATTCTAGATGTCGACACAATTGCTTCTTTAGGTGTCGATATAGCTTTGAGTGTCGACACAGCTTCTTTATAAGTGTCGACAAAAATTTTGGGTGTCGACATAACTTTCCTGAGTGTCGACACAATTTGCCTGTGTGTCGACACAGCTTGCCTGAGTGTCGACAAAAGTTTCCTGAGTGTCGACACAGTTTATTCACAAGTGTCGACACTTGTACTTAGAAAATTATCCTTTAAATTTTTAAACCTGCACAATGAAACTCAAACTTCTATCAAATACACATTGATGCATATCATTGACTAAGTTGTGGCTTCTCCAAATCTAGTACACATTTTCCAATGTACCCAACAATCTCCCCCTATTTGGAGAAGTCATAACCCTTAGTCAAAGATATACATATCTTAAGATAAAACAAAATTGTAATAGAAGTAAAAATATTTCAGAGCAGGATATTACATAATCAATATAAACAACAAACACATAATACTGAAACAGATTTCATTAATCAGAAAAACTTTGGTTTACATGAATTTCTTATAAAACAAAAGAAACAAATGAGTACATTGTTTTAATACATAAACCTAGCAATCCTATTATTGACTAAGCTCCTTAATAACTATTCCTTTGCCAGGCTTGATTTTAGCCTGCATAGAAGGTTCAACATCATCAGCTAGCTTTTTCCCTTTGAGAGCTTTCTTCTTCAATTTTTTAGTCTTGATCTTTTGTCTTTCAAAATAGTGAAAAGGTTTGGGGAAGTACTTGCTTAGCTCTAAAGCATTAGTAGGTAGCTTTCCAGCCTTAACACTTCTTCTATACTGTAGAATTGCTTCTTGTCCAGCTTGATATTTATTCCATTCTTGCTCAGAATACCACTTACCACTGTCATGGGTTTTATCCTTAACAGCTTTCCAGGAAGTAAGTATGATATTTCTAGAAGTTGGGCTCCATTGCTCAAAATCTTGCTTCAGCTCAGCCTGCTCTCTGAATCTCTTCTTGGAGAGTTGAGCTTCCTTCTGAGCTTCAAATGCAGCTTCTGACATTTCAACTGTTTCCAGAATTATATTTTGTGTCTCTGGTGGAGGACTATAAATTTTCAGCACTTCTTTTTGAACCATTTCAAAATCAGCTGCGGGATAGATCACCTGAGCAACTTCAGGCTGATCACCTTCAAAATATTCAGGTTGTATCCCAGAATCAGCTACATTAGCATCATCACAATGAGGAGGATATCCAAGAGTAGCTCTGATGTTATTGGTAGTCTATTTAGCATGGTCAGAGTTGGCTTTGTTTAGTACTCTCTCCCCCTTTATGACTTCTCTAGCAACATGATCTCTCAAATCTTCTTTCTGGAATCTGACTTGATCAGCTATATATTCAGTTCTCTTTTTAAAATAAGCTCTGAATTTTGTCAGGAAAGTTGGAATTTTCTCCTGAGATTCCTTAAATGTGGCTTTGATAGCAGATATATCTTCCTAGATTTGCTTTGAGATTTCATCCTTTAGAGTAGTGCTAGAATCAGTGAGCTATTTCAATATTTCATGATGGGAATCCTTGAGATTTTCATTCATCCTTATTTGATTCTCTAGTACATATCCCTGCTTCACTTCAATCTCATCCACTTTAGCTTGGATATTTTTCTGTTGCTCGGCCACAAACACCACAACATAACCTCTTTTATGGAAGCAATCTGTCATCTCCTTCTTATGTTGATTTACTTCAAATCTAATGGATTTGATGTCCTGGGCCAAATGAAACTGTAACTCCTTGTGAGTTTCATCCACATATTGCTCTATAGAATGTCTTTGATTATCCAGTTTTAGTTGCATTTGGACCAGTAAAGAACTGAAGTCCATAGTGGGTGTAGATGGTGCTGTTCCCACTTGCAAAGTCTTCTTGTTACTAGAACTCTTCTTTTTTAACACAGCCAGCTTTCTTTTCTTAGCCAATGTGGCTTCTTCATCTTCAGAAGATTCAGATGTACTTTTAATATCCACAATTTCCATATCAGCTGGGGTATCCTTGGATAACTCCCCCTCAGTCCTTGGAATTTTTTTTTCTTTTTCAATTTCCTCCCCCTCAGTCCTATCAGTAAGAGGGTCAGGAAACAGTTCTTCCATTGTAAATTCCTATTGTATCTATGCAGAAGGAATAAGATTAGTTTTTTTTAAAAAAGAACTACTTAAAAGACTAATCCCACTTGAAAGACCTCTTTTATTGTGTAAACAAAAGTGTCCCTTTTGAACAATTTTTGAGGAGAATACTATAATATATTACTAGTCTGTGGAGAAGATACTTACTGGCTCATTTTGAGCATCATTCTTATCAGTTACTTCAACTGCAGTGTTGATTTCAGATATAACATCCATTATTGTGACTGCAGCTAAGTCACTATCCAGGACAACAACATCAATTCCTCCCCCTTGGGCAGGTAACTCTGTTTCTTTTTCTAGGTTTTCTCCCCCTTGAGTGGAGTCAACTTGTTGCTCCTGGGGCTCACTATCCTTTACTTGATCTTGTGCTTCCTGTTGATGCTGGTCTTCATCAGAACTAAAGACCACTTCCTCTTCAGAATCACTGGAGGAATCAGCCTGTACAATAATTTTCTTTTTCTTCTTGTCCTTTTTAGTTTGCTCCCTGGGAGCAGGGACTTCCTTGGTCAGAACTCTGTCCCATCTTGACAGTATCCTTACATCCATTTTCTCATATGATTTATTTTAGAGCCATTTGCTTGTTTCAGTACATCCGGAATTACTGATGTTAAGTAAAGGCTGAGGATCCTTCCCAGGCTAGGTTTCTTTATTCTTCTTGTAGTTTATCAAACACTACTACTACCCAGTCAGTTTTTATCTTGAATATTATTCTCACCATCAGATTGAACATATGGGCAGAAATCCGATCATGTCCTCCTGTTTTGCAGATAATCACCTTGCCCACCACTTCTGAAAGAAATTTTCCTTGGGAAATCATCCATTTTCTATTGATGGATGAACCAATCTTAATTCTGGGATTCAGTCCACACCAGCTTAATGCTTCAATTATCTGGGAAGGAGTTATTTCATCTGTATCCTTGATCACTGGTAGATGTAGTGCTTTCCTGATTGATTTCAGTGTGAGCTTCACCCGAGTACCTTGAATAGTCGCCTTGATTTTCTGTCATTCTGTGTCCACAGTAGTGGTTTTGTAGAACTCCATGACTTCCTTCTTCCAAATTTTGGTCGGTTCTGAGACCAAATATTCTAGTCCATTTTCAGAAATAAGGGCAATGACTCCCTGAATTTCGTCAGAAGCAGTTGTGAAACCTTCGCGAACCAGTTCGTAACCTTCAATAACCTTGTCTTCTTGGTTTGGGTTCATTGTCATAAGTGCTAGAGGAGAAGAGAAGAGAAGGTCTATGTCGATAGAAGGTGTAGAGTCAAAAATTCTGATAGCGTAGTCGACCAGATTTTGGATTCACCTTTTATAGTACTTGTGTCAAGGGCAGACCAAAAGTCGGGCTTAAGTCGACAAATCAGTTTTTGTGTCGACAAAAATGACCTAGGTCTAGACAGAACTTAAGCTGAGTCGACACGACTATGTGTCGACATACTAATGTCTAAGTCGACACACCTTTTTTTAGTCGACACATTTATGTATCGACATACTTGAGTCTGTGTCGACATACCTGCGTCTGTGTCGACACTGACAACTTAAGTCTTGACAGAGTTGTGTCGACACTGACTTTTTGTATCGACACAAATATCCTCACGACTTATTGTCTCGACAAGGTTGTGTCGACACCTATTTTCCTGTCGACACAGATATTGTTTCTGTGTCGACACATCCTTTTTCTGTGTCGACACAACATACTGAGCGTGTCGACACAACTTGCTTGTGTCGACACAAACATTGTACTTAGACAAATTTCAAGAGAAATTTGGTGCTTACTGATGCTACTCATGGAAACTTTTGTTAACCTATTCTAGGTTCAACATACCTAATTTAATTTTGAAATTATTGAATTTAGTTTCATCCAGTGGTTTTGTGAAAAAATCAGCTATTTGATTATCTGTTTTTACAAACTCTAGACTAATATTTTCCTTTTCAACATATTCTCTGATAAAATGAAACTTTATTTTTATATGTTTGGTCCTACTGTGTGACACAGGATTCTTAGCAATAGAAATAGCACTTATAGAATCACAAAATAATGGTATTCTACTTACCTGGATGTCATAATCTTCTAGTTGATGCTTCATCAACATCAATTGTGCACAGCAGCTACCTGCAGCTATATACTCTGATTCAGCTGTTGATATAGCTACACTGATTTGCTTCTTGCTGCTCCATGAAACCAGCCTTCCACCAAGGAACTGACAGGTTCCTGTGGTACTTTTTCCGTCTTCTTTGCATCCAGCAAAATCTGCATCTGAGAAACCTGTTAATAAAAAATCTCTATTCTTAGGGTACCAAAGGCCTAGATTAGGTGTGCCCTTAAGATATCTCAAAATTATTTTAGCTGCAGTATAATGAGATTCCTTAGGGAATACTTGATACCTAGCACAGACACATGTTACATACATAATGTTAGGTCTACTAACAGTCAAGTACAGTAGGGAGCCAATTATCCCTCTATACAAAGACTCATCAACAGGTTTCCATGCTTCATCTTTGCATATATGCATACTTGTTCCCATTGGAGTTTTTATTGAAGAAGCTGAGTCTAAACCATACTTCTTAATCAACTCCTTGGTGAACTTAGACTGGGATATGGACAACCCACTCTCAGTCTGTCTAACTTGAAGTCCCAAGAAGAACTTCAGCTCACCCATACTGCTCATCTCAAACTTCCCTTGCATAAGTTTGGCAAACTTCATACAAAGGTTATTTTCAGTAAAACCAAAGATAATGTCATCCACATATATCTGGACTAGTATTATCTTGCCTTTTGATTCCCTATAGAATAGAGTTTTGTCTATCTTTCTTCTAGAGAATTTATTCTCAATGAGAAAGGCAGACAAGGTTTCATACCAAGCCCTTGGAGCTTGTTTCAAAACATATAGAGCTTTCCTTAGCCTATATACATAATCAGGAAAGTGAGGGTCAATAAAACCTGAGGATTGTTCTACATAGACTTCTTCTTTTAAATCACCATTCAGAAATGCTGATTTCACATCCATTTGATATACTTTGAACCCTTGATAGACAACATATGCTAAGAATAGCCTTATTGCCTCCAGCCTTGCCACTAGAGCAAAAGTTTGATCAAAATAAATACCTTCCTCTTGCCTGTAGCCTTTTGCTACCAGTCTAGCCTTGTTCTTGACTATAGTTCCATTCTCATCAAGCTTATTCCTGTAGATCCACTTAGTTCCTATTATGTTGCGATCCTTAGGTTTTGGCACAAGTTCCTAGACCTTACACCTTTTGAACTGAGTGAGCTCTTCTTGCATTGCATCAATCCAGTTGGTGTCTTGCATGGCCTCTTCAATCTTCCTTGGTTCTATCTGAGACAGGAAGCTAGAACATAAAACTGTGTTCATGCTCCTGCTCCTTGTTAGAATACCCTGACTTGCATCACCAATGATCTGGTGAGCTGGATGATCCTTCAGGTGTCTCCTTGCTGGAGTAATTCTATCAGCATTATGGCTATCTCCAGTTTTCTCATCTTGATTCTCCACATTTTCTTCTTCACCCAGAGGGACTTGATCTCCCCCTAGATAGCTGGAATCTTTATCTTCATCCAGATTAACAGTAACATCTTTATTGATGGTCAGCTTGTCTATTAGACCTGTAGAACTAACTGAAGAACAAGATAATTCACTATTAATAAACATTGACTCATCAAATGCAACATGCACAAATTCTTCTATAACTTGAATAGTCAAGTTGTTGATCCTGTATGCTCTACTATTGTTGTTGTGCCCAACAAATATCTCTTCTAGGGATTTGGCAGCAAACTTAGTTTGCTAGAGTTTACCATTGACTAGTACAAAACACTTACTACCAAATATTCTGAAATAAGATATGTTTGGTTTTATGCCTTTTAAAATCTGGTAGGGAGTCATCTTGTGTTTCTTGTTGATGGAGGCCCTATTGAGCACATAACATGTAATATTTACTACCTCAGCCCAAAAGTATTCAGGGAGAGTAGTGTCATTCAATAGAGTTCTACTCGCTTCAATTAGAGTCCTATTCTTCCTTTCAGCAACATCATTTTACTGAGGAGTTCCAGGTGAAGAGAATTCCTGATGAATCCCAAGTTCTTCACAGAATTTTGTCATACATTCATACTGAAATTCAGTTCCATAGTCACTTCTGATTTTAACCACTGAGCTGTTGTATTCATTCTGTATTTGTCTGACAAAAGTCTGGAAAATAGTTGGGGTTTTAGATTTTTGCCTCAAGAAGAAAACCCATGTAAATCTAGAATAGTCATCCACAACAACAAGTGTGTATGCTTTCCTATCAAGACTATGGACTGACATAGGACCAAACACATCCATATGCATAAGATACAAACATCTCTTTGAATCTTTGATGTCAAGTGACTGAAAACAGGACTTAGTCTGCTTGCCTTTTTGGCAAGCTGAACACACACCCTCTTTTATGCACTGAACTTGATGACCATTCCTCTCTAATCCCATGCTGATTAGCAGTCTAATTGACTTATAGTTCAGATGAGTTAGCCTCTTTTGCAATTTGACACATAGAGAAGCTTTCTCTCCTACAACTAAACAAATAGGTGAGTTGTTAGACTCACACTTTAGATTCAGGCAATACACATTTCCTTTCCTAGTGCTAGTCAAAATGATCTCTTGATCACTTGACCTTTTTACTAGGCACTCCCCTTTGAGGAAAGAAATATCAAAACCTAGATTACTAAGTTGACTTATGCTAATCAGGTTATGTTTTAGACCCTTTACATAAGCCACTTTAGTGATTGTAATTGAATCACAAAATATGTTACCAAATCCTTTGATGATTCCCTTTTCTGATCCACCAAAGATAACTTTTGGTCCATTCTTAATGGGCACATAGTCCCTCAACATTCTCTTTGTTCTAGTCATATGTCTGGAATAGTTACTATCCAAGTACCATATAGGGGTATGATTACTTGGATTTACCTGCAACAAATAATGAATCACTTACCCTTAGAACCTAACTTGCTAGTAGGTCCTAGGTCCTTGTTAGTTTGAAATTCTGTGAATGATCTACCAAGGAATCCTACTTTTGGTTTTAACACTTAAGTTAAACCAGCAATCCATGGCAAAGTGGCCCACCTTGCCACAACACCAACACTCAAACCTATTATACCTATTCTTAGGTACAAGCCTTCTTACTTTGTTGTCAGTAGACTTATTAAGTGTTGGTGCTGGAACATCATTCTTCAAGAACTCCTCTTGAATATGATGGGCATGCATATAGATTGGTCTATTGGCATTAGCACCCTTGCTCATGAAATTTTCATGCTCACAGTGACCATGCGTAATGCCATGATCATACCTGTTAGTAGGATTCACTACCTTCTTAAAGAAAATAGGGGATTAACAGCTTGAGGATGAACTGGGGCTTTACCTTTTCTGTGAGAATTGGTAGCCCTAGTTCTTCCCTTATAGCTTAAACCAGTCTTTCTTTTTTGTGAAACAAAATTGTCTATCAAAGGTAAGACTGATTTTGGCTTGGAGAATTTTGCCACTAGCTCTCTCTCTTGCTGAAGTTTTCCCTTCAGTTTCTTGATATGATTCTCTTTGAATGTGATTGTGCCCATCTGAATAACTGTAATGTTTTTCAATTTGGCAATCTCATTCAGTTTTTGATCCAGCAGTTTTGCTAAAATTACTGCAGCCAGCTTAAGAGACTCAATCTCTTTGGCTTGCTCTTTAATAAGAAACTTGCTCTTCTTTAGAGCATTTAGCAACCCATCATACTCTTAATGAGTTGGTGAACATCCCCCTCAGACTCAGATCCATCCACTTCTTTTGTAGAAGATGCTTCTGATTCTGATCCTGTAAAGTAATCTGAGAGTAGGGGTGAATTGTTTACATTACTTAGTCCAGGCTGATCCTGGCACTTATCTTCTTTAGATTTGACCATCAGCCCTTTATAGCAATGTTCTTTCACTCCATTTATGGAGTCCAGCATCTGTAGGAATTCTAGTTCCCTAGAATCCTCTTCTATTGAGAAGAGTCCAACATATGATTCTGCCTCTTCTTCTTCTTCAGATTCTGAAGATGAAGAGTCTGTCCAACTCTTCTCATTCTGAGCCACTAGAGACTTCTCCTTCTTGCCTTGAGCTGCTTCTTCTTGTCCTTTGATGTTTTCTTTGTCAGGACAGTTTCCTGTAGTATCTTAGAATTAGATTGTTTACTTTAGAAGCATACTTGTCTTCCTTAGATCTTCTTCCCGTAGTATTCATCCTTGGAATAGGATGTAGATGAGGGTCTGATTCTCCAATTCTTTTTCTTCATGAACCTTTGGAATTGTCTTGTGAAGGAAGCAAAGTCTTCATCAGATGTATGACTATCTGATATACTTGTTTCAGGAACACCTTCTTCTGCTTCAGTACTCCTTCTAGGTGGAGAAGTAGATTTTCTCCTACCCTTTCTTGAGCCCTCAGCCTTGAAGGCTACTGACTTTTCTTTATGTTCAGATCTGCTGCACTTCTCTTCCTCTTTCCTAGCAGTAAGCTGCATTTCATATGAAAGCAGCTTTCCAAAAAGTGTAGGTGGAGGTGTGTCAGCCAGTCTGGCCACTTCCCTGATTGCACATATCTTAGTGTTCCAATCCTTTGTTAGGGACCTAAAAAACTTGTCATTCAGTTCATAAGTACTGAAGACTCTTCCATATGTCATCAGTTCATTCACTATTCTAAGAAACCTTTTATAGCATTCAGCTATGCTGTCAGTTTTAATTTGTCTAAAGCTCTCATACTCCTGATTCAACATGTACTTTCTGTCCTCTCTGACTTCTTCTGTGCCTTCCATATAGACAATCAGTGTATCCCACATTTCTTGGGAAGTTTTACAGTGCACAAGATTCTGGAATGTGGCATCATCTATGACACTTACAATTATATTCTGAGCTCTTTTATCTAATGTAGCCAAGATGATTTCATCCTTAGTCATATCTGAATAACTCTTTGGAGTTTGAATGTTTGCATCAAGAACTGAAACCTTCATTGGGATGAAGGGGCCTTCCAGTACTGTGATATAAATTCTTGGATCAGATGCTTCCATAAATAGCCTGACCCTTTCTTTCCAAATGCCAAAAGATTCTTTCCTGCATATGGGAAATTTCATAGATCCAAACTCCTTTTGATTTTCACTTGAACCCATTCTTGTTGTCTGTTATTAGCCTTGGAGAAATCCTCTGACTGTTAGGTTAAATTTTGAGGAACCTTCCTTTGATACCACTTGAAAGACTTTGATTCAAGAGCCTAAACACCTGGGGGGGTGAATAGGTTCTAATCTTTTTGTGTATTTTTGATTTTAAGGCAAATAGAAGTTTGTAACTACTTTTGACACAGAATAATTCTATCTATAGAAATTAAATGCAACACAACAAACACCAGATCTATAGTGGTTACCCAAGATATGGGTACATCCACTTTCCCCCTTCGCCTATCTAGTAGATAACTGGATTCAGCCTAACTTTTTTCCACTGGCTCGGATCCGCAGATCTTACAAACTCAGAACCCAAAATGGTTCCTACACCTCAGACTTTTACATAAGTCCTACCTCAGATTCTTCCCTGAATCCTACCTCAGGCCTCAGCCCTACCTCAGCCTTTATAATTAGGCTTACAACTCAGACTTTCCACAAGTCCTTCCTCAGGCACACTGCCCTACCTCAGCCTTTATAATTTTAGGCTTACAATCTCAGATCTAACAATAGATCCTACAAGAATTTGTGAGAAATAAGTTTCAAAAAACTTCAGCAGCTAGATTCCTCTGTTGATGTTGTCTTCTTGATCCGTTCTTGTATAAACTGATCCTTCTGATCCAACCTAACTTAGCTTTTAAAAGTTTCTTGATTAGGACAAATAAAGTGGATCTATTCTTCAAGTTGAAGTTGATCTTCGGTCAGCTTCTTCCTTAGATTCAGATTGAACTCTGAATCTTTCTTGCAGACAGGCCTTGATCTGTCAGAATTCTTCTTTATGATCCAGAGATCTTTTCACGTTGATGTGTTTCTGTATCTCCTTGTCGTTTCCGATCTGGCTCTTATATAGAGCTTGCTCCATGATTACCAGCTGATCCAGTTCATAACGGACTTCTGACAGTTCTGACAGTGGTGTCAGACCGGTTAGTTATGACAGTTGTCAAGTCACTAGTCACATCACCAGGTTCTTCAATGTCTGTCCAACTCAGCATACAACACTCAGCAGACTGCTCCACATGTGTCGACACATATAGGTTAAGTGTCGACATAAGTTTTCAAGGTGTCGACACAAATACTCCAACTGTCGAACAAGTCTTCATGGTGTCGACACAATTACTCCAAGTGTCGACACAGTCATACTTCTGCTTCTCGACAATGCTTTTTGTTGTATGTGTCGACACAAGTCCTGTGTGTCGACACAGCAGCTTCTTGTCTCGACATTTCTGTTGCAGACAGATGGCGTTGAGTGTTTGTCAAATGGCGTTGAGTGTGTGTCGACACAAGTCCTGTGTGTCGACACAATTACTTCTGAACTCGACACAGCCTTTTGAGAGTTGGTGTGTCGACACAAGTCCTGTGTGTCGACACAATTGCTTCAGGTGTCGACATACCTCCTGAGTGTCGACTCATCTTCTGTTTTAAGTGTCGACACAAATCTGTTTTAAGTTGTCGACACAATTCAGGATGTCGACACAATTGCTTCTTTAGGTGTCGACATAGCTTTGAGTGTCGACACAGCTTCTTTATAAGTGTCGACACAAATTCTTGGTGTCGACACAACTTCCCTGAGTGTCGACACAATTTGCCTGTGTCGACACAGCTTGCCTGAGTGTCGACACAAGTTTCCTGAGTGTCGACACAGTTTCTTCACAAGTATCGACACTTGTACTTAGAAAATTTTCCTTCAAATTTTTAAACCTGCATAATGAAACTCAAATTTCTATCAAATACACATTGATTCACATCATTGACTAAGTTGTGATTTCTCCAAATCTAGTACACATTTTCCAATGTACCCAATATTTTGTACCAAGATAGAAATGAAGACACAACATGACTTTATCTTCTTTCTCCGTTTTAAGCATCAAAACTCCAAAGTTGATTTTTATAGCTAGATCATGTTTGATTTTTCTAATAGCTGTATATATTTTTTGTCATCAATTATCATATATCCACATATTCATTTCTCATAAATAATATAGGTTGAAAACAAATTCATAATCCTTCCATAATTTCTTCTTTTATAATATTAAAGTGAATATTGTCACATTGAGAAAAAATTAGGGTGCTCCAAAAGAATCACCTTGTATATGTAACACAATTTCTCCAATTTTTTTCTAATCGAGTTTCTCGATCTGTCATTACTCATTACATCAGGAGAAGTGGAAACACTTACAATCCCCATTCCGCAATACATGTAGGACTTTGTTGACGGTTCGATCAATAGATTCATAGACAGCCGACTTATATGTTTTAAATTTTTTATTTTTTTTCCTTTTATATCCACTGTACGTGAAAGATTGACATAAAATTTTTGTTTACTTTCTTTATGTTTTGAAACGATTTCAATAAAACTTTCTCGTAAAAATTTGTCACACACAAGTGACCACATATCTTTCATCCCATATGACTACTTAGGTGTTGCCAAAAGTACTTTTATATTTTTCTCAACAACAATATGAAATTTTTTAGTCGAGCATCAAATTTTTCCAACTCATGTGTTTAAGCATTGTAGTCATCAAAGTTGTTATGACCTTCCAAATCTTCAATTGAAGTCACATAAAACTACTTTGAGCTGTGTATTCCCCAAATATTAGCGTCCACATCCAACCACAAATAATAACAGGTATTGAACGCTTGCAACGTTCACATAATTAGCCCCTCCCACCGGACTACACAGCATGTTGAGTTGCACGAACAATCCATGCATCGAAATGAACTTCTTAAGTTGCTGACAAATCTGCCCTCAACAAAAAAAAAAAAAAACAACCACCACTAATTGGAACTTTGGTTGTAGACGCCTCGTCGTTGATTTAAAATTTGCATGCACCATCAATTAGCAACTTTGCAAATGGAATCACCGCGTGCACATTAATGAAGCAGATGCCATAGAAAAAATGGTACTATTAGGTAGGGGAGGTGGTGTGCATCTAGCAAAAATCTCCACTAATTAGGGGGGCACATAGTGGAGGAAGTGGGGCAATTTATGCCTCGGAAGGGGGAAGTGTGGAACACATAAACCCACCCACACCGACAGCGCAATCACCGCTACAGGAAAACCGCCCACTTTTACTACACAACCGCCACGATACAACAACCGCCACGGCAACCGCCGCACCTCTTCGGGCTGGCGATGCCCGCACCACCAAGTTGTGGTGCCGCCGGCGCTTGCCGCACCTATAAGGTGCGGCGCTGGCCGGACCACCAAGGTGCGTCCCTGGCCGCACCACCATTGCGCGGACTTGGCCGCACCACCATTGCGCGGACTTGGCCGCGCCTCCTAGGTGAGGCCCCGGCCGCGCCTCCTAGGTGCGACATCAGCGACACCACCAAGGTGCGTCCTTGGCAGCACCTCCTAGGTGCGACCCTGGCCGCACCTCCCCCTTGGCATCGACAGGGTGAGGTTGCACGTTTCTTAGTGCATAGCCGCTATGCGTCCACTGCACGATCACAGCCATGCGAGTTCTACCATGCCATCTCGTGTGCACATCCTACTGCACATCACGTTCCCTCCTCAGCGATTGAATGCAGACTTTGCTCAGAGCGCCCACCGCACTCGCAGTACGAGGTGAATCCTTCCACGTTCACGGCATGCGCAGAACACCTCCGCATTTGCGGCATGCGCCGAACTCCTCTGCATTTATAGCACACGCTGAATGCCTCCGCGTTCGCTGCGTGCACGACAGTTGGCGCACAATCTTTACACTGCTATAGGTGGGAGCGAGACTGCGGTGTCCACAACAGTGAAATGGTCATTGTCAAGTAATAAGTTTGGGGAAGTAAATCTCTGGATATCGAATCTCTCGAGCAACACAACGGGGTGAAGGCGAGACTTGAGATAAAAGTCTTTTTATGTCGGTGTTTTATGGGGGTTTTGATTTTTAACTAACAACTACGTGCAATAAAAGAAAACTAATTAACTACGTGGGTCGCCGGCACAGCTTCGCTCCTCTGCGGGTCGCTGACCTCCGCATCGCGCTTCTATGGCTCGCCTTCCTCCGTTTCTCACCGCAGGTCGCAATCCTCCGCTTCGTACCTCCGCAGGGTCCCAAGCCTCCGTTTCGCTTGTTGCACCGTGCAAATGCAACGACCAACCACAATCATAAGAATATCACCACAACACCGCCTCCAAGCCAAGATTCATGAACATAATAATAATGATTTTCAATTAAGTGCAAACACAAATAAATGAATATAAGTGCATGTTATGTTCATACAAATTCCACCATCACCATATATGAAGAAATTCAAAAAGGAACAAACCTAATTAGGATGAAAAATAGGAAAACAATACAATTGCTACCAGAGTCTTTTCCTTCGGAAATGAAGGAGGTAGCAAGGCTCCTAGCACGATCCTTGGCTGTCGTACGGGTCTCTGAAGCTTCCACTACCTCTCTCCCATCTTCCACCACCAGAGTCCTTGCAAGAAGTCTTGAATTCTTGAAGCTTGGGTGATGTGGAGGAGTCAAGGGGCGAACCCTGGCTTGGAGGGGAGAAACTGGGTGAAACGACATTGAAAAAGTCAGAATAAGACGAAGCAGGTGGAAGAAATTGCGAAATAGGTTATTTATAGGCCACGTAGTTTTTCCCTTCATGCACAACCAGTGGTAGTGCGAGAATAAATAAACACACGATCAGTGGTCGTGCGATAAGGAAATTTCTGCAGGGAAAATTTGGATGTTTTGGAGAGAAAATATGTTGAACGCGCATGGGCAGTGGTCGTGTGATTTTCCACATGCATTTACTAATGGTTTTAAGGGGGTTCTCAGGTTGATTTTCGCAAATGACCGTGCACGACCAGTGGTTAAGCGCAGAGGGGGCCACTGCTCGTGCATTTAGGAGAATGCACATGTAGTGGCATTATCTGGTCAATTTTATGGCTCTCCTCAACATAGCCAATGGTGGTGCACGACTAGTGGTCGTGCGCAGAGGGGCCCACTGCTCGTACGAGAAGAAAACCGCACTAGTAGTGGCCTCCTTAATGGAAAAGTGTCGAAACACGTGGGGACAAACATACAACCACTGTACATACAAGAAAAGTATCCAATACCTCCACAATTGTATATTCACACAGTCACAAACATCAAATATAGATATATAAATGAAATGATAGCGAGAAAAGATCTCCCACATGCATGATAATGGCTAACTAAACTCCAAATAGCTAAAATCTGCTCAAATACACAATGCACTATTAAAAGAGATTTTATGCTAAAATAGAAAGAATGATGTATAAAACCATGAGAAAATCAAGCTATAAAGGAACCTAAAACACTATATGAAATACACTCATTAGCAGTTAACATACTTTACTTCCCTAATTGCAGGATTCATTCGTTGTCGTCATCACGTCCAATGGAGCTACCCGAACTTCCCAGGGGGAAAAACATACATATTTGAAACACGACGATCCGTGTGCTCTAGATCGACGATCGCGATTCACCAATCAGGTAGTTATGGTAATTACAACGTCAAAATTACCGGACTACCCATGTAACGCCCCCGATTTTTCTGCGATTATTTAATTCTTGCTTGGCGTTACGTCGACGCGTTTTCTTGGCTTGTGCCATCTGTGGAGTGTGGTCTTAACTCCTTAGAACTGAGTGGCCCATTTTGTAGCCTATTGATAAGATCTCCCTAGCAAGCCGAGTCGTTTTGGGTGACCCGGTGTGGCATCTCAGAGGATGCTTGTGTTTTGACTTTGGGTGGGTATAACTTGAGTTTTGTTCGTCGAAAGTTAATTTCGACTTCGCCGTTGTGTTCGTAGCGTTGATATTTAGCTACGGTGCGAATTTCGTCGAATTCCGAGGATGTTCGATTTTTGCGTCGTTTTGTATTTTATGAAAAATAAAACTATTTAATAAATATTATATTAAATATTATTTCTGAAAGGTGGCAGCATGGTTGGCAGTTTTGCTAGACTTGAAAGGGTGGATGCGGTTTAAGAGACTTCTAGGTGGCAGTTAAGGCTGAATAGGCGTGTCTATGTATATATAGTCTTAAGTTAAAAACGAGACTATTCATCGCCTCCTTCCGTGAAAGAAAACTGCTGTCCTATTCGTGAGCGGAAGAAAACCGGCGGGCAGCTGTGCCTTCCACCGCCGATTCCCGGAGTTCTAGCGGTCGGATTTTCGTTCTGAGGGTAGATCTTGACTGCTCTCGCCTAGACCTTCATTCCTACGGTAAGATTTCCAAGTTTCGTGGTCTTGCTTGTGGTTTCGAATTTCGGGTTTGTTGACTTGTAATCCGCCGTCAATGTCAATATTTTTGGCCTTGTGCTTCCTTGCCAGATTCGAGTGTGAGAGTAAGGGAGGGCGACCAAGATTCGCTGGAAATCAAGGCAAGTGATGCTCTTGCCTTTGCCATGTAGCTTTTCTTGTTTATTTTGTTCCTTATTGGTAGTTAACCTTCATGATTTTCTCTTGCTAAAAATGCCCAGTTTTTCCCGAAAATCAAAACCAAGCCTGTTGAATACTTCATGTTAGTTTCTTTTCTCAAACAGCCTTGTCTTCCTATTTTTTTATTCCTGCTGTTGATTTACCTTGTTCTCGGGTTTGGAGTAGAGTAAGGTGTGTTGGAGTTAACTTTTTTCTGTGCAGTAGTTGTAGCCGGGTAGAGGAGAAAAAGCTTTAGTTTTATTTAATACAAAAATTGCCTTGCTTATACTCGGGTTGGGGTGTAGGTGTGCTTGCCTGTGTAGTGGCTGCAGTAGAAGCCTTCCCTGTACTTAGACTTACTGAAGTTTTGATGGAGACGAAATTTCTACGGCTAAGTACTTTGGCGTTGAGTGAGTCGACCTCACTCAACGCCAAAGCTATTTTATCGTTGAGAGTGGTGGACACACTCAATGCCGCAGTCTGTTCTTTTGCGGTTAAGTAGTGTGGCATTGAGTGAGAATTTCTTCTAAGTCAAAATCGACGGGAATCACTAAGTGATTCTCGCCGACTTCGACGAGAATCGTTAGTGATTCCCGCCGATTCGGCGAGAATCAATCTGCATTCCTGCCGATTCGATGAGAATTAATCTGCATTCCCGTCGACCTCTTTCGGATGGCGTTGAGTGAGTGGGCCTCACTCAACGCCATGACGGTTTAGGCGCTGAGTGAGGCGGGCTCACTCAACGCCGCAGCCCTTTCCTGCAGGTAAGTACTTTGGCGTTGAGTGAGTTGACCTCACTCAACGCCAAAGTTGTTCTATCGTTGAGAATGATGGACGCACTCAACGCCGCAGTTTGTTTTCGCGGCTAAGTACTTTTGCGTTGAGTGAGTCGACCTCACTCAACGCCAAAGCTGTTTTGGCATTGAGAGAGGTCGACTCACTCAACGCCGCAGTTGGGTTTTACAGTTAAGTGCTAAGGCTTTGAGGGAGTGGACCTCACTCAACGCCATAGCTGTTTTGGCGTTGAGTGAGGTTAGCTCACTCAACGCCATAGCCTGCTTTGCTGAAGTTGTTGAGGGAGTGGACCTCACTCAACGCCATAGCTGTTTTGGCATTGAGTGAGGTTAGCTCACTCAACGCCACCGCCAGTGTTGCAGAAGGCGTTGAGTGAGTGAACCTCACTCAACGTCATTACTGTTTTGGCGTTGAGTGAGGCTAGCTCACTCAACGCCACCGTCTGTTTAGGCGTTGAGTGAGTGGGGCTCACTCAACGCCAAGCCATGTTTAGTCATCTCAACGTTTTTCCTTACCTTAATCTTCTCCCTCGAGTGAATTCCTTGATTTTTGAGGTTCCTTGTCGGCTATTTTATTTTTTTTCCAAAAAGGCCGAATCGTGGGTCGTGGTTAGTAGTGGTGGTTTGAAGCTCTTATTGGGGAAGGTGTTGTGTAATTTAGCCAAGGACACCCTTTTTCTTTTATCTTGCTCTAGGTACGGGCTGGGCAAGGGGGTGGGAGGTCTCTAGTGCTTTCACATGTAGACCCTTGAGCTTTATTTCTTGGAAATGGTGGTTGAAGGACTGAGTTTGCCTCCAACCCGGATCCGCGTTGTTTTTGCTACTACCATCTCTCACAGCTTAGGGTGTTAGACGTTTCTTCCCTTGTAAATTTGCAACGTTTGAGCTCATGGTAGCCTGGTAAACTCTGCAGGATTTATTTTTGGGCAGGGTTGTTGCTGTTTCCTCCCACTTAGTGCTTTTCTTTTATCTTGCCTTGGACAGTGGTGCTTGTTTTCGGTTTGCTTACTCTTCTTGCTTACCTTATAACCTAACATTTCCGTACAGCTTACTTGTTTAGCTTGCTGAGGTATTCTTTTCTTCTTTGAATGCCTCAGGTTCTTCTTAGTAGCCGATTAGGCGGCTAGTTGTGCGGTGCTGTTGCTGGTGGTCTCTCGTACTACGGAGATCAGTTCCTTGGTCTTGTGAGGTAGTTTTACTGTTTTTCTTACAGACATACATATTTGGCAGTGAGTTCGTGTCAGTTTGTTGGCGCCCACTGGTAGTTTTACCTTGATACTAGATGTGTTACTTTTTGCTGCTACCTTTTCTAGAGATAGTCTACTTGCTCTTAGGATGATTTATGCTAGGTTGCTAGTTACTTTTAAACCTAAAAACACTATTATAAGTATATCTCATGATAAACATGTTTTTTAAAACTCTAACACTATTTTCGGAATAATATAAAAAGATCATTTTTCTATATATATAGTATAAATAAAAAGTAGGGTCCTGCATAGTATAAGTTGTCCTTTGGGGACACTTATGCCCTCTTCTAGGATGTCAAACCTGAATAAAGTATTTTCCGCAGCGTATAAGTATAGTTTTCAAATTGTGGACTAGGTGATCCACCGAGCCGAGGGATACGACCTCTAAAAATATAACTTATTTTCTAATCATATAACTTATGAATTTTCAGAAAGTAAAGTTGATAGTGGTTTGCCTGAGCGTCGGCAGTTATCCCCTACTCGACGTGGCATCATGACGCGTGTTTTCTCCTACTCTGATAATCCGTTTTCTTCAGAGAAAATGCGGGTTGTGACAGTTGGTATCAGAAGGAGGTTGCTTGACAAGTTAGTCGGGCAACCTTCCCTTTTGATTGCATTAGTAGTTCAGCATCATGTCATTCACACACCGATATGTCATCAGCACGTCTTGACAACGACACGAACACTACACTCATAGCATAACATGAAGTATACGGGGCATATTATGTAGTATGGGATGCATAATATGTGTTCGTATATGGATCCACCTTAGGGGCAACATGTGAGGGTTATGTAGTATGGGATGCATAACCTCACCACATGGCTGCGACTAGCTCATTTTCTTTTCGTTGCATGAAAATGTATGTAGTATGGGATGCATAACATTTTCATGTGTATGCCGCTCATAACATGCATTAGGGTCTTTTTAGAATGCATAGCACAAACATGCATAGCATAACATTGCATAAGCACAACGTGCCAAGCTAAAGGCTGGCAGGATGACATATGTACACACATAAGTTTTCGAGTCAAAAATAATATAAAGTCATACATTTCCGATCTAGGCACAAGAGTTAGTATGGTGGTGGTTAACCATCCTAGGTTAAGGCATAACATCAATTCTTGTAAAAAAGTAAACTCCCAGAGCAAGTTTAGCAGCTTTAAGTTCATTTTTATGTATGTGTTGTCTGTACTTGTAGTTAGTTATAGTTATCGTACTAGTATCTGACTAATGTTGCTATGATTTTAGGATGACGAGACGCCTTTGACTAGATCGACCCCCCTATCTGAGGGTGAGTCATCGGGAGCACAGAATGATGCAGTGATCGAGAGCCTGCGACAGAGTAGCGATTCCTTCAGCAGACAGATGGTGGAGGTGCGAGCACAGATCCAGTCTTTGGTGGCAGTTGTGGCAGGGCAGACTCAGCGAGTGCAAGGCCCTGCAGGGGGGTTAGCTGTTCCTCCTCCTCCTGCACCCCTGAGACCTCCAGTGGTGGTGCCAGCAGAGATGGCATTCATCTCGCAGTTTCAGAGACTTAGCCACCTACTTACGATGGGAAGGCAGATTTCATGGTCATAGACGATTGGCTGATCTCCATGGAGGAGATGTTCTCGTACTCCGGTATTTCAGATGATCAGAGAGTGATGATAGCCGCCTATCAGCTCAAGGGTTTGGCGAAGAGTTGGTGGCTTAGATAAAAGGAGAGCTTGGTAGCTGGTTGCTCTTAGGAAGTGTTCAAGGAAATGCTGTTGAGGAAGTTCTTTCCTTCGGTCGAGCGTGACCGTCTTATGAACGACTTCCTCCACCTGAAGTAAAGACAACTCACGATCGGTGAGTATGAGGTAGAGTTTAGCAAGTTGAGCCGGTTTGCTCCTGGGTTGGTAAGTGTTGAGGCTGATCGAGTCAAGCGATTCCTTGGTGGCTTGAGGAGCGAGGTGCATCAGTTGACCAGTACTTATGGATCAGAGACTTATGCAGGGGTAGTGGAGGCTGCTCTGAAGGTGTAGGCTATCAAGACCGCAAAGAGCAGAGGCCAGCAAATGAGGAAGGACAAGCGGAAGTCTATTGAGGAGAAGAAGCCCCAGGTACCCGGTGCTGCTTCGGGAAATAAGATCAAGGTGGTGTGTAGCTTCTGTGGCCGGTCAGGCCATCCTGTTGAGAGGTGTTTCAAAAAGGTAGCAGCTCAGAAGAAGGAGCAAGTTCATGCTATTCAGGGTGCTCCTAGGAGGGATGTTTCCTGTTCTGTTTGCAAGCGACCCGGGCATGATGCTGCCCAGTGCTCTTCCAAGGATGAAGTCTGCTATCAGTGCGGGCAGAAGGGTCACATCAAGTCTAGGTGTCCTCAGGTCCAGCCTGCTCTTCATGCAGTTCCACTTCAGGCACTACCTCCTCCTCAGTGTGTGGACAAGGGTAAAGGAAAGCTGAACGTGATCTCTTCCGAGGAGGCTCAAGCTTCGACTCAAGTCATCTCAGGGAAATTTAAGGTGAAGAACCACTGGGCGCGTGTTCTGTTCGACTCCGGCGCTACCCACTCATTTGTGGCTAGAGCCTTTGTGGAGCGACATCGATTAACTCTAGATTGAGTTCGTGATACCTTCCGCGTCAAGTTCCCTTCTAGTAAATCTGTGTTATCAGATTTGGGCATTATAGATTGCCCTATTTTGTTGGGGGACTTTCTTGCGAAGGCAGACTTGAAGATGATTGATTTGGAGGACTTCGATGTTATTCTGGGCATGGACTGGCTGTCTAAGTATGATGCGGTCATTCAGTGCAAAGGAAAGCGCTTGGACTTCATCAAGGATAATGGTCAGCCACGAATCGTGTATGCTGATCCGTGCCAAGATTCTCTTGTCTTTTCTGCGGTATGTGCTCAGAAGTTGTTTCTTTCTGATTGTTTTGCTTGTATAGTCTCGGTGGTGGGGACCGCTGTTAGTGTACCGCACTTAGAAGAGATTCCCGTTGTTCGTGGTTTCGCTGATGTTTTTCCTGATGAACTTCCTGGTCTTCCTCCCGATCGGGATGTCGAATTTGTGATTGATTATGAACCGGGTACGCGTCCTATTGCTAAGGCGCGTACCGGATGGCCCCTCGTGAGCTAGAGGAGTTGCGAGTCCAGTTAGATGAGTTGCTGGAAAAAGGGTTTATCAGGAAGAGTTCGTCGCCTTGGGGTGCTCCTGTTTTGTTTGTAAAGAAGAAGGATGGGTCGATGCGGCTTTGCATCGACTGCAGGGAGTTGAACAAAGTCACTATTAAGAACAGGTACCCTCTACCGAGGATCGATGACTTATTTGATCAATTACGTGGTAGTACGGTGTTCTCCAAGATCGATCTTCATTATGGCTATCATCAGCTCAGGATCCGTGAGGCAGATATTCCACGGACCGCGTTTAGATCGAGGCATGGTCATTTTGAGTTCTTGGTGATGTCGTTTGGATTGACCAACGCACCATCAGCTTTCATGGATATGTTGAACCGGGTGTTCAAGGATTTCCTAGACAAGTTTGTTGTGGTTTTCATCGATGACGTGTTGGTCTATTCCCGCAGCGCTGAGGAGCATGAACAACATCTGCGCTTGGTTCTATCGGAGTTGAGGAATCACAAGTTATTCTCCAAGTTGAGCAAGTGCGAATTTTGGTTGCCTCAGGTCTCGTTTCTAGGCCACGTGGTGAACAAGGATGGGATCTCGGTCGACCCGGAAAAGATCACAGCAGTGATGGATTGGAGCAGGCCGGGAACGCCCAAGGAGATCAGAAGCTTCCTAGGGTTGGACGGCTACTACAGGAGGTTCATGGAGGGTTTCTCTACCCTGGCTGCACCTTTGACTAGGTTGACTCAGAAGAACGCGGCCTTTGTTTGGAGCGAGAAGTGCGAAGAAGCTTTCCTGGAGCTAAAGAACAGATTGTGCTCTGCTCCCGTCCTGACCCTACCTACTGAGGGTGTGGAGTATGATGTTTACGTGGATGCTTCGCATGTTAGTCTAGGTTGCGTGTTGATTTAAGTTGGAAAAGTGCTTGCGTATGGGTCAAGGCAATTAAAGACTCATGAGAGAAATTACCCTACGCATGACCTTGAGTTTACAACAGTAATTTATGCGTTGAAGTTGTGGAGGCATCTACTTTATGGGGCTCAATGCAAGATCTTCACTGATCACAAGAGCCTGAAGTACGTGTTCACGTAAAAGGAGTTGAATCTGCGCCAGCGGCGGTGGCTAGAGTATATGGCCGATTATAATGTAGAGATCCAGTATCATCCAGGCAAGGCCAATGTGGTGGCCGACGCCCTGAGCCGGAAGACGGGGAAGATCTTTAATCTCTCCGTCGATCGTTTAGTGGAAGAGTTCCTCCTTATGGATATCTCGGTGGGATGCTGCGGCATGCAGAGCAGTTTGGCAGTGGCAGAGCCGTCTTGGATTTCCCTTACTAGGTTGCACACTACAACAAACTGCACCTGTTGTAAGGACTGAAATATAACTAAAACACAGTTTGTTACTAATAGGTATATTTAGTAACGAATTTTTTCTGTTGTTACCAAAAATTACTTTTTGTAACGAATATTTTATATTTTGTTACAATAAAAATTAATTTGTTACTATAAATGTAAGTATTTGTAACAACACTAATGTTACGTTACGAATAGTAATTTTTTCTCACAATATGTTTGATCATTTTTAGTCCCACACCGCCAGTTAAAACATCAATTTTGGGTTTATATTGCCCATTCCACAATCAATTTTTGAAATATGCTGGGCTGGCGGGCTCGCGGGCGGGCGGCGGCGGGCGGCAGCGGGCGGCGGCGTGCGGCGGCGGCGGCGGGCGGCGGGCGGCGGCGGCCGGCGGCGGGCGGCGGGCGGCGGCGGGCGGCGGCGGAGGAATCTTTTTTACTATTGTAACTAATTTATTGTAACGACACGCATACATTCGTTACAAGAAGTATTAGCGTCGAGCTTTAGAGGACGACCGTTACATAAAGTTTTTTTCGTTACCAAAGAGTTTTGGTAACGATTTTTAGTACTTATTGTAACGATTTATGTCCTTACTATAAGTGCAATTTGTTGTAGTGGCACCAGAACGATGATCCGGACCTTCTGCATTTATACCTCAGGACTGAGAGAGGGGAGTTGCCGGATTTTTCCATCGATGATGCGGGTACTTTGAAGTACCGCGGCAGATTTTGCATCCCCGCTGTTGGAGACATCAGGTGTATGGTATGCAGAGAGGCTCATGGATCCATTGTTGCCTACCATCCGGGATCTACTAAGATGCATCGTGATTTGAAGCAAATTGCCTGGTGGTATGGGATGAAGAGTGATATAGACAGATTTGTTGCTGAGTGCCACACTTGCAAGCGTGTGAAGGCCGATCACAGAAGGCCTGGTGGCAAGTTGACTCCACTAGAGATCCCGACTTGGAAGTGGGAAAGTATTTCTATGGACTTTATCACAGGCTTACCGAAATCTCCAAGGGGATTTGATTCTGTTTGGGTCATAGTGGATAGACTAACGAAGTGTGCTCACTTCGTGCCGTATAAGATTGACTATCCGATTAAGAAGATAACAGAGTTGTACTTGAATGAGGTCATCAGATTGCACGGTGTTCCTATTAGCATCATTTCTGATCGAGACTCCCGGTTTAATTCTCGCTTTTGGCAGAGTCTGCGGGAGGGTTTGGGTACCGATCTGAGGTATTCTACTGCTTACCACCCACAGACCAATGGGCCGACGGAGCGGGTGAACCAGATAGGTTAGGATATGATCAGATGCTACATTCTAGACCACGGTGGAGCGTGGGATGAGCGATTGTGACTTATGGAGTTTGCATACAATAATAGTTATCAAGAAAGTTTGCAAATGGCTCCGTTTGAAGCTTTGTATGGGAGGCGCTGCAGAACCCCCCCTGTTTTGGGTTGAGGCAGATGAGAGACCCTTGTTGGGTCCGGATGCGCTCGAGGAGATGGAATTCGTAGTGAAGCTTATCCGAGAAAAGCTTCGTATAGCTCAGGAGAGATATGAAAAGAACGCATATCGGCGTAGGTCTGACTTGGAGTTTTCTGTAGGGGACCTTGTGTTTCTTAAGGTTTCTCCGATGGTTGGTGTTAAGAGGTTCGGTAAGAACAGGAAATTGGACCCGAGGTATGTGGGCCCGTTTAAGATTGTTGAATGGATTGGCGTGTCATCTTATAGGTTTGATTTTCCAGCCAACTTCCTAGGTGTTCATAACGTATTTCATGTAAGCTAGTTGCGGAAGTGTGTGCGCAGTAGTGGGCAAGTCTTGGATGTTGTGCCCCAGTTGGAGCCTAACCTCTCTTTTATTGAAGCGTCGGTCCGCATTTTGGATACTCAAAATCGGGTGTTGCGGAGGAAGTCCATCCCGATGGTTAAAGTTCTATGGAAGAATCAGAGTTTGGAAAGCGCGACTTGGGAGTTAGAGTCGGCTATGAGGGAGGCTCACCCTCAACTGTTTCCCTGATTAAATTGGTTTGTTTTCCTCTTGTAATGTTTGGCTTATTACTTTTCCTTCTATAGTTGAGGCGTTGTGCGTAAAGTTTCTTGATGAAACTTTCTTTTAGGGGGAGTGACTGTAACGCCCCCGATTTTTCTGCGATTATTTAATTCTTGCTTGGCGTTACGTCGACGCGTTTTCTTGGCTTGTGCCATCTGTGGAGTGTGGTCTTAACTCCTTAGAACTGAGTGACCCATTTTGTAGCTTATTGATAAGATCTCCCTAGCAAGCCGAGTCGTTTTGGGTGACCCGGTGTGGCCTCTCAGGGGATGCTTGTGTTTTGGCTTTGGGTGGGTATAACTCGAGTTCTGTTCGTCGAAAGTTAATTTTGACTTTGCCGTTGTGTTTGTAGCGTGGATATTTAGCTACGGTGCGAATTTCGTCGAATTCCGAGGATGTTCGGTTTTCGCGTCGTTTTGTATTTTATGAAAAATAAAACTATTTAATAAATATTATATTAAATATTATTTTTGAAAGGTGGCAGCATGGTTGGCGGTTTTGCTAGACTTGAAAGGGTGGTTGCGGTTTAAGAGACTTCTAGGTGGCAGTTAAGGCTGAATAGGCATGTCTATGTATATATAGTCTTAAGTTAAAAACGAGACTATTCATCGTCTCCTTCCGTGAAAGAAAACTGCTGTCCTGTTCGTGAGCAGAAGAAAACCGGCGGGCAGCTGTGCCATCCACCACCGATTCCCAGAGTTCTAGCTGTCGGATTTTCGTTCTGAGGGTAGATCTGGACTGCTCTCACCTAGACCTTCATTCCTATGGTAAGATTTCCAAGTTTCGTGGCCTTGCTTGTGGTTTCGAATTTCGGGTTTGTTGACTTGTAATCCGCCGTCAATGTCTAGATTTTTTGCCTTGTGCTTCGTTGCCGGATTCGAGTGTGAGAGTAAGGGAGGCCGACCAAGCTTCGCTGGAAATCGAGGCAAGTGGTGCTCTTGCCCTTGCCATGTAGCTTTTCTTGTTTATTTTGTTCCTTGTTGTTAGTTAACCTTCCAGATTTTCTCTTGCTAAAAATGCTCAGTTTCTACCGAAAATCATAACCAAGCCTATTGAATACTTCATGTTAGTTTCTTTTCACAAACAACATTGTCTTCCTTTTTTTTTATTCCTGCTGTTGATTTACCTTGTTCTTGGGTTGGGAGTAGAGTAAGGTGTGTTGGAGTTAACTTTTTCTGTGCAGTAGTTGTGCCGGGTAGAGGAGAAAAAGCTTTAGTTTTATTTTATATAAAAATTGCCTTGCTTAGACTCGGGTTGGGGTGTAGGTGTGCTTTCCTGTGTAGTGGCTGTAGTAGAAGCCTTCCCTGTACTTAAACTTACTGGAGTTTTGATGGAGACGAAATTTCTGCGGCTAAGTACTTTGGCATTGAGTGAGTCGACCTCACTCAACGCCAAAGCTATTTTATCGTTGAGAGTGGTGGACACACTCAACGCCGCAGTCTGTTCTTTTGCGGCTAAGTAGTGTGGCGTTGAGTGAGAATTTCTTCTAAGTCAAAATCGACGGGAATCACTAAGTGATTCTCGCCGACTTCGACGAGAATCGTTAGTGATTCCCTCCGATTCGGCGAGAATCAATCTGCATTCCCGCCGATTCAGCGAGAATCAATTTGCATTCCCGCCGACCTCTTCTGGATGGCGTTGAGTGAGTGGGCATCACTCAACGCCATGGCGGTTTAGGCGCTGAGTGAGGCGGGCTCACTCAACGCCGCAGCCCTTTCCTGCGGGTAAGTACTTTTGCGTTGAGTGAGTTGACCTCACTCAATGCCAAAGTTGTTCTATCGTTGAGAATGGTGGACGCACTCAATGCCGCAGTTTATTTTCGCGGCTAAGTACTTTGGCGTTGAGTGAGTCGACCTCACTCAATGCCAAAGCTATTTTGGCGTTGAGAGAGGTGGACTCACTCAACGCCATAGTTGGGTTTTGCGGTTAAGTGCTAAGGCGTTGAGGGAGTGGACCTCACTCAACGCCATAGCTGTTTTGGCGTTGAGTGAGGTTAGCTCACTCAACGCCACAGCCTGCTTTGCTGAAGGCGTTGAGGGAGTGGACCTCACTCAACGCTATAGCTGTTTTTGCGTTGAGTGAGGTTAGCTCACTCAACGCCACCGCTAGTGTTGCAGAAGGCGTTGAGTGAGTGAACCTTACTCAACGCCATTGCTGTTTTTGCGTTGAGTGAGGCTAGCTCACTCAACGCCACCGTCTGTTTAGGCGTTGAGTGAGTGTGGCTCACTCAACGCCAAGTCGTGTTGAGTCATCTCAACGTTTTCCCCTTACCTTGATTTTCTCCCCCGAGTGAATTCCTTGATTTTTGAGGTTCCTTGTCGGCTATTTTCTTTTTTTTCCAAAAAGGCCGAATCATGGGTCGTGGTTAGTAGTGGTGGTTTGAAGCTCTTATTGGGGAAGGTGTTGTGTAATTTAGCCAATGCCACCCTTTTTCTTTTATCTTGCTCTAGGTACGGGCTGGGCAAGGGGGTGGGAGGTCCCTAGTGCTTTCACATGTAGACCCTTGAGCTTTGTTTCTTGGAAATGGTGGTTGAAGTACTGAGTTTGCCTCCAACCCGGATCTGCGTTGTTTTTGCTACTAACATCTCTCACAGCTTAGGGTGTTAGACGTTTCTTCCCTTGTAAATTTGCAACGTTTGAGCTCATGGTAGCCTGGTAAACTCTACAGGATTTATTTTTGGGCAGGGTTGTTGCTGTTTCCTCGCACTTAGTGCTTTTATTTTATCTTGCCTTGGAAAGTGGTGCTTGTTTTTGGTTTGCTTACTCTTCTTGCTTAACTTATAACCTAACATTTCCGTACAGCTTACTTGTTTAGCTTGCTGAGGTATTCTTTTCTTCTTTGAATGCCTCAGGTTCTAGTTAGTAGCCGATTAGACGGCTAGTTGTGCGATGCTGTTGCTGGTGGTCTCTCGTACTACGGAGATCAGTTCCTTGGTCTTGTGAGATAGTTTTACTATTTTTCTTACAGACATACATATTTGCCAGTGGGTTCGTGTCAATTTGTTGGCGCCACTGGTAGTTTTACCTTGATACTAGATGTGTTACTTTTTACTGCTACCTTTTCTGGAGATAGTCTACTTGCTCTTGGGATGATTTATGCTAGGTTGCTAATTACTTTTAAATCTAAAAACACTATTATAAGTATATCTCATGATCAGCATGTTTTATAAAACTCAACACTATTTTCCAATTAACGTAAAAAGATCATTTTGCTATATATATAGTATAAATCAAAAGTAGGGTCCTGCATAGTATAAGTTGTCCTTTGAGGACACTTATGCCCTCTTCTAGGATGTCAAGCCTGAATAAAGTATTTTCTGCAACATATAAGTATAGTTTTCAAATTGTGGACTAGGTGATTCACCGAGCAGAGGGATACAGCCTCTAAAAATATAACTGATTCTCTAATCATATAACTTATGAATTTTCATAAAGTATAGTTGATAGTGGTTTGCCTGAGTGTCGGCAGTTATCCCCTACTCGACGTGGCATCATGACGCGTGTTTTCTCCTACTCTGATAATCCATTTTCTTCGGAGAAAATGCGGGTTGTGACAACCCATGTCCAAAGCTATTAAAGGAGTCTAGAGCCTTCATTTCAAGACACATTGCCTTTAGCGCCCGAGAGAGATCCTTCGAAGATGCTTCAGAGTTTTCCACTAGCGATTGAAGAATCCTCAACACTTCTCCTTCCCAATGGAAGATCTCTATCGAAGGAGGCTTGAATATTTCCCCTGGACCTTAGAAGATCCCGCTTCTCTCTGAGATTGCCATTTTCTCATTCTTATTTGCACCCCTTGCAATGAGCGGTGAACTGTCACCCTCTTGAATTTGATTACTTATAACAACTCGAAAAATAGTTGAGATGCTAGCTATCCTTAGAAACTACTTGTAGTAACTACAATAGAATGGTGTATCCGATAAATGGACGAGCAATAAGTTGAGATGTTGGCTATCCTAAGAAACTTGGGAGTCACTCGAGCTCCCATTTTGCCTCCCGCGTTGATCATTACACCTTCTCTAGTTCCGAACCATGTCCTGGCCAATCATGGCATTCGGGAGGATGACGTCTCTAAGGATTTCTCTGATACAGCCAGCTCCTTGAATCCCGCTCGACCGATCAGTGCCTTTGGAGCTGACGTTCATCGACATCAGTAGGGATGAGTAGACCTTGTGTTGGGTACATTGGTCACAATGTACTTGATTTAAATAAGCCCTTTCCGCTCAATGATATACACATAGTTTTATTTGATGAATGTTTAGTTCTTGTGTGCAGGCAAATAAAGCTAAGTACAAATGCATTGAGACACTAGACTAGTGTCGACACTTTTGTCAAAGATGCGCTGAGACAAGGAGAAAGCTGTGTCGACACTCTTAAACTAGAAGTGCTGAGTCAAAGAGAAAGTTGTGTCGACACCCAGGACTTGGGTCGACACTATGATACAAGGAACAACTGTGTCGACACTAAGGACAAGTGTCGACACACTCTATACAAGTAGTGTCGAGATAGAAGACAACTGTGTTGACACTCAGGACTAGTGTCGACACATTCTACATCAGATGTGTCGAGACAAGGTGAAGGTTGAGTCGACACATACAGAAGTATGTCAACATCGCTACAAGAGTAGTGTCGACACCCAGGACTGGTGTCTACACATCCAACAGTCAAGTTTCAACACTTCAAGCAGAATTGTTTCCTAAGTGCAGAAATTAAGCCAGAGGTCCTGATAATTGTCAAAACTATCAGATGTCAGTTATTAATCGGATCAGCCGGTTACCTTTGACAAAGCCTATATAAAGTGTACATGTTTGTTTTAGGATAGAGTGACCTAGAGGGGGGGGGGGGGTGAATAGGTCCAATTTTAATTATAGGCTACTTTTAGATAATGAAAATTACTTTTCTATCTTTATTACCCCAGTATGATGAAACAAGAAAACTAAAGAACAATTAAAGATCATCACAATACATCAAACATAGTACAACAATCACATCACAGTACACAAGATTTATAGTGGTTCCCCAATTGATGGTTACATCCACTTTCCCCCTTCGCCTATCAAACAATGAACTAGATTCAGCCAAACTCCTTCTTCTTTATTTAC
The DNA here is from genome assembly GCA_039513925.1 of Platanthera zijinensis. Taxonomy (NCBI): domain Eukaryota; kingdom Viridiplantae; phylum Streptophyta; class Magnoliopsida; order Asparagales; family Orchidaceae; genus Platanthera; species Platanthera zijinensis. The sequence continues at coordinate 102,673,638 of CM077096.1, read as the reverse complement.
TCAGATCCTCAGATTTTACAACTCAGAGCCCAGGTGGCTCCTACAACTCAGACTATATCAGTCTTACTACTCAGATCACCAAGATCCTACACCATAGAGAAATACCCACTTCTCCTACCTCAGGCAACTCCTGCCCTACCTTAGCCTTTATAACACAGACTTACAACTCAGAGAAATTAATTCCCCTACACTCAGATCTATAAGTAGATCTTACAAGATTAATGATGTTGAAAAGAAAGATTCAGAATTAGTCACCCAACAAGAAAGAAACGAGTGACTACTTCTTAAACTGAACTTGATAAGTCAGCTTCCCTTGATCCTTGTTATAGTTGATTCGATCTGACCCTTCTTAGTTTATCAAAGCTTCTTGAAGTTGAAATTAGGGTAGATCTAGACTGGAGAATTTTAAAGATGATTCTTGATCAGACTTCTCTCCACCTTCTGAATTCTAGCAGATTGCTTCTTAGATCTAGTTTCACCAAATTTTTCTTAACTGTTTTCTGGAGAGTTGATCCCTTTAAATAGGCTCTGTCAAGGGTAATCGGCTGATCCGATTAATAACTTCCATTTGACAGTTCTGATAGTTGTCAGTACCTCTGGCTAGATTTTTGTACGCAGGAAACAATTCTGCTTGAAGTGTTGAAACTTGACTGTTGGATGTGTCGATACAAGTCCTGGGTATCGACAGTACTCTTGTAGTGATGTTAAAATACTTCTGAATGTGTCGACACGACATTCACCTTGTCTCGAAACTGCTGATGTAGAATGTGTCGACACAAGTCCTGAGTGTCAACACAGTTGCTTCCTTGTATCATAGTGTCGACACAAGTTCTAGGTGTCGACACAACTTTCTCTTTGACTCAGCACTTCTAGCGTAGAGTGTGTAGACACTAGTCATGAGTGTCAACACAATAACTTCTTGTCTCAGCACATCTTTGATAAAGGTGTCGACACTGATCTAGTGTCTCGACACTTTTGTACTTAGCATTATTTGCATGCACTCAAGAACTTACATTCATCAAATACAACTATGTGTATATCATTGAGCTGAAAAAGATTTTTCCAAATCAGGTACATAGTTTCCAATGTACCCAACATAAAGGGATCATCTCTACAGAAACATATATAGAATAGAGAAAAAGAGAAGTAAAAAATTGAAGAAGACATATCAAAGAGGTAATCTGCTAGAATTCAGAAGGTCGAGAGAAGCCTGATCAAGAATCTTCTTCAATATTCTCAAGCCTAGATCTACCCTAATTTCTACTTCAAGAAGCTTTGAAAAGCTAAGAAGGGTCAGATCAAATCAATTACAATAAGGATCAAGGGAAGCTGACTTATCAAGTTCAGTTCAAGAACCAGACACCCGATTCTCTCTTGCTGGGTGACTAATTCTGAATTAATTTCTTTTCACCATTATTAATCTTGTAAGATCTACTTGTAGATCTGAGTGTAGGGGAATCAATTACTCTGGGTTGTAAGCCTGTGTTATAAAGGCCGAGGTAGGGCAGGAATTTCCTGAGGAAGGTGAAGTTGGTATTTCTCTGAAGTATAGAAACTGATTGTTCTGAGTTGTTGGGCAGGAGTTTCCTAAGGTTTAGCAGTGTGGATTCACTCTGAGGTAGAGTTCATGGAAAGAACTTGAGGCATAGGATCTTGATGATCTGAGTGGTAAGACTTGTATAGTCTGAGTTATAGGAGCCAGCTGGGCTCTGAGCTGTAAGATCTGAGTAAAGAAAGAAGGAGTTTGAACGAATCTAGTTCATTGCTAGATTGGCGAAGGGGGAAAGTGGATGTACCCATAAATTGGGGAAACACTATAAATCTGTGTGTACTGTGCTGTGATTGTTTTAATTGCTGAATAGTTTTCTTGTTATATCTAACTGGGGTAGTAATAAAGATAGAAAAGTAGATTTCATTATATAAAAGTAGCCAAGGTTTAAATTGGACCTATTCACCCCCTCTAGAAAACTCAATCCTAAAATAAACATTTACAATTGGTATCCGAGGGATGTTCACTGAGAAGGTATAACAACCTAGTGAGAATCCAAAGGATTGTAGAGAAAGTTAAATCATGGATTAGAGGGAAAACAATTCTATCAAGCTCCCAATCTGCTCCAAATAAAATTTTGGAATTTGGAAGGAGAGAGTAATATTATTCATGCAGGCAGCTGATCCAAGAATATACATCATAGTGGTTGAAGGACCTTTCATTCCCATGAAAGTGTCAGTTCTTGATGCAATCATCAAGACACCAAAGAACTACATAGAGATGGATAAGGATGAAATTATTCTGGCCTCTATGGACAAAAGGGCTCATAATATTATAGTCAGTGCTATAGATGATTCCACTTTTCAAAACCTGATTCATTGTAAAAAATCTAAAAAATGTTGGAGTCGCTGATTGTCTATATGGAAGGAACTGATGATTTCAGAGATGATAGAAAATCTCTGCTAAACCAATAGTATGAAGCCTTCAGACATGATAAGAAAGGACTCAGTGACAGAATGCTTTGAAAAGTTCTTCAGAATTGTGAACAATTTGATGACTTATGGTAGGAGTTTCACAAACTATGAACTTAATGATAAGTTCTTGAGATCCCTAAACAAGGAATGAGACATCAAGATCTGTGCCATAAGAGAAATGGGTAACCTAGTCAACATAGACCCCCATGCTCTATTTGGCAAGTTACTGTCCCATGAGTTACAACTCAATCTCAAGAAGTCTGAAGAAGATTCAGATAGAGCCCACAATAGAGAAAAGTCCTTGGCCCTAAAGGCTGAGTCATCTTGGAAGGTCAGAGAGAAGTCAACACTCTTAGAAAGACTAGAAACATCTTCTGAGTGTTCAGAATCATCCTCATCAGGAGGAGACCTGACTGAGGAGGAACTGTCTCTCTTCTCTAGACAGTTCAAGAAGATGTTGGGGAGAAAAAGACAGGGCAGCTAGAAGGATCTAGCTAGAGACTCTTCTCTCAAGAAGACCAATTATCCAGATAAAACCAGGAAGAAGAAATCTAGGGACATGTATGGTTCTTCACAAAACAAATATATTAAGACTAATATTGTGTGTTATTATTGCAACAGAAAAGTGCATGTCATAGCTGATTGCCCAACAAAAAGAAAGAAGAAAAAGTCAGAGAACTGGAAGGATGGACAACACAAGAAGGCTGACAAAACCTCTTAGCAAAGAGATAGTATACACAATGTGATAGTGAGTTTGGTTCATCATAATCAAAAGAGGAGGAGGCTCTCATGGGCCTGATGGCTATTGAGGAGACCCAATCAGCAGGAGATCAGGATTGTTCAAATCCTGCTAAGGTAAAATCAATCTCTCATAGTTTAGCCTCAGATTCTTTTTCTACATCAGAAAATGAATCAAGTTCACACTCCTCTAATATTAGAGAACATGATTCAGACATTAAAGCTGATTTCAACACCCTTATCAACAGATATGGGAAGTTATTAAAGGACTTGATTGCAAACAAAGAGCTTGCTAAGGATCAAGTCAGAGAATTAGAATCTCTAAGGGGAGTATCTTTTCAGTTTGAGAGGGCCAACATAAAGTTGGACCTGCAAAAACTGAAGCTTATAAAACTAACCAATAAGATAGATAGCCAGGCAGAGGTAATAGTAGAATAGGTCAAGACTGTCAAGGACCTGGATGCAAAGCTCACCCAGGAAAGACATCTCCTGACTCAGTTCTCAAAACCCAAGTCAGTGCTACATATCATAGATACCTTTTCAGCTCCATTTAGAAGTGGTGTAGGGATGGAAAAAAAAAATAAAAAGTTCAAAAATAAATCTGAACCTAAGGGTAAAGCCCCAATGGGTCCAGTTAAGCAACCTTCCAAGTATCTACCTTCCAGCAGATGCTTGAGATCATGTGTTCCTGGACACATGAGTCCTGCGTGCTCTACCAACAAGGTCAATAAAGAGCCTTGCTGGAAGGGACAGACATCTAATGACAATAAAGGCCAAATACCACCGCATAGGGTGATCAATCCAAGAAGCCAAGGAATTCTTTGAGCTGATCCCAGTGCACCACACCTAAATCAAAAGGTAAGGGTGTGAATTTTGCACAACTACCTTGGAAGCTGGATGTCAAGTCTAAGGTGCACAAAAGTACAACTTCAAATGTGCAACCAAAGATAAGATACAATCGATTTGAGTGTTGGTTCTGCGGGAAGGTTGGACATTTTGCCCTAGATTGTTATTATAATCCAACATCACCTTCATATAATAATCAACAAGTTTTGCTTTGAAAGTCTGCTGTGTTTCACATAGTAAAGCCTAACAGGAACTAAGGCCCCAAAACTATTTAGATGCCTAAGGTGAACTAATTATGTGTTTGCAGGTGGAACCAAGTACCACCGAAAGGCTAGTATGGTACTTGGATAGTGTTTATTCCAGGCACATGACTAGAACAAGGAGTTTGCTAATAGATTAAACTCTAGTTAGGAATGGACAAAAAGTCATCTTTGGAGGGTCAGAGAAAGGGCTCACAAAGTGTTATGAAATTGTTTTCCACAATGACAAATGTTTGATAAGGAATTCAAGTGATCAAGAGATCATCTTGTCAGGAACTAGGAGTAGGAACATTTATTTTCTAAATTTCTTAAGTGTAAATGAGAAATCTCTTGTATGCTTAGTAGCTAGTGAGAAAGACTCTTTGTGTGTGCAGTGGCACAAGAGGCTGGTTCACTTAAACTATAAAGCTATATGCAAGCTATTCTCTATGGGCTTAGTTAGAAACAATCCCCAGCCAAAATGCTTCAAAGAAGGCTTATGTCCTGTATCTCCAAAATGCAAATATACAAAAGTCTCCTTTAAGAGCATTCAGTCCAAAGACACTGAGAGGTGTCTCTACTTACTTCATATGGATCTATTTGGTCCTATGCAAGTTCTTAGTTTGGGTAGAAATTCCTATACCTATGTTATTGTGGATGATCACTCTAGGTTTGCTTGGGTATTCTTCATAAGGAGAAAGTCTGAAACACTAGACATCCTTGCCTAAGTCAACCAAAGAGGCAAAGTTGACCCAAGTCAACCCTAGCCCTGAAAAGGTCAAAGTGCCCTATCTAATGGTCAAGTGACCTTCAAGGTGCCCAACGAACCCTACTCAACCCTTTCTATACCTTAGGGGAGTCCAATGGGTCACCAAGGACCCATTGGGGTAAACCCAAATGATCAATTTGACTAAGGTCAACTCTACCCTAGAATTAGGTCAAACTAGCCTAAATGGCTAACTCAAGCTCAAGCCCAATCCACTTGGGATAAAACCTTATTTCCATGAATAATATGAGTTAGTTGGGTGCCATTAGGCCAGAGTAGTCATCAAAACGGCCTTGATGACTAGGAGAGAGAAAAGCTCCATTTTCTCATTTAATGGAGGAGAGGGAAAGAGGGTCATTCATGGCTTGGAAGGCCAAGGGGATTCCCTCTTCACCTCCAATGGCATGATTCATCTCCCCCATCAGTTCTGAGGAGATCAAGTGGTTGACCAGGCTGTACAGGGGCTGGATTCAGTGGGCTCTTCATTGGCCGAAAATCACCTTCAAGGCCATTAATGGCAATTGATGCTTGGCCCCTCCTCTCCCCCATTTTACAATCTTAAAAGCTTCACCAGTCTGAGAGGATAAGTTTCCACCCTTCCCCTAAAGAATTCGAGCTCTTCTACTGTACAGTTGTAGAACACCAGAAATCGCAAAATCCGGCGATGGTGGCGTGGCGGTCGGCCCAACTCTAGCTCTCACAACTGTTCCTCCTCTACTCCTCTCATCGTGGGCTAGAATCTTAGATTCTATAGGAGAAAAATCGGGCTCATTTGAGCTCAATTGGGTGAGAACAATTCTGGATTTTCATCATTTTTTATGCCTTGCGAATTCGCCAGAAACCCCCCCTCCAGCGGTCGTGTCGCCGCCCGGCGATAGCCCCCACCTCAATGAAGGTGGTGGCGGTGGTGGCCGGCCAGGGAGGTCGCCAGGTTGCTGGAAAATGGGATTGGAACATGCTCCAAGTCGGGTTAATCACAGCCTTTGGCTGGAGGAAGAAGACAATGCCAGGGCCATCCGATTCTTCTTTAAGATCTGTACTAGATCTAATATATTAAATGTTGATTTATGTATTTTCTACCATAGTTATTGGGTTGTTTTAAATTAATTATTAAAAATACTTAAGGTCCCCTACAATAAAGATGGTCTGCATGAAAGTTGTATCCCTACGAGTATAGTTTATTTTAAAATTGGTTTGAACCAATTTGGAGGTCAGGTCAGACCACAACACTCATTTTGGTGAGGTCTATACCTAGGCTTGATTAGAGATTGTTTTGAGTGCCCCCATCAATCCATACATCCAAGTGACTTGAGATTTTGGCTGGGGGTAACTATTACCTATACCTAGAACATATCCAAAAATTGGAATTTTTGAAAAATATATTTCTAAAGTGTTTGTAGAAATTTAATAATCCATGTATGAATTAATTAAAGGGTCTAATGACCTCCAAATCCTCCCAAATTTCGGTGAGTAGTCCTTTGGGTCATTATAGGACTTTCTATAAAGTTTCATACCATTTGGTGATGATTTGGTTTGGAATTGGGTAAACCCTAGCCTAGGCCAAAAGGGTTAATTAAGGTAAAATGCCCCTTGTGGTATTGAGTGACCAAATCACCTCAACAGAGGTTGAAACTTGGGCCACTGATTTGTTATGACATTAAACACCCTCACATTGAGTTTGGGGTGGATTAGGGTGGATTTGCTCTAGGACCCTAGTTCAAACCCTAAGGTTGAACTTTGGGGGTTTGTGAAGGACATGGGGTGATATGTCCTTGTATGGACTTGGTGTTTAGTCCATGTGATCTTAGGCTGGTGAAATGCCCTAGGAAGGAATTTGGTGACATTTATACTTAGGCAAAAAACTTAAACCAATTGGGGATTGTTTGGGCCTATACCTTTTATGAAAATGTTGAAGGGTCATATGATCTTGGATTTTCATGAGTTTGGCAGGAGTAATTTAATAGTGCTCTTGACCCCTGAAATTTATTATAGGATGTTTTGAAAAAAAGTAGCTCATACTTGTAGGTATAATCTCCACCTTGCCCTTTTTGATGATTTTGAAGTAACCATGGTTAGATTAACTTAGAATGACATGAAACTCTTGCAAGGTTAATTAAATATCATTTAGAGGCACTAGTAAATTATTTGGATCATTTGGGCATTTACTCTTTGTACTTCATGTGTTAAGTGAACTAGTGCACCAAAATTTGATAAATAGATAATAAATATTATATCTTGCTGGAAAATTATGTTACTTGGCCAAAGAACTTTTTAGAGCATAATTAAGTCTAGAAAATTATCACATGTCATTTGGATGAGTTTATAAGAATGTTTCTTCACAAAGTGCACTTTAATTAAATTATTTGAAGTATTTTTATACATGGCTCACTGACCTTGTAATTACATGAAACTTAGTCAGTCGTGTTTTATGATCATTATAAGGCTCTGGTAATTTTTATATAATTTTTGGACTATGATTTATGGTACTCCCTTCTTTTACTCTAATTATTTGAATTACCATGAACTAATTATTTAGAGGTTATTACATTTATAAAAAACTGTGAAATTTGGTATTCACTGATATTTTGCTATCATATAGTGTTCCTAATTTTTGGGTGGCCATAATTTAAGTAAATCTAGTACTATATGTACAAAAATTACCCATGTCCTAGCTTTTGGAAAAAATTTAATAAATGCCAAATTAATTAGGAAAATTACAAGTTTCTGGATTTAGGCTAAATGTGTTATGATAGACCCCCAATAATTATCTTAGGGCCTTTGAATTAAAATTTGGAGTACCTCCTGTCATGTACATCATCTAGCTTAGGTTGGTCTACATTTAGTAAAATTGCGGAAATTATGTTAACCTGTGTAATGAACATAGGGAGATGGTGTTAATAGTTTAATGGTTTGGTAAGGTGAAAAAGAGAGCTTCATTAGGAGTCATGATGAGGAGAGTGCTGGGTTGACTAGTGTTAAGAGGTGCTCGGGATCGACGAAAGATCGTCTTTCCTATGGAGAGAGAGAGAGTCAAAATACATTAGGGTTAGATCCAGTATAATATTAAAAGGGATAATAAATTGGGTAATAACCAATAATAATAAGTGCCTTGCGAAAGGGAACGATGGGCTTCAGCTACCATCATAGTTCCTAGTGCCCTGTGAGAGCCCTTCACCAAGAATACCTTGGGCAGTCCTGGGATAACCTAAACCATAAGAATAATCAATGTTTAAGAGTAACTAGTATAACTTGGATTACACTTACACTCACACTACCCGATGTTGTGGGGGTTAGGTTGGGTCTCGCGAGTAATAGGCTCGGTGGTTTTGATGATGGGCAGGTTAGCCTGGCAAGCCGATGGCTCGGTAGATATTTGTGACGAACGGGATAGTTCGGAGAGCTTTGGATCAGTGGGAAAGTATATTAAGGTTGCATGTGAATAAGATATAAGGTGGTGGGTATTCGGTATTGGAGAGTCGTCGCACCGACACCAATACGTTGACTCAGCAGGTGTGGTATATCACTTAGCCAAATTAAGTCCGGTGTGCCTCGACACCTGAAGCAATTGTGTCGACACACAGGACTTGTGTCGGCACACCAACTCTCAAAAGACTGTGTTGAGTTCAAAAGTAATTGTGTCGACATACAGGACTTGTGTCGAAACACACTCAATGCCATTTGACAAACACTCAACGCCATCTGTCTGCAACAGAAATGTCGAGACAAGAAGCTATTGTGTCGACACACAGGACTTGTGTCGACACATACAACAAAAAGCAGTGTCGAGAAGTAGAAGTATGACTGTGTCGACACTTGGAGTATTTATGTCGACACCTTGAAGACTTGTGTCGACACTTAGACTATATGTGTCGAAATATGTGAAGCAGCCTGCTGAGTGTTGTGTGCTGAGTTGAAAAGACACAGAAGAACCTGGTGACGTGACTGGTGACTTGACAACTATCATAACTAACCGGTCTGACACCACTATCAGAACTGTCAGAAGTCTGTTATGAACCGGATCAGCCGGTAACCATGGAGCAAGCTCTATATAAGAGCCAGATCAGAAATGATAAAGAAAAATAAGAAAGATCTCTGGATCATAAAGAAGAACTCTAACAGATCAAGGCCTTTCTGCAAGAAAGATTCAGAGTTCAATCTTAATCTAAGGAAGAAGCTGACTGAAGATCAACTTCAAGAGAAGATCCACCTTATTTTTCCTAATCAAGAAGCTTTAAAAAGCTAAGTTAGGTTGGATCAGAAGGATCAGTCTATACAAGAACTGATCAAGATGACAACATCAACAGAGAAATCTAGCTGGTGAAGTTTTCAGATACTTATTACTCACAAATTCTTGTAGGATCTATTGTTAGATTTTAGATTGCAAGCCTAAAATTATAAAGGCTGAGGTAGGGCAGTGTGCCTGAGGTAGGACTTGTGGAAAGTCTGAGTTGTAAGCCTAATTATAAAGGCTGAGGTAGGGCTGAGGCCTGAGGTAGGATTCATGGAAGAATCTGAGGTAGGACTTGTGTAAAAGTCTGAGGTGTAGGAACCATTTCTGGTTCTATGTTTGTAAGATCTGCGGATCCGAGCCAGTGGAAGGATGTTAGGCTGAATCCAGTTATCTGCTGGATAGGCGAAGGGGGAAAGTGGATGTACCCATATCTTGGGGAACCACTATAAGTCTGGTGTTTACTATGATGTGTTTATTTTCTGTAATTTGATTAATCTGTGCTGAAATAAGTCTTATAACTGTTTGCCTAAAAATTAAAAAAACACAAAAAGATTAGAACCTATTTGTTGAAGCCGAGAAAATCCCGACCTCAGAATCGGACTAGGCGGCCTAAGGCTACCGGTCTCGCAGTGAAATCGGATGGCCCAGGACGAGCAAAAGAAACAAGACCCCAGGCGCTGCGGCAGGAAGGTCCCACCACATACCCAGTTGCTTAGGTGAAGCAACCCCTTCTCAACCAGAATGGCCGAGCTAGATACGAAGGAGACGCGCGAGTTGGAATTCGCGAGTAACAATCCGAGAGTTTTCGGTCCGCTCTCTCGTACCCCTGGGGTCCTATTTATTGGGAAATCCAAAGAGAGGGGGGGGGGGGGTCTTACTTATACCCCCTTGGCGATTGGGCGACTTTCTGGGGATCTCGTATGGGACGAGCGAGTATCTCTCCTTAGTCGCCACCTGGCGAGTATGCGTGGGGAGCTCTCCATACTCGCCCATACCTTTTGCTGGTTCGCGGCTTGATCTTGACTTTACTCTTGGATCGTTGACTTTTACTTCTGGTGACCTGGCTGTGGTGGGGCCTCTCCTCGTCGAATACGGGTTGTACACAATCCTCACTCTTTTTGGGCGACGAAGGAGCCCTAAAAGAAACATCCAACGTTTATTCGGCAAGCTGTTATGCTGAGTATCTGTTTGCTCGCTTTGCCCACTGCTAGACGAAGTCTATAAATAGAAGGGGGGGGGGCCTGGTTGTTGGGGCGGATCCTCGAAACTCGCCCACCATGTCGGATGCCAATACGAAGCTTCTCGAAGACAGCCTCGCCGCCCTGTCCGGCCTCCTCGGCATCGCCAGGCCGAAAAGGCCGCGCGAGGAGGATGGCGCGGCCGATCTGCTATCGCCGAAAAAGAAGAAGGCCAAGAAGCTCAAGAAACCCGCCTCCTCGCCGATCGACCCGCATCCCCCTTCTGAGCTGATCGCGGGGGTGGCAGCCAAACCCGCACCTTCAACCAGTACCCAACAACTCCTCGACGACCTTGGCTTGGGCGACGTTCCGGACCCGGCCCCCCTTGCAACCGACACGCATCCTGAAGTCGCCAAGGGGTCGACTACATCCCAAGTCAAAGTCGTCACCGTAATAGGTCGCCGCTCCGACCCCCTCTCTTTCTTTATCGTTTAATCGCCGTGCTCCTCGCTGATCAGGCTATCTTATGCAGACTCCCCTTCGGGTGATGCCGACGCGCCACTGGATGTCGCTCCCCTGAGCTCCGCGCTGCTGCTCTCCCTTGCTGCTGGCAAACCCCCCCGGACCGCTCACGCAGTCCGGATCAATGTTGTTGCAAAGAAGATGACGGGGACCTCCCTGACGAAAGGAAACCCTCCGGTGAGCCGGTACCTTCCGGCGGGCAAGGACCTTTCGGCAAGGAAGGACCTCCCGGCGAGCAAGGACCTTCCGGCGAGGAAGGGCCTTCCGGCCTCCGAGCCAGACTCGTCACGGCCACCGGCGAGCATTTCCTTACCGCCACCACCACCCCTGAATGCAGTTTAAAAGGCGAGGGGAACCGTCCTACCACCATCGCTGCCCTTGCCCGCCCAGCAGAAGGAGGGCTTGCAGCGACATCTGCCGTCTCCTCCGAAAAGTTCACAAAAGCCGGAGAGTTCGTCTCAGGTTTCGCCTATGCCGAAGAAATCAGACAAGCCATGGCCGAGTTACTTTCTGCCGTGGGTTGGGGACCTCGAGCATGGAGGGCGCGGGCAGGGAGGCCGTGATCAGGGCAGGCCTGCCGACAACCTTGGGGGTTCGTCTTCGGGTAGGCGAGATGCCTCCGGTCGTGTCTCTCCACCGCGACGGTCTCAATCTCCTAGCCGTGGTGAGCTCTTCTAACTCTAGCTATCCTTGATCTTGCTTGGTCGTTGATTTCTGATTGCGACTTGCTTTCCTTAATGACAGATTGCCCGACGACTCCTGGGTCGGCCTTCATTGATGCCATCGGATTGTCGGGGAGCGAGTACCGTCATGCTGCCGCTCGCGCCTACATGGTGCTGGAGACTAAGTTCGATCAGCTCACCATCTGTGAGCCTCACCGCCGAATCTCGGCTCTGGAGGTGCGCATGGCGAGGGTAGAGGAGCTCCAGACCACCTTGGAGATCTACGAGGCTCGCTTCCACATGGTGAAGGAGAACGACCTCCAGCTGGCGCTTAACAATCACCGCCTCCAGCTCGTCTTGGACGAGTTGGCTTGGATTCGAGCGAGTATGGGCTCGGTGGGGCGGCTGACGAGGATGGAAAAGCAGCTGCAGCTTGGTGACGACGCGATGGCGCTGGCGACGAAGCACTTCCAGAGGGAGCGCGAGATGGGCTGGGTCGGGCGACATCCTCATCCCCCGGAGCGGCCGCCTAGGACGTAGTTTTGTTTTTTGTTCTAGACTCCCTCGCCATTTGGCGTTGTTGTAACGAACAGTATTATTTTTGAATAAACCGGGCGACTATTCCTCTCGCTACTGATTATTTCGCGACTTTATTTACATCCATGGTATCCGAGTTTACTCATGCAGGTTTTTGCGAGCGCCACATCATCCTTGCTTCGTTGTGCGAGATGGGCCCGATGTCGCTGGTGTGTAGCCCCTTCCTTCGCGCGATGTCGATCGATGCTCGTGGAAACGAATACCCCCCTTTTCTTGCCTTAGGCCTATAAATAAGAGGGGTAGGTAGAACATAAGTACGCTGCTGCGAACTTCTTAATCCGCCTCGCGAGTATCCCTTCTGCTCGCTTCTTCCTCCTTTCTTCCTCTGCTCGCCCCCTTTCATATTCGTGGTTCGCGAAGATGGTTGGTGATGATGCTAGTGCTCGCCGACAAGCTCATGCCATCAATTTCGCCGACGCCGCTTTCAAAAAATCGATAACTTCAGACAAGGATCTGGAGGGTTTTAAGGAGCGTATACTGCCGGAAGGATACTCGGCGAGGCTTCCAAATCGCAGCGAGCGACTCAATACCCATATTGAGGGCGGGCTCATGTTGTCGCTGCGCCACTTCGATGCTGGCCTACGACTTCCTTTTTGGCCCGAGCTCTGCTAAATCCTGCGATATTTCGGTATCGTTCCCGCACAGATTAATCCCAACGGAATGACGATCATCATGGGGTTCCTCTGCTACCTTCGGGAGGAGAGGATTGCCTTTGACCTCTCCGTTTTTCACCGAGTGTTCGCCTTTGCCGCGACATCGGAGGGGGTCGTCTTCTTCAGCAGCCACGTTTGCACCCTGGTGGGGACTGCGAACAAAGTCCATCGCTGGAGCGAGCTTCTGGTGGTCGTGCATGGCGACTTCGGGGATCTCCTGGGAAGGCCGCACCAACCTGCCGACGTCTCCTTCCTGCTGCCGATCTTGGAAGGCGCTCGCGAGCAACTGTTCGAATCCTTCCGAGGTCGCCGGTTTGACATCATCTACTGGCGGCTCAATGTCAACTCGTTGGAGGCAGTTCATCCCAACGAGGGTAAGGGCTGTCGAGATGTCGTATGCTCGCCGACTTGCTACCTTTTGCCGCAGCTCGTACTAACCCTATCACGTGCTTTTGCAGTAGCCAACGAGCTTCCGGAGAAACCGCTCCCTCCGGCGAAGTTGTCACCCCCCCTTTCTGAAGCTCACCCTACGCCCGATGTAGGGGAGAAAAAGAAAGTCGCCAAGGGAATAGCGAGGGCGAGGTCGCCGAGGCCGGCGAACAAGAAGGCGAAGGTGTCGTCGCCTCAGTCCGAAGATCATGAGTCGCCGCTGGAGGCTCGGGCACCTCGCTTCTACCCCAACTACAACCTCGGGTGAGGGGTGGTGGACGCTCATGGTCGCCCGCTGGTGACTTGGTCGGCGGAGGAGCATCTGGTGTCGCTGAGCACCAACCTCCTGTCCTGGTCGACGGACTGGGAGGACAAGGGGGAGGCCTTCGCCGTCCTCCATGCCTTGTATGTGCGAGTCGACGCCAAGTCAATGCTGGAGCTCACCCCGCCGGAGCTTGCACATAAGTCCGTCTGCTCGCTTGCGCGAGCTGCCGAGCTGGGGCATTTCACGGCGAGGAAGTTGCTGGAGACAACGGAAGCTTTGAAAACCGTTTCCAAGAAAGCCATAGAACTCGGCATGCAGTCGGTCCGCTGGAAGGAATTTGAGGTAAATGACCTTCGGGTGGTGATATGTGATTCATCTCGTCTGGATATGTACTAGCGTTCGATGCCTCATAGGCTGCTGAAATCGAGGCTGCGAAGAGGTTATCTGAGTGCGAGGAGAAGCTCGCCGTGTCGCAAGCCGAGCTGGAGGCGGCCCAAGTTCGCGTAGCCGAGATGGAGACTCGGCTAGTCGCCGCCGAAGGATGCGCGAGTTCCTCTGACCCATTGTCGGAGGCGCCGCGACCCGAGGACGATCCACTGTGGTCTGTCAAACGGTCCCGCGTTCTGTTGGAGGAGAGGTCCTCTATCCGCCGTGAGATAGCGCGGACGGCTGGCAACATCATACTCGCACGTTTGAGAATCAGCGGGCAGCTTGTCGAGGGGGATAAGCAGCTCACCGTTGACGAGCTTATCCCTGAGCTGCTCGTTGAGGGGACGATCTCTCCAGACCGCATCCCTTCTCTGTCAGGCTCCAGCGACTCCGACAGCAGTGGCAGTGGCAGCAGCAGCGGCGAGAGCAATGATAAAGATGGCGAGGAAGAGGAAGATGTGGATGTCGGAGATGAGGAATACCGGCCGGATACTGGCGGCGATGAGTCGTAGTCGCTCACCGATCTCCGTCATGCTCGGGTGCAGGGGGACCTTTTTAAACTTTTGTAACTTGTAAAGTTTACATATTTATACAAGTTTTTTTATTCTTTGTAATTCTTTACTCGTATAACGGCTGATATCGCTCGCTAGGCTCATAGGCCCGGTGAGGAGTGCTCGCTAGATGACCTCTTATCTCGCGTATATGCCGCTCCGAACATCGATCACCCGCTCGCCGTGACGCATTCGCCCGTACGCCTAAGGAACGTTCGCCCGCCTGCCCGAGAGAAACTCGCCTACCCGCACGGGATATACTCGCCTACTCGCGCGGGGCATACTCGCTCCTCGATACGAATCCGGGCTTAGCAGGCGTCGAGTCGAGGAGCTTGGCCGATTCCCGAGGAGAGGAGCTCGTGGGGATACCGATCTTACGACGCTGCTCAACTCGAAGTCTTGATTTCAATCGAGGAGATCGGCCGATTCGCGAGGAGAGGAGCTCGTGGGGATACCGGTCTTACGACGCTTCTCAACTCGAAGTCTTGATTTCAATCGAGGAGATCGGCTGATTCCCGAGGAGAGGAGCTCGTGGGGATACCGGTCTTACGACGCTGCTCAACTCGAAGTCTTGATTTTAATTGAGGAGATCGGCCGATTCCCGAGGAGAGGGGCTCGTGGGGATACCTGTCTTACGACGCTGCTCAACTCGAAGTCTTGATTTCAATCGAGGAGATCGGCCGATTCCCGAGGAGAGGAGCTCGTGGGGATACCGGTCTTACGACGCTGCTCAACTCGAAGTCTTGATTTCAATCGAGGAGATCGGCCAATTCCCGAGGAGAGGAGCTCGTGGGGATACCGGTCTTACGACGCTGCTCCACTCGAAGTCTTGATTTCAATCGAGGAGATCGGACGATTCCCAAGGAGAGGAGCTCGTGGGGATATCGGTCTTACGACGCTGCTCAACTCGAAGTCTTGATTTAAATCGAGGAGATCGGCCGATTCCCGAGGAGAGGAGCTCGTGGGGATACTGGTCTTACGACGCTGCTCAACTCGAAGTCTTGATTTCAATCGAGGAGATCGGCCGATTCCCGAGGAGAGGAGCTCGTGGGGATACCGGTCTTACGACGCTGCTCAACTTGAAGTCTTGATTTCAATCGAGGAGATCAGTCGATTCCCGAGGAGAGGAGCTCGTGGGGATACCGGTCTTACGATACTGCTCAACTCGAAGTCTTGATTTCAATCGAGGAGATCAGCCGATTCCCGAGGAGAGGAGCTCGTGGGGATACCGGTCTTAAGACGCTGCTCAACTCGAAGTCTTGATTTCAATCGAGGAGATCGGCCGATTCCCGAGGAGAGGAGCTCGTGGGGATACCGGTGTTATGACGCTGCTCAACTCGAAGTCTTTATTTCAATCGAGGAGATCGGCCGGTTCCAGAGGAGAGGAGCTCATGGGGATACCGGTCTTACAAGGCTGCTCAACTCGAAGTCTTGATTTCAATCGATGAGATCCTATCACTTGGGAGACGTTTGAGAATTTATAGCATGAATATCTCGGTAGAAATGCAATCTTCTCCTTTCGGAGATGCTCTTGAACCTGCCAAATCGGGGGGGGGGGGGAGCGCCCAGACCCGCTCCTAAGAACTCCTCCAGTCGGAAGAGAGATGCACTCGGGGAGACATAGGCCGACATGCAAGGGGGGGGGAGCTGATCTCGGCCGACAGTGCAGAGGCTCGGTCTTACAAGAGCGCTTAAAGTCCGGAAGCATCGTCCTATCATCCATACTGGGTTATTTAGTAAGAACGGGTCAAAGGCGCATCCCTCGATTTGGTAGCGACAATCGCTTCCAGCTACGCTTAATGGCCGCGAGTGCCAGCGTCCGAACGGGGGATGATGTTCATCGAGGGTCCTTTTTAGGACGCACTCGGAACCAACACACGCCCCTGGGCTCGTTCGTTCGCACTCTTTCTGCGGCAGGCTATCTTGCTTTGCCGATAACTCGAAATCCTCATCTTACGGGTGCTTGACGAGGTCAGCCTCCCTTCGAGTCCGGGGGATTTGGGTGCAAATTTGTTCCTATTAGTTCCTCCAGTTAGAAGAGAGATGCACTCGGGGAGACATAGGCCGACATGCAAGGGGGGAGCTGATCTTGGCCGACAGTACAAAGGCTCGGTCTTACAAGAGCGCTTAAAGTCCCGAAGCATCATCCTATCATCCATACTAGGCTGTGTATAAGGAACAAACCGACCACTGGTCCCCGGAGTCGAATGCGAGGCGGATCCTAGGAGCACTCAGAAGCCTTTAGGGATACTAACACAAAAAGGAGAATAATCCAGCCACCATTGTATATTAGAATAACATCTTTTCAAAAATAGATACAAGTGTTACAACTAGGGATAAAATCTTTTCAGATCATCCCCACTCCAGGTTCCGCTTAGCTGCTCTCCTGCTTGATCTTGCAGGTAATAGCCCCCCGCGGCCATGGCTTCTTGGACAATGAAGGGGCCTTCCCAATTGGGATGTAGATTGCCCACGGCGGCTCCCCGCCCAGCGGCGTCTACCTTTTTCATGACCAGATCTCCTGAGAGGAAGTTTTTAGGCGGACATTTTTGTAGAAGTTCCTCGCCATGCGCCTCTTGACTTCCTCTTGGCGTATGGAGGCCAAGTCTCGAAGCTCTTCCACGTAATCCAGGGAGAGCCTCTGGGCATCCTCGTTCTCCAGTCGCTATTCCTCGCTCCCGCCTTCGGCTGCAACCACTCTCGGACTTTGCACCTCGAGCTCCACTGGGATGAGTGCCTTATACCCGTGGGATAACTTGAAAGGCATTTCCCCCATGGCCGAGTTCGGGGTCGTCCTCAGAGCCCATAGGACCGAGGGGAGCTGTTCGGCCCAGTTTCCTTTTAAGTCGGTGACCTTCTTCTTAGGTTGACGATGAGCTTATTAGAAGCTTCTACTTGTGCGTTGCTCCGAGGATGGTGCACTGAAGCGAACCGAAGGTATGTGACCAATTGCTTGCAGAAGTCCTCCAGCTCCAAGCTGGCGAACTGCGACCCATTATCGGTGACGATGGCTAGCGGGATCCCAAACCTGCACGCGATTTCCCCCAAGATAAAATTCTTGACAATCTGGGAGGTGGTCTTGGCCAAGGCTTTGGCCTCGATCCACTTGGAGAAGTAGTCGATCATCACCAGTATGAACTTTCTCTGTCCACTAGCTTGAGGGAACGGGCCGACCAGATCCATCCCCTAGATGGCGAAGGCTACGGAGCGGTGATCGAGCGGAGGTGTTGAGCCGGTTGAAGCTGGAGGGGCGCGAAGAGCTGGCACTGGGAGCATTTTTTGGAGTAAGCCTCCGCGTCCTTTCGGATGGTGGGCCAGAAATAGCTATGCCTCAGGACTCTCTACTCCAGAGTGTGGGTCCCGGAATGGCTGCCGCATTCCCCTGAGTGAATTTCCTCGAGAACTCAAGGGACCTCGATTTCCGACAAGCATCTGGCCAAGGGGCCCGAGATGGTCTTGCGATAAAGCTCGGCATCGAGTAGCAGGTAGTACGCGGCCTTGTATCGGAATTTACTTTGGTCCTGCCTGTCCGAGGGCAGCTGACCCGTCGTTAAGAACGTAACGAACAGATCCTTCCACGAGGACCGCTGCTCGATCTCCATCATCTCTACTTCTTCGATGGATGGTCGAATCAGCTCGGTGACCGTCCCCCCAGCCCGGGGACCATACTTGGCAAGGTAGTCAGCTTCGACATTGTCTTCTCGGGGCACTTGCTCGACGAAGAAGGACTGGAACCCCCGATCAGACCCTTAACCTTGACCAGGTATTGCTGCAGGGTGGGGTTATATACCTCGAACTCTCCCCGAATATGGGAAGCGACTACCATTGAATCGGTGAAAGCTCGGATGTCCTTGATTGACAGCTCCTTGGCGAGACGCAAGCCTGCCACCATGGCTTTGTACTCTGCCTGATTATTCGTAACTGGGAAGAGGATCTCGACGGCTTGTTCGATCCTGGTTCCCTGGGGGCTAACCAACACGACTCCGGCTCCCACGGAAAACTTGCCGGATGCTCCGTCCATAAACATCTTCCAAGAGACTGGTCGGGAAGCGCCCACGTCTACCTCTACCTCGGCCGAGAAGTCGTCCAGGAAATCTGCTACCGCCTGGGCCTTGATGGCTACCCTTGGGGAATACGAAATGTCGAACTCGCTGAGCTCCACCGCCCACTTGGCCAGCCTGCCAGAATACTCCACCCCATCCAAGATTCTCCTTAAGGGATGATCGGAGACCACCTTGATGGAATGAGCTTGAAAATATGGGCGGAGCCGCCGAGCCGAAACTACCAAAGCGAAAACTAGCTTCTCCAAGATAGGATACCTTGTCTCTGCTTGCCGCAACACCCGGCTCACGTAGTAGATGGGGAGCTGCCTCCTTCCTTCTTCTCGAACCAATACCGAACTGACCGCCTCAGCTCCCACTCCCAGATAAAGTTAGAGGTCCTCGCTGCCTTGTGGACCTTGGAGGAGAGGAGCTCGGGTTAGTTGTTGTTTGAGCCTCTCAAAAGCCTCCTCGCACTCTGTGGTCCACTCGAATTTCTGGTTCCCCCGAAGGGCTTTAAAAAATGGGGAGCACTTTTCTCCGGCCTTGGAGAGGAAACAACTAAGGCCCGCCAGCCTTCCAGTCAGCCTTTGGGCCTCCTTGGAATCTCTTGGGGAGGTCATCTCCATGATGGCTTTCACTTTATTGGGGTTAGGCTCCACCCACCAAGGAGTAAGGAGATGACCCAGGAACTCCCACCTTCCCACACCGAAGACACATTTGGCCGGGTTGAGCCGCATCTTGTACTTCCTCAGGGTGGCGAAGGTCTCCGTCAGATCTGCTACGTGCTCCCCGATGCTCTTGCTTTTAATGAGAAGGTCGTCCACATAGACCTCCAAATTCCGCCACTTTTGCTCTTTGAATACCTGGTCCATCATTCTTTGATACGTTGCGCCGGATTTTTTGAGCCCGAAGTGCATCATCTTGTAGCTATAGCACCCGTCGCCGGTGATGAAGGAGACGTCACGACAATCGGGGGGATGCATCCAGATCTGGTGATACCCTGAAAAAGCATGAAGGAAACTCATCACAAGAAACCTGACGGCGGAATCAACCAGCACGTCGATCTGAGGCAGGGGATAACAAACCTTCGGGGAAGCTTTATTCAACATGGAAAAGTCGATACATAACCTCCAACCCCCTCCGGACTTCTTTAACATTACAACATTGGAGACCCAGCCTGGGTACTGGATCTCCGAGACCAACCCCGCTTCTAGCAGCTTTCGCACATCCTCCCTGATTGGCTCGGCCAGCGTGGTGGGGCTCTTCCTCTGCCTTTGACGAACTGGAGCTACCGCAGGATCCAGGTTGAGGCGATGACAGGAAACATTGGCATCTATCCCTGGCATCTCGGCGGCACTCAACGCAAAGATGTCGGCGTTCTCCTGTAGGCAAGCAGCTATCTCCGCCTTCCCTTCCTGGGGCAAGGCTCCTCCGACCTTCAGCAGCTCAGGCTCTCCTCTCGGGGAGATCACCTCCACCTCCTCTAGCTCTTCGGCAGCTTGCAGGCCCTCCTCCTGATCCATCATCTTCTCCAGCCTCTCCACGTCACCCATCCAGCTAATGGTGCTGACAGCGTTCAGGTAACACTCCTGAGAGGCCTTCGGATCCCCCCTGATCCGGACTTGGACGTCATCCCGACAGTATTTCAGGTATTGATGGTACGACGACGGGACGACCTTGAAGTAGTTGATGAGAGGCCGCCCGAAAATTGCATTGTAGCCGCTGGGCGCATCGACGATGACAAACCAGCACCGGATTGAAGTACCCCCGAGGGTGACCAGCAGTTACACTCCCCCTTCCACCTCTTTCTTCTCTCCCGAGAAGCCAAAGAGAGGCCCATCCGCGGCCTGGACCCTGGATGCTTCCACCTGCAGCCCCACAAAGGTTCTTTTGAAAATGACATTCACCGAGCTCCCGTTGTCCGCGAGGATTCGGTCAACGGTGAAGTCTTCGATGGCTGCTTGAATCACCAACGCATCATGGAAGGGGTTTTTGTTCCACAGCATGTCCTCCTCCGAGAAGGTTATCTCGTTCAGCAGCGGAGGAGTCTGCGACGTCGAGGCGACGCTCCTCTTGTAGATCTGGTGGTGACTACCCTTGCGGGAAGCTCCAAGCCCTGCGCCCCCATTGATCACCCCGACGTGTCTGCCTCCCGGACCGGGAATAACGTTTCCTCGACCCCCCTGGTCAACCCTGTCCTCATTCCTCCTCCTTTGCGGAGCTGGGAAGGCTACCTGCCCGACTGGGGCCTCCTGCCTTGGCTGCTCTCTCTTCCTCCGTCGCCTCCAACCTCCTTCTTGCCTCCCAAAACTCGGGGCGGGCCAAGGTCCCATGCCCCTCTACTCGATGGATATCGCAGTAGAGTGGAATTGCCGCTTCTTGCTGCCTCTCCTGTCGCTTCTCCTTTCGCCGGCGTTTTGCGGCCCGTTGCGTTATGGTCATCGCCTCCCTTCCTCCTCCTCCTTGCTCCCTGAGATTTTTGTTTCTCCTCTCTTCCTGGCGGATCGGTCGCCTCCACTGGGGACGATCTCTTGGATACTGGAACCTTCTTTCTTCCCTCCTCCCTTCCGGGGCTTCGACGAGCCTTCTTTCTTCCTGCCTTCGAGGCCTCTCCTGCCTCAACTCTTCTGCCCTCCTAGGCTCCTCTCTCCTCTTCCCCTTCGGCTCTTCCTGCCTTCTGCCATCATTTTTCTCCGGACGCCTCTCCCTCTCCAACAACCTTCCCCTGTTCTCCCCTAGCGGCTTTTCCCCGTCCAGCCTTGCCAGGAACTCCTTGTTCCTCTCCTCCCCCTGAATGAAGACATTGGCCCTCTCCACCATCTCTTCGAACGACCTCGGCGGCCTGTGCCCCAGCTCCATGTTGAAGAATCCCTACTTTAGGCCAAACTTGAGGGCAACCATCAAGGTAAACCCATCCACCTCTTCCACTTCCAAAACATATTCCTGGAACCGGTCGATGTAACGACCCAAACTCTCATGCTTCCTCTGTACGATCTTAAAGAGGGCCGTCGTCTCCTTCTTCCTCTTCTTGGATGTCATAAATCTCGCTATGAGACCCCGATGGAGGTCGGAGAAGCAGTAGATGGAGCCTGTCGGCAGTTGGTGGAACCAGTCTCTTACACTCCCCTTGAAGGTGATGGAGAAGAAGCGGCACTTGAAGGCGTCAGGCATGTTGTGGATCGAGACCACATCCTCAAACCACTGAAGATGCCTTACTGGGTCATCTCTGCCGGAGTAGTAGGTGAGGGCGGGCTCTCGGAAATTGTCGGGGACAGGGGCCGCGAGGATCTCAGCGCAGAAGGGGCTCCTCCCTTCCTGGCTACGACGATTATCCTCCTCACTCGAATACTCATGCTCGCTCCATCGGCGAGTATTCCCATACCTCGCCGAGAGTTTAGGATCTCGGAACTGGATGCCCTGGCTGCTCGCTGGGTGATGACGCGGCGGCATCGGTTGCTCCTCTCTCGCCCAGGCGGGCTCCTTTCCTGCTCGTCAGGTTGGCTCCTCCTCTCCCGACGGGGTCAGGCGATGGGGAGAAGTCGCCGTGACCTCCGGTGGGTTGGCGAATCCGACGAGTATCGCCTTCTCCATCCTCTTCGCGAACTCCTCGAAAGCCGCTACCATCACAAACCCGCCACCTCTCTCCGAGGTGCCTGCTCCTGCCGAGTTGCCCGCCACCTCGCCTTGATCGTCACCATTGACCATCTTTCGACACTACGACACTTTCCTCCTTGGATGCTATCCACGCTCACCGCACCAAGTGTTGAAGCCAAGAAAATTCCGACCTCAGAATCGGACTAGGAGGCCTAAGGCTACCGGTCTCGCAGTGAAATCGGATGGCCCAGGACGAGCAAAAGAAACAAGACCCCAGGCGCTGCGGCAGGAAGGTCCCACCACATACTCGGTTGTTTAGGTGAAGCAACCCCTTCTCAACCAGAATTGCCGAGCTAGATACGAAGGAGACGCGCGAGCTGGAATTCGCGAGTAACAATCTGAGAGTTTTCGGTCCGCTCCCTCGTACCCCTAGGGTCCTATTTATAGGGAAAGCTGAAGGGGGGGGGGGGGGGTCTTACTTATACCCCCCGGCCATCGGGCGACTTGTTGGTACCCTAGTTTGGATTTGAGTTTAGTCTTCTAAATTAGTTTCTTGACCCAAGATTTATCTTTGGTCAAAGGTTAGTTGTTTGGTTAGATTGCTTTTGTTGTAGAGTTGTCACTTTTCCAGATGAAGATTTGGTTAAGTTGTTTTTGGTTCGACTATGTTCGAACGCCGCTCGACTATCATCTATCAACTGTTCGACGATCATCTATCAGTTGGTCGACCATCGTCAGTCAGCAGATCATCTATCTCTGAGTTAGTTCAACTCTTGCAAGCTCGATGATCTGTGGTATCTGCCTCATCGATCGTCGAACCCCGCTTGACTTCTTTTGACCAGACAGATTTCTTGATAGTTTGACTATCTGTCTTGATAGTTTAACTATCTGATAGCTCGACTATCTGTTTGATAGTTCGACTATCTATTCTATTTGATAGTTCGACTATCTGCCTTGATAGTTCAACTATCTGATAGCTTGACTATCTGTTTGATAGTTCGACTATCTGTTTTGCTTGATAGTTCAACTATCTGCTTGGATAGTTCAACTATCTGATAGCTCGACTATCTGTTTGATAGTTCGATTATCTGTTCTGTTTTGGTAGTTTGACTATCTGCTCTGATAGTTCGACTATATGCTCTGTATTGATAGTTCGACCACCTGTTTGATGGATCGACTATCTTTCTGATAGCTCGACTATCTGCTTTGACAGTTTGACTATCTATGTCGTTCGACTATCTATTCTGATAGGTCGACGATCTCTGTAGTTCGGTCGACGATCTCCGAGGGTCGTTCGACGTTCTTCTATCTGTCTTTAGTAATTTTGTACTCCTTCTGTTTTATGATTTATTTCTTATTTTATTTGGCATATTTTATTAAAGATTATTTCATTGATTTTGTGTATACATCTCAAGGCAATCTTTGCCCCATCCTTTGTGCATAAGTCAAGCTTTATCTGACAAAGTTTTTTGTCTTATTAGTTGAAATATCTTTTTGCTTTATTCTGCCATGCTGTCCTTTATAGTCGTTAGACACAAAAGACTTCTCTGGCCGTAAAGAGTTTAGTCTGATGTGACTTTCTTTAGTACTCCTTTTATCAGATTGGATTTGCAGCTTCTTAGAAAGCGTTATCCCCTTATAGCATGTCTGTTTGCAGGATATGTTTTTGTATTGTGCTATTTGCAGCTCAGATCATAGATCTCAGAAGAAGACCAAATTCAAACAAAGATTAGAGCCGTTACAAATGCCAATATATAAAGAGTTTCTTTTGAAAGAACAAGAAGAAATATACACATACAGAAGAGATATACACACAGATATTCATACACAGATTCAAAACAAGAAGAGATACAGCTCTCAGATATTGTTACATTCAACTGAGAATATCGACCTTCTTCATCTCTATCTTCTTTAATCCTGAGTTCATCCTGCTGCCAGGAACATTCACTGAGAGTCTCAAGAAGAAGAAGAAGAAGGAAGAAAAGCTGTTGAAGAAGAACATCCATTACAAATTAAGATTCTTCTTCTAGCTACTCCTTCAAGAACTTCAAGACAGCTCTCTATCACAAGTTCAGAAGAGTTCCTGTACCCTGAAGCAAGACTTCTTCCTGGATATCACTAAGCCAGGGGAGCCTTGATTCTTTAGAGCTTTCTAGCTCTGTGCAATCCACTTGCTTCTCTAATCTGTTTTTACAATAGAGAAGACTTTCTAACCCTCTCTCAACCTCCTGTATAAAGGGTTATTACTCCCTTCAAAAGTGAACCTTGGTGGCAGGGCACCTGATCAAAAACCTGTGTTGGATTTTGAGCTCCTGATCAAAAGCTCAAAGGGTCTACTTGATCTACCTGAAGCAGATCAGTTGGTGGCAGGGCACCTGAACAAAAACCTGTAGTGGATTCCTACCAGGGTGGTAGAAGAGTGGACGTACCTATTTAGAGGGAACCACTATAAATCTTTTTGTGTCGTCTGTGTTGCTTCATTTAATTATTGCACTGTGGTTGTGAATAGAAATAACTAGGATTGCTAATTGCTGTGATAGGACCAAAGCTCAACTGTAATTACAGTTAGCTTTCTCTTGTGCACTTAACTTTGTGTTAGGCTTTAGGGTTTCAAATATCTATAAACTCATTCTGCAAATTAACTCTAAGGGAGTTGAGTAGGGTGTCATAATTTTTGAATACTCTATTCACCCCCCCCCCCTCTAGAGTTGTATCTATCCTCACTTTCAATTGGTATCAGTGGGAGGTTTACTGACTGTACAGGCTAACACTTGAGTCACAAGATCCTAATAGATACCAAGTTTATAGACATTCACTTCATGGCCCAGTACAAGGATTATTCTAGCACCAGACCTCCAGTTTGCAACTTAGCAAAGTTTATCATCTGGAAGGCAAGAATCAAGTTATATATGAATTCTATTGATGAAGATATTTTTTCTTCTATTTTGACAGGACCTCCAACACCTCGTGCTGCAGCCACTGCTACAACATCTACAAATCTCAGTGCAGTGCCACCTCCAGACTACAATGATGTATACAAGAAAGCAAAAGTAGCTGATGCTAAAGCAATGAATATTCTGGCTCAGGCTATGTCTGATGAAACCTTCCAGAAAGTGGCTGATTGCACTTCTACAAAAGCCATGTGGGACTCACTGAACCAGATTGTAGCTGGTTCAGCTGATAAGAGGAAGGACAGAAGGTCTAACCTTATATCCCAATATGAAAACTTCAAGAAGACTGAAGCTGAATCAGTTGAAGGAATGTACACCAGGTTCAGCTCAATCATCAATGAGCTGAGAACCCTTGATAAGGAGATAACATTGACAGAGGTCAATGATAAGATACTGATGTGCTTCCCCAGCACATGGGATCTTAGGATCTTGCCCATCAAGGAGGCCAGAAGTACTACTGAGATCTCAACTGAAGCCCTCCTTGGAAAGCTCAAATCTTTTGAGAAAGTTCTAAAGTCTAGGGAAGCTGAGGCTGAAGCCAAGACTCCCATTCCAATAAGGAAAGAGCAAACTCTTGCTCTCAAAGCTGCTGATGCTTCTGAAGGAAGCCAATCTAATGAGGAGCTGATGGCACTCTTTGCCAAAAGGTTTCTCAAGATGGGCAGAAAGGAATTCAGAAAGAAATCTTCAAGATATAAAGATAAACTAAGGTATGACAGATCTCCTGCTAAAGAAATTATTTGTTATGGTTGCAGGAAACCTAGACACATTCCTCCTGAGTGTCCAGAGGAAAAGAACAAAGAAAAGAGAAAAGAAAAAGAACATCAGAAGAAGCACTCCAAGTCCTCCTCCTACAAAAATAAGAAGAAGGAGAAAGGATTTGTTGCTGAAACCTGGAATGATTCAGATGAGGAATCTTCCTCCTCAAGCTCCAGTAAAGATGAGGAAGAGAAGAAGGCAAAGGAAATTTACCTAATGGCAATTGATGCCTGCAGCAATCACTCAGCTGCAGAGAGTTCTGATGATGATGAAGAAATGCCTACAGAAGATCAGGTATTATCTTCTTATGATTTTTCTTCTACTGAATTTAAATCTGAATTTAAATCCCTTTGTTTAGATTTAATTAGTTCAGAAAAAGAAATTAAGGAGCTTAGAAATAGGATAGCAGAATCAGAAATCCTCTCCATTGAAAATGCTAGGTTAGAAGCAGAACTCACTAAGTCATGTGAAGAAATAAAATTTCTTAAAAATGAACAAGCTAAGTCAAAAAGATTAGAAGAATCTCTAAATGGTAGAAGCCTTAAGCTGCTAGAGATCACTAGCATGACAAACACTAGGTCAGGCAATAATAAGCTAGGCTTAGGAGCCTCATCAAGTGAACCCCCATTGGTTCTTAAAAATCATCTTTCAACTCCAGTAAACTTTATTTCAGCTGATGGAATAAAGAATACTGAGCAAGTAAATCTAGTTAACAAAGCCTTAAATAAAGCTAAGAGAGAAAAGGGGAAGCAAAAATTTAAGGAACTACAAAAGTCGTCGAACGCTGCTCGACGATCGAAGGCTCAATGGTCGAACGATGCTCGACAATCTGAGCATCGATCGTCGAACGATGATCGACGATCTCAATATGATTTTCAAAATAATCACCTGAACCCTAGAAATCCTAATGTGAATAGAAACCCTAGGTTTATTGACCCATCAACTGCATGGAGTATCCCACCTAGGAGATCTTACCCTTTTGGATATAAACCCCAACCTGCTTATTCTTTTATCTCAAGTTTTCATTATGTGAAGAATAATGGACCCAAGGTTGTCTGGGTCCACAATGTCTAACTGTTTAATTTGCAGGTAAAGACCTATCCAATTACTAAAGATAAATGGTATTTGGATAGTGGCTGTTCCAAACAAATGATAGGAAACAAAGAAAAACTGTCAAGATTCAAGGCCAAGCTTGGACCAAAGGTGATCTTTGGGGATTCCAGCTGCGGTCAAACTGAAGGATATGGTAGGATTACCATTGGAGAAGTAACATTCAAAAGGGTTGCATATGTAACTGGACTGAAGCACAACCTTATCTCAGTAAGCCAGTTATGTGATGCAGGTTATCAGGTATCTTTCACTAACACTCTCTATAATATTACTTTAAATAGTAATATTGTGTTAGTAGGTATTAGACAGGGTAATATTTATTTAGTAGATTTTAACTCAACTCAATCTGAAATCTGCCTGTTTAATGAAGTAACAAATAATAACACCTTATGGCATAGGAGGCTTAGCCATGTTAACCTCAAGAACATATCTAGGTTATCTAAATACAACCTTGTTAGAGGTTTACCTTCTTGCCCCTACAAGAAGGAAAGCCTTTGCAAGGCTTGTCAATTAAGCAAGCAAACCAAAAACTCCTTTAAATCTGTAAATTAAAGTGATTCACCTAGAATCCTGTATTTATTACATTTGGAACTTTTTGGCCCAATAAATGTACAGAGTCTAGGAGGGAAGTTTTACACTTTAGTGATTATAGACGACTTCTCTAGGTTCACTTGTGTGTTCTTCTTGAGAACTAAGGCTGATAACTTCAAAGTTCTTACAGACTTTCTGCTATGTGTGCAGACTGAGTATTCTACTCATGTGGCCTTGATCAGAAGTGATCATGGTACTGAGTTTGAGTCTCTTCTCATGCAAGAATTCTGTGAGAAAGAAGGTATCAAACATAGCTTCTCTGCTCCTAGAACTCCCCAACAAAATAGTATAGTGGAAAGGAAGAATAGAACCCTGATTGAAGCTACTGGGACATTATTGGCAGATGCTAACATTCTCTCTCTTATTGGGCAGAAGCTGTTAGTACAGCTAATTATGTCTTAAACAGATGTCTTATACACAAGCTTAAGAGTAAAACTCCTTATGAGTTGCTTAAAGGAAAGAAACCTAAAATTAATTATTTTAGAGTCTTTGGTTGTGTAGTGTATATTCACAATAACAACAAAGAATACCTTAGAAAGTTTGAAGCAAAAGCTTCAATGGGAATTTTTCTTGGATATTCCCAAGTAAGCAAAGCTTATAGGGTCTTTAATAAATCAACATCTAAAATAGAAGAGTCTGTGCATGTCTCTTTTGATGAGTGAAAGATGTTTTACAAGGAGAAGGAAACTTCTCCTTCCTCAAGCTCATTGCAGGTACCAGATTCATGCAAAGATGTCACTCAAGAGATTCTCCATCTATCAACTCTTCATATCACTGACTTAGACAGTGATGAAGACACTGTGGAAGCAGTTGCTGTACCACAGACAGTTGATCCAATTCCTCAGGAGGAATTAATCCCAACTGTTGCTGAAGATCACATCCCACCTGCTGATCTTATCACACTTAGAGATCATCCTACATCTCAAGTGATTGGTGACATATCAGCTGGTGTGCAAACAAGACATCAATTAAGATAGGATGTGATGCATGCTTGTTTCCTTTCACAGATTGAGCCCCTCACCATAAAAGATGCTGAGCTAGATCCCCACTGGATCATTTCTATGCAAGAGGAGCTTAATCAATTTGAAAGATGTAAAGTATGGACTTTGGTTCCAAGACCTAAAGGCCAACTGATCATAGGCACCAAGTGGGTGTTTAGAAACAAGTTGGATGCAAATGGAATTATTGTAAGGAACAAAGCTATGCTTGTAGCTCAGGGCTACAGACAGGAGGAAGGTATAGACTATGACCAAACCTTTGCCCCTGTTGCAAGGCTAGAGGCAATAAGGATCTTTCTAGCCTATGCAGCCTATATGAAGTTTAAGGTCTTTCAGATGGATGTCAAGAGTGCATTCCTAAATGGTGAGCTAATGGAAGAGGTGTTTGTTGAACAACCTCCTGGGTTTATCTCTATAACTCAACCCTCATTTGTTTATAAGTTGCAAAAAGCTCTTTATGGACTTAAACAAGCACCCAGAGCCTGGTATGAGACTCTAGCTAGTTTCCTGTTAGAGCACAACTTTGTTAGGGGAGTAGTTGATAGAACCCTTTTTGTTAAGCACCACAAGGACACCATCCTGTTAGTTTAAGTTTATGTGGATGATATTATTTTTGGCTCCACTGATCTCAAACTATGCAAAAAGTTCTCTGACCTGATGCATTCTAAGTTTGAGATGAGTAGTATGGGTGAGCTGTCTTACTTTCTTGGTCTCCAAGTAAAGCAAGATGTTGATGGCATCTTCATCTCCAAATCCAAATATGCCAAGGAATTATTAAAGAAGTTTGGGATGGTTGATGCTTCAGCAATGCATACACCTATGACTACTAATATAGTTATAGATTCTGATGATCAGGGTAAGCCAGTTGATAAGAAAAACTATAGGGTCATTGTTGGTTCCCTATTGTATTTAACTGCAAGTAGACCAGATATAATGTTTGCCACATGCCTATGTGCTAGATTCCATGTCAACCCAGAGGAATCTCATTTGATTCTTCTCAAGAGAATTTTGAGATACCTGAAGGGATGTCCAAATTTAGGACTATGGTACCCAGCAGAATAAGAATTTGAGTTAATTGGATACTCTGATTCTGACTATGCTGGTTATAGAGTTGACAGGAAAAGTACCTCAGGAACATGTCAGTTCCTGGGAGAGAGATTTGTCTCTTGGTTCTATAAGAAACAGGCTTCTGTCTCAACTTCAACTGCAGAGGCTGAATATATAGCAGCTACTAGTTGTTGTTTACAGATCCTGTGGATTCAAAACTAACTTTTGGATTATGGGTACACACACAAGAACACCAAAATCATGTGTGACAGTACCAGTGCTATCTCCATTGCACAAAATCCTGTGCACCACTCTAGAACAAAGCACATTGAGATTAGACACCATTTCCTGAGAGATTGTGTGGAAAAGAACAAGATCAGCCTTGAGTTCATATCCACTGACCTTCAGAGAGGTGATATTTTCACCAAGCCCTTAGATGAACAGAAACATCTGTTCTTTTTGGTTCAACTAGGCATGATAAATGGAAAAGACTAAGTGTGACTTCTGCCTTGTTGAAATCTATTTGAAGATCGTCGAACGACGTTCGACGATAGTCGAACAGGTCGATCCTATCATCGACCTATGGGTGATGACAGCTTGTTTGTTTGTGAAGACAGAAATAGTCGAACGATTGATCGACTACTCTACTTCAGGAAATGATCGTCGAACGACCGTTCGACTATCGTCTCCAGGACATGTTAAAATAGGTCGACGATTATCATTTTATTATAAAACCGATGGTTGACCTAGGTTAAGAGATCGTCTTTTTAGTAGTCGACAGAGCTCATCTTTTCGTATTCCATCTTTCTGCTTGAGCTCTGCCCCGCGCCTTCTGCCGTTTCGTCTTCGTCGTCCTCTCCAACCAAATCAATGGCGGTTGCTCCAGGTCTCCTGACTGCGATGATGTTTGACGCCAGTTTCAGCGTGGATTTCGACTCGTTCAGCGCTTGCGATGCGGAGATTAGAGAGATGCTACAGCTCTGCAAGGATCAAGGTTTGGAAAAGCTGATGTCAACAAGGATCAAGATCAACATCCCAGAGATCAAAGAGTGGGTTTACTCTTCGTCTTCCAGCGACGAATCCATGACCGGGACAATAGGCGGCGAAGAGGTAATCCCGACTCCTGCCGTTCTGACTGAAATTTTCGGATTATTGAATGGACAAGATGAGTATGACCAAGATGTTCAAGAGTATGGAAGAATGCTCATCGAGCTAGGACATGCTGAGGGCATACCTACAAAGTTGCTGAAAGTGAACTTCCCTTTGAGGATAAAGTTCTTTGCTGAACTTGTTGGAAAAGTGCTATTAGGAAAGCACTCGGCTCATGAAAACATAACCAGGCAGCAGTTTGCCCTGATGAGTGCAATTATCAATAAGAAAGAGATAAATTGGGCAGGGATAATGTTTTATTTGATCAGAAAGAAGAACAGCAAGAAGGAAGTAACCCTTGGAAGGGTGATAGGAATATTTCTGAAAGCAAAATATCCTCAACTGTTGGGTACAGTTGCAACTTCCATCAATGCCAGTAAGAAAATGGATCCCACCTTATTTGTTAAATGGAAAAGGAGCATTCAGAAGCCTTCACCAGCTGGGGTAGCTCCTGTTTTATCTGAGAGTACAAGGACTGTATCAGTCACTCCCCACCTACATGAAGAAGGCTCCTCCATTTCCCCCATTGCTTCTACTTCTGCATTACCATCCACTTCTACTGAATTGCTATCCACTTCTGTATTACCATCTACATCCATTGTCTCTCTTCTACTTGATTCCTCCACTATTCTCCATGCATCACCACCAGCATCTCCACTCCCTTCACATCTTGCTAGGATTTCTCATCCTAGTTTTGATCTGTTGGTTTCTGAGACTCTCCCCACTCCACCTTAGTCACCAATTTCTCATTCAGATCATATTGATCTTCCTGCATCCTCTCATCAATCCCCAGTTCACAACATATCTCATCAGGAGACCACCGTCCCTGATGATCTTCCATCTACTGAAATTCCCCCATCCACATCATTTGAAATAACTCCGGCTTTTATTGCAAACATCCTGGAGCTAATTATTCCTTCAATCAAAACCATAATTGAAGAAGCAATTGCCCTTCTTATTTCTACCATCTCTTCCCTGTCATCCTCCATCATAGCCCTCTCTAAGTCTGTTGAGCCCTCTTTAGTTAGGGGCCTGACTTCAGTATCTACTGAAATCAGGCAGGGGGAGATGTTCGAGGAAGATGCCTCAGGACTGCCCCTTGTTACTCTTCCAGCAGATCCCCAAGCTGAAATTCAAAAAGAAACAGCAGTTCCAGTTGACATTGCAACATCATCTGCAGAACCAGCACAGGTTCAGAGGCCATCTGATATCATAATGGAAGCAGAATTTGCCTTCAAAGTATGCCTTGAAGAAGCCTCCACTCCCTTAGTTGCTCTATTCCTAGAAGGAGTCATTACCTCCTATCTAGATGATTTGTGGGAGTTAGAAAATTCTAAAGAAAATCCTGAAGGTAATTCATTTACTCAATTCCTTGACATGTTAACTGATATGCTATCCTGTGAATACTTGGAAGGGATGTTTAGGTACCATTTAGAACAACTTTGTGTCCCTTTGGTTTCAGATCTAGTTCAAGAAGTTCAAGCTACTCAATAACCAGCTCCAGAACCAGCTCCAAAACCAGCTCAAGAATCTGCTGTTCAAGATCTTGTATCTACTCCTCCAGCTCAGATAGTAGTGCAAGATGATCAAGAGAAAGTTTCAGATGTACAAGAAGAAAAATCAACAGTCTGGGATGACTCCCCAGGACTAGATTTGGAAACTCTTCTGGCACAGGATGCCTTAGAAGAAGAGAGAGAAAAAGCTGCATTAAAAGCCAAAGAATAAGCTGAGCAAGAAGCTTTTGACCCTTATGATCAACCTCCATCATCTCATTCTGATGATGAGGATGATTCTGATGAATTAGAAAATTCTAAGAAGAAGAAAGCAGCAAAAAGGAAAAGGAAAGCTGCTGCTCCTCCTCCTCCTAATCCTGATCATGATGTTTTCTATTACATACTGAAAGGGATAGATCCCAAATCTAAAGAATATCAACATTGGATGGGATTATCCAGAAATCAACAAAAGCAGAAAAAGAAAAGCAAAAGGTATGACAGTCCAGCGCCAAAGTGGAATCCCAGAGGACCTCCTCCTCCACCTCCTAGTGCAGGAGCATCTGGTAATGTATCTGCCAATCCATTAGCCCCTTCTGCTAGATTCACTCCGTCTCAAGCACATCAAAGAAGAAGCAATCCAGGATATCAAAGCAGATCTCAATCTGGACATAAAATGTAACACCCCAAAAAGACTCAAAAATGGTTTTGAGGTGCAGGTCATTTTACACGGCCTGGGACACGGGCGTGTCCAAGGGCGTGTCGGGGGTACACGGCCTGGGACACGGGCGTGTCAGGTTGTGTAACATCCCATTTCCGGCTAGACCCCTAGGAGTCGGTTGGTCGAGTCAGAACCCCAGGGAGCACAAAAAAGTGAAAATAAATCGACCGAGTTTTCGGGTCAAGGGTTGGTCACGCCCGTGACCGACCCGTCACGCCCGTGACCTGGGCGTGACTACTTCGACGATCGTCGATCTCCACGAGACGATCGTCGAACGTGCTGTCTGGGCATGTCACGCCCGTGACCAAGATGTCACGCCCGTGACTATGGGCGTGACCCCATCAACGATCGTCGATCGCCGTGAGACGATCGTCGACCTTGCGGCCCGGGCATGTCACGCCCGTGACATGAGTGTCACGCCCGTGGCCTAGGGCGTGACCAGCCTTCGACGATCGTCAACCTCAATTCGACGATCGTCGACCACGAAATTTGCCGTTCGGGCATGTCACGCCCGTGACCTAGAGGTCACGCCCGTGACCTAGGGCGTGACCAGCCTTCGACGATCGTCGATCTCAATTCGACAATCGTCGACCCAAAATCTGCCGTTCGGGCCTGTCACACCCGTGACCCAAGGGTCACGCCCGTGACCATCTGTAACGTCCCAATTCGCGCTAGGCCCCTTGTTTGCGTATTTGAGTCAAGGGGGCTGTGGTGAGCCCAATGGGGGTGTGGGTGAACAGGTGCGGACGTACGGGAAATGAGGAAAACAAGGCAAAATGACATTTCTGGCTGACACGGGTATGGACACGGCCGTGTCCATACCCGTGTGCCTCATAAAAATAGGCTTCCAGTCAGAGAGGTACACGGGTATTGGGACACGGGCGTGTCCCTAGCCGTGTGCCAAGGACACGGGTCGGGACACGGCCGTGTCTCTACCCGTGTGCCGCAACCCCGACACGGCAGAAAGTCGTTCTGGGATGAACACGGCCCTAGACACGGCAGGCAACACGGCCGTGTCACCCGAACACGGGTAGGAACACGGCCGTGTGCCTACCCGTGTCTGCGATGTATAAAAAGGAAAAAGTTGGAAACCCTAGCATTCACTCCCCTTTCTTCTGCCCCGAAATTCCTGAGAGAGTTCTTGGCTGGAGGAGGAGGAAGAGCTTGCCGGAGCCATCTTTGGAGGAATCAAAACGCCGCCACCGTCAAGGGAAAAACAATGCCGCCGCGAAGGAGTGCGAGGCTCATGGCCGGCCATGGTGGTACCGCTGGACTTGAGGTGAGCTTCCTCCCCTCTCCCTTGGTGCTAGATCTATAGTTATTTTAGGAGAGACATCGACTCCATAGAGTCTTGATGGTGAGGAGGAGAGTTCTTAGGATAAGCCATGCCTAGTTTTCTTGGTTTAGTCTCCCTCGACCTTCTCATCATTCAAAAGGGAGATGAGAGGGGTTTTCGTTGAGGGTTTGGCTTTGAAAGGAGAAATAAGGTTGGGTGTGATTTCTGGAGAAGTTTATGCGAGGTCGTTGCAAGGAAGAAGATGAACGGATGCCGTTCATCTCGCCTTAAGATGCGTGCAGAAATCTGATTTCTGCACGCGGCGACCTTCGTGGCCAATTTCGGAGGTGTTCTGGCCAGATCTGGGTGAACGACTCAACACGAAAGTCGTAGCCCTTGAAATTACCTTTCCAACGAGTGGTTGCTCGTTTCCATGCAATACCTGTAGCCACGGGAAAGCTGGTTCGAGTCCGCTGCGTTCGGGAAAATTCCTGTACAGGAAATTGTTTCCTGTACGTATTCGAGTTGAATTTCTGGTATGTTGCGATCAGATCTGGGCGATCGACTCAACACGAAAGTCGTAGCCCTCGCGAATACCTTTCCAACGAATGGTTGTGCATTGTGATCGGATTCCTGTAGCTCCGGGAATCCCAGTTTTAATATTGGGCTATCCTATGTTAATGCACTTATTAATTTATAATGTTAGCACTCTTGCAATGATTGTGATTTGCTCATGTGATATCTTGCTCCCATATATTTATAATGTCGTTGTTACTATAATTTAGTATGGTTACTCAATTGGTTGTGTAATAAGGGATAACCATGCAATGGTAGAGAAATGGATTGGATGGGAAGGCTAGATATTAGGAGTTGACATTGGTAAAGGATATATTTATACAAATGGGTGTTGAATATATCTAATGTGCGTAGTGTTGAGGTGAATTCATTGAATAGGTGGGCGTGAACATGATGAACACTATGTGATGAGTATTTTGTAACTGTAATCCGAGCCCAAGGGGTTTATTAACAACCGATGCTTAGAGTTGAAGTCTCCCTACGGGTAGCATCGAGTGAGTTGTTTTGGGGCATGTGATGTGCGACGATTCATCGTGTCGCGATGTTGAGATAATGATTGTTGCAGGTCTACGGGTTCGCCAGTCGTCACACCGATGGGAACCAATGGGTAGACCTTGGGCGGTAGGGTTAGATACTTGGTGTCCATAACCCGAGATCTCCTCCGCGCCATGAGAACGGTTGGGCTTGCACATCGTGCGTTTCCGAGGTTCCATCCGGTTCGAAATCAAAGGCCAGGTTGGGCTGTGTTCTTGGTGCACATTTACCCAAGACCCCTTCTGAGCCGTAGTACGCACGTGAGCTCCGCTGTTGTGTTCTTAGCGTTGAGGCGTACGGGGGCCTAGGATAGGTAGTGTGATACCACCTAGTAGTGGAGACGCCCGCTCCACTGTCGCCGTCTGGCCACGACGGACGACGCCTGAGAGGTTAGCTACCTGCTCGAAAAGTGGGAACTTCTAGTCTGTGTCGACATAGCAACTTGCATGTGCGTGCGTATGATTCGGTCATAGCATAACATTCATTTCATGTCATTCATTGCATACACAAGATCCTCATCGTATAAGTTTGTATAGGCACTCTTATACGATGAGTTACTTTACTGTTAAGCCGATCCTTAACTTATTAGTTTGTATGGGCACTCTTATAAGTTAAGTTACTATTCTGATTAATTATACCTGCTGTCATATATCATTGATATTTGTAGAACTGCTAGTTGTGTAGCGTAGTTTATACTTCACCATGTTTACTGTCACCTGCTTGTTTACTTGCTTATGTATATATATTGTACCTGTGTTCCTTTCTCCGCCCGGTGCCGAGGAGTCGCCGGGGGAGCGGATGTGAAGCCACTTAGTCTTATGACTAACGGTTGCTACGTCTTCCTTTTTAGGAGGAAACCCCGCAGGTAGAGCGGCAACAGACTTTGCAGTAGGACAGCCAGGCCCGGAGGATAGGACCTGAGGTGGTGGTGCCATCGGCACCGTCAGTGACAGTCGTGAGTGTTTTCATGTAGCCGTTTGGCAAAACATTTCTAGACTCTTGTTCTTTTGTACAAGTCTGTTGTGCTTGTTATCTTCCGCTACTTTTGGACTTTAACTTGGCTGTGAACTGAACTGCTTTTAGCTTTACTTTTCTGTTATGGTTGGGTTGGCATAATTGTTGTGATATGGATTGTAGCCGGCGGAATAGGCGTCTTGTGGTAAAGGCTAACCCGTGTGTTAGTGCTACCGCAAGGCGGCTATTTCGGGCATAAGACTCCCCTCGTGCCGTGTGTTGTGTTCCGGGAGGGGGGTCTTACAAATGGTATCAGACTTAGCCGATCTTCACATACAGCAGTCAGGTAGCAATGGGCCACTCCCGTTCGATTAGTCGGTTTGGGGACAAACCGACTTAGCGGAAGCAGTGGTGTGCCCATATGTAATTCACACTAAGTTGTCCAACTTTGACATTAGTTTTAGCCAACCTGACCCTAATCTGTACCTTGCGTATAGGTCCCAGCGCAGGTGGAGCCGTCTTGGGGGCACTCCTACCCCTTCCGTCCCTTCACAATTCCAACAGTCGGAACTGGGACAAACGCTGTCAGCCATATTGGATGCATTTAAAGCCCAGCAAGCTCCGGTGTAACAACAAGCGCCAGGATCCAACTGGTTGAGCACCTTCCGTGCCCTGTCCCCTCCTGCCTATCTTGGGACAGAATCGCCGGTGTGCACCGAGGAATGGCTTGATACCGTGCAGGAATTGATGGCTGGCATAAGATGTCCGAACAGCATGGCGGTGACGTTGGTAGTGACGCTGCTAGAGCTGCACGCCAAAAGGTGGTGGAAGTCCCTCATGGGCTCCACCTTCCAAGGACGGTTGTACACGGACATCAGTTGGAACGAGTTCACCGAGGCTTTTCTGGATCACTTCATCCCTTCTTCTGCTCGGGATGGACTTGAAGAAAAATTTCTGCAGCTGAAGCAGGGATCGAAATCGGTAACGGAGTACCAGAGGGAGTTCCAACACCTCGCTAGGTTTGCCGATTCCTATGATTTGGACGATAGAGGCTACGCGAAGCGCTTCTACAAAGGATTAAGGGACCCCCTGAGGCAGGCCCTTTTGTTTATAGCCGATGGAAGCCTGGCAGAAATCATTGACATGGCAAAGAGATTGGAGGCGGACCACATGGGATGTGGCAAGAGACCTGCGGAAGGAGTAATTGAAGTCGGCCCTAGTAATAGAAGGCAGAATGATCATGGCAGAGGAAGGGGAAACCACAGAGGCGGTCGGTGGGTCAACCGGAACTATCGGGTGGAGGACCCAATTCCGCAACCACTACCTTTACCACCACCACCGCAGCAGCAATATTATCAACAACCTGGGGGCCGACGTGAGGTGATATGTTTCGAGTGTAACCAACCGGGGCATGTCCGGCGAGTTTGCTCGCGACTGATCGGGGATGCTCCTATTTCTCCCCCTCCAGTAGCTCCACGGGGGCGAGGGCACATGCGTGGCCGAGGAAGAGGACCACCAGGGAGAAATCAAGGACATGCGCGGGAGCATGTATTCGCATTGGATATGACTCAGGAGAGAAATCCTCAGGAAGTCATCACCGGTACGTGCAAAATTTATTAATATTATATGACTTGTTAGATTTACGATACAAATGTTACGCGCAATTTTGAACGGTGATTACCTTTTTGGAACCTAGGCACTGTCATGGTTAGCGGGAGGCCCGCCTATACATTATTTGACACGGGTGCATCTCACTCGTTCATTTCGGCGGACTTCGTGAAGGACTTGGAGGGAGTGCAACACTTCACGGGCACCACTCAAAGGGTGCGCCTTCCGGACGGCTCTGAGATGACGTCGTCAGCAAGTTGCGACTTCGACACCCTTATTGGAGGAAAGTTCTTTGAAACTCCGGCTACAGTGTTAAGAATCCCGGAGTTCGATCTCATCCTGGGCATGAGGTGGTTGAATTGGCACCACACCAGGATCAATTGTGCGGAGAAGCAAGTTATGTTGAGGCATGGAGACTCGGAAGTCATCTTCCAAGGTATTAAATTCGCACCCCGTCAATTATTGTCTTCAATCCAAGTTATGAAATCTCATATGGAAGGGGACGAGGTCTATGTAATTTGCTTCGAGTTGAAGAAATTGACACTAGAAGTCAAGGATGTGCGGGTGGTGCGAGAATTTCCCGAAGTATTCCCCGAGAAATTGCCGGGACTACCCCCGCATAGGGAAGTGGACTTCCAAATCAAGCTAATTCCGGGTGCCAAGCCCGTCTCGCGAGCTCCATACCGAATGGCTCCGAAGGAACTTGCAGAGTTTAGAGTCCAGCTTCAGGAATTGGTGGAAGCAGGGTTCGTTCGCCCAAGCTCGTCGCCTTGGGGAGCGCCTGTTTTGTTCGTCAAAAAGAAGGATGGCACCTTGCGGTTATGTATTGATTATCGAGAGTTGAACCGGTTAACGGTGCGGAACACCTACCTCCTACCGCGCATTGATGAATTGTTTGATCAATTGGTGGGATCATATTGGTTCTCCAAGTTAGATCTGCGTTCGGGATATTATCAGCTGAGGATACAAGAAGAGGACATTCAGAAGACGGCGTTCAGTTCGAGATATGGTTTGTATGAATTCACCGTGATGCCGTTTGGGCTCACAAACGCCCCTTCCGCCTTTATGAGCTTGATGAACAAGGTGTTCAGCCCTTATTTGGACATCTTTGTCATCGTGTTCATCGATGACATCCTAGTCTACTCCAAGACTGAAGCAGAACACGCCGAACATCTAACTTTAGTGCTGAGGAGACTAAAAGAGCACACTTTGTTTGCCAAGTTCAGCAAATGTGAGTTTTGGCTTCGAGATGTCGCGTTCTTGGGCCATGTGATTAGTGGGGCGGGGCTAGCTGTAGATCCGGCCAAGGTGCGGGCCGTGAAGGAGTGGTCGCCATTGAAGTCAGCTGCCGACATACGGAGCTTTCTTGGACTTGCCGGGTACTATCGCAAGTTCGTGAAAGGCTTCTCGAAGATCGCCCTTCCCCTTACTACGCTGACCAAGAAGGGTGTGCCGTTTGAATGGACACCCCAGTGCGAAGCTGCATTCCAAGAGTTGAAGGACAGATTGACGACTGCACCCATCCTAGCTCTTCCATCTGGGAAGGAGGGCTTTCAAGTTTACACGGATGCGTCGTATCAAGGGATGGGAGCTGTGTTGATGCAGAATGGGCATGTGATCGCTTATGCTTCAAGACAGTTGAAGAAGCATGAAGCCAGCTACCCGGTGCATGATCTAGAGTTGGGAGCGGTGGTATTCGCCTTGAAGATGTGGAGGCATTATTTATACGGCGTCCACTGCGAGATCTACTCGGATCACAAAAATCTGAAGTACGTTCACACCCAAAAGGAGTTAAACTTGAGACAGCGGCGGTGGTTGGAGTTCTTGTGCGACTATGAATTCACCTTGAACTACCACCCCGGGAAGGTTAATTCCGTAGCTGATGCCATGAGCCGAAAGGCACCGGGAACGAGCACGGAATCCCGCTTGATGAGGATGGAGTTAATCCGGACACTGCAAGAGATGGAAATCACTTTGGTCTTTAAGAATCAACCGGAAGAGTATACAGAATATTTGGCCGCGATGAGTATAGTTTGCAACATACGAGACCGGATCCGTACGGAACAAAAGAAGGATGCGGCTTTAACCCCGGCTTTCAAGTCAATGGAGGATGGGACTACGGAAGAATACTCCCTAAAAGACGGCCTCGTCCATTTTCGTGGCCTGCTCTACATCCCCGAAGGTGACAACATTCGGGAGGATATTCTAAAGGAGGCCCATTGTTCCAAGTACTCGGTGCACCCGGGGATCGCGAAGATGTACACCGATTTGAGAAAGACAATGTGTTGGCCGGGCATGAAGAGGGATGTCAAGTACTTTGTTACTCATTGTGTGGCCTGCCAAATGGTGAAGGCGGAGTGTAGAAGCCCCGGTGGAATGCTACAATCGTTGCCCATCCCCGAATGGAAATTTGAGGACATCTCCATGGACTTCGTCCACGGGTTACCTCGCTCGCGCTCGGGGAATGATTCTGTGTGGGTGATAGTTGACCGGTTGACCAAGGTAGCCCGATTTATCCCAATGAAGAAGGAGGCGCAAGTGGGCGTCTTAGTGCGTCTCTTTGTGGAACAATTTGTGCGGTACCATGGTGTGCCAAAGACGATCGTCTCCGACCGGGATGGTCGGTTTACTTCAAGAGAATGGAGGGCTGTACAGGCTTATTTGGGCTCGCGCCTCGCCTTTAGCACAGCCTTTCACCCACAAACGGACGGGCAATCTGAACGAACCATCCGAACATTGGAGGACCTATTGAGGTTGTGTGTGCTAGATAAAGGAGAACCATGGGAGAGGCTCTTACCTCTCGTGGAGTTCTCTTATAATAACAGTCATCAAGCCAGTAGTGGAATGACACCTCATGAAGCTTTGTATGGAAGGAGGTGTAGAACACCCTTGTCCGGGGTGCAAGACGAAGACCCGAAGACATTCGGAAATGAGTATATTGATGACACGGACGCGGTGGTTAGGTTGATCCGGGATCGAATGCTAGAGGCTCAAAGCCAACAGGCGAAATATTACAACGCAAGGCACCGTATGGTGGAGTTTCAAGTGGGTGATAAGGTATTCCTGAAGATTCGACCGATGCACGGAGTGTCGCGGGTACGTGGAGTCAAGAAGCTCAGCCCAAGGTATGTCGGGCCCTATGTCGTAGTGGAAAGGATTGGCCCTCTGGCCTATCGATTGGAGTTACCCCCGGAGCTGGAGAACCTTCACGACGTGTTCCATGTATCGTCGCTTCGGAAGGCTTTGTTGCGGCCTGAACAGTATATCCCCACGGCGGATGGTGTTGTGGCGTCTGATAGGTCTGTGCGACTGGAGCCGGTGCGGATCGTTGATAACGAGACAAGAACCTTGCGCCGCAAAAGTGTTCCCTTGGTGAAAGTGCTATGGTCTAATCATGGGAAGGAGGAGTTCACATGGGAGCCAAGGGATTTGATGCAAGGGCGCTACCTGGAATTATTTACTCCAGGTAAAAATTTTTATTTGAAAGCATAGTCCCCTTTTATGTGTTTCACTCCCATAGCCTTACCCTGATTTCGGGGACGAAATCTTTTATTTTGTTTATAGGATTTGTAACGTCCCAATTCGCGCTAGGCCCCTTGTCTGCGTATTTGAGTCAAGGGGGCTGTGGTGAGCCCAATGGGGGTGTGGGTGAATAGGTGCGGACGTACGGGAAATGAGGAAAACAAGGCAAAATGACATTTCTGGCTGACACGGGTATGGACACGGCCGTGTCCATACCCGTGTGCCTCATAAAAATAGGCTTCCAGTCAGAGAGGTATACGGGTATTGGGACACGGGCGTGTCCCTAGCCGTGTGCCAAGGACACGGGTCGGGACACGGCCGTGTCGCTACCCGTGTGCCGCAACCCCGACACGGCAGAAAGTCGTTCTGGGATGAACACGGCCCTAGACACGGCAGGCAACACGGCCGTGTCACCCGAACACGGGTAGGAACACGGCCGTGTGCCTACCCGTGTCTGCGATGTATAAAAAGGAAAAAGTTGGAAACCCTAGCATTCACTCCCCTTTCTTCTGCCCCGAAATTCCTGAGAGAGTTCTTGGCTGGAGGAGGAGGAAGAGCTTGCCGGAGCCATCTTTGGAGGAATCAAAACGCCGCCACCATCAAGGGAAAAACAATGCCGCCGCGAAGGAGTGCGAGGCTCATGGCCGGCCATGGTGGTACCGCTGGACTTGAGGTGAGCTTCCTCCCCTCTCCCTTGGTGCTAGATCTATAGTTATTTTAGGAGAGACATCGACTCCATAGAGTCTTGATGGTGAGGAGGAGAGTTCTTAGGATAAGCC
This sequence comes from Platanthera zijinensis, assembly GCA_039513925.1. Taxonomy (NCBI): domain Eukaryota; kingdom Viridiplantae; phylum Streptophyta; class Magnoliopsida; order Asparagales; family Orchidaceae; genus Platanthera; species Platanthera zijinensis. Next base: position 102,631,367 of record CM077096.1, on the reverse strand, counting down.
ATGCCTAGTTTTCTAGGTTTAGTCTCCCTCGACCTTCTCATCATTCAAAAGGGAGATGAGAGGGGTTTTCGTTGAGGGTTTGGCTTTGAAAGGAGAATTAAGGTTGGGTGTGATTTCTGGAGAAGTTTATGCGAGGTCGTTGCAAGGAAGAAGATGAACGGATGTCGTTCATCTCGCCTTAAGATGCGTGCAGAAATCTGATTTCTGCACGCGGCGACCTTCGTGGCCAATTTCGGAGGTGTTCTGGCCAGATCTGGGTGAACGACTCAACACAAAATTCGTAGCCCTTGAAATTACCTTTCCAACGAGTGGTTGCTCGTTTCCATGCAATACCTGTAGCCACGGGAAAGCTGGTTCGAGTCCGCTGCGTTCGGGAAAATTTCTGTACAGGAAATTGTTTCCTGTACGTATTCGAGTTGAATTTCTGGTATGTTGCGACCAGATCTGGGCGATCAACTCAACACAAAAGTCGTAGCCCTCGCGAATACCTTTCCAACGAGGGGTTGTGCATTGTGATCGGATTCTTGTAGCTCCGGGAATCCCAGTTTTAATATTGGGCTATCCTATGTTAATGCACTTATTAATTTATAATGTTAGCACTCTTGCAATGATTGTGATTTGCTCATGTGATATCTTGCTCCCATATATTTATAATGTCGTTGTTACTATAATTTAGTATGGTTACTCAATTGGTTGTGTAATAAGGGATAACCATGCAATGGTAGAGAAATGGATTGGATGGGAAGACTAGATATTAGGAGTTGACATTGGTAAAGGATATATTTATACAAATGGGTGTTGAATATATCTAATGTGCGTAGTGTTGAGGTGAATTCATTGAATAGGTGGGCGTGAACATGATGAACACTATGTGATGAGTATTTTGTAACTGTAATCCGAGCCCAAGGGGTTTATTAACAACCGATGCTTAGAGTTGAAGTCTCCCTACGGGTAGCATCGAGTGAGTTGTTTTGGGGCATGTGATGTGCGACGATTCATCGTGTCGCGATGTTGAGATAATGATTGTGGCAGGTCTACGGGTTCGCCAGTCGTCACACCGATGGGAACCAATGGGTAGACCTTGGGCGGTAGGGTTAGATACTTGGTGTCCATAACCCGAGATCTCCTCCGCGCCATGAGAACGGTTGGGCTTGCACCTCGTGCGTTTCCGAGGTTCCATCCGGTTCGAAATCAAAGGCCAGGTTGGGCTGTGTTCTTGGTGCACATTTACCCAAGACCCCTTCTGAGCCGTAGTACGCACGTGAGCTCCGCTGTTGTGTTCTTAGCGTTGAGGCGTACGGGGGCCTAGGATAGGTAGTGTGATACCACCTAGTAGTGGAGACGCCCGCTCCACTGTCGCCGTCTGGCCACGACGGACGACGCCTGAGAGGTTAGCTACCTGCTCGAAAAGTGGGAACTTCTAGTCTGTGTCGACATAGCAACTTGCATGTGCGTGCGTATGATTCGATCATAGCATAACATTCATTTCATGTCATTCATTGCATACACAAGATCCTCATCGTATAAGTTTGTATGGGCACTCTTATACGATGAGTTACTTTACTGTTAAGCCGATCCTTAACTTATAAGTTTGTATGGGCACTCTTATAAGTTAAGTTACTATTCTGATTAATTATACCTGCTGTCATATATCATTGATATTTGTAGAACTGCTAGTTGTGTAGCGTAGTTTATACTTCACCATGTTTACTGTCACCTGCTTGTTTACTTGCTTATGTATATATATTGTACCTGTGTTCCTTTCTCCGCCCGGTGCCGAGGAGTCGCCGGGGGAGCGGATGTGAAGCCACTTAGTCTTATGACTAACGGTTGCTACGTCTTCCTTTTTAGGAGGAAACCCCGCAGGTAGAGCGGCAACGGACTTTGCAGTAGGACAGCCAGGCCCGGAGGATAGGACCTGAGGTGGTGGTGCCATCGGCACCGTCAGTGACAGTCGTGAGTGTTTTCATGTAGCCGTTTGGCAAAACATTTCTAGACTCTTGTTCTTTTGTACAAGCCTGCTGTGCTTGTTATCTTCCGCTACTTTTGGACTTTAACTTGGCTGTGAACTGAACTGCTTTTAGCTTTACTTTTCTGTTATGGTTGGGTTGGCATAATTGTTGTGATATGGATTGTAGCCGGCGGAATAGGCGTCTTGTGGTAAAGGCTAACCCGTGTGTTAGTGCTACCGCAAGGCGGCTATTTCGGGCATAAGACTCCCCTCGTGCCGTGTGTTGTGTTCCGGGAGGGGGGTCTTACACCATCCATCGACGATCGTCGATCTCAGTTCGACGATCGTCGATCCCAGAATTGGCTATTCGGGCCTGTCACGCCTGTGACCTATGTGTCACGCCCGTGACATTGGCCGAAACGACGGTTCAGGCACGAAATTATTCTAACACGCGTGGTAATAAATGCTGGTGTGGGAAGTTACACCAGGAGTAACTTCCGGCCGTTTTCCTTCTATAATTATATAATAAATGAGGAAAAGGTGGTCCAATAGAAAACCGCCAGCTGGACACACCTGTTCAGTTTCCGCCGTTTCTTATCCCTTCACTGTAACCGAAACGTTAAGGGGGGGGGGGAAACTTCATGGCCATAATGGTTTTACCCATTCATCTTCCCACTATCTGACTTATAAAAGCACACTTGGGGAAAGAGGAGAAGGTTACACGCTCAAGTAATCGGATCAGACCTTTGTTCTTGCTGTAGGAGAAGTTCAGCAAACGCCACCACCGCGCCATGGCACCCCGACGTTCTTCTCGCCTTCAAACCGCGAACAAGGTCCTCCTCTACTCCTTCTCTTTCATGGGTAGATCTTAGGATTCTTAGAAAGGAGGTTCGCGCTCAACGGAGCCGGACCCGTCTCTCGTTTTCATGGAAAAACCATGAAAAAGGTATTTTGAGTTCACCGGAAACCGCCACCTCCGGCGGCCAAACCACCGCCGACCGATAGCCGTCGCCTCAACGGAGGAGGTGGTGGTGGTGGCTGGCCAGGGAAGTGACCGAACGGCCGGCGACGGACCACGGAATGCTTACAGGAAAAATGTTTTCCTGTGTCTGTTCGGGTTCATGAAGAAGATGAACAGTAGATTTAATATATAATACATAGATTATTATATAGTACATATGGAAAAATAGATTATTTGGATATATGTTGAGGCTGCGAAACGAGGCACGTAGAGGCCGTTTCAGGAAAAATGACCAGACACAAAAGTTGTAGCCCTCGGGGTCTACTTTAATTTAAAATTGATTTTATTCAATTTGGGTGAGTGGTTTGAACACAGCACTCATTTTGGTGGGATCAAGACCTAGGCTAACCAGAAATTAAAATAGTTGCCCACGGTTCATAACATGTCCAAATGACTTGAAATTTGGACTGGAAGTCTATAATATGTTTATCGAGAGGCTGTCCAAAAATGAGAATTTTTGGAGAACTTTTGCCTAAAGTTTTTGTAAAAATTTAATAAACAATATAAAATTAATTAGGAGATGAAATTAAGTCCAAACTCCCCCAAATTTTGGGTGGTGGTCCCTGGCATCAATATTAAGATCTGTACAAAATTTCAACTCGATTGGTCGAGTTTTGAATAGGGAAGTATCAAGTCCTAGATAGGTCTTGGTGAGGGGTACTTTGGGGAAAAGTACGATTGGAGATGGAGTGGACAAATCTCCTCAAAAGAGGCTGAAGTTGTTGGCCACTGATTTGTTGAGTCTATGTCTACCCTCTTGGGTAACATGGTGTGGCTTAGGGTGGATTTTACCCTAAGAGATTGGCTCAAATCCAACGGGTGGGAGTTTGAGGTTTGTGAAGGACATATGAGCAAAAGCTCTTGTATGCCCTTGAAATTTGGAGGAGAGTGGGATGATATGATGGAAACCCTCTGGTTGAAATAGTGAAGGAATTGGAGGTAGTTAGGTACCTCGAAAGTTGAGATGTCGGATTAGGATAAAAATGTAATTTAGTTATTTTAAGCACTAAACCTAATCCAAAAATTGTGAAACTCGGGAAGAGGGAGTTTTAGGATGTTTTAGCCTTATGATAAATCTTCTGGAATTTTTTGATTAATAAATGTTATACTTCATGTGTTAAAGGAATAATTGCCCGATTTATTGTTTCAATTATTTGGAGGTTTTAAATTAATTATAATCAGTTGAAATTCTGGATTTAGATCTTGATTAGTAGCACAATGATCCCTAGATTTTTATAGAATTTTATGTTGAGTAAATCTAGTACCTTATTCACAGATGATAGAAAGGGCTTTTATGTTTAAAAATTAATTATGGATAAAATACTTGCTGGAAAATTATGAAACTTGGCCAGTGCTAATTTTAGGCCTTTATCTGCATGTCATGAATTATTTATAATTTTTGGAAGGATATTTTCTATACTTGCTTCATAAACAATAGAAGTTAGAGATTATTTCTAAAATAGTTTTCATGCCATTTTGATGATTGAAAAATTATGATACTTAGGATTTAACCTATTGAGATAACCTAGTATTTATCATAAAATTGCTGGACATCTTGCATGAGAACTTAGGGTAGTTCATGTTCAAACCGGTAGTCCTTAGATTTTCGAGGAATTTAATTAAATGCCAAATAAATTAGGAAAATTTCCATTTTCTGGATTTAGGTCATTTAGGTCATGGTAAGTCTCCAGTAAATAATTTAGGGCATTTGGATGAGTAATGGATCATTTCATAACCGGCTCGACATGTAGCCTAGGTCGGTCTGCATTTAGTAAATTGTGAAATGCAATAGGACATGATCTGAGGAAGATATAAAGAGTAGTGAGTAGTGGTGATAGTTAGAGTTAAGAGGTGCTCGGGTTTGGCGAAAGATCGCTTTTCCCGAAGAGTGGAAGGTTTAAAAATCACCCTAGGATAGTCTATCGTAATATGAGAAGGGAATCGGGCTAAGGGAAAACAACCAATAACAATAAGTGCCTTGCGAAAGGGAACTTCGGGCCGTAATGCCGCCGTCTTGGTTCCTAGTGCCCCTTGAGAGCCCTTCACGGGGTATACCGGGGGCAGTCCTGGGCTAACGTAAACTGTAATAATAAACTAGCAAGAGTAACTTAGTAACTAGGTTTGCACTTTTCACAAACACTGTTGGCACAGGAAGATTGATGTGAGCTTCGGGTCGGGTGATTTGGAAACGGACGTTTGGGTCCGGGGAGCTTCGGCTCGGTTGTTCTGGAGACGGACGGGATGGTCCGGGGAGCTTCGGCTCGGTTGGTTGGAGACGGACGTTTGGTCCGGGGAGCTTCGGCTCGGTTCTGTTTGTTTGCGATTAAACTTGCATGTGCATAAGATAGGAAAAGTTAAGGTGGTGGGTTTTACGATATCGGGGAGTTCGATTGCACCGACACCGATATCGTTGACTCGGCGAGGTGGTTAGCACTTCGCCAACAGAAGTCCGGTGCGCCAGCCGGCAAGAGTACGCAGGCGTCCGCTTAGTGCACCAAGCGTTGAGGCGTACGATAGGTCAGACCAGTGGTGCTTTTACTGGTTTTGGAGGTGGGCGAGGCCCAACCCACCGCTTCCGTCTGCCACTACGGAGGTATCCTGGGAGGTAACGGCTCCGAAAGGGGGAACTAAAGGTCTGTGTGCACAGAGTCGGGTGTGTGCGTTGCACTTACATGTTTCATCATACCCACTAGCATGTCATAGCATAATCGATTCATTTAACCCTGACACCTAAAGTATAAGTGGTATGGGACGCTTATACATTAGGACCTGCAAAACGACCCCTTGGTCTATAAGCTTGTGTGGGCAAGTTTATAAATCAAAGGTTAATTTCAATATATAACAACCATTGCTGTTTGATAACCGACACCCCAACGTATAAGTGGTATGGGACACTCTATACGATGGAAGCCTTGCAAAAGATCCCTTTTGCTTATGTGTTCTCGCATAAGTGAAGGTTTAAATTCATATAATTGCTTTTCTTACTGCTAGACCTATTATAACAATTTATTAACTGCTCACCTAATACAACTTGTTAGATTAGTTTCCGCTGCCATCTGTTTCATGTTTAATCTCTACCATCATGTCCTTCCCTTTCTTCCTCCCCGCTCGGTACCTAGGAGCCATGGGGGAAGGGGTAGGGGATGATAGGGCTTAGTCTTTATGACTAACGGTTTTCGAACCGCATCATTTAGGGGATCGTGGAGCCCAGCATGGAGGAGCAGCCCCAGAGATCGGTGCGCCTAGAGATGGGGCAGTCTAGCTCCGGAGTTCACACAGTCGGGACCGTGAGTCTCGACCTTGAGTAGCTTCTGTTTTCGCTTCTGCATGAGAGACTTGTAGTGAGGACATTTTGTACCGGGCATAAGCCCGTATTTTTAGTACTCTGATGATTTCTGTGGACACTCCCTTCGTGGAGCTTTATTATATATATGTGATTTTATTAATGTGGACTGTATTGCTCTTACTGTTATAATTAAGCTACTTTTCTGTGATCGAAATGGCCGGCGGAATCGGCGCCTTGTGGTGATGACCCTTCAGGACGTGAAGGTGTCACCGCAAAGCGGCGATTTTGGGCCTAAGACCCCGGTGGTTGAAAAAGGAAAAAAAAGGGGGTCTTACAAGTGGTATCAGAGCAAACATCGATCAGAAGGAAGTAGCAGTCCACAAACCCTAGGTCACCCCCCGCTCGAGTTTAGTTTGGGGACAAACTAAGCAGCGAAAGCAGTGGTGTGCCCATATGGGGATCACATATAAATTGTCCACCTTTATGTAATATTTGAACGTTTTCTCAGCGTGTGTTTTTGTTACGCAGCCTCCAGCACGGACTACGCCACAAGGTGGAGTTCAATAGGCTCAGGATGTGGCACCACCCCCACCGGCCCCCACTCCTTTCCTTCAGTCAGACATGGGACAGACCCTGACTGCCATTCTGGAGGCCTTCAGGGCCCAGCAGGTTCCGGCCCCGCAGCCAAATCCGGGGGCCAACTGGCTAAGCATCTTCCGAGGACTGGCTCCCCCGTCCTATTTGGGGACAGAGTCGGCTGTCCGGACGGTAGAGTGGCTAGATATCATGTACGAGATGCTGACCGGGATACGATGTCCCTGGGAGGAGAGGGTGGCTCTGGTTGTCTCCTGCCTGGAGTCCCATGCAAAGAGGTGGTGGAAGACGCTGTTGGACACGACCTTTGCTGATAGGGAGGTTGCGGAGGTTACTTGGGAGGAGTTCAGGGCCGCACTGCTGGAGCATTTCGTTCCGCAGTCGGCTAGGGATGATTTGGAGGAGCGGTTCTTACAGCTGAAGCAGGGTACCCGGACCGTGGTGGAGTACCATCGAGAGTTTGACCATCTGGCTCGATACGCAGATTCCTACCAGCTGGACGAGGCAGGGTATATCAGGAGGTTCTATAAGGGCCTGCGGGAGGACTTGAGGGAGGCTCTGTTGTTCGTATCTGACGGGCCCATCTCCCGGATCTTGGAGATGGCCAAAAGGATTGAGGCAGATTGGCACGCCACCCGGGGCCGGAAGCGGCCAGCAGAGGACCAGGGATGGAGAGGTAGGAATGACCAGCGGCGGGGTGCTGTACCAGAGGGGAGGAGGACAGAGGACCAGCCTCTTCAGGACGTGAGGCCGGAGCCGAGGGAACAGGTGGTATTAGCCCCTCCCCCTCTTCGGATGCAGGAGATGCCGAGACCCGGGGGAATGGCGTATCCCCCACCAGAGTGTTTTCTTTGTCATCAGATTGGGCACATTCGGAGGAACTGCCCCATGAAGGGGGCACCACCTCCAGCACATCGGGGCGGCCCACCAGCTCAGCATTATGGAGGCCGAGGACGCGGTCGTGGTCGTGGATACCAGTGGGGAGATCGTAGACAGGAAAGAGAGCAGGTATATGCTTTGGACCTTGCGCAGCCTCGAAATCCGGAGCAGGTCATCGCAGGTACGCTGCAATGTTTCTTTATTTTCATAGAATTTTCCTTTAAGTTGTTAAAACTCAGAACCGCACTAGATAGATTAACAAGGAAAGAAAACTCTTTATAGAACCCTGAGATATTTAATCACCCCAGGTATAGTCTTCATCAGCGGCAAGCCTGCCCGCACGCTGTTCGATACTAGAGCTACTCACTCCTTTGTGTCGGAGTCGTTCGTAGAAGGACTGGATGGTGTGGAGCGTTTCACAGGCTCGAGGATGAGGGTGCGACTACCGGATGGATCTGAGCTCCTTACCACGGATCACTGCAATATGGAGGCGGAGATTGGTGGAAAAGCGTTCGAGGCTCCAGCGACGATTTTGAAGCTAACGGACTACGACCTGATCCTGGGCATGGCATGGCTGCACTGGAACTATGCCCAGATTGACTGCCAGGCAAAGAGGATCACCGTGAGACACGGGGATTCTTTCATTACCATCGAAGGTATAAGACCTGTCTCTCGTATACTCTTATCTTCGGTACAGGCCGTTAAGGCCCATCTGCAGGGAGAGGAGGTCTATCAGATTCTATTTGAGATGGCGGAGGTTAAGGAGTCGGTGACAGACATCCCGGTGGTGCGAGATTTCGCTGACATCTTTCCGGAGAAACTGCCAGGACTACCACCACACCGAGAGCAGGATTTTCAGATACAGCTTGTGCTAGGAGCCAAGCCGGCGTCAAGGGCCCCTTATCGGATGGCCCCAAAGGAGTTGGCAGAGTTTCGGACTCAGTTGCAGGAATTAGTTGAGGCAGGTTTTGTTAGACCGAGTTCCTCGCCATGGGGAGCACCGGTCCTGTTCGTGAAGAAAAAGGATGGGACACTCCGCCTGTGCATCGATTATCGAGCACTAAACAGGCTGACCGTCCGGAATACCTATCCGCTCCCACGGATAGACGAATTATTCGACCAGCTAGAGGGGGCCCATTATTTCTCGAAGCTGGACTTGAGATCAGGATACTACCAGCTGCGGATCCAGGAGGAGGATATCCCGAAGACGGCCTTTAGTAGCAGATATGGCCTGTATGAGTTCACCGTGATGCACTTTGGGCTCACGAATGCCCCGTCGGCATTCATGAGTCTCATGAACCGGGTTTTCGAGGCCTACTTAGATGTGTTCGTCATAGTATTCATAGACGACATCCTGATCTACTCTAGGACGGTGGAGGAGCACACTCGGCATCTGGCACTGACCTTGGAGAGGTTGCGGGAGCATCGCCTTTATGCAAAATTCAGCAAGTGTCAGTTCTGGTTGAAGGAGGTGGCCTTCCTAGGCCACATCATCAGCGGAGCCGGGTTAGCAGTAGATCCAGCAAAGATTCGGGCAGTTCGCGATTGGCCGCAGCTGAGGACAGCCACCGATGTACGCAGTTTCTTGGGACTTGCCAGTTACTACCGGAAGTTCGTGGAGGGGTTCTCTCGGATTGCCCTCCCCCTCACATCTTTGACAAAGAAGGAGGCACCTTTTGTTTGGACCCCACAGTGCCAGGCGGCTTTCCAGGAGCTGAAGGATCGACTCATCTCAGCCCCTATTCTGGCCCTTCCATCTGGAAAGGAAGGATTCCAGGTGTACACCGACGCATCATACCAGGGAATGGGAGCAGTGCTGATGCAGAATGGACATGTCATAGCATATGCCTCCCGCCAGCTGAAGACCCATGAGAGGAACTACCCGGTGCACGACCTCGAGATGGGAGCGGTCGTTTTTGCTCTGAAGGTCTGGCGTCATTATCTTTATGGAGTCCACTGTGATATCTTCTCAGATCACAAGAACTTGAAATACGTGGACACGCAGAAGGAACTGAATATCAGGCAGAGGCGTTGGGTGGAGTTCTTAGCAGATTATCAGTATGAGATGCATTACCATCCAGGGAAGGCAAATGTGGTGGCCGACGCGTTGAGTCGGAGAGCGGCCACTTCCGAAGCTGGGCCCCAGGTTATGTCCATGGAGCTAGTCCAGTCATTCAGAGATATGCAGATATCCCTAGTGTCCGAGATGACCCAGATTTGTATAGGGAGTATCTGGCATCGATAGTGGCCATTGACGATATTCGGGATCGCATTCGGGACGGACAGAGGACAGATGCGTGGGCGGAGCCGATGTTCCGAGCTGTGGAGGAAGGTTCGACAGGGGATTATTCCCTGAGAGATGGTTTGCTCCACTTTAGAGGCAGAGTATATATACCCGCAGGAGGCCAGATCCGAGAGGATATTATGATGGAGGCGCATTGTAGCCGGTACTCGGTGCACCCGGGGATCACAAAGATGACCGCTGATTTGAAGAGGACGATGTTTTGGCCGGGCATGAAGAAGGACATTACGTACTTCGTGACCCATTGCGAGGCGTGTCAGTTGGTGAAGGCAGAATGCAGGAACCCCGCAGGATTGTTACAGCCACTCCCGGTGCCGGAGTGGAAGTTTGACGATATAGCGATGGATTTTATACATGGTCTTCCCCGGTCTCGGACGGGGAACGACTCGATTTGGGTGATTGTCGATCGGTTGACGAAGGTGGCCCGCTTTGTACCGATCAGGAAGGATGACTCGGTGGGAGTGCTGGTACGGAAGTTTGTGGAGCACTATGTCCGGTATCATGGCGTGCCCCGGACGATAGTATCGGACCGCGATGGACGGTTTACATCTAGGGAGTGGCGGTCAGTGCAGGCATATTTGGGCACCCGGTTGACTTTTAGCACGGCCTTCCACCCTCAGACGGACGGGCAGACCGAGCGCACCAACAGGACGTTGGAGGATCTACTACGACTGTGTATACTGGACCGAGGGGAGCCGTGGGAGAAGATGTTACCGTTGGTCGAGTTCTCCTACAATAATAGCTACCAGTCCAGCATCAGGATGGCACCTTATGAAGCCCTGTATGGAAGAAAATGTAGGACCCCGCTTTCTTGGGTTCAAGACGAGGATCCGAAGCTGTTGGGATCGGACTTTGTGGAAGATACCGAGGCTCAGGTGAGACTGATCAGAGATAGGATGTTGGAGGCGCAGAGCAGACAGGCTAAATACTATGACGCCCGGCATCGTCAGGTGGAGTTTCGGGTAGGGGATCGAGTGTTCTTGAAGATCCGACCCATGCACGGAGTCTCACGGGTGCGCGGTCGGAGGAAGAAACTCAGCCCTAGGTATATGGGCCCTTACCGGATCCTGGAGCGGATCGGACCCCTAGCCTACAGGCTAGAGTTGCCACCGGAGCTGGCAGCTCTACACGACGTCTTCCACATCTCTTCGCTGAGAAGGGCTCTACTACGCCCGGAGCAGCGGATTTTGACCACCGAAGGGCCGGTAGCTTCAGACCGTTCTGTTCACTTGGAGCCGGTTCGGATCGACGACAAAGGAGTGCGGATCTTGCGGCGCAAGAAGATCCCCTTAGTCAAGGTTCTGTGGAGAAACCACGGTCAGGAGGAGCACACCTGGGAACCGCAGGATCTGATGAGGCAAAGATACCCGGAGTTGTTCAGTCAGGTACATCTCACCACCTCTCGGTATAGTATAGATTGCCTTCTTGTTTTGGAATGTTAAGACTAGATACGGAAAATCCAGGACCTAGGCATGCGCACTTAATCAGAAAGGTAGGGGCTAATCTTTTGTTTATTGGGGAGATTGTCTTAGTTATCAAACAAACAGTCGCCTGAACCCAATAGAAAGATCGTATGGGATGTTACAAGTTTAATTTATTCCGATAGAAATCCCCATAGGCTCAACCTCAATTTCGGGGACGAAATTTTTGTTTTGTTTATTGGGATTTGTAACATCCCATTTCCGGCTAAACCCCTAGGAGTCGGTTGGTCGAGTCAGAACCCCAGGGAGCACAAAAAAGTGAAAATAAATCGACCGAGTTTTCGGGTCAAGGGTTGGTCACGCCCGTGACCGACCCGTCACGCCCGTGACCTGGGCGTGACTACTTCGACGATCGTCGATCTCCACGAGACGATCGTCGAACGTGCTGTCTGGGCATGTCACGCCCGTGACCAAGATGTCACGCCCGTGACTATGGGCGTGACCCCATCAACGATCGTCGATCGCCGAGAGACGATCGTCGACCTTGCGGCCCGGGCATGTCACGCCCGTGACATGAGTGTCACGCCCGTGGCCTAGGGCGTGACCAGCCTTCGACGATCGTCGACCTCAATTCGACGATCGTCGACCACGAAATTTGCCGTTCGGGCATGTCACGCCCGTGACCTAGAGGTCACGCCCGTGACCTAGGGCGTGACCAGCCTTCGACGATCGTCGATCTCAATTCGACGATCGTCGACCCAAAATCTGCCGTTCGGGCCTGTCACGCCCGTGACCCAAGGGTCACGCCCGTGACCATCCATCGACGATCGTCGATCTCAGTTCGACGATCGTCGATCCCAGAATTGGCTATTCGGGCCTGTCACGCCTGTGACCTATGTGTCACGCCCGTGACATTGGCCGAAACGACGGTTCAGGCACGAAATTATTCTAACACGCGTGGTAATAAATGCTGGTGTGGGAAGTTACACCAGGAGTAACTTCCGGCCGTTTTCCTTCTATAATTATATAATAAATGAGGAAAAGGTGGTCCAATAGAAAACCGCCAGCTGGACACACCTGTTCAGTTTCCGCCATTTCTTATCCCTTCACTGTAACCGAAACGTTAAGGGGGGGGGGGGAAACTTCATGGCCATAATGGTTTTACCCATTCATCTTCCCACTATCTGACTTATAAAAGCACACTTGGGGAAAGAGGAGAAGGTTACACGCTCAAGTAATCGGATCAGACCTTTGTTCTTGCTGTAGGAGAAGTTCAGCAAACGCCACCACCGCGCCATGGCACCCCGACGTTCTTCTCGCCTTCAAACCGCGAACAAGGTCCTCCTCTACTCCTTCTCCTTCATGGGTAGATCTTAGGATTCTTAGAAAGGAGGTTCGCGCTGAACGGAGCCGGACCCGTCTCTCGTTTTCATGGAAAAACCATGAAAAAGGTATTTTGAGTTCGACGGAAACCGCCACCTCCGGCGGCCAAACCACCGCCGACCGATAGCCGTCGCCTCAACGGAGGAGGTGGTGGTGGTGGCTGGCCAGGGAAGTGACCGAACGGCCGGCGACGGACCACGGAATGCTTACAGGAAAAATGTTTTCCTGTGTCTGTTCGGGTTCATGAAGAAGATGAACAGTAGATTTAATATATAATACATAGATTATTATATAGTACATATGGAAAAATAGATTATTTGGATATATGTTGAGGCTGCGAAACGAGGCATGTAGAGGCCGTTTCAGGAAAAATGACCAGACACAAAAGTTGTAGCCCTCGGGGTCTACTTTAATTTAAAATTGATTTTATTCAATTTGGGTGAGTGGTTTGAACACAGCACTCATTTTGGTGGGATCAAGACCTAGGCTAACCAGAAATTAAAATGGTTGCCCACGGTTCATAACATGTCCAAATGACTTGAAATTTGGACTGGAAGTCTATAATATGTTTATCGAGAGGCTGTCCAAAAATGAGAATTTTTGGAGAACTTTTGCCTAAAGTTTTTGTAAAAATTTAATAAACAATATAAAATTAATTAGGAGATGAAATTAAGTCCAAACTCCTCCAAATTTTGGGTGGTGGTCCCTGGCATCAATATTAAGATCTATACAAAATTTCAACTCGATTGGTCGAGTTTTGAATAGGGAAGTATCAAGTCCTAGATAGGTCTTGGTGAGGGGTACTTTGGGGAAAGTACGATTGGAGATGGAGTGGACAAATCTCCTCAAAAGAGGCTGAAGTTGTTGGCCACTGATTTGTTGAGTCTATGTCTACCCTCTTGGGTAACATGGTGTGGCTTAGGGTGGATTTTACCCTAAGAGATTGGCTCAAATCCAACGGGTGGGAGTTTGAGGTTTGTGAAGGACATAGGAGCAAAAGCTCTTGTATGCCCTTGAAATTTGGAGGAGAGTGGTATGATATGATGGAAACCCTCTGGTTGAAATAGTGAAGGAATTGGAGGTAGTTAGGTACCTCGAAAGTTGAGATGTCGGATTAGGATAAAAATGTAATTTAGTTATTTTAAGCACTAAACCTAATCCAAAAATTGTGAAACTCGGGAAGAGGGAGTTTTAGGATGTTTTAGCCTTATGATAAATCTTCTGGAATTTTTTGATTAATAAATGTTATACTTCATGTGTTAAAGGAATAATTGCCCGATTTATTGTTTCAATTATTTGGAGGTTTTAAATTAATTATAATCAGTTGAAATTCTGGATTTAGATCTTGATTAGTAGCACAATGATCTCTGGATTTTTATAGAATTTTATGTTGAGTAAATCTAGTACCTTATTCACAGATGATAGAAAGGGCTTTTATGTTTAAAAATTAATTATGGATAAAATACTTGCTGGAAAATTATGAAACTTGGCCAGTGCTAATTTTAGGCCTTTATCTGCATGTCATGAATTATTTATAATTTTTGGAAGGATATTTTCTATACTTGCTTCATAAACAATAGAAGTTAGAGATTATTTCTAAAATAGCTTTCATGCCATTTTGATGATTGAAAAATTATGATACTTAGGATTTAACCTATTGAGATAACCTAGTATTTATCATAAAATTGCTGGACATCTTGCATGAGAACTTAGGGTAGTTCATGTTCAAACCGGTAGTCCTTGGATTTTCGAGGAATTTAATTAAATGCCAAATAAATTAGGAAAATTTCCATTTTCTGGATTTAGGTCATTTAGGTCATGGTAAGTCTCCAGTAAATAATTTAGGGCATTTGGATGAGTAATGGATCATTTCATAACCGGCTCGACATGTAGCCTAGGTCGGTCTGCATTTAGTAAATTGTGAAATGCAATAGGACATGATCTGAGGAAGATATAAAGAGTAGTGAGTAGTGGTGATAGTTAGAGTTAAGAGGTGCTCGGGTTTGGCGAAAGATCGCTTTTCCCGAAGAGTGGAAGGTTTAAAAATCACCCTAGGATAGTCTATCGTAATATGAGAAGGGAATCGGGCTAAGGGAAAACAACCAATAACAATAAGTGCCTTGCGAAAGGGAACTTCGGGCCGTAATGCCGCCGTCTTGGTTCCTAGTGCCCCTTGAGAGCCCTTCACGGGGTATACCGGGGGCAGTCCTGGGCTAACGTAAACTGTAATAATAAACTAGCAAGAGTAACTTAGTAACTAGGTTTGCACTTTTCACAAACACTGTTGGCACAGGAAGATTGATGTGAGCTTCGGGTCGGGTGATTTGGAAACGGACATTTGGGTCCGGGGAGCTTCGGCTCGGTTGTTCTGGAGACGGACGGGATGGTCCGGGGAGCTTCGGCTCGGTTGGTTGGAGACGGACGTTTGGTCCGGGGAGCTTCGGCTCGGTTCTGTTTGTTTGCGATTAAACTTGCATGTGCATAAGATAGGAAAAGTTAAGGTGGTGGGTTTTACGATATCGGGGAGTTCGATTGCACCGACACCGATATCGTTGACTCGGCGAGGTGGTTAGCACTTCGCCAACAGAAGTCCGGTGCGCCAGCCGGCAAGAGTACGCAGGCGTCCGCTTAGTGCACCAAGCGTTGAGGCGTACGATAGGTCAGACCAGTGGTGCTTTTACTGGTTTTGGAGGTGGGCGAGGCCCAACCCACCGCTTCCGTCTGCCACTACGGAGGTATCCTGGGAGGTAACGGCTCCGAAAGGGGGAACTAAAGGTCTGTGTGCACAGAGTCGGGTGTGTGCGTTGCACTTGCATGTTTCATCATACCCACTAGCATGTCATAGCATAATCGATTCATTTAACCCTGACACCTAAAGTATAAGTGGTATGAGACGCTTATACATTAGGACCTGCAAAACGACCCCTTGGTCTATAAGCTTGTGTGGGCAAGTTTATAAATCAAAGGTTAATTTCAATATATAACAACCATTGCTGTTTGATAACCGACACCCCAACGTATAAGTGGTATGGGACACTCTATACGATGGGAGCCTTGCAAAAGATCCCTTTTGCTTATGTGTTCTCGCATAAGTGAAGGTTTAAATTCATATAATTGCTTTTCTTACTGCTAGACCTATTATAACAATTTATTAACTGCTCACCTAATACAACTTGTTAGATTAGTTTCCGCTGCCATCTGTTTCATGTTTAATCTCTACCATCATGTCCTTCCCTTTCTTCCTCCCCGCTCGGTACCTAGGAGCCATGGGGAAGGGGTAGGGGATGATAGGGCTTAGTCTTTATGACTAACGGTTTTCGAACCGCATCATTTAGGGGATCGTGGAGCCCAGCATGGAGGAGCAGCCCCAGAGATCGGTGCGCCTAGAGATGGGGCAGTCTAGCTCCGGAGTTCACACAGCCGGGACCGTGAGTCTCGACCTTGAGTAGCTTCTGTTTTCGCTTCCGCATGAGAGACTTGTAGTGAGGAAATTTTGTACCGGGCATAAGCCCGTATTTTTAGTACTCTGATGATTTCTGTGGACACTCCCTTCGTGGAGCTTTATTATATATATGTGATTTTATTAATGTGGACTGCATTGCTCTTACTGTTATAATTAAGCTACTTTTCTGTGATCGAAATGGCCGGCGGAATCGGCGCCTTGTGGTGATGACCCTTCAGGACGTGAAGGTGTCACCGCAAAGCGGCGATTCTGGGCCTAAGACCCCGGTGGCTGAAAAAGGAAAAAAAAGGGGGTCTTACAGGTTGGACACGGGCATGTCCGATGCCGTGTGCCTACCCGTGTACTGCATGCAGCTCGATGAGGCAGGGGTGACACGGGCGTGTCTAAGGAATGACACGGGCGTGTCTAAGGAATGACACGGGCGTGTCAGGTTCGACACGGGCGTGTCGATTCCCGTGTTCTGGTAAATCTCAGTCAGTACGAATACCGCGTGTGCCGCTTAAGGGTACACGGCCTGTGACACGGGCGTGTCACAGGCCGTGTCAGCCAAAAAAGTAAGTTTTTGGGCAAATCGTGGCCGTTCAGATTTCTCTCTTTGGATCCAAGGGCTCAGGGGATTCCTGGCTGGATTTAATCAGTAGAGGCTGATGAAGACTTCATTCTTCATTTGGTTAAGGAAGAGAGAAATAGAGAGGAGGAAGAAGAAGGAGGAGGAGATCAAGCCACCGGCGGAGTTCCCGTGGTCCGATTCGTGATCCGAAGCCGGCGTTGTGAAGGCAAAGCTGCTGCGGTTCTTTCTCACCGGCTAGTTTGCGATGGCTCCCAAGAGATCGACAAGGGTAACGATCTCCCTTCTTGGACATGTGAAGTCCTTCTTTTCTGCATTGCATAGGGAAAACCCTTCCCCGCGAGTGTGCGGTGGGTTGTGGTGTCCCTTGGGGTAGATATGTGAAGTCCCCCTTGTTAGAGGCTGGAATTAGAGTACGGCTCTAGGCATGCTGTGTGAAGCCCATCTGGACATGATCTGGATTGGTGATGCTTGTTTGCATATCGGAGAAGGCTCCGTGATTATGGCTTGTGTTGCCTTGTGCCTACCTGTTGCTTGGTGCAACAGGAAGTACTGGATGATGTCCAGGAAATGAAGAGGGTTGGATGCAACTCTTGTGGCCGTGCATTGCCACTTTATGAGCGGTTGAGCCGTTGGGCTGCAACTCGATGAAAAGGCAGATTGCCGAACAGGAAAGATGAAACCGACCCGCGCCTATAAATAGCCATGGATACTTCCGTATTCGAGGTGGCACGGCGACTTGAGAAACGGGGGGTGGCTGATCCGTACTTGCGTTAGGTTCGTCCGACTTGGAAGCCTGGTTATAGGTTTTGTTGGAGCGCCTAATGAGAGTCATAGGCCCGCGCGCCGGAAAGACTAGAATGCTCAAATACCGTGTAGACGGTGGTGTTGACCCTGGTATTCCGGTACACCAAAAATGTGCCATGAGTGCACGGACTGTCAGGCCGTGTGGCCGATAGTTGTGATGGCTTGAATGTGCCTGCGCGCACATAGTTGCTATATGATGATGCCATGCTATGCAGGGAAAGAATGCTAATACCCCGAGAAAGGGGTAGGATTGTTATAATTGGGTCAGCTGAATGCTGACCGTTGCAATGTTTGCCACCGGTTGGGTGGATTGTCCCTATGCAGGTGTTGGAGAGCCAAGTGGTAAATGAAGGGCTGAAGCCCTACTGCTGTTGCTGCTGCTGCTGCGGCTAGCCCTTGAAGGCTAAGCGAATGTTTTTGCTTGTTTTCTTTTACTCATGTATGGCCGGCCTGCGCGTCGAGGTTTGTAAACCATACGGTGTGGAAAGAGGAACTGTAAGGCCTTAAGGCCAAACTCTATGTATTTGTTGTACATTCCGTGGCTATATATATAAAGGTGGTTTATATATTGGACATTCCTAGTTAGAGTTCAAATTACAACTTAAAGCTTCCGCTAGAATGCTCTGAGTTAGGATTCGTGTTTGGTATGGTATTATCCTGTGACCTCACCATCTGTTTGTGGCATATAGTGTGGGGCCCCGGCCGGACCTTCTACTATACGTCATGTAACGGATGGGGTCGTTACATTTTGGTATCAGATTCGTTCGGTCTTCCTCTATCGAATTCGTGGACGAATTCTTTTATGGGGTGGCGAGCGCGTGTTTATGCGCCCTGCTGTAACGCCAATGAACTCTGGAATGTCCACTAAGGAATGTACAAAATCTTGTTTGAGGAATCTGCGCGTTCCTTTTTGTGTTGTTTTGCTTGCATACGTTCGCTAATGTGTGTCTTGTCCACCTATAGGTGACGCGTAGTGGTGCTGGGCAGTCTGAGCCCCAGCGCTCTGATGAGAGTGCGGCACCAGCTGAGGTGCCAACACCTCCTCCATCTGCGGAAACTGTTCGCTTAGTTGCTGAGGCTCTAGTTGCCATGATTCAGCCGACCGGGCAAGCGCAGCTGGCAGTAGTGCCAGTTCGTGTTGATGTAAGACTCGAGCCAGTTGAGGCTATCGATCCACGAGCAGCTGACCGACAGTTGAAGCAATTCATGAGCTTCAGTCCGCCTACGTTTACGGGAATGGGATCCCCAACGCAGGCAGAAGATTGGTTATCACGTGTCAAGCGGATAATGACAGCGATCAGGGCGGAGGAAAATCTAAAGGTCACCTTGGCCACCTTCATGCTTGAAGGAGAGGCGCGGTTGTGGTGGGACGAGGTTGAGGTACACCATTTGGCGGGCAGGCAATTAACGCAAGTATCGATTGAGGAGTTCTCTCGGATATTTCTGGCGAAACATGTCCCAGCGGCGCAACGCATTGCTATGGAAAATGAGTTCCAACGGTTAAAGCAAGGAGAAGATAGCGTGGATATCTACTTGCATGAGTTTACCAGGTTGGGACGGTATGCGGGAACAATCTTTGCGGATGACCAAAGGAAAACGAATCGGTTCTATGAAGGATTGCGGGATGAGTTGAGGTTCCTGCTTTCGAGTTCAGTGAACCAAGTGTTTCAGGCGTTGGTTGATACTACATGTGCGTTGGAGAAGGACATGCGGCGGGTGCAAGGGAACAAGGGCTTGGTTGTGTCAAAGCCAGAGGTTCAAGCACCTTGCCCGAGAAAATCGTTTTACCAGAAGAAAGGGGGCAAGAGGTCCAAGCCGTCTGGGTAAGTGACGACGACCGTTGTGTCGGGAGCGACATCAAGGCCGGATTCTCGTACATGCTATAACTGTGGCCGGGTGGGGCATATAGCTCGTGACTGTCGGGTTGTTCAGCCCAAAGGGGAAAAGAAGACGGGTGCGTCTTATGCTGAGAAGGGCAAAGCGGTGGTTGATTCCTCTGCGTCCCAAGAACAGCCCCGAATCTATCAGTTTGGCCAACAAGAAGCGATTAAGCAAAGTGACGTCGTCACAGGTACGAGTTGATTTAGCTTACTTGCTTACGTGCTATTGTTTTTGGTTATGTATAGCTTGTGCATGATGTGTGTGTTGCAGGCTTTGTCCTGATTCAGAATAATTTGGCGAGAGCCCTGTTTGATACGGGTGCTTCACATTCTTTTCTGTCTGAGGATTTCGTATCTCGCATTGGGGTACCGAGTCATGTGACGGTGGATAGTACAAGGGTTCTATTGCCGAATGGCTGTGTGATGCTTGCGGATAGGGCTTGCGATGTGGATGTGCAAATAGGAAGTCGGGATTTCGGTTTGAGTGCAGCCGTGCTACCATTGTCGGAGTTTGATGTGATCTTTGGTATGGACTGGCTCTCGGAGCAGCGTGCCTTTATTGATTGCAACTCCAAGGAGATTACACTGGGCCAGAATACCGGACTTGTGACGAAGTTCGCTGGTATGCGAGGAGTTGGCAGAACTCTGTTGTCTGCGCTCCAAGTCGTCAATGCTGTTCGGAAGGGCGCGGAGTTATTCTTCACGCTAATTCAGGCTGTTGAGCCAAAGGCCAGTGTCGGTGAAGTACTGGTTGTGTCAGAGTTTGCCGATGTGTTTCCTAAAGATCTTCCGGGGTTACCACCCCAGCGCGAGATTGACTTCTCTATTGAGTTGGTGCCAGGTGCGAAACCTGTGGCCCGCTCTCCATATCGCGTCGCGCCAAAAGAGATGGCTGAGTTGAAAGTCCAATTGCAAGAGTTGTTGGAGCAGGGATACATACGCCCAAGTATGTCACCTTGGAGCGCGCCTGTTCTATTTGTGAAAAAGAAAGACGGTAGTTTACGGTTATGTATTGACTACCGCGAATTGAATAAGCTGACGGAGAAAAATAAATATCCGATCCCACAGATTGATGACCTATTTGATCAGCTGGCAGGATCAACGGTCTATTCCATGTTGGATTTGAAATCGGGATATTATCAGCTGAGAATTCGGGAAGGTGACATTCCCAAGACGGCGTTTGGAACACGCTACGGTCATTATGAGTTCACGGTAATGCCGTTTGGCCTATGTAATGCGCCTTCGGTATTTATGGACCTAATGCATCGAACGTTCCGAGAGTACTTGGATTTGTTCGTGATTGTGTTTATCAATGATATCTTAGTATACTCTCAGTCGGAAGAGGATCATGCAAACCATTTGCGGTTGGTCTTGCATACCCTACGGAGGAATAAGCTTTATGCCAAGTTCTCAAAGTGTGAGTTCTGGCTCTCTTCAGTAGCCTTTTTAGGCCATGTGGTAAGTGGAGAAGATATCGCGGTGGATCCGTTGAAGATAAGTGCCATTCGTGATTGGCCAGTGATGTCTTCAGTGGCCGAGGTCAGGAGCTTCCTTGGACTTGCGGGCTACTATAGACGGTTTGTGGAAAACTTCTCACGGATTGCGTTACCTCTGACCACGCTGACGAGAAAAGATAAAAAGTTCATTTGGACGCCGGAGTGCGTGCGAGCTTTTGAAGACTTGAAGAGTCGTTTGACCACGGCGCCTGTGTTGACGTCGCCATGTGGTACAGATGGGTATGAGATCTATAGTGATGCTTCCGGGAGCGGCTTAGGCTGCGTTCTTCTGCAGTTTGGTAAAGTGATTGCTTATGTCTCGCGCCAGTTGAAAGTGCATGAGCGGAATTACCCCGTCCATGATTTGGAGTTGGCGGCGGTAATCTTTGCGCTCAAGTTGTGGCGGCACTATCTATATGGCGTGAAAGTGGATATCTATACAGATCACAAAAGCCTAAAGTATTTGTTGGATCAGAAGGATCTGAATATGCGACAACGAAGATGGATGGAGTTCCTTGGGGACTACACCTTCGAGATTCACTATACTCCCGGGAAGGGAAATGTGGTCGCTGATGCTTTGATTCGGAAGACTCCGGTACAGGCAAGCTGGTTGCAGAGGCATGATCAGCGGTTAATCCAGGAATTGGAAGCGTTGGAGATATCTTGTGTTGACAAGGGTTCTTCGACCGATGCATGCTTGAACTGGACGGAGGTGCAATATGACCTTACGGACAGAGTTCGGCGAGCAACGGAGCTTGATGAAAGCCTCCAGCGCTATGAAAAAGATGGGCCGGATGACCAATTCTCTTGGGATAACGGGTTGTTACGAAGAAATGGTCGAGTGTGCGTCCCGAGTGTGGGTAAATTGAGGAAGAGTTGATGTACGAAGCTCACTTTGCAAAGTACTCAGTTCACCCAGGGAGCACAAAGATGTACAGAGATCTGAAAAAGCTGTTCTGGTGGCCCGGACTAAAGAAAGATGTCGCACATTATGTGGCGGAATGCAATACCTGTGCGTTGGTGAAAGCAGAATGCCAGAAGCCTGGCGGTTTCCTGAAGTCGTTACCTATTCCGGAGTGGAAGTTCGATGACATTTCGATGGATTTCGTGCACGGGTTGCCGAGATCTCAACGCGGTCATGATTCAATCTGGGTGATTATGGACCGGTTGACAAAAGTGGCGCACTTCCTTCCAAACAGAAGAGACGATTCAGTGGAAACCTTGGCCAAGCTTTATGTGGAGCAGGTTGTTCGACTGCACGGTGTTCCTCGGAGCATCGTTAGTGACCGTGATGGGCGGTTCACATCGAATGATTGGCGGCTCATTCATCAAATGTTGGGTACAAAGTTAGCGTTTAGTACGGCCTTTCATCCCCAAACGGATGGCCAGACTGAACGAACCAACAAGACGATGGAGGACATGCTCCGCATGTGCGCCCTAGACTTTGGTAAGAGATGGGAAGATTATATATTTCTTGTCGAATTTGCCTATAATAATAGCTACCAAGCGAGTATTGGTATGGCACCATTTGAGGCTTTATATGGTCGGAAATGCCGTACACCGTTAGCTTGGGCAGAAGCAGGCGAATCTAAGCTGAGTGGGAAAAAGGAAGTCGAAGAAGCTACCTCGCTCATACGCTCTATTCGGGAGAGGCTATTGATAGCCCAAGATCTTCAAGCAAAGTACTACAATGCCAAACATCAGAACGTGGAGTTCGCGGTGGGTGATTGGGTATATTTGAAGATCAAACCCTTCAAAGGCGTGTCCAGGATTCGGCGTTTGAAAAAGCTAAGTCCGAGGTATCTTGGTCCATTTGAGGTGGTGGAGCGAGTTGGGGAAGCTGCTTATTGACTTGCACTTTCAGCAGACTTGGGTGGATTACATGATGTATTTCACATCTCAGTCCTTCGTAAGGCGGTGAAGGATCCAGCTCAAGTAGTGGAGAATGATCGGGTACCGGTCGAGTATGGGCTAACGATGAGAGTTAGACCCATTCGGATCGAGGATTGAGCCGAGAAACAGTTGCGGAACAAAGTGATCGGGATGGTCAAGGTCTGATGGGACAATTGTGGCCGTGAAGAGCTAACATGGGAGCGAGAGCAGACCATGCGAGCTGAATTTCCCGAACTGTTTGTATAAGCTGTAGACCGTGTACCTTTTGCTATATGAGTTATCAAGTTATAGCATTGTTGGTTCTTGTTTCCTTACCATGCAAATTTCGGGACGAAATTTTGTTAAGGGGGGGAGGATTGTAACACCCCAAAAAGACTCAAAAATGGTTTTGAGGTGCAGGTCATTTTACACGGCCTGGGACACGGGCGTGTCCCAGGGCGTGTCGGGGGTACACGGCCTGGGACACGGGCGTGTCCCAGGGCGTGTCACTCAAATAAAATGTGTTTTGAGTCAGAAAGTTACACGGCCTAGAACCAAGCCTTGAACACGGGCGTGTCAGGTTGGACACGGGCGTGTCCGATGCCGTGTGCCTACCCGTGTACTGCATGCAGCTCGATGAGGCAGGAGTGACACGGGCGTGTCTCAGGAATGACACGGGCGTGTCAGGTTCGACACGGGCGTGTCAATGCTCGTGTTCTGGTAAATCTCAGTCGGTACGAATACCGCGTGTGCCGCTTAAGGGTACACGGCCTGTGACACGGGCGTGTCACAGGCCGTGTCAGCCAAAAAAGTAAGTTTTTGGGCAAATCGTGGCCGTTCAGATTTCTCTCTTTGGATCCAAGTGCTCAGGGGATTCCTGGCTGGATTTAATCAGTAGAGGCTGATGAAGACTTCATTCTTCATTTGGTTAAGGAAGAGAGAAAGAGAGAGGAGGAAGAAGAAGGCAGAGGAGATCAAGCCACCGGCGGAGTTCCCGTGGTCCGATTCGTGATCCGAAGCCGGCGTTGTGAAGGCAAAGCTGCTGCGGTTCTTTCTCACCGGCTAGTTTGCGATGGCTCCCAAGAGATCGACAAGGGTAACGTTCTCCCTTCTTGGACATGTGAAGTCCTTCTTTTCTGCATTGCATAGGGAAAACCCTTCCCCACGAGTGTGCGGTGGGTTGTGGTGTCCCTTGGGGTAGATATGTGAAGTCCCCCTTGTTAGAGGCCGGAATTGGAGTACGGCTCTAGGCATGCTGTGTGAAGCCCATCTGGACATGGTCTGGATTGGTGATGCTTGTTTGCATATCGGAGAAGGCTCCGTGATTATGGCTTGTGTTGCCTTGTGCCTACCTGTTGCTTGGTGCAGCAGGAAGTACTGGATGATGTCCAGGAAATGAAGATGGTTGGATGCAACTCTTGTGGCCGTACGTTGCCACTTTATGAGCGGTTGAGCCGTTGGGCTGCAACTCGATGAAAAGGCAGATTGCCGAACAGGAAAGGTGAAACCGACCCGCGCCTATAAATAGCCATGGATACTTCCGTATTCGAGGTGGCACGGCGACTTGAGCAACGGGGGGTGGCTGATCCGTACCTGCGTTAGGTCCGTCCGACTAGGAAGCCTGGTTATAGGTTTTGTTGGAGCGCCTAATGAGAGTCTTAGGCCCGCGCGCCGGAAAGACTAGAATGCTCAAATACCGTGTAGACGGTGGTGTTGACCCTGGTATTCCGGTACACCAAAAATGTGCCCTGAGTGCACGGACTGTCGGGCCGTGTGGCCGATAGTTGTGATGGCTTGAATGTGCCTACGCGCACATAGTTGCTATATGATGATGCCATGCTATGCAGGGAAAGAATGCTAATACCCCGAGAAAGGGGTAGGATTGTTATAATTGGGTCAGCTGAATGCTGACCGTTGCATTGTTTGCCACCGGTTGGGTGGATTGTCCCTATACAGGTGCTGGAGAGCCAAGTGGTAAATGAAGGGCTGAAGCCCTACTGCTGTTGCTGCTGCTGCTGCGGCTAGCCCTTGAAGGCTAAGCGAATGTTTTTGCTTGTTTTCTTTTACTCATGTATGGCCGGCCTGCGCGCCGAGGTTTGTAAACCATACGGTGTGGAAAGAGGAACTGTAAGGCCTTAAGGCCAAACTCTATGTATTTGTTGTACATTCCGTGGCTATATATATAAAGGTGGTTTATATATTGGACATTCCTGGTTAGAGTTAAAATTACAACTTAAAGCTTCTGCTAGAATGCTCTGAGTTAGGATTCGTGTTTGGTTTGGTATTATCCTGTGACCTCACCGTCTGTTTGTGGCATATAGTGTGGGGCCCCGGCCGGACCTTCTACTATACGTCATGTAACGGATGGGGTCGTTACATAAAATACAAGATGCTGTTACAAAAGAGCAAGTGAAGGAGATAGTATATCAGAAGCCAACCTTTTCTCCTCCTCCTTCACCCAAGAGAAAAGCATCCTCTCCTGAAGAAAGCAAAAGAATATCATCCAAAAAGCCAGCTCAAACGAAGAAAACTGATTCAAAAGGTAAAAGGATTATTCACTCTGAAAAATCAAGTAAAAAATTGGCAGAGTTTGCTCCACCAGCTTCTTTAGTTATTCAAGAAAATAAAGAGCCAGCTGCAAGTATGCTAGAACTCTCTATAAAATTTAAAACTGTAAAACCTTTAGATTCAACTGGTGAAAATGAGTATGAAAACCAAGAGCTAAATCCTGATTTGAGGATGGCTAGATTTCTTGAACTAGTTGGATCAGCTCAAATCAGACAGGCCAGAGCTGAAGGAAAAGATATTATAGGCTTAACTACTATGTCTAAATTCAGAAAGAAGGAGCTAGATAAATTCCAGGTCAGACCTGAGGTTTTTAATCCTTCTAAATATTTGGAAAAGCACCCAGAAGCAGTAGTGCCAAGAGCAGGAGAATCTAAAATCATTGGAGAACAAGATTTAAAGATATCAAAGAAGGAAGCTCTAGATCCTTTCAGAAAAATTTCTTTTCTTCCTTATTCTTCTGTCTCTAAACCAGATTCTGATGCTGCTTAAGTTTTATATATTGATAGTATGTTTATTTGACTGTTTGATTTATGTTATTTGTTGCTTAGGTGTTTCTTTTCCTGAGTTATATTTATTTCCAGTAGTTTTTGTTTTGAGAGACTTAACCCAAATAGGGGGAGATTGTTGGTACCCTAGTTTGGATTTGAGTTTAGTCTTCTAAATTATTTTCTTGACCCAAGATTTATCTATGGTCAAAGGTTAGTTGTTTGGTTAGATTGCTTTAGTTGTAGAGTTGTCACTTTTCCAGATAAAGATTTGGTTAAGTTGTTTTTGGTTCGACTATGGTCGAACGCCGCTCGACTATCGTCTATCAACTGTTCGATGATCGTCTATCAGTTGGTCGACCATCGTCAGTCAGCAGATCGTCTATCTCTGAGTTAGTTCAACTCTTGTTAGCTCGACGATCTGTGGTATCTGCCTCATCGATCGTCGAACCCCGCTCGACTTCTTTTGACCCGACAGATTTCTTGATAGTTCGACTATCTGCCTTGATAGTTCAACTATCTGATAGCTCGACTATCTGTTTGATAGTTCGACTATCTTCCTTGATAATTCAACTATCTGATAGCTCGACTATCTATTTGATAGTTCGACTATCTATTTTGCTTGATAGTTCAACTATCTGCTTGGATAGTTCAACTATCTGATAGCTCGACTATCTGTTTGATAGTTCGACTATCTGTTCTGTTTTGGTAGTTCGACTATATGCTCTGATAGTTCGACTATCTGCTCTGTGTTGATAGTTCGACCATCTGTTTGATGGATCGACTATCTTTTTGATAGCTCGACTATCTGCTTTGATAGTTCGACTATCTGTGTCGTTCGACTATCTGTGTCGTTCGACTATCTGTTCTGATAGGTCGACGATCTCTGCAGTTCGGTCGACGATCTCCTAGGGTCATTCGATGTTCTTTTGTCTGCCTTTAGTAATTTTGTACTTCTTCTGTTCTATGATTTATTTCCTATTTTATTTGGCATATTTTATTAAAGATTATTTCATTGATTTTGTGGATACATCTCAAGGCAATCTTTGCCCCATCCTTTGTGCATAAGTCAAGCTTTATCTGACAAAGTTTTTTGCCTTATTAGTTGAAATATCTTTTTGCTTTATTCTGCCATGCTATCCTTTATAGCCGTTAGACACAAAAGTCTTCTCTGGCCGTAAAGAGTTTAGTCTGATGTGACTTTCTTTAGTACTCCTTTTATTAGATTGGATTTGCAGCTTCTTAGAAAGCGTTATCCCCTTATAGCATATCTGTCTGCAGGATATGTTTTTGTATTGTGCTATTTGCAGCTCAGATCGCAGATCTCAGAAGAAGACAAAATTCAAATAAAGATTAGAGCCATTACAAAGGCCAATATATAAATAGTTTCTTTTGAAAGAACAAGAAGAAATATACACATACAGAAGAGAGATACACACAGATATTCATACACAGATTCAAAACAAGAAGAGATACAGCTCTCAAATATTGTTACATTCAACTGAGAAGATCGACCTTCTTCATCTCTCTCTTCTTCAATCCTGAGTTCATCCTGCTGCCAGGAACATTCACTCAGAGTCTCAAGAAGAAGAAGAAGAAGGAAGAAAAGCTGTTGAAGAAGAACATCCATTACAAATCAAGAGTCTTCTTCAAGCTGCTCCTTCAAGAACTTCAAGACAGCTCTCTGTCACAAGTTCAGAAGAGTTCCTGCACCCTGAAGCAAGACTTCTTCCTGTATATCACTAAGCCAGGGGGAGCCTTGATTCTTTAGAGCTTTCTAGCTCTGTGCAATCCACTTGCTTCTCTAATCTGTTTTAACAATAGAGAAGACTTTCTAACCCTCTCTCAACCTCCTGTATAAAGGGTTATTACTCCCTTCAAAAGTGAACCTTGGTGGTAGGGCACCTGATCAAAAACCTGTGTTGGATTTTGAGATCCTGATCAAAAGCTCAAAGGGTCTACTTGATCTACCTGAAGCAGATCAGTTGGTGGCAGGGCACCTGAACAAAAACCTGTAGTGGATTCCTACCAGGGTGGTAGAAGAGTGGACGTACCTATTTAGAGGGAACCACTATAAATCTTCTTGTGTCGTCTGTGTTGCTTCATTTAATTATTGCACTGTGGTTGTGAATAGAAATAACTAGGATTGCTAGTTGTTGTGATAGGACCAAAGCTCAACTGTAATTACAGTTAGCTTTCTCTTGTGCACTTAACTTTGTGTTAGGCTTTAGGGTTTCAAATATCTATAAACTCATTCTACAAATTAACTCTAAGGGAGTTGAGTAGGGTGTCATAATTTTTGAATACTCTATTCACCCCCCTCTAGAGTTGTATCTATCCTCACTTTCACGACTTTCTGGGGAGCTCGTACGGGACGGGCGAGTATCTCGCCTTAGTCGCCACCTGACGAGTATGCGTGGGGAGCTCTCCATACTCGCCCATACCTTTTGCTGGTTTGCGGCTTGATCTTGACTTCACTCTTGGATCATTGTCTTTGACTTCTGGTGACCTGGCTGTGGTGGGGCCTCTCCTCGTCGAATACGGGTTGTACACTATTCACCCACCCGCCCTCTAGGTGTTTAGGCTCTTGAAATAAAGTCTTTCAAGTGGTATCAGAGGGAGGTTCCTCAAAATTTGACCTAACAGTCAGAGGATTTCTCCAAGGCTAATAACAGACAACAAGAATGGGTTCAAGTGAAAATCAAAAGGAGTTTGGATCTATGAAATTGCCCTATGCATGAAAGAATCTTTTGGCATTTTGAAAGAAAAGGTAAGGCTATTTATGGAAGCATCTGATCCAAGAATTTATATCACAGTACAAGAAGGCCCCTTCATCCCAATGAAAGTTTCAGTTCTTCATGCAAACATTCAAACTCCAAAGAGTTATTCAGAGATGACTAAGGATGAAATCATCTTGGCTACAATAGATAAAAGAGCTCAGAATATAATTGTAAGTGTCATAGATGATGTAACATTCCAGAATCTTGTACACTGTAAGACTTCCAAAGAAATGTTGGATACATTGATTGTCTATATGCAAGACATAGATGAAGTCAGAGAGGACAGAAAGTCTATGCTAAATCAGGAATATGAGAGCTTTAGGCAGAATAAAACTGACAGCATTGCTGAATGCTATAAAAAGTTTTTCAGAATAGTGAATGAACTGATGATATATGGAAGAGTCTTTAGTACTTATGAACTGAATGACAAGTTTCTTAGGTTCCTAACAAAGTATTGGGACACTAAGATATGTGCCATCAAGGAAGTGGCCAAACTGGCTGACACACCACCACCTACACTTTTTGGAAAACTATTTTCATTTGAAATGCAGCTTACTACTAGGAAAGAGGAAGAGAAGGGCAGTAGATCTGAACATAAAGAGAAGTCAGTAGCCTTCAAGGCTGAGGGCTCAAGGAAGGGTAGGAGAAAATCTCCTTCTCCACCTAGAAAGATTACTGAAGCAGAAGAAGGTGTTCCCGAAACAAGTACATCAGATAGTCATACATCTGATGAAGACTTTGCTGCCTTCACAAGATAATTCCAAAGGTTCATGAAGAAAAAGAATTGGAGAACCAGACCTTCATCTACATCCTATTCCAAGGATGAATACTACAGGAAGAAGAAAACACCTAAGGAGGATAGGTAAGCTTCTAAACCTGGTAAACAATATAATTCTAAGATTGTGTGTTATTGCTGCAACAGGTCTGGGCATGTCATAGCTGACTGTCCTGACAAAAGAAAGGAGTCAAAGGACAAGAAGAAGCAGCTGGTCAAAGGCAAGAAGGAGAAGTCTCTAGTGGCTCAGAAGGAGAAGAGTTGGACAGACTCTTCATCTTCAGAATATGAAGAAGAAGAGGCAGACGCATATGTTGGACTCTTCTCAACAGAAGAGGATTCTAGGGAACTAGAATTCTTACAGATGCTGGACTCCATAAATGGAGTGTAAGAATATTGCTGTAAAAGGCCGATGGCTTAATCTGAAGAAGATAAGTGCTAGGATCAGCCTGGACCAAGTAAGGTAAACAATTCACCCCTAGTCTCAGATTACTTTACTAGATCAGAATCAGAAGTATCTTCTTCAAAAGAAGTGGATGGATCTGAGTCTGAGGGGGATGTTCACCAACTCATTAATGAGTATGGTGGGTTGTTGCATGCTCTAAAGAAGAACAAGTTTCTTGTTAAAGAGCAAGCCAAAGAGATTGAGTCTCTTAAGCTGGCTGTAGTAGTTTCAGCAAAACTGCTGGATCAAAAACTGAATGAGGTTGCCAAATTGAAAAATATTACAGTTATTCAGATGTGCACAATCTCATTCAAAGAGAATCATATCAAGAAACTGGAGGGAAAACTTCAGCAAGAGAGAGTTAGTGGCAAAATTCTCCAAGCTAAAATCAGTCTTACCTTTGTTAGATAATTTTGTTTCACAAAAAGGAAAGACTGGTCTAGGCTTTAAGGGAAGAACTAGGGCTACCAATTCTCATAGAAAAGGTAAAGCCACAGTTCAGCCTCTAGCTGTTAATCCCCCTATTTTTTTAAGAAGGTAGTGAATCCTACTAACAGGTATGATCATGACATTACACATGGTCACTGTAAGCATGAAAATTTCATGAGCAAGGGTGCTAAAGCCAATAGAAAAATCCATAGGCATGCCCATCATATTCAAGAGGAGTTCTTGAAGAATGCTGTTCCAACACCAACACTTAATAAGTCTATTGACAACAAAGTAAGAAGGCCTGTACCTAAGAATAGGTATAATAGGTTTGAGTGTTGGTGTTATGGTAAGGTGGGCCACTTTGCCATGAATTGCTGGTTTAACTTTAGTGTTAAAACCAAAAGTAGGATTCCTGTTAGATCAGTCACAGGGTTTCAAACTAACAAGGACCTAGGACCCACTAGCAAGTTGGGTTCTAAGGGTATCTCATGCATATGGATTTGTTTGGTCTTATGCCAGTCTATAGTCTTGGTAGGAAAGCATACACACTTGTTGTTGTGGATGACTATTCTAGATTTACATGAGTTTTCTTCTTGAGGCAGAAATCTGAAACCCCAACTATTTTCCAGACTTTTGTCAGACAAATACAGAATGAATACAACAGCTCAGTGGTCAAAATCAGAAGTGACCATGGAACCTAATTTCAGTTTGAATGTATGAAAAATTATTGTAAAGAACTTGGGATTCATCAGGAATTCTCTTCACCTAGAACTCCTCAGCAAAATGGTGTTGTTGAAAGAAAGAATAGGACTCTAATTGAAGCCAGTAGAACTTTACTGAATGACACTACTCTCCCTGAATACTTCTGGGCTGAGGCAGTAAATACTGCATGTCATGTGCTCAATAGGGCCTCCATCAACAAGAAACACAAGATGACTCCCTACCACATTGTAAAAGGCAGAAAACCAAACATATCTTATTTTAGAATCTTTGGTAGTAAGTGTTTTGTACTAGTCAATGGTAAACACTACCAAACTAAGTTTGCTGCCAAATCCCTAGAAGGGATATTTGTTGGGTACAGCAACCATAGTAGAGCATACAGGATCTACAACTTGACTACTCAAGTTGAAGAAGAATCTGTGCATGTTGTATTTGATGAGTCAATGTTTATTAACAGTGAATTGTCTAGTTCTTCAGTTAGTTGTACAGGTCTAACAGATAAGCTGGACAAGCTAACAATCAATGAAGATATTACTGCTAAACTAGATGAGGATAAATATGCCGGCTATCTAGGGGGAGATCAAGTCCCTCTGGGTGAAGAAGAAAATGAGGAGCATAAAGATGAGGAAACTGGAGATAGCCATAATGCTGACAGAATTCCTCCAGTAAGGAGACACCTGAAGGATCATCCAGCTCACTAGATCATTGGTGATGCAAGTCAGGGTGTTCTAACAAGAAGCAGGAGCATGAACACAATTTTATGTTCTAGATTCCTGTCTCAGATAGAACCCAGGAAGATTGAAGAGGCCATACAAGACACCAACTGGATTGATGCAATGCAAGAAGAGCTCAGTCAGTTCAAAAGGTGTAAGGTCTGGGAACTGGTGCCAAAACCTAAGGATCACAACATAATAAAAACTAAGTGGATCTACAGGAACAAGCTTGATGAGAATGACACTATAGTAAAAAACAAGGCTAGACTGGTAGCAAAAGGCTACATGCAAGAGGAAGGTATTGATTTTGATCAAACCTTTGCTCCAGTGGCAAGGTTGGAGGCAATAAGACTATTCTTAGCCTATGCTGCCTATCAAGGGTTCAAAGTATATCAAATGGATGTGAAATCAGCATTTCTGAATGGTGATTTTAAAGAAGAAGTCTATGTAGAACAACCCTCAGGTTTTGTAGACTCTCACTTTCCTGATTATGTATATAGGCTTAGGAAAGCTCTATATTGTTTGAAACAAGCTCCAAGGGCTTGGTATGAAACCTTGTCTGCCTTCCTCATTGATAATAAATTCTCTAGAGGAAAGATAAACAAAACTCTATTCTATAGGGAATCAAAAGGCAAGATAATACGAGTCCAGATATATGTGGATGACATTATCTTTGGTTCTACTGAAAACAGCATTTATAGGAAGTTTGCCAAACATATGCAAGGGAAGTTTGAGATGAGCAGTATGGGTGAGCTGAAGTTCTTCTTGGGACTTCAAGTTAGACAGACTGAGAGTGGGTTATCCATATCCCAGTCTAAGTTCACCAAGGAGTTGATTAAGAAGTATGGTTTGGACTCAGCTTCTATAATGAAAACTCCAATGGGAACAAGTATGCCTATATGCAAATATGAAGCAGGGAAACCTATTGACGAGTCTTTGTATAGAGGGATAATTGGCTCCTTACTATACTTGACTGCTAGTAGACCTGACATCATGTATGCAACATGTGTCTGTGCTAGGTATCAAGCATGCCCTAAGAAATCTCATTATACTGCAGTTAAAAGAATTTTGAGATATCTTAAGGGCACACCTAATCTAGGCCTTTGGTACCCTAAGAATTGAGATTTTTTATTAATAGGTTTCTCAAATGCAGATTTTGCTGGATGCAAAGAAGACAAAAAAGTACCATAGGAACCTATCAATTCCTTGGTGGGAGGCTGGTGTCATGGAGCAGCAAGAAGCAAACCAGTGTGGTTCTATCAACAGCTGAATCAGAGTATATAGCTGCTGGTAGTTGCTGTGCACAATTGATGTGGATGAAGCATCAACTAGAAGATTATGACATCTAGGTAAGTAGAATACCACTATTTTGTGATTCTACAAGTGCTATTTCTATTGCTAAGAATCCTGTATCACATAGTAGGACCAAGCATATAGATATTAAGTTTCATTTTATCAAATAACATGTAGAGAAGTAAAATATTAATCTTGAGTTTGTAAAAACTGATAATCAAATAGCTGATATTTTTACAAAACCACTGGATGAAACTAAATTCAATAATTTCAAAATTGAATTAGATATGTTGAACCTAGACTAGGTTAACTCATGTTTCCATTAGTAGCATATGTAAGCACCAAATTTCTGTTGAAATTTGGCTAAGTACAAAGTTTGTGTCGACACAAGCAAGTTGTGTCGACACACTCAGTATGTTGTGTCAACACAGGAAAAGGATGTGTCATCACAGAAACAGTATCTGTGTTGACAGGAGAATAGGTGTCGACATAACCTTGTCGAGACTATAAGTTGTGAGGATATTTGTGTCGATAAAAAAAGTTGGTGTCAGCACAACTCTATCGAGACTTAAGTTATCAGTGTCGACACAGATGCAAGTATGTCGACACAGACTCAAGTATTTCAACACATAAACGTGTCGACTTAAAATATGTTTTGTCGACTTAGATATTAGTATGTCTACACATAGTTGTGTCGAGTAAGCTTAAGTTCTGTCAAGACCTAGGTCATTTTTGTCGACACAAAAACTAATTTGTCGACATAAGCCCGACTTTTGATCTTCTCTTGAGTCAAGTACAATAAATAGGTGAAGCCAAAATTTGGTCGACTACGCTATCAGAATTTTTGACTCTACACCTTCTGTCGACATTGACCTTCTCTTTTCTTCTCCTTTAGCACTTACTTCAATGTCGCCAAACAAAGAAGATAAGGTTAATGAAGGTTATGAACTGGTTCGCGACGGTTTCACAACTGCTTTTGACGAAATTCAGGGAGTTATTGCCCTAATTTCTGAACATGGACTAGAATTTTTTGTCTCAGAACCGATCAAAATTTGGAAGAAGGAAGTAATGGAGTTCTACACAACCACTTCATTGGACACTAAAGGAAAGAAAATCAAGGCATCTATTCAAGGTACCCAGTGAAGCTCACTTTGAAATCAATCAGGAAAGCACTACATCTGCCATTGATTATGGATACAGACGAAGTTACTCCATCCCAAATAACTGAAGCATTAAGCTGGTGTGGACTGAATCCCAGTATTAAGATTGGTTCATCTATCAATAGAAAAGGGATGAATTCCCAAGGAAAATTTCTTTCAAAAGTAGTGGGCAAAGTGATTATCTGCAAAATAGGTGGACATGATCGGATTTCTGCCCACATGTTCAATCTGATGGTGAGAATCATATTCAAGATAAACACTGACTGGGCAGCAGTAGTGTTTGATAAACTACAAGAAGGAATAAAGAAACCTAACCTGGGAAGGATCCTCAGCCTATGCTTAACATTAGTAATTCCAGATGTTCTGAAATAAGCAAATGGCTCTAAGATAAATCATATGAGAAAAATGGATGTAAGGATACTGTCAAGGTGGGACAGAGTTCTAACCAAGGAAGTCCCTGCTCATAAGGAGCAAACT
This sequence comes from Platanthera zijinensis, assembly GCA_039513925.1. Taxonomy (NCBI): domain Eukaryota; kingdom Viridiplantae; phylum Streptophyta; class Magnoliopsida; order Asparagales; family Orchidaceae; genus Platanthera; species Platanthera zijinensis. The sequence continues at coordinate 102,596,599 of CM077096.1, read as the reverse complement.
AACAAAGACAAGAAGAAAAATAAGGTGGTTGTACAGGCTTACTCCTCCAATGATTTTGAGGAGGAAGTGGTCATTAGTTCTGATGAAGACTAGCAACAACAAGATATTCATGCTCAAGCAAAGGACTGTGAGCCCCAAGAGCAATAAATTGACTCTACTCTAGTGGGGAAAACCTATAAAAAGAAACTGAGTTGCCTGCCCAAGGGTGAGGTATTGATGATGCTGTCCTGGATAGTGACTTAGCTGCAGACACAATAATGGATATTGTATCTGAAATGAACACTGCAGCTGAAGTAACTGATAAGAATGATGCTCAAAATGAGCCAGTAAGTATCTTCTCCACAGACTAGTGATGTATTATAGTATTCTCCTCAAAATTTTTTCAAAGTGACACTTTTGTTTACACAACAAAAGAGGTCTTTCAAGTGGTATTAGTCTTTTAAGTAGTTCTTTTTTTTAAAAAAACTAATCTTATTCCTTCTGAACAGATATAGCAGGAATTTACAATGGAAGAATTATTTCCTGATCCTCTTACTGATAGGACTGAGGGGGATGAAATTGAAAAAGAAAAGGAAATTCCAAGGACTGAGGGGGAGTTATCCAAGGATACCCCAGCTGAAAAGGAAACTATTGATATTAAAAGTACATTTGAATCTTCTGAAGATGAAGAAGCCACATTGGTTAAGAAAAAAAAGCTGTCTGTGTTAAAGAAGAAGAGTTCTGTATATAAGAAAGCTTTACAATTGGGAACTGCACCATCTATATCAAGCATGGACTTCAGTTCTTTACTAGTCCAGATGCAGATAAAATTGGATAATCAAAGACAGTCTATAGAGCAATATATGGACGAAACTTATAAGGAGTTACAATTTCAATTGGCCCAGGACATCAAATCTATTAGATTTGAAGTTAATCAACATAAGAAGGAGATGACAGATTGCTTCCATAAAGGAGGTAATGCTGTGGTGTTCCTGGCCGAGCAACAGCAAAATATCCAAGCTAAAGTGGATGAAATTGAAGTGAAGCAGGGATATTTACTGGAGAATCAGTTAAGGATGAATGAAAATCTCAAGGATTCACATCATGATATATTTACAAAGCTCACTGATTCTAGCACTACTCCGAAGGCTGAAATCTCTAAGCAAATCCAGGAAGATATATCTGCTGTCAAAGCCACACTTCAAGAATCTCAGGATTAAATTAAAACTTTCATGACAAAATTCAGAGCTTATTTTAAAGAGGTAACTTAATATATAGCTGATCAAGTCAGATTCCAAAAAGAAGATTTAAGAGATCATATTGCAAGAGAAGTAATAAAGGGGGAGATATTACTAGTCAAAGCCAGCTCTGACCATGCTAAATGGACTACCAATAATATCAGAGCTACTCTTGGATATCCTCCTCTTTGTGATGATGCTAATGTAGCTGAGTCTGGGATACAACCTGAATATTTTGAAGGAGATCAGCCTGAAGTTGCTCAGGTGATCTACACCCCAACTAATTTTGAAATGGTTCAAGAAGAAGTGCTGAAAATGTATAGTCCTCCACCAGAGCCACAAAATGTAATTCTAGAAACGGTTGAAATGTCAGAAGCTTCATTAAAAGCTCAGAAGGAAGCTCAACTTTCCAAGAAGAGATTCAGAGAGCAGGCTGAGCTGAAGCCATATTTTGAGCAGTGGAGCCCAACTTCTAGAAACATCATACTTACTGCCTGGAAAGCTGTAAAGGATAAAACCCATGACAACGGTAAGTGGTATTCTGAGCAAGAGTGGAATAAATACCAAGCAGGACAAGAAGCAATTCTTCAACATAGAAGAAGTGCTAAGGCTGGGAAGCTACCTGCTAATGCTCAAGAGCCAAGCAAGTACTTCCCCAAACCCTTCCACTATTTTGAGAGACAGAAGATCAAGGCTGAAGAATTAAAGAAGAAAGCTCTAAAAGGGAAAAAGCCAGCTGAGGTTTCTGAACCTTCTATGCAGGCTAAAATCATGTCTGGTAAAGGAATAGTTATTAAGGATCCTAGTCAGTTATAGGATTGCTAGGTTTTTGTAATAGAACAATGTACTAATTTGTTTCTTTTGTTCTATAAGAAATTCATGTAAACCAAAGTTTTTCTGATTAATGAAATCTGTTTCAGTATTAAGTGTTTGTTGTTTACAATGATTAGGTAATAACCTGCTATGAAATGTTTTTACTTCTATTACAATTTTATTTTATCTTAAGAGATGTATATCTTTGACTAAGGGTTATGACTTCTCCAAATAGGGGGAGATTGTTGGGTACATTGGAAAATGTGTACTAGATATGGAGAAGCCACAACTTAGTCAATGATTTGCATCAATTTGTATTTGATAGGAGTTTGAGTTTCATTGTGCAGGTTTAAGTATTTGAAGGAAAATTTTCTAAGTACAAGTGTCGACACTTGTGAAGAAACTATGTCGACACTCAGAAAACATGTGTCGACACTCAGGCAAGCTGTGTCGATACACAGGCAAATTGTGTCGACACTCAGGGAAGTTGTGTCGACACCCAGAATTTGTGTCGACACCCAGAATTTGTGTCGACACTTATAAAGAAGCTGTGTCGACACTCAGAATTTGTGTCGACACTTATAAAGAAGCTGTGTCGACACTCAGAGCTTTGTGGACACCTAAAGAAGCAGTTGTGTCTACATCCAAAAATGTGTCGACATCCAGAAATGTGTCGACATCTGAAGCAGGACTTTTGTCGACACTTAAAACTGAAGCTATGTCGCATTCAGGAGATTTGTCGAGACCTGATGCAATTGTGTCGACACACAGGACTTGTGTCGACACACCAACTCTCAAAAGGCTGTGTCGAGTTCAGAAGTAATTGTGTCGACACACAGGACTTGTGTCGACACACACTCAACGCCATTTGACAAACACTCAATGCCATCTGTCTACAACAGAAATGTCGAGACAAGAAGCTGCTATGTCGACACACAGGACTTGTGTCGACACATACAACAAAAAGTAGTGTCAAAAAGCAGAAGTATGCCTGTATCGACACTTGGAGTATTTGTGTTGACACCTTGAAGACTTGTGTTGACACTTAGCCTATATGTTTCGACATATGTGAAGCAGTTTGCTGAGTGTTGTGTGCTTAGTTGGAAAGACACAGAAGAACCTGGTGACGTGACTGATGACTTGACAGCTGTCATAACTAACCGGTCTGATACCACTATCAGAACTGTCAGAAGTCTGTTATGAACCGGATCAGCCGGTAACCATGGAGCAAGCTCTACATAAGAGCCAGATCGGAAACGACAAAGAAAAATAAGAAAGATCTCTGGATCATAAAGAAGAACTCTAACAGATCAAGGCTTTTCTGCAAGAAAGATTAAGAGTTCAATCTGAATCTAAGGAAGAAGCTGACTGAAGATCAACTTCAAGAGAAGATCCACCTTATTTGTCCTAATCAAGAAGCTTTGAAAAGCTAAGTTAGGTTGAATCAGAAGGATCAGTCTATACAAGAACTGATCAAGAAGACAATATCAACAGAGAAATCTAGCTGGTGAAGTTTTCAGATACTTATTACTCACAAATTCTTGTAAGATCTATTGTTAGATCTAAGATTGTAAGCCTAAAATTATAAAGGCTGAGATAGGACAGTGTGCCTGAGGTAGGACTTGTGGAAAGTCTGAGTTGTAAGCCTAATTATAAATGCTGAGGTAGGGCTGATGCCTGAGGTAGGATTCAGGGAAGAATCTGAGGTAGGACTTGTGTAAAGTCTGAGGTGTAGGAACCATTTTGGGTTCTAAGTTTATAAGATCTTTGGATCCGAGCCAGTGGAAGGAAGTTAGGATGAATCTAGTTATCTGCTGGATAGGCAAAGGGGGAAAGTGGATGTACCCATATCTTGGGGAACCACTATAAGTCTGGTGTTTACCGTGATGTGTTTATTTTCTGTAGATTGATTAATCTGTGCTGAAAGAAGTCTTATAACTGTTTGCCTAAAAATTAAAAAGACACAAAAAGATTAGAACCTATTCACAGAAACTCTCAGAACCAACTAAGATATGGAAGAGAGAAGTATCTGAGTTCTATTCCAATGCTTCACTAAACCCAAAGACATCCAAGATTAAGTCAAGTGTAAATGGGGCAAGAGTAAAGGTCACAATCAAATGGCTGGCTAAAGTCCTTCAGATTCATAGAAATGCTCAGGAAGATGAACTGGATTCCAACAAGACTACAAAGGCCTTAGAGTGGTGTGGAATGGCTCCAACCACTAGGTTTGGTAGTTCGCTAAACAAGAAGGGAATGAATTCCCAAGGCAAGTTTTTGTCTGAAGTAGTAGGAAAAGTGCTCCTCTGCAATACTAGAGCACATGACAGGATTTCAACCTTTATGTTTAGCCTGATGACAAGGATTATTTTCAGGATCAAGACTTATTAGAACATGGTTGTGTTTGATAATATTGCAGAAGGGATTCAGAAGCCCAATTTGGTCAGAATTGTTAGTCTGTATCTGGTTAAGACAATTTCAGATAATATCAACTAGAAAGTTGGAACAAAGATCAACCACATGAGGAGAATGGACCTAAGAAGTCAAGATGGGACAGGGTCTTGTATAAGGAGACTCCAAAACCCAAGAAGACAAAAGTGGTAAAAGGTAAGCAAGAAGTGGTAGAGGAAGTTGAGACTTCAAGTGATTCTGAGGAACAAGTGGTGTTCAATCAAGATAAGGATGCTGAGGAACAAGAAAGAAGATCTCCAAGGTTCTAAACTGAAGCTAGTGTTTAGGTGCAGGGGGAGAATTTGTAAAAGGAAGATCAAGTTGAGATGGAGAACCTCACTGAATTGCCAATGGATACAACTACTACTATAATTATGGATGTTGTACAGGAACTGGATCAGTCAAAGGTTCTTGAACAGGAAATGTCTAAGATTGAGATGGAGGATGAAGTTCCAAAAGAGACTGAAGAAGAAATTCTTTTGTCTAAAGATAATAACATCCAGGGGTGAAATTCCCCAGATTAGAGTTCCTGATGCTGAAATTCAGCATGCAGATGTTAATTTGGAAAGTATCAATATTAATGAGAAAGGTATAAGAGTTGAGGGGGAGTTGGCCCCAGATACTGTCAAAACCAAAGACACACCACTAGTTGAAGAGATAAGTTCATCTGAATCTGAAGATGAAAAAGAGTTTCAGATGAAGAAAAGGAAGTTATCTGAAATTAAAAAGAGGAGCAAAAGCCACAAAAAGCATTTACAATCTGGGACACTAGCTGCTTCTATAGGAGATAATAGCTCTCTGCTAGTACAAATTCAGATTATGCTGGATAAATAAAGGAAGGATCTAGAGAAGTATATAGATGAGAGCAATAAAGAATTGTAATTTCAACTGGCTCAGGATATAAAGTCAATCTGATTTGAAGTAAATCTATTAAAGACTGACATGACTAATTTCTTTGAGAAAGGTGCCAATGTTGTTGTCTTCTTGGCCAAGCAATAATAGGAATCCAAACAAATGGAAGAAGATGCGACAATTCAGCAAGGATATGTCCTTGAGAATCAACAGAGACTGAATGAGAATCTAATCAGTATGCATGATGCTACTTTGGCTGAAATACAAAAACAAGCTACAGTATTGGACACAAAAATTGCCTCCACTTCCAAGAGTATAGAATCAGAATTGGCTGCTCATTCAACTTCTCTATTAAAGGATATTAAAACATCTGATAAGAAGCTAGATGATCACTTGCTAAAAGTAAAATCCTCTGTAACTTCAGGTATCAATTACTTAGATGAACAGGTAAGCTTTCACAAAAATGATCTGAGAGATCATGTTCCAAGAGAAGTCATAAAGGGGGAGAGGGTAATGATCAGGGCCAATTCTGAACATGCTACCTGGATATCAAATAATATCAGAGACACTTTAGGCCATCCTCCCCTATGGTATGATGGAGATCAAACTGCTAAGTCTAGTTGTCAACCAGCTCAACTTGAATCACCTCATGCTACTTGAACTCATGCTGCTGAGCAAACCATGTATAATCCGGCAGTATAAGTTACATTTGAGGCTATCCAAGCAGCTGTCCAACACATGTACAGTCCTCCACCATCAGTTCAAAATATTATATATGAAGAGGTGGGGTTGTCTGAATCTGCTCTGATGAAAGAAAAAGAAGCTCAACTTTCAAAGAAAAGTTTTAGAGAACAAACTGAGGCTAAAACAGATTTTGAGTAGTGAAGTCCAACCTCCAGATCAATAATCCTCACTGCATGGAAGGCAGTCAATACAAATATGACATACATAGGTAAATGGTATTCTGAACAAGAATGGGACAAGCATCTTAAGCTGTAGGAAGTTATCTACAAGTTCAAAAGAGATCTGAAGAAAGGGAAGATACCTGCTAAGTGAGTTGAGCCCAGTAAATATTTCCCAAAGCCTTACCATTATTTTGAAAGACAAAGGCTGAAAGAGTAAGGAATTGCAAAGGCTAAGAATGACAAAGGGAAGAAAGTTGCTGATGACTAGGGACCTGAAGAGAAAGCCACAGTCCAATCTAGATAGGCAATTGTCATCAGAGAACCAAAGTTGCCATAGTATGTTCTTAGTGTTGAATCTCATGTTAAATTTGTTCTGTAAATTTTGAATAACCAAAGTTTATAGCTGTAAATCTTTTGACAAACAATTAGTGAAAATTTTGGTTTGTATAACATTTTCTTGTGCTATTAATTAGGATTGCAATTGTTTGCTTTACTTTCTGATCAGTATTATTATTGTTAATGTCTAATGAAATATGTGTTTTATCTATGTTATTTCATATATTGTACATCACTGTAATCTTAATGTCTTAATCATCATATTTTGGTATCATGTTGTATATCATTGAATTGGGGTTATGACTTCTCCAAATAGGGGGAGATTGTTGGATATATTGGTCATAATGTACTTGATTTGAAGAAGCCCTTCATTTCAATGATATACACATAGTTTTATTTGATGTATGTTTAGTTCTTGTGTGCAGGCAAATAAAGCTAAGTACAAAAAGCATCGAGACACTAGAACAGTGTCAACACTTTTGTCAAAGATGCGCTGAGACAAGTAGAAAGCTATGTCGACACTCAGGACTAGTGTCGACACACTTAAGCTAGAAGTGCTGAGTTAAAGAGAAAGTTGTGTCGACACCCTGGGACTTGGGTCGACACTATGATACAAGGAACAAGTGTGTAGACACTAAGGACAAGTGTCGACACACTCTATACAAGCAGTGTCGATACTGAAGACAACTGTGTTGACACTCAGGACTAATGTCGACACATTCTACATCAATTGTGTCGAGACAAGGTGATGGTTGTGTCGACACATTCAGAAGTATGTCAACATCACTACAAGAGCAGTGTCGACACCCAGGACTGGTGTCGACACATCTAATAGCCAAGTTTCAACACTTCAAGCAGAATTGTTTCCTTAGTGCAGAAATAAAGCCAGAGGTCCTGACAAATATCATAACTGTTAGATGTCAGTTATTAACTAGATAAGTCGGTTAACTTTGATAGAGCCTATATGAAGAGATCATCTCTGCAGAAACATATAGAGATTAGAGAAAAAGAGAAGTAAAAATTGGAGAAGCCATATCTAAGAAGTAATCTGCTAGAATTCAGAAGGTGGAGAGAAGCCTGATCAAGAATCGTCTTCAACATTCTCCAGCCTAGAATCTACCCTAATTTCTACTTATAGAAGCTTTAAAAAGCTAAGAAGGGTCGGATCAAATCAATTACTATAAGGATCAAGGGAAGCTGACTTATCTAGTTCAGTTCAAGAAGTAGTCACCCAATTCTCTCTTGTTGGGTGACTAATTCTGAATTAATTTCGTTTCACCATTATTAATCTTGTAAGATCTACTTGAAGATCTGAGTGTAGGGGAATAAATTTCTCTGACTTGTAAGCCTGTGTTATAAAGGTTGAGGTATGGCAGGAATTGCCCGAGGTAGGAGAAGTGGGTATTTCTCTGAGGTATATGAACTGATTCTTCTTAGTTATAGGGCAGGAGTTGCTTGAGGTGTAGGAGTGTGGATTCACTCTGAGTTAGAGTTCTTGGAAAGAACTTGAGGTGTAGGATCTTGGTGATCTGAGTGGTAAGACTTATATAGTTTGAGTTATAGGAGCCAACTAGGCTCTAAGCTGTAAGATCTGAGGATCTTAGTAAAGAAAGAAGGAGTTTGGCTGAATCTAGTTCATTGCTAGATAGGAGAAGGGGGAAAGTGGATGTACCCATAAATTGGGAAACCACTATAAATCTATGTGTACTGTGTTGTGATTGTTTTAATTATTGAATAGTTTTATTGTTTTATCTGACTGGGGTAGTAATAAAGATAGAAAAGCATATTTCATTATCTAAAAGTAGCAAAGGTTTAAATTGGACCTATTCATCCCCCTATTGGTCACTCAATCCTAAAATAAACATTTACACCTTGGACATTCAATTGGAGGGCTCACTCACGAAGAGTGTTGGAACCCTAGTTCTGATTTGGGCAAGGATCACTATTAGGATGATTAGATTGACCCAAAATGTATAGTCATGAGTCATAGGATTATTTCCAAATTTGCTCATTCAGAAAAATTACAGAGAAGTTCAGAAAATTGCTGGAAGAAAATCTCCGAACTCAGCTCAACGATCTCTGAACTGAGATCAATGATCTCCGAGCTGAGATCAACGATCATATCTCCGAGCTCAGTTTGAAGAAGCTTTAAAATTCAGTTTGGCGATTTCCTGTGCAGTTTTTCAAACAGATTTATTTACAGCTGGCAGAATTTATTAAGGCTTAACTGCAGGTGTTTATAGCTCTCAGATTTAATGCTATATATTCTTATCGAATATAGCCGTTTGAATGACAACATTAAATATGACTAATTATAGAGATTAAATGCCAATTGATTTCTCAAGGTAGATTCCATTCTTGGGAATTGATTCAGCCATTCCATAGACAAAAAGAATTCAAATGTTTGAATTCTCCAGACAATAAATATACAGATAATTATATCTCACAGATGACAAGAGAGAGAAAAATTAAGAAGGCTTTTTCTCAAAGAAGAAGAACTCTCGGCAAAAAGCATCTTCCTGAATAACTCTTCATCTTCTTCATCTGCTCCAAGCTTTCAAGTGACAAAAATACAAAATCAGTCTAAAAGGCTTGGTGGAGATCAACATCAATCTGAATGACTATACCCTAAAGCAAAGCTTCCATTTCCTGATAATCTACAAAATCTCTAGGGGAGCTTTGACATCATCAACATCCACTAGTCTTCTCTCAGATAGGCCTGTACAGAAAAACCGCAAACCGCAAACCGCACCGCACCGCAACCTATTTCAAACTGAACCGATTTGGTGCGGTGCAGTTTGGTTTAGGGGGTCTGGAAACCGGCACATGTGCGGTTCGGTTTGACTTGTAAATCATAAAAACCGATCACACCGCACCGCACCGTGAGTCAAATTAAAAACCTTAAGAAATATCAAATAAGAACTAAATTCCTAAACCGTGACAAACTAAAAGTGGCAATTTGTTGTTTGCATTCCAGGCTTCCATCAAACCGCAAGGTTTACAATAATAATTAATAAACCGGACCACACCGGGCCAAAAGGCCAAAATAATTTGTGCAAAAGACCCGATTCCCGAATCCCGACTCACTGGCTCACATCTAACTGCACTGCATCTGCACTCTGCAGAAAAGGAAGAGAAAAGCGAATCGCGAAACCCTAGCGCCGGGCCGCACCGCTTCGAAGAGGCGATCCCGAGTCCCGCAGACTGCACAGTCGTCAGTCAATTTCTCTGATTCCGGCGATTTCTACACCCTACAGGCACGATTTCTTCTCTTATTCTGGCAGACGGCAGTCGAGATTTCGCTGATTCCAGCAGACCGATAGTCGCAATTTCTTCTCCTATTCCGGCGATCTTCCTTGCTGGCGACCACTCCAAATCCATTACTCAAGTCCCCTACAGTCTACAGGCTACAACTACAGCAGTTTTATCTCCAGTTCTCCAATCTCATTATCTTCATTGCTAGGGCAGCCATCTGGTAATTCTTCTTCCACCCTCCCTGTTTTTATATTTCATCTCAGTCTTTGATATTGGGGGGTTATTGACTGGTAATTCTTCTTCCCGGTTTTATCTCTAGTTTTTTTATTTCATTTCAGGCATCTAGTAATTCTTCTACACCTCGCAGTCTTTCATTTCAGTCTGCATTATTTGTTTTTTGAATTTTATAGTTACATTATGTGTACGTGGACATCCATGTGTAGGTGTGTTTGTGTGTGTGTTTTGTGTATGAGTGAGTGTATGTATATATGTGTTTGTGTGTTTATATGTCTGTGTGTACATGTATCCGTTTGGGTTTCTAATGTTGTATGTTTGAGTGTTTATGTTTGAGTTTGAGTGTGTGTTTTGTGTATGAGTGAGTGTATGTATATATGTGTTTGTGTGTTTATATGTATGTGTGTATATGTATCCGTTTGTGTTTCTAATGTTGTATGTTTGAGTGTTTGTGTTTGTGTTTGTGTGTGTGTTTTGTGTATGAGTGTATGTATATATGTGTGTGTGTATATGTATCCATTTGGGTTTCTAATGTTGTATGTTTGAGTGTTTATGTTTGTGTTTGTGGGTGTGTTTGTGTATGAGTGAGTGAAGTGTATATATGTGTTTGTGAGTTTGTATGTATGTTTTTTTAATAAACTAAACTCATCTTGTTATTGTGCATAGTGATTGATGGCATCCACAAAGAACAAAGGAAAAGAACCACTTGTAATGGAGGGAGATAGCAGTACTAAAAATAAAGTAAGTGAACCTATTGTGAATGACAATGATGATACAAAGCACATAGAGAAGAAAATAAAAAAGGATGATTCTGAAAATAATAAAGCTAAGTTTGCTATGTGGGATTGGTTCATGAAGTTTAAAGATACTGAAGGAAGGGATAAAGTGAAGTGTAAGCATTGCTCCAAGATATACGCTGCTGATCCTCGTAAGAACAGAACAAGTGTTTTAAGAGTGCATATGCTAACATTATGTCGCTTTAGGTTGAAAAGTAACAATCAACAAATGTTGTCTCTTAGTGAGAAAAAAGAAGATGGAGTAGTTGTTGGTTCATTAAAAGCTAGTAAATTTGATGAGGAACAATGTCGTCTTGCTTTAGCCAAAATGGTTGTAGTTGATGAGCTATCCTTCAAGTGTGTAGAAAATGAAGGTTTTAGAAGTTTTTCTAACCAGCTAGAGCCAAGGTTCAAAGTGCCATCTCGGACAACTATTTCCAAATATTGTATTATTCTTTTCACCTCCGAGCGAAAGATATTAAAGAAACAGTTACGATCAAAAAGGATATGTCTAACTGCAGATACATGGACATCTATTCAAAAATATGGATATATGTGCCTTACTGGACATTGGATAGATAAAGAGTGGAGATTGCAAAAAAGGATTCTTAACTTTGTTAGAATCATTGATCATACTGGAGAAGGACTTGGAAATGAAATATTAAACTGTGTCACTGAATGGGGGATTAAGAAAATTTTCACTATCACTATGGATAATGCATCAGTCAATGATGTAGTTGCTAGATATTTGACAAGGAAGACTAAAGAGTGGAAATCTACTATACTAGAGAATAAGTTCTTACAAGTTAGATGCTCAGCACACATATTAAATTTAATTGTGAAGGAAGGATTATCCGAATATAATGAGTCCATCGAAAAGATTCGGTTGGCCATTAAGTATGTAAAATGATCTTCTCAACGACTAGAAAAGTTCAAAAAATGTGTAGCAAATGCCGAGATATCATGCAAATACTTTTGTGTTTGGATGTGGAAACACGATGGAATTCAACGTACTTGATGCTAGAGACAGCGATAAAGTTTGAGAAAGCTTTCAATGAAAAAGAGGATGAAAGTTCATATAGAAACTATTTTAATAATGGCGATAAAATTAATGGTCCACCCAAGTCAGAAGATTGGAATAATGCAAGTTTATTTCTTAAGCTTTTAAAGTTATTTTACACCATTACTTTGGAGGTTTCTGGCACCAAATATCCAACTTCACATTTATTTTTTCAAAACATTTCAATGATGGAGCATGCCATTAATTCTATGTGCGACTATCAAGATCCGGCAATGAGCGTGGTTACACAATGGATGAAGACAAAATTCAATAAATATTGGGGTAGTTTGGATAAAAGTAATGTTCTTCTATATGTTGCTTTTGTGTTGGACCCACAATGTAAGTTAAAGAGACTTACAAAGTGTTTCAAAGCAGTATATGAAATGGCAAGAGCAAGGATAATGATTGAGTTTATTGAAAGCACATTATATCGTTTATACAGTCATTATGACAAATCTATTAACACAACATCAACTCAAAGTAATTTAAGCCAAGCTTCAAGCTCCGGGACTGCTACGAATCAAGTTGATGTGGTATTTAGCTTCGTGGCGTATCAAAAGAAAATGTTTATGGATGATTCAGATGAGGATGAAGCAACTATTTGTGCATCTGAGATTGCCCTTTACTTGAAGTAAGATACACTCAAGCTGCAAACAAATTTTGAATTGGTGGAGATTGAACTCTTACAGATTCTCAATATTATCCCAAGTGGCAAGAGATGTTCTAGCTATTCCAGTGTCTACTGTAGCCTCTGAGTCAGCTTTTAGTACTAGAGGACATATTCTTGATCCTTTAAGGAGTTCATTAGCACTTAAGATGGTAGAAGCTCTGATTTGTGCTCGTGATTGGTTGCATTGCAAGTCAAACCTCAATGAGATAGAGGAGATGCTTATTGATGTTGACAAGTACGAAGAGCTCGATTAAGGTAGTATATTTGCATTGAATTTATAGTATTATAGTTGTTTAAAAATTTCGTAAACGTTACTTTAAATTTTTAATAGATTTGGACAAACAAATACAAGCTAACGTGGATGACGAGCCTGGAATCAATGAAGATGGAAATTTAATTATGGTAAATATAGCAACATGCGTCATACATTTGAATTTTGATTTGCAAATTATTGTACATTATAATGAAAATATAATTTTTTGATATGCAGGTTTTGTAGATTCAAGCTTATTTGTAGTTCATGCCTGCTCGGATTTTTTGCTACTTGCTTTTTTCTTCGGATGCACGTTGCTGCATATTCAGTAGAATAGGAAGAAAACTTTATTAATTTCCATGTCAGTTATTTTCTCTTGCCAATCATTAGGGTTGGAAACACTAAGTCTTAAAGCAGTTTTAATTTCTTTATAAAGTCGTCAATATTGGGAAGCAAAATAGTATTTATGGTTGAAAAATAACAATGATTGAAACCTGGATTGAAATTTCAAATTTTCAATACGAATATTTTTTTTGGAAATAAGAAGATATGAAACAAATATTTGGATCATATAGTTTGCGAATTCAACTTCACAGTATAAGACAAAAAATTGAATCAAAAACAGTATTATATCAACATATTATATCAAAAAAGTATTATATCAATATATCAGTATATTAAAGCAAAATAGTATTATACCAACATAAGACAATTAGCTTAAGGTTACCTTAATTAAATAAAAAAATTGAATATGTTTGATGAAAATTTTTTCCAAAAACCGAAACCGCACCGCACAAACCGACACCAAACCGCACCAAAACCAATCCGCACCGCACGGTTTTGGTGCGGTGCAGTTTTGGCCGGCCGAAAACTGCACCCCTACAGTGCGGTTTCGGTTTGCCTCCAAACCGCACCAAACCGCACCAAACCGCACCGCTCGCAGCCCTACTCTCAGATCATTGACATAGAAGACAACATCATTTCTTTTCCCTTTCCTATATACAGGGTTATTACTCCCTTCAAAAGTAAACTCTTTGGTGGCAGGGCACCTGATCAAAAACCTGTGTTGGTTTTTGGACACCTGATCAAAATCTCAAAGGGTTGTTATATCTCCCTTAGAAAATAGATATTTTGGTGGCAGGGCACCTGATCAAAAACCTATAGTGGATTCATACCAGGGTGGTAGAAGAGTGGATGTACCCAGATTTGGGGAACCACTATAATTTTCTTGTGTCGTCTGGTTGCTCATCTTTCTTTATTCCTGCTGTGCTGTGTTTGCTTTTGTTTTTAATTCTCTTATACTTATAAGTACTACCTATTTTAATTCCGCTACAAAAATTAATTAAAAGTTTTTAATACTCTATTCACCCCCCCCCCTCTAGAGTAGATTTGACTTATCCCCTCTCTTTCAATTGGTTTCAGAGGTCATTTCTATTGGTTGTACAAGCTAACACCTTAACCAAAACGATCTGATAGATCTTATATTTCCTAAGAGTTTATCATGGCATAAAATGAAGAATTTTCAAGCACCAGACCTCCTATGTGCAATCTAGATAAGCTTGCACTATGGAAGGCAAGGATTGGGCTGTTTATGAATTCTATTGATGAAACTATTTTCAATTCCATTTTGACAGGTCCTTATCAACTATTGGAGACAACAAACATAAATGCTATTCCATCATCTCAATGGACAGAAGCCCAAAAATAGGCTAAAGATGGCTGATGCACAAGCAATGAACATTCTTGCTCAATCAATGTCTGATGACATTTTTCAAAAAATTACTAAATGCACCTCAGCAAAGGACATTTGGGACTCCCTCACAGCAATATGAAAGTGAGGTGTTAGATCTGGAATACTCTAGAGGGGGGGGGGGGTTAATAGAGTATCCTTAAAAACTATTTTAACTTTTGCAGTAAATAAAAAATTTGCAGAATGAAAACTAATTAAGCAGAAACAAAACCGTCCTAACTAGCATAGCCACAGCAAGAAAAAAAAAGAAAAGGGCAACCCGATAACAAAAGAACTTATAGTGGTTCCCCAACCTGGGTACATCCACTCTTCTACCACCCTGGTAGGAATCCACTCAGATTTTTGATTAGGTGCCTGACACTAATGAGCTTTTGATCAGGTGATCAAAAATCAACCCAAGTCTTTTGGAAGGAGACTTGTGAACCAGAATAATTTTAAAGGGAATTAAAACCTTGTATAGAGGTGGGGATGAGAGATGATTTTGTCTTCTCTTTCTCAAGTTTACAACTGATAAGACTCAAGTGGATATATGATGTAGTCCTTTGAAGTGTCCTGGAGGATTGAAGGAAGAAGATTCTTAATATTGATTTGGTGTTCTTCTTCTTCAGATTGCTAATCTTCCTCTGGTCTGGAGCTTATAGGTATTAGATTTCTCTTTCTGTGTATATGAATGCTGTCAAGAAAGAGATGCAGAGAAATCCTTGTTACACACTGATGGTGTTCTTCACTTCCTGACTTGTTTTCTATGTCTATCTCCAGAGAAAAGAGAGAAAATCTCTTTTATATTTTTCATATCAGTTTACATTCGAAATTTGAATTTCTTCTGCATTAATTTCTGACAGCCTAGAGAATGATCTGCATTAATTTATTTCCACAACTGTCCCACGAAAAAACGACAAGCAATAATCCTGAGGAAGACCATAATTAATGCTCCATCTAATGGTAATATTCAGAGAATATTTTAGCATTAATTACTCAGGAATTATTGCATTATAATAGGGACAGTAGGATGAAAATAATCAAGTCTGGATTCATCGACCTGAGTCCACAGTTCGTTGAGCTGAGATCCAAGATCGTCGACCTTTGAACTGCTGACTGCTGCTTGACAGATCTTTCCAATTCTGTGCACCAAGATCGTCGAGCTGAGAACCAAGTTCACCGACTGGAGTTTGTTTCTGGACTTAGAAATATTGAGATGTTTTTTGGACTTGAGTGTTGAAGCAGATGATCCAGAAATCATCGACCTTAGAACTGAGTTCGTCGAGCTCAGCTCAGATAATATTTCTCTGATTTCGTCGAACTAAGCACGACTTTCATCGACCTGAGTTCGACGAATGTCGAGCTCATTTTACTGAGTCTTTGAAATCTCTAAGTCTTGAGTCTCTGGCAGTCTGTTGATGGCTGGTCCAAGTGATGTTGACTCTAAAGACTTGGCCTAGACTCTAGGACACAACCATGACCCTGGCTATACATGTTGGGTCATAAGATCCTAACTTAGTTAACCTAGCCCAAATCCTACTAGGGATCCAACAATCTCCCCCTATTTGGGTGAGGTCAGTAATTACAGACTCAAACAAAATTTAAAAAAAGAAATAAAGCAAGAAGGCATATATCTGGCAGGAAAAATAATGCATGCAGCAGATATATATATACAACAGGCTTTGTATCAGATAACACGAATGCATTTTTAAGCAAAATCAAGAATCATTAGAAATGGTTCAAATGTCATTTCTTTGGCTTCTTCTCTTTTAGCTTCTCTTCTTTGATCTTCTCCTTTTTGCTCTTCTCTCGAGACTTACTGAAAGTAATTTCCCTGTTGGGATTTGCAGCTTGCACCTTTGTCATTGTCATATCAGCAACCCCTATAATATTTAAAGATGTAGCCCTGGGCACTATTACTTTTGGATGCAGTTTCATGTAGTCATCAACATTGAAAAATTTGTTAGCCTTTGCAAACCTGTTGAGCTCTTCCTTCCTGTATATAGACATGGTAGTATATTGTGATGGATCCATTCATCCAGCTATGGCTTTCTTGATCATAGAAAGGCCAACCAGTTCTTGGAATCTGTCCATCTTAGCTGTTGTTGCTATTTTAGGATCTTCATATGGTACAGGAGGGGAAGTAGGTCTCTTGGGGCTCTCAGTTTTTTGATATTCAGATAATTGTTGCTGTTGCTGTTGTTGATGCTGCTGCTATTGAGGTTGTTGCTGCTTGTCTGAGGAATAATATCTCTGCTGGCTTCTTCCTGAAGAAGAGGATCTACCTTAATGCCTTTGATAGGTTTGAACCTGGTTAGGTCTTTGAGAAGTTATGCCTGAAGCACCTGCAGCTGGAGGAGGAGGAGGAGGGTCCTTTCTGTATCTTTGAACTGGAGGAGGGGAGTATCTTTTGCTTTTCTTCCTATCCTTCTATTCATTCTTGGATACCCACATACATGTTGGCATACCCTTGTATGGAGTAATATTTTGTAGAATATAGTAGTGTGTGTCATTTGCAGGATTGGGTTTAGGGGCAGGAGGTGGAGGAGCTTTCCTCTTCTTTGAAATTTTCTTTCCTTTGGGATCCTCATCTGAATCATCATTATCATTATCATCATCTGACTGTTGTGGATTGTCATATAATGCATCTATCTCTCTTATTATTTCACCAGGTATTGCTGATTTTTCAGTCTTGGAGGGAGCTGGAGGAGGAGTAGGAGAACTATACACATCAGTGCTTTCGGTAGCTGACTTATTTTTTTCTTCTATATTAGCCATGACCAGTGCATCTAGATCAGGCATTGGAGAATCATCCATAATATAAACTGGTGCAATAGGGGATGAGATAGTGGGGGAAGAAACTTTGGGAGGAGACTCTGGAGCTGCTGTCTGCTAGAAGGTTATTGGTGTGGTATAAGGAATTATAGCCATGGATGGCTTAGTGTTGTCTGCTGGAAGGTTATTAAAATAGACTGTATCTGATACTGTTTCCATGTCAGTTTCAACTAACTCTGCTGCTGCTGCTTCTGCTGCTACATCTGCTGCTATATTTGATACTATTTTCATATCAGTTTCAAGTGACTCTGCTGCTGCTACTGCTACTACATCTGCTGTTGCTTCTTCTTCATTGAGTATCTCCCCCTAATTGGTGTCAGTGGTAACTGAAGCCAGGTCCCAACCTGAAGAGGGAGCAGTAGAGAGAGCAAATATTATGGCAGCAAGGGTGGAGATTGAAGCAGCAAGAGGATAAATGGCCTCAGCTATAATTATTTTGAGGAGGGGTGTGAGAAGGGAAAGGAGTGGAGGGATAATGGAAGAGTCTAATAGTGGGGAGGTAGATGTTGTGGCAGGGGTGTTGGAGTGGAGGTGGTAGTAGTTGGTGGAGTTAGAGGTGGAGGTGGAGGTTGTATGTGAGTTTCTTGGTGAGAGACATCTGGAGGAAAGGGAGTGTTAAGAGTGGATGATAGTAGATTGAAGGATGGGAGGGATGATAGGTTGGATAGGGGGATGTCAGCTAAATCCCTTGGAAGAGGAGATGAGGGTGGTGATGGTAATGATGTATCATGCTAGGGGGAAGGAGTATGAGAGGGAATATGGGTTGGAGATGTAGGAATTGGGGATGTTATAGGTGTGGGAGTAGGGACTGTAATATGAATGGAAGGTGGGGTTTGTTGATTTGGTGGCTGAGATGGAGTTTGGAGAGCTAGAGGTTGTGTAGTGGTTGATGGAACCTCTTTAGTAGGGTGGGAAGTGGCTGGAGCAGCCCTTGTACTCTCAGGAGCTTGGGTGGCTGAGGATGAAGCCTTAAAGGGCTTTGTGAATGTCCTCTCCCACCTGCCAAACAAGGCACATGTTAGCCTATTGCTGACATTGATGAATATGGTCTGGGAGACCAGTGATTCAGTAGCTTTTTCTTTCAAGAAGATCCTCAGGATCCTTCTAAAGTTAACTTCCTTTTATTGTTCTTTTTATTGATAAGATAAAAAATGATCTGTGCCTAGTTCAACTGTTTCTTATTCACCACTGCACACATAACCAGAAATTGATGCCTGGTTATATAGTCATGTGCAGTGTGCTTGCCCAGCAAGACTTTCCCAACAATATCTACGAGAAACTTGAACTCAGCAGATAGGTGTTTCTTCAGCAATTTATTTGGGTTTTTTTCCAGAATAACCCATCATACACAACATCATATCATATTCTTCATTATTGATTTCTAACTCTTCTTCTCCATTATTCAATCAAAAAATTTCAGTTAAGATGGCGGGAGAGAGAGAGACAGCAGTACCTACTATTGATCCGATTATGGTGTTGTCCTCTTCTGTAGACGCAGTGTATACCCATTCTCTGATTTCTGTGCCAGGTAATTTGATTCTTGTGGTCAGCAGATTCCTCAGTTGCTGGTCTTCCAATAGTTTCAGAATATTTAGGAAGATTGGGTCTGAGTGTTGGAAGGAATCGAAATCCACGTCGAATCCAGTGTCAAATTTCATCGCTGCAAGTGTTGTGCACCTGCAAGAAAAAAATGAAGATCAAGTACAAGGGAACTGAAAGGGCGGGACGGAGGTCCAAGAAAACCTAAATATAAGGTTTTCTAGAATATGAATCGACAAACTTCGTTCCACTAAAAGTAAATAAATCTTTGATCTAAGGTCGACAAAATAATTTAGAGTTACTCAATTCGTCGAGCTCAGTCTGAAGGGTTGAAGACATTTCGCCGAGCTCCGTTCGATGAAAGTTTTCTGAAGTAGGTTCGTCGATCTCAGGTCGATGAAGCTAACTGTACTAACAGGGAGTTCGTCGATCTCAAGTTGACGAACTTTGAAGAGTTCTTCGAGTGTAGACAGAAACTAAACTAAGTCTTCTCCATTGATCATTCCAAGCTGATTTACAAAGAACAAGTGATTCCTTTCATCCAGGGGCTTGGTGAAAATATCAGCTCTTTGCAAATCAGTGTAGATATAGATAAGTTTAATTTTGTTTTTGTCTACACACTCTCTAATAAAATGATGCCTAATGTCTATATGTTTAGTCCTACTGTGATGGACTAGATTTTGTGCTATAGATATAGCACTTGTGTTATCACATAAGAGAGTTGAATTATTTAAGTTGAAGCCATAGTCCATGAGTTGGTTTTGGATCCACAGCATCAAGGAACAATAACTGCCAGCTGCAATGTATTCTGCTTCAGCAGTTGATATAGACACAGATGACTGTTTTTTAAGAAACCAGGACACTAATCTCATACCAAGGAATTGGCAGGTTCCTGAGGTACTCTTTCTGTCCACCCTGCATCCAACAAAGTCAGCATCTGAGTATCTAGTTAACTCAAATTATGACTCAGTGAGATACTAGAGTCCTAGACTAGGACAACTCTTTATATATCTTAAAATCCTTTTTAGAAAAACTAGGTGAGATTCTTTAGGGTTCACCTAGAACCTAGCACAAAGACATGTGGCAAACATGATATCAGGTCTGCTAGCTATAAGATATAGTAGGGACCCAACAATGCCCCTATATAATTTCTGATCCACAGGTTTCCCAAGTGCATCAAAGTCAATTATAGCATTGGTATCCATTGGTGTTTTCTTTGCTGAGGCATCAGCCATCCAAAACTTTTTGATAGCTCTTTAACATATTTAGCTTGGGATATGAAGACGCCATCATGCAGCTGCTTCACTTGGAGACCAAGGAAGTAGGTGAGCTCACCCATGCTACACATTTCAAATTTTGAATTCATGAGGTCAGAGAACCTCTTGCATAATTTGGAATCAGTTGACCCAAATATGATGTCATCTACATAAATTTATACTAACAAAGTTTGGTCTTTATGATGTCTAGTGAATAATGTTTTATCTACTATGCCTCTAGTGAACTTATGCTCTATCAGAAATCTATCTAGGGTCTCATACCAAGCTCTTGGAGCTTGCTTTAAACCATAAAGAGCTTTATGCAATTTGAATACAAAAGATGGATGAGTTGGAGAAACAAAACCTGGAGGTTGTTCAACATAAACCTCTTCTTTAAGTTCTCCATTTTAGAATGCACTCTTGACATCCATTTGATATACTTTGAACTTCTTATAGGCAGCATAGGCAAGAAAGATTCTGATTGTCTCTAATCTTGCAACTGCTACAAATGTTTGGTCATAGTCTATCCCTTCTTCTTGCCTATAACCTGGCGCAATAATCCTAGCCTTGTTTCTCACAATGACACCTTGGGCATCTAGTTTATTTTTATATACCCATTTGGTTCCAATGACTGAGTAGCTTTGGGGTCTTGGAACCAAATCCCAAACTTTACTTTTCTCAAACTGGTTTAATTCCTCTTGCATTGCAATGATCCAGTGGGGATCCTGCTCAGCATCATGTATGGATAGAGGCTCAACCTGAGAGAGAAAACAGGCATGCATCAAATCTTGGTTGAGTTGATGTCTTATCTGTACACCTACTGAGATGTCTCCAATCACTTGGGTTCTGGGGTGATCTCTTAGTGTGACAAAGTCAGTGGGTGGAGTTGGTTCTGCAACAACATTTGGAACTAATTCCTCTTGTGGAATTGTGTGTGTTATTGAGGGATTTTCAATTCCTTTAGTGCTTTCTTCTTCACTTTCTTCATTAACTTGTGGAGAAGGATGTGTTGAAACCTCTTGGGTGAGGCTTAGTCCATCCAAATTCTTACACAAGTGAGGTACCTACAAAGGACTATTGGTAGAAATCTCTTTCTCCTTGCAAGACATGTTAGTTTCATCAAAGGTAACATGAATAGATTCTTCAATTTTTAATGATGATTTATTGAAAACCCTATAAGCTTTGCTTACTTGGAAATATCCTAGAAAAATTCCCTCTTCAGCCTTAGCTTCAAACTTTCTAATGTATCTCTTATTGTTATGTACATAGCATATACATCCAAATACTTTAAAATATGTGATTTTAGGTTTCTTCCCTTTCAGTAATTAATAGTGAGTCCTATTCTTTAGTTTGTGTATCAGACTCCTATTTAGGACATAATTTGCTGTGCTTACAGCCTCTGCCCAGAACGTTTGGGGCATGTAAGCATCTGCAAGTAATGTGCCTGCAGCTTCAATTAGGGTCCTATTTTTTCCTTTAAGCTACCCCATTTTGTTGGGAAGTTCTAGGAGTTGAGAAGTAGTGCCTGATACCTTCCTTCTCACAAAACTCATGCATAAGAAGAGACTCAAACTCTATATCATGATCACTTCTGATCAATGCAACATGAGTAGGGTACTCAATCTGTATGGTCCTGAGAAAATCTGTAAGAACTTTAAAGGTATCTGACTTATATCTCAGAAAGAACACCCAAGTGAACCTTAAGAAGTCATCTACAATAACTAAAGTGTAGGATTTCCCTCCTAGGCTTTGTACAGCAATGGGTCCAAAGAGATCCATGTGTAGCAAGTACAAGATTCTAGGCGAATCACTTTTATTAACTGATTTAAAACTAGATTAAGTTTGCTTGCCTAGTTGACAAGCCCTGCAGAGATCTTCCTTCTTGTAGGGACCAGAAGGCAGACCTCTCACAAGATTGTCTTTTGATAGCCTAGCAATGTTTTCATGTTTACATGACCTAGCCTTTTATGCCATAATTCATTCTGATTACTAATTATGTTAAGTAAGCTGATATCTGAATTGACAACATTAAAATCAACTAAATATATATTTCCTTATCTATTCTCAATTAAAATAGTTTTGTTTTCTTTAGATGAAATAGTACAAGAGCTAGAGTTAAAAGTTACCTTATAACCTTCATCACAAAGTTGACTTATTGAGATGAGGTTATGCTTCAATCCACTTACATAGGCAACCTTTCTTGAAAGTCACTGCTCCAATCTTGACTTTACCATAGCCTTTGGTCTGGCCATAGTTTGAATCACCAAAGATAACCTTTGGACCCAGCTTGGACTTATAATCACTTAAGTTGTCCTTGCTGCCTATCATATGCATGGAGAAACCACTGTCCAGATACCATTGTTGATAAAATGCTGGACAACTCTTTACCTGTAAGGATGATAGTTATTCTTGACCCAGGTAACCTTGGGTCCTTGTTGATTTACATAACTGTAACTGAAAATGTAAGAATATTCTGGTTGATTCTTGTAGCCATTAGGATGATATCTTCTTGGTGGTATTATCCATTGATAAAAAGGATTAAATGATTTCCTAGGATTACTAGAGTTTCTGTTATGGACATAATTTTGGTCAAGTCTTTTTGGGTTTGACGAATTGTTGTGAGTTCGTCGACCAGAGTTTTATGAATTGGGATGAGATCGTCGATCTCTGCTCAGAGAATGAATAAGTTCATATTGTGCCCCAAGTTCGTCGATCTCTGCTCGACGAACCATACACAGTTCGTCGGTCACAGTAAGACGAATGATTATTATTGAAATTTGCGTTCAGATATCGTCGTACTGAGGTCGACGATCTGTTCATATATCGTCGATCTGAGTTCGGTGATAACTGCTGAAAATTGTTACTTTTATTATTCTTCTGGTTTTAAGTTTGTTCTTAGTTTCAATCTATTTAAGAACTTCATTAACCTTATTAACCAGTTCAGTGTTTTTCTTTCCTTTATTAGAAACAAAATTTTCAGGTTTAGAAAGATGGTTCTTTTGGATTAGGGTTGGTTCACTGGATGAAGCTCCTAATCCTAATTTGCAATTATTAGTTCTAGCATTTAATGTAATGGTTATATCTAGCAATTTTAAGCTTCTGCCATTTAATGTTTCTTCTAATATCTTAGCTTTGCTAAGTTCAGATTTCAGAAAGATAATTTGTTCATTTGCAAACTTTAGTTCATTAAATAGATTAGCATTTTCAGAAATGATTTTATCTTGATCTTTTAATTTTTCTCTGAGAAGTTTGATTTCCTTCTCAGAGCTTATCAAATCTAAGCATAAATTTTTAAATTCAAATTTAAATTCATCAGATTCAAAATCATATGATGCTAATACGTGGTCTTCAACTGACAGGATTTCTTCATTATCAGATTCATCTATATCTGATCTGCTATTGATGGAATCAATTGCCATGAGGCAAACTTCCTTTGCCTTTGCCTCCACTTCTTCTTTACTAGAGCTAGAAGATGTGGATTCATCTTCTGTTTCACTCCAGGATTCAGCTACAAAGCCTTTATCCTTCTTCTTATATTTGTTGGAAGAAGGCCTGTTGCTGTGCTGTCTTCTTGTGTCCTTCTCTCTTCTCTTCTCCTTCTTCTGATTCTCTGGACACTCAGAGATGAAGTGTCCAGGTTTCCTACAGCCAAAGCAAACCACTTCCTTAGTAGGGGTTTTATCATACCTTGGCTTGTCATCCTGCCTGGATGACTTTCACCTGAAGTCTTTCCTTGCCATCTTGTAGAATATTTTGGAAAATAGACTCATCAACTCTTCATTAACTGTTGGAGTCTCTGTCTCTTCATCAGCCTTGAATGCAATGTTGTGCTCCTTCCTTACTGGTGGAGGTGTTCTTTGCTCAGCTGCTTCTCCGGTCTTGATGAGTTGTTCATATGACTTTAACTTTACCAAAAGAGATTCAGTGGAAATCTCATTTAGGCTTCTGGCCTCCTTGATGGGCCAGATCCTTGAATCCCATGATCTTGGGAAGCACATAAGGATCTTGTCATTCACCTCTGTGAGGGTGATGTCCTTGTCCAAGGTTTTCAGCTCATTAATGATTGAGCTCAACCTGTTATACATGTTTTCCATTGACTCAGCTTCCTCCTTGAAATTCTCATATTGGGATATGAGATTGGATCTCCCGTCCTTCCTTTCATCTGCAGATCCAACCACCATTTGGTTTAGGGAATCCCAGATGGCTTTGGCTGAAGTGTATTCAGCCACTTTTTGAAAAATGTCATATGACATTATTTGGGCAAGAATATTCATGGCCTTGGCATCAATAATTTTTGCCTTCCTCTGTGCCTCAGTCCACTCAGGTGGTGGGGCTGCATGTGTGCTGGAGGATGATGCAGTTATAAGTGCTGGAGGGGGACCTGTCAAAATGGAATTATAGATATCTTCATCAATGAAGCTCATATATAATTTAATTCTTGCCTTCCAGATGGCAAACTTATTTAGGTTACAAACTGGAGGTCTGGGGCTTGCAAAATCTTTGTTCTGGGCCATGCTATGTGAGTATAAATCTAATGGGAATAGACTGACATATCTAACTCAGGGTCTTTGGTTCAAGGGTTTGCTTGTACATCCAAAAGAACCTCCTCTGATACCAATTGAAAGTTAGGTGTTAGATCTGGAATACTCTAGAGGGGGGGGGGGGTGAATAAAGTATCCTTAAAAACTATTTGAACTTTTGCAGTAAATAAAAAAACTGCAGAATGAAAATAATTACGCAGAAACAAAATAGTCCTAACTAGCACAACCACAACAAGAACAAAAAGAAAAGGGCAACCAGACAACACAAGAACTTAGGGTGGTTCCCCAACCTAGGTACATCCATTCTTCTACCACCCTAGTAGGAATCCACTCAGATTTTTGATCAGGTGCCAGACACCAATGAGCTTTTGATCAGGTGCTCAAAAACCAACACAAGTCTTTTGAAGGAGAATTGTGAACTAGAATAATTTTGAAGGGAATTAAAACCCTGTACAGAGGTGGAGATGAGAGATGATTTTGTCTTCTCTTTCTCAAGTTTACAATTGAGAAGACTCAAGTGGATATATGATGTTGGCAAACTGATCCCCCTGAGATATAGAATGATTCAGGAAAGATGGACCTTTGTATATCTTTACTTCAGGGTGACAGGCCTTCAGTTCTTCAGCCTTGACCAGAAGATGTTCAGGAACTTCTTGACAGACAGATTCCGTGTAGTCCTAGGAAGAAGACTCTTGATATTTATTTGGTGTTCTTCTTCTTCAGATTGCTAATCTTCCTCTTGTCTGAAGCTTGTATGTATTAGATTTCTCTTTCTGTGTATATGAATGCTGTCAAGAAAGAGTTGTAGAGAAATCCTTATTGCGGACTGATGGTGTTCTTCACTTCCTGACTTGTTTTCTATGTCTATCTCTGGAAAAAGAGAGAAAATCTCTTTTATATTTTTTATATCAGTTTGCATTCGAAATTTGAATTTCTTCTGCATTAATTGCTGACAGCCTAGAGAATGATCTGCATTGATTTATTTCCCCAACTGTCCCATGGAAAAACGGCAAGCAATAATCCTGAGGAAGACCATAATTAATGCTCCGTCTAATGGTAATATTCAAAGAATATTTTAGCATTAATTACTCAAGAATTATTGCATTATAAGAGGGATAGAAGGATGAAAATAACCAAGTTTGGATTCGTCGACCTGAGTCCACAGTTCGTTGAGCTGAGATCCAAGATCGTCGAACTTTGGACTGCTGACTGCTACTTGACAGATCTTTCCAATTCTGTGCACCAAGATCGTCGAGCTGAGAACCAAGTTCGTCGACTGGAGTTTGTTTCTGGACTTAAAAATATTGAGTGTTTTCTGGACTTGAGTGTTGAAGCAGATGATCCAAAAATCGTCGACCGGAGAACTGAGTTCGTCGAGATCAGCTCAGAGAATCTTTCTATGATTTCGTCGACCCGAGTTCGACGAACTTCAAACTCATTTTACTGAGTCTTTGAAATCTCTAAGTCTTGAGTCTCTGGCAGTCTGTTGATGGCTGGTCCAAGTGATGTTGACTCTAAGGACTTGGCCTAGACTCTAGGACATAACCATGACCCTGGCTATATATGTTGGGTCATAAGATCCTAACTTAGTGAATCTAGCCCAAATCCTACTAGGGATCCAACACAATGGCTGCTGGATCAGCTAAAAAGAGAAAATATGATGCTGATACTTGGAGTGATTCTGAAGCTTCATCCTGTACAACTGAGGATGAAGATGAAACAAGAGGAAGAGAATTCTACTTGATGGCAATCAATGCATCTTACAGCAGTTATGATGAAGAATCTGAATCTGATGAAGAATCAGAAGCAAAATCAGAAGAGGATCAGGTTATCTTTTCCTTTGATTTCTCTTCAGAGCATTTTAAAGAAAATTTTAAAATTTTATGTAATGATTTGATTCAATCTGAGAAGGAAATAAAACTTCTCAGAGAAAAAGTAATTAATTTATCTTCTGAAAACATTCAACTCAAAGAAGACTTAACAATTTCTTCAAAAAAATTAGCTTCATTAGAATCAGTTAAAGGCAAAGAAAGATAATTGATTTAGATAAAATAATTGAATTTTTACCAAAACATGCTAAAAATCTTCAGTAAATTTTTGTTCAAAATAATTCGTCGAACCCAGCTCGAGGAAACAACACAATTCGTCGAACAGAGATTAGCGAACTCTGAACAGAGATTTTAATTTTAACTGGTCTGGAAATTATGATCAATGAAATCAATATACTTCGTCAAACCAGGTTCGACGATCGCGGAACACAGAAAACAAATGTTATCATTCTGTGAATAGAGATTGACAATCTCACTACTCTTCGTCAAACTCAGATCAACGAAATAATTTTTCATCGAACTCAAAATTTCAGAACAGAAATTTTTATCCTTTTGAAAATTATAATCAAACTCAAATATTCAAAAATTCTTTTACCTAGTTGTTCATACCTTCTAGGAAATTTCACCCTCTAGGTTACAAAGATCAACCTGAATATTCTTTTATATCTAATTATTATGAAAAAGAATCAGGACCCAAGGTAATCTGGGTCCAAAACTCCTAACCTCTCTTTTTAGGAAAAGACCTATCTTACCACAGAGGAACAATGGTATGTGATAATAACCAAAAACTATAGTCATAGTCATGCAAAGAATACATCAGTAGTTGTATAGGGGGAGATTATTTATTTTATTTGTAAAGGGAATTTGCTTAGGAGGATTCAACAATAACATTATTTTATTTATTTTATTTATCAAAGCACCCTTGTACATCTGCTGAAAAATTATAATTCACGCAGATTTTTTTTGCTTTTTATTTTATTTGTTCTGTGTAAATAGTGTCCTCACCCAAATATGGGGAGATTATTGAAACCCTAGTTCTGATTTGGGCAAGGATCACTATTAGGATGATTAGATTGACCAGAAATGTATAGTCATGGGTCATAGGATTATTTCCAGGTTTGCTCATTCAGAAAAATTCCAGAGAAGTTCAGATTTGAAGTTCAGAAAATTGCTGGAAGAAAATCTCCGAACTCATGATGTAGGCTTGCACGTTTCACACAGAATAGAACTACAGTCTAACGCCACGCCACTCTTCGATCCAATCCCTACACTCGCACAACCGCTCTACGCGACACCACGCAATTAAATCTATCAATATTATGCTAGCATACGGGTAGCCAAACCGGTTTGGATCCAACAAGGGCTATAAGGCCAATGTTCGATCGAGCTAATAAAGTTTTGCTTAGGAGGATTCAACAATAACTTTATTTTATTTATTTTATTTCTCAAAGCACCCTTGTACATCTGCTGAAAAATTATAATTCAGGCAGATTTTTTTTGCTTTTTATTTTATTTGCTCTGTGTAAATAGTGTCCTCACCGAAATATGGGGAGATTATTGAAACCCTAGTTCTGATTTAGGCAAGGATCACTATTAGGATGATTAGATTGACCAAAAATGTATAGTCATGGGTCATAGGATTATTTCCAGGTTTGCTCATTCAAAAAAATTCCAGAGAAGTTCAGATTTGAAGTTCAGAAAATTGCTGGAAGAAAATCTCCAAACTCATGATGTAGGCTTGCACGTTTCACACAGAATAGAACTACGGTCTAACGCCACGCCACTCTTCGATCCAATCCCTACACTCGCACAACCGCTCTACGCGACACCACACAATTAGATCTATCAATATTATGCTAGCATACGGGTAGCCAAACCGGTTTAGATCCAACAAGGGCTATAAGGCCAATGTTCGATCGAGCTAAAAGGACCAATATTGGGTCCGACCGAGCAGCGTTGTACCAAAAGCGATCTATCGAAAAACTTCGATTCGGAATGGGTAGATCTCTCCCAACGAAAAGATTGCGAAGGTTTGTCAAACCTTGTGAATGAAAAATAAAAATAAAGAGAATAACAAACTAGAGAAAATAAACCACGATGAAATCCGAATATTTCAATAGTTAACGCTACGGATAAAAACCACCACTTGAATGTTTCTAAAGAAAATAATCTCACAAAAGTGGAAGTATTTCGTTACCCAATAAGAATGGGTGATTCCGATTAATCTCGACTTGGATTGTTCTCCAACGGCTCTGCCGGAGTCGCGCCGGAAGGAGATGAGAACCTCGTTCGCCAATATAGCTTCACGTCGGTGTTGGAGATCCACAAAGGGAGTTGTAGGAGAAGATGTAGGTGGCCGGATTTTTTAGAGGAGTGATGGAGGTGGCTCGGGTTGGTGGAAGATGAAAGTGGCCGGGTAGGGGGTGATGGATAGTGGTCGGTTTTGTGGTTTGGAGGAGATGGAGGGTCGGTTAGGATGAGGTGGTGGCCGAACCTATTGGGAGGTGGGGTTGAGAAGGGGACTCGGTTTTGGAGTTGGTGGAGAAAGAGGTGGGTGGCCGTGTGGTGCAAAGAGGGGTAGTGGAGGTGGCAGCTATGGGGGAGATGGTGGCCGGAGCTTGTTGTTGAAGGAGGGAGGAGGAGGGATGCCGAGCAAGAGGAGGGGAGAGGAAGAGTGGCCGGCAGCCAAGGAGAGGGAGGAAGAGGAAGGGGGCGGCCAAGAAGGAGGAAGAGAGAGAAATCTTCAAAGGAGGTTGAGGGTTTCTTAATTTTTCATTCACTAAGTAAATCATTAAACAACATAGCCTTATATAGGCTTACAACTTCAACATGGCTACAGGCAGCCCAAATAGAAATAAAAATAAAACACACTCAAAATTAAGACAACATGATGAAAAATAAAATGTAAATAGAAGAACTAAATATTATTTGAGAGTCTTCCTCTTCATCATGTAGCAAATCGCCGTCGCCGTCAACATCTTTAACATGTAGATCGCCGTCGCCATCATCATCTTTAACATGTAGCTCCCCAAGTTCACCGTCTCCATCATGTTGGGGTCGTCATCTCCATCAACTCAGCTCAACGATCTCCAAGCTGAGATCAACGATCTCCGAGCTCAGTTTGAAGAAGCTTTAAAATTCAGTTTGGCGATTTCCTGTGCAGTTTTTCAGACAAATTTATTTACAGATGGCAGAATTTATTAAGGCTTAACTGCAGGTGTTTATAGCTCTCAGATTTAATGCTATATATTCTTATCGAATATAGCCATTTGAATGGCAACATTAAATATGACTTATTACAGAGATTAAATGCCAATTGATTTATCAAGGAAGATTCCATTCTTGGGAATTGATTCAGCCATTCCATAGACAGAAAGAATTCAAATTGTTGGGTCCGGCGTTCCTTCACTTGACCCGTGGCGCTCTGCTACTTATATAAAAAATTAAGTAGCGCCCTCTCCAACAGTCCGGGCTTTTGGTGCAGTTGGGTATGCGCTTGATCCTTCAATTGGTATCAGAGGGAGGTTGATCATTCATACAGGCTAACACCTGGATCAAAAGATCTCTGATAAGATCATTTCTCTCAAAAGGGTTATTTCTTTTAGTTTTACTTATCTTTAAAACTCATGGCACAAAACAAGGACTTTGCTAGCACCAGACCTCCTATGTGCAATCTCTCTAAGTTTGCACTATGGAAAGCAAGGATTAAACTCTACATGAATTCATTTGATGAGGACATCTTTAATTCTGTGTTGACAGATTGTCCAAGGCCTCCCATAGAAACAAGTACATCAGCTGTTCCTCCTCCTTCAGGAACTAATGCTGACATAAAGAAGTGGAAGGCAGCAGATGCTAAAGCCATGAACATCTTGGCTCAAACCATGTCAGATGACATTTTCCAAAAAGTAGCTGAATGCAATACTGCCAAAGAGATCTGGGAAAAACTTTCAGAAATTGTATCAGGTTCTGCAGATGAAAGAAAGGATAGGAGATCCTACCTCATCACCCAGTATGAGAACTTCAAAAAGGCAGAGTCTGAGTCAGTTGCTGACATGTACAACAGACTGAGCCTAATCATCAGTGAGCTTAGATCACTAGAGAAGGACATATCTCTCACTGAGATAAATGACAAGATACTGACTTGTTTCCCTAGCTCTTGGGACTCAAGAATCTGGTCAATTAAAGATGGAAGGAATGTATGTGAGTTATCCACAGAAGCTCTTCTAGGAAAGCTCAAGAGTTATGAGCAATTCATGAAGAAGAGAGAAGAAGAGCAGAAGATATCCACACCAACTGAAAAGGTTGAGAAAACCATTGCCTTCAAGGCACAGGAAGAACAACCTAAAGAAAAGGTGTTGGGAGATGAAGAGCTTATGAGCCTACTTGTCAAAAGGTTCAATAAGCTGAATAAAAAGAACTTCAGAAGATGGTCATCCAAAGACAAAGACAAGCCAAGGTATGATAGATCTACTAATAAAGATGTTATCTATTTTGGCTGCAGGAAACCAGGACATATTGTCCCCAACTGTCTAGAAAATCAAGATAAGGACAGAAGGGACAAGAAGGAAAGAAAAGATAAAAGGAAGGATAAGGAGTCAAGGAAGCACCATGACAAGCCTTCCTCCAGCAACAGCAAGCACACCAGAAAAGGATTTGTGGCTGAATCCTGGAGTGACTCAGATGAGTCTGATTCATCATCCAGCTCTAGTGATGATGAGGATGATGCAGAAGAAAAAGGATTCTGCATGATGGCCATCAGTGCATCTCAAAAGAACACTGATTCAGAGCCTGATGCTGACTACCTATCTGATCAGGAACTTACTGAGGATCAGGTAATAGATTCATTTGATTTTACTTCTGATGAATTTAAATCTGAGTTCAAATCTATGTGCATTGACTTGATTGAATCTCAAAAGTTGATTAAAACTCTCAGAGAACAATTAATTGAATGCAAATCCATTAACTCAGATAATCTTAGACTCTTAGAAGAGTTGAAGCAATGTGGGGAGGAGATAGCTTCACTGAAAGGTGAACTATCTAAGGCCAAACAATTTGAAGAAACCCTTAATGGGAGAAGTATCAAATTAATGGACATCACAAGTACAGTGAACTCAAGATTGAATGGTACACTAGGCTTGGGTGCTTCATCCAGCCAACCCATAGTGCTGACAACTCCAATCAAATTTACCAGTGATAAAGGTAAAGGAGTCTTGATAGTGGCTAGGAAGAATGCTGACTTAACCCAGGAAACTGGACAAGAAGCGTCGAACGAAGCTCGACGGACGTTGACCAGAGCTCGACGTAATCGCAAGAAAACGTCGAACTCAGATCGACGCCTTCTACCCTCTGAACAAAGCAAGACTTCGCCATCGAATGGAGCTCGATGCACTCACCTGAGTCCGTCGACCGAAGCTCGACGTGCGTCGAGCCGAGTTCAGAGCAAAACTCAGTTCTCAAGGGTTAATTCAAAATTCAATTCCAGCTCCACATCTCATCACTTTAACCCTTATGCTGAATGGATCATACCTCCTAGGAGATATCATCCTGTAGGCTATAAGAGTCAACCTGAGATGTCTTTTATTTCAGAATTTAGAGGATATCAAAAAGGGCCCAAGGTAAACTGGGTCAAAAACAATTGATTTGTTGTATGTGCAGATAAAGACCAGTCCAATTGAGAACCAGCAGTGGTACTTGGACAGTGGGTGCTCAAAGCCCATGACTGGCAACAAGGAGAACCTTGTGTCCTTCAAAGCTAAACATGGACCCAAAGTAATCTTTGGAGATTCAAACTTTAGACAAACAAAAGGCTATGGCCAAGTCAAGATAGGGTCAATCACATTTAAGAAAGTGGCCTATGTGGAAGGACTAAAGCACAACTTAATCAGCATCAGCCAGCTATGTGATGCTAGTTATCAGGTTTGGTTTACCAACTCAGCATGCAATATTGCATTAAACAACAACATTGTTTTAATTGGTAATAGACAAGATAACATATACCTAGTTGATTTCAATTCATCTAAAGTAGATATATGTTTATTTAACTCCCTTAGCAAACCTAATGAACTTTGGCATAAAAGACTAGGACATGTGAACCTTAGAACCATTGCTAAGTTATCCAAAGACAACCTTGTTAGAGGACTACCTTCTGGTCCCTACAAGAAGGAAGGACTTTGCAAGGCCTGTCAGTTAGGCAAGCAAACTAAAAACAGTTTCAAGTCACTTAATAAGAGTGACTCACCTAGAATTTTGTACTTATTGCACATGGACCTTTTTGGACCAATTAATATACAAAGCCTAGGAGGGAAATCTTATGCTTTAGTAGTTGTAGATGACTTCTCAAGATTCACTTGGGTGTTCTTTCTAAGGAAGAAGTCTGATAACTTCAAGATTTTGACAGATTTTCTTAAAGGCATACAGATTGAGTTCAATACTCACATTGCCCTGATCAGAAGTGATCATGGGACAGAGTTTGATTCTCTTCTTATGCTAGAGTTCTGCCAGAAGGAAGGTATCAGACACACTTTCTCAGCTCCAAGAACTCCTCAACAAAATGGGGTAGTTGAAAGGAAAAACAGAACCCTTATTGAATCTGCCACAACATTGTTGACAGATGCTCACCTTCCTCTAATCTTTTGGGCAGAGGCTGTGAACACCTCCAACTATGTTTTGAATAGAAGCCTGATACATAAACTAAAGGGTAAGACTCCCTATGAGTTACTCAAAGGGAAGAAACCTAAAGTAAATTACTTCAAAATCTTTGGTTGCATTTGTTTCATTCACAATAATGACAAGAAATACCTAGCTAAATTTGAAGCCAAAGCTGATGAAGGAGTGTTTCTGGGATACTCCATGATTCGCAAGGCTTATAGGGTTTTTAACAAGTGCTCAAATAAAATTGAAGAATCCATGCATGTTACATTTGATGAAACTAACATGTCTTATAAGGAGAAGGAGACTTCTACCATAAGCAATTTGCAGGAACATTCAATTTCAGAAAATCTGAAGCAGCTTACCATCACAGAAAAAGATTCATTACCTTCAACAACTCAACAAGACACTGAACTCAGTGACAATGAAGAGGAATCTCAGGGTTTGGAAAGCTCAAATGGTCAACAAATTGAAGAACCAGTTGTTGTTCCACAAGAGGAAACAACAACACAGGTTGATGCATCATCAACACCCCTTGTTGACCTTGCAACAACAAGAGATCACCCAATGTCTCAAGTAATTGGAGATATCTCAATAGGTGTGCAAACAAGGAATCAAGTTAATCAAAATATTATGCACACTTGCTTTCTTTCTCAAATTGAGCCTCAAACCA
Organism: Platanthera zijinensis; assembly: GCA_039513925.1. Classification (NCBI taxonomy): domain Eukaryota; kingdom Viridiplantae; phylum Streptophyta; class Magnoliopsida; order Asparagales; family Orchidaceae; genus Platanthera; species Platanthera zijinensis. The sequence goes on along the minus strand of CM077096.1, from coordinate 102,562,730 downwards.
TACAAGATGCAGAGCAAGATCCAAACTGGATCATTGCAATGCAAGAAGAGTTGAATCAATTTGAAAGGAATAAAGTTTGGGAATTAGTACCAAGACCAAGGAACCAGCAAATTGTTGGAACCAAATGGGTATTCAGGAACAAGTTGGATGATCAAGGAATAATTGTGAGAAACAAGGCAAGACTTGTTGCACAAGGATATTGCCAAGAAGAAGGAATTGATTATGACCAAACCTTTGCACCAGTTGCAAGGTTGGAGGCCATAAGAATCTTTCTTGCATATGCAGCTCACAAGAGATTCAAGGTATATCAGATGGATGTCAAGAGTGCATTTCTCAATGGAGACATCAAGGAAGAAGTTTATGTAAAGCAACCTCCAGGTTTTATCTCTCCAACCTTTCCTGATCATGTTTTTAAACTGCATAAAGCTTTATATGGTCTCAAGCAAGCCCCTAGAGCATGGTATGAGACCTTAGCTTATTTTTTGTTGGAAAATGATTTTAAAAGGGGTAGAGTAGACCAAACTCTGTTTGTTAGAACCCATAGGTCCCATACCCTACTAGTACAAGTTTATGTAGATGATATCATATTTGGGTCTACTGATTCAAACTTATGCAAAAAGTTCTCACAACTTATGCACTCAAAGTTTGAAATGAGTAGCATGGGTGAGCTTGCTTTCTTTCTAGGATTGCAAGTTAAACAACATGTGGATGGCATTTTCATTTCTCAAACCAAGTATGCAAGAGAACTGGTTAAGAAATTTGGAATGTCTGAAGCATCCTCTATGAAAACACCTATGCCTACAAATGCTGTTTTAGATGCTGATGAATCTGGAAAACCAGTTGATCAGATAAGCTATAGAGCAATCATTGGCTCATTACTTTATCTAACAGCTACTAGACCAGATATAATGTTTGCCACATGCATTTGTGCTAGATTCCAAGTAAGCCCTAGAGAGTCCCACCTCACATTAGTTAAGAGGATTCTTAGGTATGTAAAAAGTTGTCCTAATCTAGGTCTCTGGTATCCACATGACTCAGGATTTGATCTAACTGGATTTTCAGATTCTGATTATGCTGGATGTAGAGTAGACAGGAAAAGCACCAGTGGAACTTGTCAATTCCTTGGTGATAGACTTGTCTCCTGCTTCTGTAAGAAACAAACTTCTGTATCCACATCAACTGCTGAAGCTGAATATATGGCTGCAGGCAGTTGTTGCTCACAGATTTTGTGGATTCAAAACCAGCTCCTAGACTATGACTACAACTTAGAGATGTCTAAAATCTTTTGTGATAATACCAGTGCAATATCAATTGCTCAAAATCCAGTTCTCCATAGTAGGACCAAGCACATAGAGATCAGACATCACTTCTTAAGGGATAATGTAGAAAAGAAGAAAATTGCACTAGAATACATTTCCACTGAACTACAAAGAGGAGATATTTTCACCAAGCCCTTGGATGAAAAGAAGCACCTCTTCTTCCTCAATCAGTTGGGAATGCTAGATGGAGACAGCATAAATTAAAACTCCAAGATTTTGAAACCCATAATTAACAGGAATAAGAAAAATTTCATTTCAAAATTTCCCTGTCTGAGTGGTTTTTCTGAGCTCTGAACTAAGCTCGACGCTGCGTCGAACGGAGATCGACGGTACGTCGCCCTCAAAAGCGTCGAACGTCGAACTCAACTTCTAGCGTCGAACTAAGTTCACAGCTCCCTGGCTTCTTGAGTTTCTCTCTCTCTGGTCGACGTCTTCGTTCAACGTCGACCTGAGCTCGACGTATAGCATCAGCCCAAGCGTCGAACGTCGACCTAAGCTTCACGCTGTTGAGTCGTTTCAGTTCTTCTAGAGCCTTAGAGCGTCGAACTGAGCTCGACGTTCTTTCCATTTCTGCGTCGAACCCTAAGTATAAAATCATTTTTCTCCGTCATTCGCAGTTGCGCTTTCATATTTTCTGCTCAAGCTTTCTCCCTCCAAATACTTTACTCTTGATCTTGGAAGGTATTTTTTTTTGCAGGAAAATGGCAATCACTGCAGGTGCTTTGGCGGCCATGAAGTTCGATTCAGGCTTCGACATCGACTTCGACTCATTTGATGGATCACCACAGTACATTCTGGATATTCTGGAACTTTTCAAGGAGCAGCACCTGGTCAACTTTATGACAACCAGGATCCCTCTTCCAGAGTCGGAGATCAATGAATGGACTCTTACAGCAGTTAACTCAGATAACAATACATTGACCGGGAAAATTTCAGGGAATGAGGTAGCCATCTCACCTCAAATCATCTCAGAAGTTTTCAGTTTTACTGCTGGAGATGATGGAATAGAACTCTCTGTGGAAGAGTATGCTTTGATGCTGGACAGGATGGGGCATGCGGCTGGTAACCCCTCTAAACTCCTAAAAGTTAACCTAGCTATTGAGTATAGGTTGTTAGCAGACATCACAGGCAAAGTAATCTGTGCAAAGAGGACTGCACATGATGCCATTACTAGGCATCAGTTTTGCCTTATGGCTGCAATCTTGGATAAGAAACATCCCAACTGGGGATTGATTGTTTTTGAAATGATTAAGATGAAATTGGATAAGAACTCTGTCCACTTTGGAAGGGTTCTTGGGTTGATTCTGAACCACTGCTGCCCCCAGCTGCTTGTGTCCTCAAAGAAGCACATCAATGCTTCAAAGAGGCTCACTTGTGCACTGATTGGCAAGTGGGATAGAAAAATTGTGAATCCCAGGGCAGCAGCAGCAATGAGGACTTCTGCAGACACCAGGACTATAGAGGTCACTCTCCCTCAGTCCACTGGTCCAGAAGCAGGGATTTTGCCATCTCCCTCCCTCTCCCTCCCATCCACCTTCATCCCCTCAACCACAATCCTCTCATCCACTCAACCCATCCCTTCATCCATTTCCACTATTGCATCCTCCCTTCCACCACACACAACTTTCCTTCCCCTAAGCTTGGATTCCTCATCTCATGAGGACCTCTTCTCCTTTGACATTCATGAAGACTCCTTCATGGATGCCTCTACCTCCTCTCCTCATGACTTCCACCATTCATCAACTTTTTCAGAACTGCTCTTTTCCTCCATCCATGAACCAGTTACTCTTCCCTTGTCTGCACCACCCACAATATCTTCTACATTTACATTTTCTGCTACTCCCTCTACCTCTACTCAAGTCCCACTTGAGCAAGTAACTCTCCTGCCTTTGGCCAATCAGATTTTTGACCTTTTGGCCCCTAGGCTCTCCTCCCTCTTGGATGCCAAGCTGGCTCCTCTCCTCCTTTCCCTGAGAACTCTCTCTGCCTCTGTCTCCTCCCTCTCCTCTCATCTGGCATGCCCTTCTTCTAGGGGCCTGGAGTCAGCTGCCACTGATTCTAGGCAGGGGGAGATGTCAGCAGAAGAAGAGCTGCATCCTTCAACAGTTCAGTTTGTACAGACTTGTTCAGAGACAGTCTCAGCAGCAGAAGTTCAGATAGCATCTGAGGCTCCTCCTCAAAATTCAGAACAGCTTCAAGAAGACCTATCTAGGGCTATTATCCCTTTTCAGAAGACCATGATCCCTGATGTAGCAGTGGTAGCAGTGGCTCCTGCTAGTGATGAAGTTGAAATAATAGTAGCTGCTGAAACTTCAGGTGAAGTAATTGAGACACCTGATGCAGTTGAGACCCATGTCTCCCAAGGCCCTCAGGAACCAGGCCTTCAGGAACCAGCCTCTTCAGTCTCTATGGCTCCTGAGGCTATTCCCTCTCCTGCAGGGGTAGACTCCTCCTCCCCTCTGACAGCAGATCTTCCTCCAGTCACCTCCTCAGCAGCTCCAGCCTCCATCACTTTTCCGATCTCCAAAAGAAAGTACATAGATCCCTATGATGAATCTCAGAGTTCAGAAGATGAGTTTGCTACTGATTCTGATGACTCCTCTACAACCATTGCAAGGAAGAGGAAAGCAAGATCAAAAGCTATGAAAAGAGTTCCAATGGCTAGAGCCACAGACCATGACATCCCCTACTACATCAAATACAACTGTGAAATTACAGAGCCATGGATGCAGTATTCTCAAAATCAAAGAAAGGCAATGAAACAGAAAAGAAAATTCAATGAAGGACCCACCAAGCCTGTCCATCAGCCTCCACCTCCACCTCCTCCAAATGCAGGTGCCGGTGCCAGTCTATCTTCTAATCCAGCCCCATCATCTCTACATGGAAAGACCTATCAATCAAGAAGATCCCAAGGAGATAGTCAGCAATGGGGAAATCAGCAAAGAGGACACAACAGAGGCAGGCAGTCTAGAGGAAGATCAGGTTCTCAACCTTATCAAAGGGGAAGATCCATTGATCCAACCTCTGGTCCCTATCCTTACAGACCTAGAGCTGACCTCACCCCAAGAACTACTCAAGAACTCTCCTCCAACAGATTTGAACCAGCAGTACCTTTTAAGATCCCACCAAAACTCCAGCTTACTGGAAAGCTAGAATGACTGAGATGGCTGCTCTAAATGAGATTAACAAAGCTAGAGAAAGAGGTCTGGACACCTCTCACATCAGCACAATGTCAGACCAAAGGAGAGAGGAATTGGAGAAATATAATTCAAAGAAGTTCTTTGACTCAGACAGATATATGCAACTCCATCCTGCAGCTGTACCACCTAGTGCAAGAGATCAGAAATCCTTAGGTGCAGCTGATGATTACAGATCCAAGAAGGAGGCTTCAAATCCTAACAGAGAAATTATCTTCAAGAAAGGTGATCAAGACAAAGCCCCACAGGAAAAGTAAAGTAAGGTGTTTTAATTCTTTCTATCTGCTGGACACAGGACATTTAAACATTACTGCTGCTATATAGTGTTATATATATGCTGCTTTTTATTCTGTCATATGTCTGGTTGTATTGTATTGTATTTTTGCTTTACTTCTCTTTGAATCCCTAAATTCATGTAAATAGTAATCCTAATCCAAATAGGGGGAGATTGTTGGAACACCCTATTACTATTTGGATCAGGATGACTATATTTCTATAGGGATTTTATGTTGTGACCTCCTTGTTGTTATAAAGGTCACATAGGCTAGTTAGAGTAATCTTCAGCTCGACGCGTAGTCGACTTCAGCTCGACGCAGAGTCGATCTCAGCTCGACGCAGAGTCGACCTCAGCTCGATGCAGAGTCGACCTCAGCTCGACGTGGAGTCGACCTCAGCTCGACGTTCCGTCGAACCCAGTTCTGCTTACAGAAAACACTCTCTGGCCGACGTGTGTCGTGCTCAGATCGACGTTTTACTGTGAGCTCGACGTTTTCCAGACTTCCGTCAGTTTTGAATAGGAATTCAAATTCCTTCTGTCAGACAATTAATGCTGAAGATTTATTGGCCGTTACAGCATATCTGGTGCATGGCTCAAGGAATTTTCTAAGGAATGTCTGCCTGACATTTCCTTTGAGGCATGGACATTTAAGGAAAGCATTTAATGCTGACTGCCAACGGCTATCAAAGAAAAAGGAAGAAGAAGACTCAGATATATTATTCATTTAGCTAGACAGAGATTCATAGAACAACAATACAGGACTTCAGCTGCTCTCTCTCTGTGATATTGTTTTGAAAGCTCACTCACAGGAATTCTGATTGCTTCAGACATAACCATCCAACTTTCTTGGATTATCCCTTGCTGGAGCAAATCAGATCTTTGAAGACCTGTCACCCTTGTGCAGAGCTCTCCTTCCTGAACTACTTCTTGATCTCAGGGGGAGCTTTGACAATATCTACAGATCCACTTTGCTTCTCTCTACTTGTTGATAGAGAAGACAACATCACCCCTTTTTCTTTTTCTTTCTGTACAGGGTTTTAACTCCCTTCAAAAGTTACCTTTGGTTTTGCTGAAACCTGGTCAAAATCAGCTCCTTTGGTTTGTGAGAACCTGGTCAAAAACTCTCTGGTGCTCAAGACACCTGATCAACTCTTCTTGAAGTGGATTCCTATCAAGGGTGATAGAAGAGTGGACTACCCAGGATTTTGGGGAACCACTATAGCTCCTTGTGTCGTCTGGATTGCTTGTTTCTTTGTGTTTTGCTTTGTGCTGTGAATTTCTTTTTACTCTGATTATTTGCTATAGCACCATACACTAAGTAAATCTAAACTTTCTCTCCACTCAAGTTTTTATTTGCAAAACTATTTTAAATAACTCTATTCACCCCCCTCTAGAGTTAGGATTGATCTTATCCTGCACTTTCACATTGTCTTGGTAATGCTACAGGTCATCTTTCCAAACATGTTTTTACAAAATCTTATCTTCGCCTGAATAACGTCAAATTATATCGACTTCAACCTCACTATATTTGTTACCCCACATTCTATAAATTAGGTCTAAAGAAACCCAAGTAAATAGTAATTTGCCCAATAAACAAAGGATAAGTCCCCAATAAACAAAAGGTAAGCCCCCAATAAACAAAAGATAAGCCCCTACCTACCTTGGGCTAAGTATCTTTTATATTACCCTATTATATCCGTCCTAGCTGGGTGCACAATCCCTAGGGAATCAATCTTTGACTTGGGGTTCCAACCTAAAACCTGTTGATATACTCAATACTTTAAACTTTATGAGTCACATTTACGATAACCTTATCGCGGTCAAAACATTTTGTCCCAAATGGGTATCTTCTAAACATGAATTCCTATCCGACCCTGGGTGTTTGTCTCGGTGGTTGTCTCCTGGTAATCTTATTACTGGTATGAGGGTTGAGACTATGTGTCTTCTTCCATTCTACTAATGGATTATTGGTCTCAATTCTCCTTAAAGCAGTCCTACCAGTTTGAGTAATGGACCGTAGGGTCATCTGAGTTTATTTCTTAGGTTGTAATTCTCAAGTTAAACTCCTCCTTTATTCTCTTTGGGTATCTCCTTACCTTAACCGAGTTCATACCCAGGGTCTATTTTTGACTAGGGCATACAATAAGTTGTCGTGGTTAGTTATGAGTCCTAGTGGGTTGAGTCTAACGCATTGACTAGAGAATTAAGAAGATATTTTCCCTGCCAGAGGTGTTCCCTGCAGGGGGCAGGGTTTACCGCAGGCTACAAAGAAGAGTTCCAATTAATGAAGAAGTGGACTTTTACATGTGATTTCCCTTATGGGCACACCACTACTTCCGCTACTAGTTTGTCCTCAAACAAAGCTCGTGCGGGGGTGACCCAGGGTTAGTGTACTTCTACTTTTTCGATTGAGCTTTGCCCCTGATACCACTTGTAAGACCCCTTTTTTTCTTTTCAAACCCCGGGGTCTTAGGCCCAGAACCGCCGCTTTGCGGTGACACCTTCACACCTGGGAAGGTCGCCACTACAAAATGCCAATCCTGCCAGCCAATTCGATCACAAAAAAGTAGCAAAGTAGAGTAAACACAAGTCCATAGATAATCACATAACATAGTAAATATCTCCACGAAGGGAGAGTCCACCGAAAAATAACGTACTGAAAACAGGGCTCATGCCCAATATATCAAATCCTCACTACAAGAGTCTGTCAAGCAGAAGAAAAACTAATAAACTACTAGCAGTTGGGACTCACAGTCCCTGCTGTCTTAACTCTGGTACTAGACTGCCCCATCTCCAAGCGTGTCGATCTCTAGGGCTGCTCCTCCATTTTGGGCTCCACGGTCCCCTAAAATGATGTGGTTCGAAAACCGTTAGTCTAAAAGACTAAGTCCTATCATCCCCCACCCCTCCCCCATGGCTCTTAGGCACCGAGCGGGGAGAAGGAAAGGGAAGCTATGAAGGTGTGGTGTAACAAATGTAAGCAGGAGGTGACAGAACTAATCTAGCAGTTCTATGAGAATAAGCAGCAGTAATACAAGTATGAAAGACAGAACATGAAATATGTAACCTTAACTTATATGAAAACACATAAGCTAAAGGATCTTTTGCAAGGCTTCTATCGTATAAAAAGTCCCATACCAATTTATACAATAGGGTGTCAGTTTTCTAGCAAGTATACATATAAATTTATTGAATAAAACCTTAACTTACAAGCATGCTTGCGCGAAAATATAAACAAAGGGGTCGTTTAACAGAGCCTATTGTATAAAGCGTCCCATACCACTTTATACAATAGGTGTCAGGGGTTATATGCAATGATGATGCTATAACATACAAACATGCTATGACGTGATCATGCAAGTGCAACTCACCCACCCAACTCTGTGTACACAGACCTTTAGTTCCCCCTTTCTGGAGCCTAACCTCCAAGGATACCTCCGTAGTGGCAAACGGAGACGGTGGGTTTGGCCTCGCCCGCCTCTAAACCGGTATCAGCACTACCAGTCAGACCTATCGTACGCCTCAACGCTGGTGTACTAAGTGGAGATCCTGCATACTCTTGCCGGCTGGCGCACCGGACTTTATTTTGCTAAGTGTAAAACCACACCCGCCGAGTCAACGTACTGGAGTCGGTTCGACGACTCTCCAATACCGAAGACCCACCACCTTATATCTTATGCACATGCAATATTAATGTCTTATCCACCGAGCAAAATCTCCCCAGACTATCCCGTCCGTCATAGCCAACAACCAAGCCAATGCTCCCCAGGCTATCCTGCCCATCACAATTATCTACCGAGCCATTGGCTCACCGGGCAACCCTGCCCTTTTACACAAACACCGAGCCTACCGCCCGAACATCTTAGTCACCCTATCTTCCCGAGACACCATTTTTTGTGAATGTGAACCCCTTGTTATACTTGTAACACCCCTATCCGTCGTATAGCATATAGCAGTAGGTCCGGCCGGGGCCCGATGCCATATACTACGGTTAGACCGGTTGGTTACGCGTTGAAACCAATCAACCAATCATAATGTCCTACACAACACCTAGCGGAAGCAATTATTAAGTTGCAAGAAAGGAAAGAACCCAGCCACACGCATGAATGTCCACTACACAAACCAAATAGGAATGTACAATACACGAGTACGGGCCTTATGGCCTTACACTGTTTGCTTAACAAAACATGTCTTACATACTTCGGCTCGCAGGCCGGCCATACATGAAATAAACGGAAAGCATAAAAGGGTTAGGCCTTCGCGGGCCAGCACCGCAAAATGGGCTTTAGCCCACTATTTTTCGCTCGGCTCCGCAGCACCTACAAGCACAAACCACCGCCCGGTGGCAAACAAAAGCAACGGTCAGCTATGTTGACCAAATTATAACGATCCCGCCCCCAAAATCGGGGCGGCGATGCTCTTTCCCTGCACTTTATTAGTATAGCCAATTTATTAGCGTGATCACACATCATCACAGGCGTAGGCTCGCACGGCCACACACCTCGTGCACACAGGGCACATTCACGGTGAACCAGCCAACGTCACCTCAATTCAAGCCATAGACGTTCCCATTCCACCACCGCCCCTTGGACGGCCAACCATATGAGCATTTTGTCTTCTTGGCCTTGGTCACGACAATTTAAGCCATAGACCGCCGAAGACGCTCATCCATGCCAACGGTCCCACCGAACAACTTAGACCGGGTACGGTTCCGCCTGACCCGTGCTCATATCGCAACAGCAATTTAAGCCATATGCGCAGGTCAAGTCTCACCGAGTCTCGTTTCCGCCACAACAATCACATAACCCGGTTATGTTCACGTTGGCTCCCCGACCACCGTGTTGGCAAAACTCGCTTTTGCCCAGTTTTCCGGGGGCACCTTGGAGTTACTCTCCAAGGCTCCCTGTTGTAATCTACCACGTAGAAAACCCGAAAAACGCCCAAACACCCGGAGTCTTCCCCGGTTCATATGCAATGCAACATCACCGATCCGGCTCTACTTGTCCGGATAGGCTTCACACACAATGCCTATGTCCGTTTTCGCATACGGACTCTATACAAGGGGGACTTTACATATCTACCCCAAGGAACGCTCCAACTCTTCGCTCACTCGCGAGAGAGGGCTTCCTATGCAAAGGAAAAAAGGGCTTCACATGCCCAAGGATGAGAAATCGTTACCCTTGCATTTTTCCGCGACGCCATCGAAAACTATGCATTTGGAAAGCACCGCAACAACGTCACCTCCGCGGATCTGGACTCGGATCGCAATTCGGAGCTCCGAAGCTCCTCCAGCGGCCGGATCTTGGACTCCTCCTTCCTCCTTGCTCTCCCTTCTCTCTAAACTCTTAGAGAGAGAATGGCTAAAGGAAATGAGGATTCCCAACCCTAAATCCCGACTAAAACCACCGAGGAGCTGCCACCCACCGTCGGATCCAAAGTCAAGGAAACGAACGGCCAAGATTAGATCTGAAATCATAAAATCTGGGCCGAACACGGGTTGCAACACGGCCATGTGCCTGGCCATGTCACCCATTCGCCGTCTCGACCGATTCGAAAAACCCGCACACGGCCTTTGACATGGCCTCCGACACGCCCGTGTCACCTGGGACACGCCCGTGTCGGGACCCGTGTCACGCCCCCCGTGTGCAATCGGCCAGCTTTCCCAACCCGAGAAGGACACGGCCTGCGACACGGCACCCGACACGGCCGTGTCGAATTTGACACGCCCGTGTCAGGGCCCGTGTCATGGCCCGTGTGCCTTCCTCAGAAAACAGCCCAAAGTGACACGCCCTGGGATACGCCCGTGTCCCAGGCCGTGTGCCTGACACGCCCTGGGACACGCCCGTGTCCTAGGCCGTGTCCCAGCCTTCTATGATCGTCGACCGCCAAAGCGTCGACTATACGACCCGTGGTCGAACACGCCCTGACACGGCATCTGACACGCCCGTGTCGAGACCCGTGTCACCTGCTTCAAAACCCCATCTTGGCTTAAAAAAATGCCACCCGTCTCTCGTTTGAGTTTCAGGGTGTTACAACTCTCTCCCCCTTAAAAGAATTTTGCCCACGAAATTACTAAAGGAAAGTAAACATAAAACCAAGAGCGGTACCTGAGCGAAATAACTCTGGGTACTCCTCCAGCATGGTCTGCTCCCGTTCCCAAGAGAGCTCCTCACGACCGCAATTGTCCCAACAGACCTTGACCATTCGGATCTCCTTATTACGAAGTCGCTTAACTTCGGAGTCTTCAATACGAACGGGCTTGACCCTAGTCATCAACCCTTCGTCCACTGGTACTTGATCCACTGCGATCAATAGCGAAGGCTCTTGCACCGCCTTCTGCAACACAGAGATGTGGAACACATCGTGTAGCACACCCAACTCCACCGATAGCTTCAAAAGGTTTGCAGCTTCGCCGACTCGCTCCAGAACCTCAAAAGGTCCAAGCTATCTTGGGCTCAGCTTCTTCAAGCGTCTCACCCGCGATACCCCCTTGAATGGCTTCACTTTCAAGTATACCCAATCGCCTACCGCGAACTCCACATCCGGTGCTTGGCATTGTAATACTTCGCCTGCCTGTCCTGAGTGATCAACAAGCGCTCCTGAATGATCCGCACCAACGAGGTAGCACTCTCCACCTCCTGCTTCTTGTACAACCTTGCCTCACCCGTTTCTAACCAAGACAACGGCGTGCGACATTTTCTACCATATAGGGCCTCAAAGGGTGCCATTTGGATACTCGCCTGGTAGCTATTGTTGTACGCTAACTCCACCAAATACAGGTGGTCCTCCTAATACTTCACGAAGTCTAGGACACACATGCGAAGCATGTCCTCCATCGTTCTATTGACTCTCTCGGTCTGCCCATCCGTCTGCGGATGGAAGGCTGTGCTGAACTTCAACTTTGTCCCCAGCATCTGCTGCACCAACCTCCAATCATTGGACGTGAAAAGCCCATCGCGATCACTCACAATGTTACGAGGTACACCATGCAGTCTAACTATATTGTCCATATATAGCTTTGCCAACTTCTCCACCGAGTCGTCTTTCCTATGCGGAATGAAATGCGACACTTTAGTTAACCGATCTACGATCACCCAGATGGCGTCGTTCCCTATCTGTGACCTTGGCAACCCATGCACAAAGTCCATAGATATGTCGTTGAACATCCACTCCGGTATAGGCAAGGACTTCAGAAATCCTCCCGGCTTTTGGCACTCCGCCTTCACCAAGGCGCACGTTTGGCACTTAGCCACAAACAACGCTACGTCTTTCTTAAGCCCCGACCACCAAAACAGCTTCTTGAGGTCACGGTACATCTTTGTGCTCCCTGGGTGGATCGAGTACTTGGTATGATGAGCCTCATACATCAACTCCGCCCGTAGGTTACTCCCGCTTGGGACGCACAACCGATGATCCTTTCTTAGCAGCCCATCTTCCACTGAAAACTGGGAATTTGACCCATCCAACGCCGCCTCCATAAGCTCCTTCATGGAGTCATCTAGCTCCAATGCCTGCCGAACCCGATCAGCCGGGTCATACTGGACCTCTGTCCAGTTCAACATTGCTTTGGCGCTCGTCTGCTTGTCAACGCAATAGATCTCAAGCTCCTCCAACTCCCGTATCAGCCGCTCATCATGCACCGACAACCAGTTGGCTTGGGCGGGAGCCCTGCGACTCAACGCATCAGCAACTGCATTGCCCTTCCCGGGTACATAATGAATCTTGAAGGTGTAGTCCCCCAGGAACTCCATCCACCTCCTCTGCCTCATGTTAAGATCCTTCTGATCCAACAAGTACTTCAGGCTCTTGTGATCGGTATATATATCGACCCTTACGCCGTATAGGTAGTGCCTCCACAGCTTAAGTGCAAATATCACGGCCGCCAACTCCAAGTCGTGGACCGGATAGTTCCTTTCATGCACTTTCAGCTGACGCGATCCATAAGCTATGACGCTCCCATGCTGCAACAACACGCAGCCCAAACCACTACCCGAGGCATCACTATACACCTCGAAGCCCTCGGTCCCACTCGGCAAACTAAGCACTGACGCCATGGTCAACCGCCTCTTCAGCTCCTCAAAAGCTTGCACGCACTCTTGTGTCCACAAGAATTTCTGATCTTTCCTTGTCAACTTCGTGAGAGGTAGCGCTATCCGCGAGAAGTTCTCTACGAAGCGCCTGTAATATCCGGCAAGCCCGAGAAAACTACGGACTTCCGCGACAGAAGACAATGCAGGCCACTCCCGTATCGCAACGATCTTCGCCGGATCCACCGATATACCTTCCCCACTAACAATATGACCAAGGAACGCTACTGAGGGTAGCCAGAACTCGCACTTGGAGAATTTCGCAAAAAGCTCATTCCTCCTCAAAGTCTCCAACACCAGATGCAAGTTCTTGAAGTGATCTTCTTCGCACTGCGAGTACACCAACATATCGTCAATAAAGACGATCACAAAGCGATCCAGGAAATTTCGGAATGTCCTGTTCATCAAGTCCATAAACACTGAAGGCACATTCGTCAGTCCAAACGGTATGACCGTGAACTCGAAATGCCTATATCTTGTGCTGAACGCCGTCTTCGGGATATCACACTCCCTGATCCTCAACTGATAGTACCCCGACTTTAAGTCCAACTTAGAATATACCGACGATCCGACTAACTAATCGAACAGATCATCAATCCTCGGGATCGGGTACTTGTTCTTCTCCGTCAGCTTGTTCAACTCTCTGTAGTCGATACACAACCGCATACTCCCGTCCTTCTTCTTAACGAAGAGGACCGGTGCGCTCCAAGGCGACGAGCTTGGACGCACATAACCTTGCTCCATCAGCTCCTCTAGCTGAAATTTCAACTCTGCCATCTCCTTAGGCGCCAACCTATACGGAGCACGTGACACCGGTTTGGCCTCCGGTACGAGCTCGATGGTGAAATCAATCTCCCGCTGCGGTGGGTCTCCGGGAAGACTATCCGGGAACACATCGGGGTATTCGCAAACCACGGGAATGCTATCCAATGTGGACTTTGGCTCCACAGCCCCCACTATTGCGAAGAACAGCTCTGCACCAGCACGAACTGCCTTTACCACCTGAAGAGCAAACATCTGCGTCTTGCTCGACCCCTTGAGTCCCTCGAATGTTGTCCCCCGCCCAACACCCAGCTTGAACTCCTTTCGGTCGCAATCAATCCAAGCCTTCTGCTCCGAAAGCCAATCCATCCAAAAGATAACGTCGAACTCTACTAGCGGCAGCAATGGCGCTAGCAAGTCGAACTCTTGGCTCCCTATGTGAACCTTTACGGCGCACACTCTGTCCGCACGCATCGAGCACCCATTCGGTAGCAGCACATCCAACTTGTCCTTCGCCATCGAAGAAGGGACTCCGATGCGCGATATAAAATTTTCGGACAAGAAGGAGTGTGAAGCTCCCGTGTCGAACAGTGCCCGTGTCGGACTATCGCTAATCAAAACAAAGCCTATACAAACAATATTAGGCTAACAAGCAATAGACAACAGTATATAAAGTTAACTTGCTGTAAATTAACTCATACCTGTCACCACATCCGCTTGTTTAATAGCCTCCTACTGCCCCAAGTTGTAGACTCTAGGCTGAGTCGGAGCATAGTGGGACGCGGTTGACTCCACCGCCTTGCCCTTCTCTTCGTAAGTAGCTCCTTGCTTTCTCTCGGACTTTGGGCGTCCGCTCCAGCAATCGCGGGCAAAGTGCCCCGTCTTTCCGCACGTGAAACAAGCGCCCGGGGTTCGGTTGGTAGTTGCCTCCGAGGCACCTGTAGAAGAAGCTGGACCTGACGTCCTAGTCTTCTTGAAGAATTTTCGATAGCCCGACTTCGACGTAGTCGGCGCTTTGAACTCCGATTTCTTCCCTCCAGATTCCTTCTTAGCTTGCACATTTTTCATGTCCTTCTCCAAGGACCGGGACGAGTTGACCAAGGTTAGGAAACCCTACGCCATGGGCCCTGATAGTAGCAACCTCAGCTCATCTCTTAACCCTTCATAGAAGCGGTTAGCCTTTCGCTCCTCGTCGGCAAAGGTAGCGCTAGCATATCTCCCCAACCGAGTAAACTCGTGGAGGTACTCGTCTACAGTGTTATCTCCTTGCACCAACTTTTGGAACTCGTTTTCCAATGCGATTCTCTGCGCTGAGGGGAGGTATCGAGCCATGAACAATCTTGCAAACTCCGCCATAGGAACTTCGGCCAATGGCCTTCCCCTCAACTTGTGTAGCTCTAGGCCTTCCCACCATAACCTTGCGTCCCCATCCAACATGAACGTCGCTATTGTGGTCTTCTGCCACTCTTCTGTTTCAGTCGCTGTCATCACCCTATTGACTCTTGAGAGCCAATCTTCAGCCTGGGTCGGGGTTCCCATTCCCGAGAACACCGGTGGGTGGAAGCCCATCATATACTTCAACTGTCTTTCAGTTGCTCTCCGAGGCAACTCCGGCTCCACTGCCACCTGCTCAACCCTACTAGGCTCCGCCGCTTGGAGCGGCACTTGCTCCCCCGCAGGAGCAGGCTGCTGCACCTGTCTTGCAGGTTGCGCATTAATCATAG
Organism: Platanthera zijinensis; assembly: GCA_039513925.1. NCBI lineage: Eukaryota > Viridiplantae > Streptophyta > Magnoliopsida > Asparagales > Orchidaceae > Platanthera > Platanthera zijinensis. The sequence goes on along the minus strand of CM077096.1, from coordinate 102,547,364 downwards.
CAAAGACAGCTTCTGCCACCAATCTAATGGTCTCGGCAGACGGAGGTGTTGCAGGCGCTTCACTTAGCGCACTGCTTGCCTCAGAACCTAGCTGTTCTGACGGCCCAGCACCACTCCTGCTCACCTATAATCGTTCAAAACACCGATAAGCGACCAAATATTACTACAAACAGCAATTATAGGAACACGCAGATTCCTCAAACATGTGTATTTTCATTCCTAAGTGGATATTCATGGGTTCTTTTCATGTTATAACGATGACGCACACATGTGCTCACCACCCCTTAAAGTGAATTCGCCCACGAATTCATTTAAGTTTGACCGAAACCAGTAGTCTGATACCAATTTGTAACACAGCTATCCGTCGTATAGCATATAGCAGTAGGTCCGGCCGGGGCCCGACGCCATATACTACGGACAGACCGGTTGGTTACGCGTTAAAACTAATCAACCAATCATAACGTCCTACACAACACCTAGCAGAAGCAATTATTAAGTTGCAAGAAAGGAAAGAACCCAGCCACACGCATGAATGTCCACTACACAAACTAAATAGGAATGTACAATACACGAGTACGGGCCCTATGGCCTTACAATGTTTGCTTAACAAAACATGTCTTACATACTTCGGCTCGCAGGCCGGCCATACATGAAATAAACGGAAAGCATAAAAGGGTTAGGCCTTCGAGGGCCAGCACCGCAACATGGGCTTTAGCCCGCTATTTTCCGCTCGGCTCCGCAGCACCGGCAAGCACAAACCACCGCCCGGTGGCAAACAAAAGCAACGGTCAGCGATGCTGACCAAATTATAACGATCCCGCCCCCAAAATCGGGGCGTCGATGCTCTTTCCCTGCACTTTATTAGTATAGCCAATTTATTAGCGTGATCACACATCATCTTAGGCGTAGGCTCGCACGGCCACACACCTCGTGCACACAGGGCACATTCACGGTGAACCGGCCAACGTCACGTCAATTCAAGCCATAGACGTTCCCATTCCACCACCGCCCCTTGGACGGCCAACCATATGAGCATTTTGTCTTCTTGGCCTTGGTCACGACAATTTAAGCCATAGACCGCCGAAGACTCTCATCCATGCCAACGGTCCCACCGAACGACATAGACCGGGTAAGGTTCCGCCTGACCCGTACTCATATCACAATGGCAATTTAAGCCATATGCGCAGGTCAAGACTCACCGAGTCCCGTTTCCGCCACAACAATCACATAACCCGGTTATGTTCACGTTGGCTCCCCGACCACCGTGTTGGCAAAACTCGCTTTTGCCCAGTTTTCCGGGTGCACCTTGGAGTTACTCTCCAAGGCTCCCTGTTGCAATCTACCACGTAGAAAACCCGAAAAATGCCCAAACACCCGGAGTCTTCCCCGGTTCATATGCAATGCAACATCACCGATCCGACTCTACTTGTCCGGATAGGCTTCACACACAATGTCTATGTCCATTTTCGCATACGGACTCTACACAAGGGGGACTTTACATATCTACCCCAAGGAACGCTCCAAATCTTCGCTCACTCGCGAGAGAGGGCTTCCTATGCAAAGGGAAAAAAGGGCTTCACATGCCCAAGGATGAGAAATCGTTACCCTTGCATTTTTCTACGGCGCCATCGAAAACTATGCGGTTGGAAAGCACCGCAACGTCGTCACCTCCGCTGATCTGGACTCGGATCGTGATTCGGAGCTCCGAAGCTCCTCCGGCGGCCGGATCTTGGACTCCTCCTTCCTCCTTGCTCTCCCTTCTCTCTAAACTCTTAGAGAGAGAATGGCTAAAGGAAATGAGGATTCCCAACCCTAAATCCCGGCTAAAACCACCCAGGAGCAGCCCCCCACCGTCGGATCCAAAGTCAAGGAAACGAACGGCCAAGATTAGATCTGAAATCATAAAATCTGGGCCGAACACGGGTTGCAACACGGCCGTGTGCCTGGCCGTGTCACCCATTTGCCATCTCAACCGATTCGAAAAACCAGCACACGGCCTTTGACACGGCCTCCGACACGCCCGTGTCACCTATGACACGCCCGTGTCGGGACCCGTGTCACGCCCCCCCCCCCCCCCCCCCGTGTGTAATCGGCCAGCTTTCCCAGACCGAGAAGGACACGGCCTGCGACACGGCACCCGACACGCCCGTGTCGAATTTGACACGCCCGTGTCAGGGCCCGTGTCATGGCCCGTGTGCCTTCCTCATGAAAAAAGCCCAAAGTGACATGCCCTGGGACACGCCCGTGTCCCAGGCCATGTGCCTGACACGCCCTGGGACACGCCCGTGTCCCAGGCTGTGTTCCAGCATTCTACGATCATCGACCGCAAAAGCGTCGACCGCATGACCCGTGGTCGAACACGCCCTGACACGGCCTCCGACACGCCCGTGTCGAGACCCGTATCACCTGCTTCAAAACCCCGTCTTGGCTTACAAAAATGCCACCCGTCTCTCTTTTGAGTTTCGGGATGTTACAATACTAGTTACTCTTTAACATTTATTATTTCTATGGTTTACGTTAGCCCAAGACTGCCCAAGGCATACCCCGTGAAGGGATCTCTAGGGCACTAGGAACTACGATGGGCTGAAGCCCAAAGCTCCCTTTCATAAGGCACTTAATATTATTGATTTCTACACATGACCAATCCTCTCTTTTATTTCAATGTGACTCCCCTAAGTGTGTTTAAGCTCTCCGAGTTAGCCTATTTCAGTTCTATGTACTATATGTAGACCGTGCTAAGCTACATGGTGCTCCCACTAGGGGGTACTCCATTTACTCATCCAACAGATCCATAACAATTTCTGGGAGTCTACCATAACCTATTTAGACTTACTCCATAGTTTCATAATTTTCCTAATTATTTTGGCATTTAATCTAATTAACCTAAGACTCTGAATGCCCTACTTTGAACATGAAATGCACTTTTAAATCAGAAACAAATCACCACTAAATTATGATACATACTAGGTAACATTTCTACAGCAAATCCAAGGTCTAAGAATTTTCAAAATTGTTTAGGCTCCAAATCCACAATTTAGAACATAAAGTCAATATTACTATTTTAAGAAGCGAAGGCCAACAATATTGTTTTAAAAATTATAATAAAAATCCAGTAAGTCTATCATGGCCTAAAAACACTCTGGATGTAATCTTCCAATTTTCTAGTGAACAGTAGCCCCTAATTTAATTTTAAATCAATAATTCCATAGCCATTGGTTATTGAAGCAAGTACTTAAAAATTCATCTAATAATTATGACAAAATTCCAAGAGATATATAATGATCTAAAACAAACCCTAGCAAAGTTTTACAATTTTCTAAAACATGAGGGGCTCTCAATCTAATTAAAAGTAATCTTCTTGATTTATAACTTTGTGAGACAAGTACTATTTTTATTCGCCTAAAAATTATGAGAAAGTTCCAGGGCCAACATAATGAAAAAAAACACTCACTGCCAAAGTTTCATAATTTTCTTAGAAATGTTGGGCTCTATATCTATTTTTTATCAGAAATCAACAATTCATAACGTATGAAACAAGTACTTAAACAAATCATCTAAAATTTCCAATAAAATACAGAGGGAACTAAAATGATGTAAAACTCTAAAATACTAAATTTCATAACTTTTCAGTATACAAAAATATCATAACAAGCAAAATAAACATAAGGACACAACTAGGGTTATTAAGGAAGTACTGATTTTATTAGCCCAAAATTTTCACCAAAATTATTTTAGGACTCTTTTTATAAGGGAAAGACCCTGCCCAAGTTTCAAGTTTATGTGAGGTGTTTTGATTGCCTAAACCCAACTATTGGGCTTTGTGCCCTAAACTAGGATTAGGGATTTGAGGGGGTAAAAGGCTTCCAAATTAAATTAAACTTCAAATAGAGGACCATAGCCACCATATGATCGCTTCTGCCAAGTCTCAAGTCATTCCAAGGTAATTTGTCCCCATGACCTTCAAACCCTAAAAATCTCCAAAAAAGGAGCCTACCCTAGGGTTCTAGGGCTACCCTACCCCAAACCACCCAATATCCCATTGAAGGGTGTTACATGCCATATAAAATTAGTGGCCAAAATATTAGCCCCTGTTGAGGGGATTTGACCACTCAAACACCAAAAAGAGCACTTTGACCAAAATACCCTTATTATGGCAAGGCTAAGGTTTGCAAAATTCCAAACTAAATCATCTCGAAATGAAATGAAATTTTATACAAAGCCTTATGCTGACCCCAAGGACCACTCACCAAAACTTGGGAGCCATTGGACGTAATTAGGCCCCTTAATTAATTTAATCGTTGTTTATTAAATAATTACAAAAACTATAGAAAAATGTTCCCCAAAAATTCACATTTTTGAATATTTTCTAGGTATAGGTAAGCGTGACCCCCATCCAAAATTTAAAGTCATTTGTATGGTTGGATTGGTGGGGGCACTCAAACCAAGTTCTGGTCAAGCCTATGTATAGATGCCACCAAAATGGATTCGGTGGCCAAACCACTAACTCAAATGGGTTCAAACAAATTTTAAAATAAACTAGACTTCACGGGATATAACTTTGCTATTGGCCATATTTTCTGTAGGAGGGCCTAAGTATATTTAATATTTAATTTAAAAAGAGTACAGTAAATAGGACAGAAATTTCAGAATTTAATAAACATGATCTGGCACGAATCTTGAAGCAAATCCAATGCCTCCTGGTCATCTTCTTCCTCCAGCCAAGGTTGTGATTAGCCCGACCTGGAGCGTATTGCAGCCCATTTTTCCCGGCCACCCAGCCACCTCCCTGGCCGGCCACCACCGCCACCACCTTCGTTGAGGTGGGGGCTATCGCTGGGCGGCGGCACGGCTGTTGGAGGGGGGGTTTCCGGCGAACCCAAGTGGTATAAAAACCATGAAAAATCTGAAATTTTGCTCACATGATCCGGCTCATTTGAGCCCGATTTCTCTCCTATTTGATTCATAAGATCTATCTATAGAAGAAGGGAGTAGAGGAGGAGCTTGTTTGGGGTTCGACGATGGCGGTGGCGGAGGTTTGCTGTAGCATTTTTCCTCTCTGGAAAACTTGCCCGATTCCTCGTTCTTTAACCAAAACCATTGATCTCATATGCTATTTAAACTGAAAAGGATGCTTTGAAGGATATGGATTAGTAAAAAATGAGAATAGGGTGCTACATATGGGATTTTATATTTTTTTCATGGGAGGGAAGGTGAAGGGGTGGTTGGCCATGTTGGTTGGGCCCTCTCATTAGTGTTGGGTGGCTAGAATTGATTGCATCTTCATACCAAGAGGCAAGGGAGATGAATGGCAGCAATGTGGAGATGAATGGAGTGACCTATGGTCTCCCTCCATAATTCCACTCTCTCTTTCTTCTTTCTCTCTCCTCCATTAAAGAGAAAACTCCCATTTTCTCTCTCCTACTCACCATGAATGAATTTGCTCATCTCCCTAACCTATTGTCATCCCATAATCCATATGAATAATAATAATGAGGTTAGCCCAAGTGGGGAAAATTGGTTTGAGCTTGAGTTAGCCCATTTGGGCTAATTTGACCTATTTTAAGGATTGAGCTGACCTTGGTAAAATTGACCATTTGGATTAACCATAATGGGTCCTTGGTGACACATTGTCCTCCCCTAAGGTCTAGGTAGGGTTGACTTGGAACCTTGGAGGTCACTTGACCCATAGTAAGGGCACTTTGACCACTTTGGGGCTAGAGTTGACTTGGGTCAACTTAGCCTCTTGGGTTGACCCCAATGGGTCTTTGGTGACCCATTGACCTCACTTAAGGTCCAGGAAGACTTAGGTAGGGTTGGTTGGGCACATTAGAGGCCCATTTCCCTTAGTTAGTGCACCTTATCCAATTTAGTCCTATGGTGGTCTTACGTCAATTTGACCACTTTGGGTTGATTTCAATGGACCCTTAGCGATGTAATGGACCTTCCAATAGTTTAGGGATATTGTGGTGGGGTCATGGAGTCATGGTGACGCCCTATGGTGATCCTAAACTAGTGTTTAGAATTCTACTATTTGCAGACCATGGTGATCTCCACCTTCAAGCCTAAGCTCACTTTGTCTTCTTGGGCTTCTTAGGGTTTTGTCATGACCTAGTCATGACAAAAACACCTCCTAGGGGTCTAGCTGGAAATGAGATGTTACAAGAGGGGTCCGCTAGCTTGCAGCAAGACCAAACTTTGTCCGCCGCGACAAATGATACTCTTGCGATTCGCTTCCCCTTATTTATGGAAATAGTTATTAAAGTTGATGCAAGGTTCTTTACAAGCATAGAGGGAAAATTTATGTAGATACAAGAGAGCTGTCGGTTAGAAAAAAGGCAAGCCGCGTAGGCCGCAACAATCTAGCTAGCTGGCCAGACCGCGCAGTTAGAAATCCCAAACCGCACAGGCCGCAAATCAACAGGATGTCGCAAGTTGCTGAAAGAGCCAATCCAGGGACTTAGCCGCTTGAGCTGGCTGCAGAGGCCGCTCAGTCTAAATGAGTTGGTCTGCTCGAGCTCCGGTGGATAGGAAACTGTATCCGTAGGGTTGGCTACGCAAGGATTTTCCTACATCGCGTGTGTACCTTCTGAAGAGTTATGGGGGCCTATTTATAGTCTCGGGATAAGAAAGGGGCTCGGTGATGTTACCCCCGTTATGCTGGTGTGTTTTGTGGGTATATGATGAGACCGCCGAGGCCGCCTATGCTAAGCGAATAGAGAGGAGTCCTCCCCTGTTGGGCGGATAAAAAAAAGCTGGAGCTCGCTTTTGCTGGATAGAGATGGCTGAAGCCAGTTATTGTGGATAAGAATCTATGCCAAGTAGTGTTGGGTATTGTATCCACACTCACCTAGATTTGCATGAAGTCACCCATGAACTAAGTTGAATCCAGTTGTATTTGATATTTCTCTTTAGCCATATGCTTGCAGGTGTACACTTTAAGTATAGACCAATGTCAGTCTGCAATGGGTCATCAAACACAGGACTTCACAGTGTAATCCCTCACTGTGTAATCCAAGGTGTTGACTCATGTGTAGCCTCTCTATTGGAATATACTTAACCTCAAATCACTTGGAGAAAAGGACAAAAGCTGAAGCTGAAGAAGTTTTATTTGAAAATATTTTTCTGTAACTTAGAATTTTTGCTAAGTCATTTTTGCTCGAGAAGTACAATAGTGCTCGAGTAAATTACAACTCTAGGTCTCGAGAAGTTTTTAAAGTGCTCGAGAAGAAGCTCAGCTTGCTCGAGAATTTTTTCTTTCAAATCTGGCTGTCATTAATGCTCGAGAGAAAGTTTTCCTTTCTCGAGAAAATGACTTTGCTGCTCGAGAACTAGAATGCTGTGCAAAAATATTTCTAAAGAAAAGTACTCGAGAAATATAACTCTTCTTCTCGAGAAAAAGTCTACCTTTCTCGAGAACTATTTCTCTGTTGTTATTTTTCTAAGTTCCTGTGCTCGAGAACAGCTTTAGCTTCTCGAGTACTTTCCTCCAGATTTTCCTCTATGTTCAAGTGCTCGAGAAATAATCCATTTGCTCGAGTACTCTAGTCTTCAGGATTTTGATTAAGTCTTTGTGCTCGAGAAGTTTCAAGTTCTCGAATACTTTCTTTCCAGTACTCGAGCAAGTTTACTGTGTGCTCGAGTAATCCAGATATACTTTTTCTTCTAAGTATAAGTGCTCGAGTAGTACAATTAGTGCTCGAGAAAGTTATTTTTGACAGTATATTTTTCTAAGTCTCAGATCTCGAGACAATCATTTCTATTCTCGAGAACTCCTTGATTCAGTGCTCGAGAACAACCTTCAGTTCTCGAGTACTTCTGACTTAACCTTTTTCTAATTCTGAAATTGTCAAAATCGTTGACCCACTATTTGTTCTATTTTTCCAATCCTTAATCTGTCATCATCTAATTGGCCCACGTGGCATTACTTTCAATACGATTTGATTTCTGACCGATTAGGCTCCCTATAAAAGGTCTAATCAGTCTCTCTTTTCATTAAGAAGAACTTTAATAATCGTTTATCTTTTCTCTCTCTTCAAGAACGTGAAACGAAAAAGGGCCGAAAAACCCTAAGTTCCCGATTCGTCTTCCCGGTCGCCGCCGCTCACTGTTTCCATCTGGAAGGCCGCCGACGAAGAAAGATCGACGAAGTGACACATAGAATCGAGATCGACCTCGACTTCTCTCGAATCTCTTGATTCCGTGTGTTCCGAAGAACCAGATCTCAAGATCGACGACAGTATCTTCTCCGACTGATTCCTGACAGAGCCGCCATTGTTGAAGGAAGAAGAGCCGTCAAGATTTTCTAGATCTGTCACAGTTTTATCATTTTCTGTAAATCTTTATTCTGTAGGAGATTCTTCTCCGAGTTGTAGGAGTTTTCATTCCGAGTATTTGTTGTAGGAAGATTGTGCTTCCGAGTGTAGATCCGGGTTGGATCGAGTTGTAAGATTTCTTTAATCTGAGATAAGTGGAGTAGCCGAGTCTAGTGCGTTACTAGATCGGTGAGAGGGAAAGTGGAGTACCCAAGATCGGGGAACCACTATAAATCTTGTGTCGTCTGTGCTTGTGTTCTTTTTGTGTGTGCTGCGATTAGTTTTATTTTATTCCGCAAAAGACGTCGCAATCACCTATTCACCCCCCTCTAGGTGATAATTTAGACAACTAGTCAACTTTCAATTGGTATCAGAGGGTCGTTGATCATATAAAGGTTAACACCTTGATCAGATCTGCCCTAAGTTGTCTAAGAAGTTAGCCAAGCATGGATAAGGCAAAAGATTTTGCAAAGCTTCCACTGTGCACCAAGACAAACTTTCCCATGTGGAAAGAAAGAATTAAATTCTTTATGGAAGCTGTGGATCCAAGGATCTTTATGATAGTTGAAGAAGGTCCCTATGTTCCCATGACAACCTCCACAATAAATCCTACTCTAAAGGTACCAAAGAAACTGATGGATCTTGACAAAGATGAGATTGCACTTGTCTCGTTGGACAAGAAAGCTAAAAACATCATAGCAAGTGCAGTTGATGACTCTATGCTACTGAATCTGATACATTGCCAAAGTGCTAAGGAAATGTGGCAGTGTCTGTTAGTCCTGATGGAAGGCACTGAAGAAGTAAGGGATGACAGAAGATCCCTTCTGAATCAAAAATATGAAGCCTTCAGACAAGGACCAAAGGATATGGTACAATTTCTAACGGTAGCGTATCCTTCTCGGATGTTGCTTATGTTGAGGGATTAGAACATAATCTCATAAGCATAAGTCAATTATGCGACAAAGGATACGTTGTTGAGTTTCATGCCAACAAGTGTTTGATAAAAGCGGTTGATAAACAAGAAACCATTTTATCCGGCACTCGTAGCAGAAACATATTTTGTCTTAATTTTATTTGCTTGGATTCCTCTACCCCAGTATGTCTTCTTGCTAAAGATAGTGCATCTCTTAGTGACCAATGGCACAAGAGATTAGCACATATTAATTTCAAAACTATTCATAAATTGTTTTCGAAGAATTTGGTGCGTGATGCTCCAAATGTTAAGTGCGAAAAGGAAAGACCTTGTCACGCATGCATTAAAGGCAAGCAAACAAGGGCTACTTTTAAAAGCATTATTGGCAAAGATTCGGACAGGTGTTTACACCTTCTTCATATGGACTTGTTTGGTCCACTGCAAGTTAGAAGTTTAGGAGGTAAGGATTATACGTTGGTTATTGTTGATGATTACTCGCGCTTTGCGTGGGTGTTCTTTTTGAAACACAAGTCGGATACCTTTGATATTTTCACTAATTTTGTCAGGAAAATACAGAATGAGTACAACTGCTCCATTGTCAAAATCAGAAGTGACAATGGAACGGAATTCAAATCTGGGGCCATGACGGAATTTTGTGAAAGCCTTGGTATCCTTCATGAGTTTTCCTCTCCTCGGACTCCACAACAAAATGGAGTAGCTGAGAGAAGAAACAGAACACTCATAGAGGCTTGCAGGACTATGTTGAGTGATGCTTCACTACCGGAATATTTCTGGGCTGAAGCCGTCAACACTGCATGTCACGTGCAAAATCGAGCACTCATAAACAAGAACCATGATAAGACTCCTTATGAACTTTTAAAAGGCAGGAAGCCAACAATATCTTACTTTAGAATCTTTGGTTGTAAGTGTTTTGTACTTAACAACGGCAAGTATCATACCACTAAGTTTAGCGAAAAGAGTTTTGAAGGCATTTTCGTAGGCTATAGTAGCCAAAGTAAAGCATATAGGATCTTTAACAAGAAATCCTTGGTGGTAGAAGAATCAATTCATGTTATTTTTGATGAGACGAGTTTGTTGCAAAGCAACTCGTCTAGTGTGTTACTTGAAGCTGCAGGTTCCAAGATAAATGAAATAAAGTTGGAGGAACCAAGTGAAGAGAAGGGTGATACCTTCATCGAGATCACTTCTCCAACTACAATTGAGAATGAAGATCAGGATATTGAAGCAGTTCAAAGAAATGAAGTCACTCCAGATGCTGAAGATGTTCCAGATGCTAGGACATTAGAGCTCAGACACTTGAAGGATCATCCAATAGAACAGATCATTGGAAATCCTCGAGACGGTGTCAGAACTCGTAGAGGTACCACTAATGAAAATTTATATTTAAGTTTTCTATCTCAGGTGGAACCAAAGAAGTTTGAGGAAGCAAACTGCGACGCATCATGGATACTAGCCATGGAAGAGGAGCTGAACCAATTCAAACGGTGTGAAGTTTGGAAGCTTGTACCAAGACCCAAAGATAAGAACGTTATAGGAACCAAGTGGGTGTATCGGAACAAGCTAGATGAAGATGGTACAATAATAAAGAACAAGGCGCGTCTCGTCGCCAAAGGATACCGACAAGAAGAAGGAATAGACTTCGATCAAACATATACTCCAGTGGCAAGATTGGAGGCAATAAGGTTATTTCTAGCATATGCTGCATTAAAAGGTTTCACCGTCTATCAAATGGACGTGAAGTCTGCCTTCCTTAATGGAAACATAAAGGAAGAAGTATATGTAGAACAACCTCCAGGTTTTGTTGATCCAAACTCTCCTAACCATGTCTACTTTCTATTTAAAGCACTGTATGGTCTCAAGCAAGCTCCCCGAGCTTGGTATGAGACATTGTCTACTTTTCTTCTTGAGAACAAGTTCACAAGAGGAAAGATAGACAAGACATTATTTCTTAGGGAAATAAAAGGCAAGATTTTGCTAGTGCAAATCTATGTCGATGACATTATTTTTGGCTCAACTGATGACAACCTTTGCAAAAAGTTTTCTAAACTAATGCAAGGGAAGTTTGAAATGAGCAGTATGGGTGAGTTGAAGTATTTCTTGGGACTCCAAGTGAAACAATCTGAGGATGGAATTTTCATATCTCAGACGAAGTTCACAAAGGAGTTGATTAAGAAATTTGGATTGGAGAACGCATCTACAATGAAAACTCCAATGGCCTCAGCTATGTCTCTGGATAAGGATGAGAAAGGGAAACCTTTTGATGAAACCAAATACAGAAGCATAATTGGGTCACTACTCTACCTTACTGCTAGTAGGCCAGACATAATGTTCTCAACATGTGTATGTGCTAGATTTCAGGTGAACAGTAAGGAATCTCATTATGCTGCTGCAAAGCGAATTTTGAGATACCTTAAAGGTACACCAAATCTTGGCTTATGGTACCCAAGAAGTAATGACAATGAACTGATTGGCTATTCAGATGCAGATTTTGCAGGTAGCAGGGATGATAGGAAGAGCACCTCAGGAACATGTCAATTCCTAGGAAGAAGGCTTATTTCCTGGAGTAGTAAGAAGCAGAATTGTGTCGCAATCTCAACAGCCGAGTCAGAGTACATCTCTGCAGGCAGTTGTTGTGCACAACTGCTTTGGATCAAAAATCAGCTTGAAGATTACAACCTGAAGTTTGAAGACATTCCTCTGATGTGTGATTCATCAAGTGCAATTGCCATTGCCAACAATCCAGTGTCACACAGCAGAACAAAACATATAGAGTTGAGATATCATTTTATACGGGAGCATGTGGAGCGAGGAGATATCAACCTTCAATATGTTCCAACAGATAGACAAGTTGCAGACATTTTCACAAAGCCACTGGATGAGGCCAAGTTCTCTTTCTTCAAGACAGAACTTGGGATGCTCAACAAAGAGGACTAAGGAAAAAAGCTAAGTAATTCTTTCTCGGGAACTTTACTTTTGCTCGAGAACGATGCTCGAGAACTTTCGGTTACGAAAATTTCCTAAGTTCTTTGGTCTCGAGAACTTCACTCGGGGTACTCGAGAACTTAATAAAGTACTCGAGCCTACTTCTCGAGCACTTGATACTTACGAAAATTCTTAACCCTAATTTCCCGAGTACAGTTTTTGTTAGCTTTTATTATTTTTCGAAATGCCTAGTAGCAGTCCAGATCATTTCTGCCGCTCTTTTACAATATGTATATAAATAGTCAGATTAAAATCGTTAAATCCACTAATCCCAAAATCCCCAAATTTCTTGAGACCCTTCGCCTTCCGCCGGTGCCGTGAAAACCAGGAAAACCCCACAGTTTTTCTCCGTTTTTCTTCAATGGCTTCATCTTCTTCCATCGCCAAGCTCGGAATCGGCAGTGAACTCCTTCGAGATGGCATTGCAGACATATCCCCAGACTTTCAGAACCTCTTGAACCTCCTGGATATAGCCGGCCTCACTTTTGTCCTAGAACAGAAGTGTCGTCTCCTTCTTCCTCAGGTTCATGAATTCTACCAGAATTTGACAGTCAGCACCAGTGGTCATGTTCTCCGATCTACCGTTTCTGGCATCAAGGTCAAACTCACCGCCTCCATCATCAATCAGTTGCTTCATCTACCTCCAGTCACAGAACCAGAAGACCTAACCCATGCAGACTATGACCGTGCCTATTCCTACTGTGGAATCGCCGGCATACCCTCTGGTATTCGACGCCCCCAGCTGAACCCAGAGAGCAAATTCCTTCTGGACATCGTCGGCAAATGCCTTCTCTGTGCTACTGGATCAATCAAACATGCTACAGGAGAGATGTTTGATGTGATGACCTCCATAATCTGCAGGAAGCAATATCCTTTTGGCAGACTGATTCTTGATCACATCAGGTCCAGTCTCAAGAAGCCTGGATTTGCCAGAATTATAACCCTTCTACTCAGTAAACTTGACCCAGCAGTGTTCTCAATGTCCAAAGGCAGTGTTCTGCACTACATGAAGAGGCTCACAGTGGACTCCATTAACAGATGGGAGTTGAAATTGCAGAATACCACCCAGGCCACCAGGGCTCAAGAACAAGTTCAGGAAGAGGTTGTCAGGACTCCATCTCCCTCTCCTCATCCAGCAATTGAGGGGGAGCCTGCACAACCTTCCCCAGCTTCAAAAATTCCCCCAGTCCCTGCTACAACAGTTGTGGTAAAGGATGTTCCAGAGTACAGGATTCCATCCCCCCCTCCAAACCCAGAGATTGTCATCCAGGATGCTTCTCTTGAGGGGGAGCCTGCCTCAATGGATATAGATCTGACTGCCACTTCAGAACAAATTGATGCAATGATCACTGAACTCACTTCTGAGCACCACAGTTTAGCATCAACAGCTCAGGACCCAGCTCCAGACTCAGTTCCAGACTCAGTTCCAGATTCTGCTCCAGCCACTGCTCAGGACCCAGCTCCACTTGAACCAGTTCCAGAACTGCCTAAGAAACATGCTTCTCCAGAACCAGTTCAGCCCTCCAGTTCACTTCCCCCATCACCTTCTCACCCAGCTGATACCCAAGGACAGCAAGCTGCTGCTTCCTCCACAACCACTCCCTCTTCTTTTGAGCCAATGACTGACATCCAAGAAACTGATGAGGATGTTCAGGAGGCAGAGTCCAGGATTCCTTCAAGGCCACACTACTCCATCCCAACTTTCCTTCCTTCAGGAAATGAAGAAGATGACAACATCCCTCTGAGAAGACAGCCATCCACTTCTACTGTAGTAATTGAAGAGATCACCCCCAGCCCCTCCAATGCACCTTCTCCACCTGCTGCTGCTCAACCACCTCCATGCAGTCTTGCTCCTGCAAGTGCTCCTGCTGCTACTGATTCCATCATAACACTGTTAACACAGTTGTTTGCTGAACAGAAAACCTACATAGACACTGCTGTCAAGAAGGTTCAAGACCAGGTGACTGCACTTGAGAAGGCCATGCACAAAGGCTTTGCTGAAATCCAGGTGAACACAGATACCCTGAAAGAAGCATTTCACAAAGGAGGATTGGCCTTGGATCATACTATAACAAGTATTGGCCACCTCATGGATCAATCAGTTGTGTTGGCTAATAATCAGATTCAGTTGGATAAAAGGACAGATGACAAGTTCTTTAAGCTGACAGGTGAGGTTGGCACCTTTAAGGAAGATGCTATTGCAACCCTTACTACAGAAGTCAGAAAGGGGGAGGAGATTTTCAAGTCTATCTCAGCTAAACATTCTGAATCCATCATGACCAGAATTACCAATGCCAGCCTTGAAACCCAAGCTGACATAGAAGCCACAGTCATCAAGGCTCAGGATGCATTCCACACCTCCCTGAAAGAAAATGTGCTGAAACATATTGACTCTGTCAAGTTTCATGCCTTTGATACCTCTGTCTGGATGCACAACAATATATTCCCTGACCATCAGATTGACTCCAACTCAATTCCCTATCATCTGAACCCAGTTGCAGTCAGAGCAGCCCTTGCTGAAAGCACTCAAGCCTCTGCTGCCCAAGCTACTGCTGATGCACTGGCTGCTGTCCAAGCTGAAGAAGATGCTGCTGCTGCTGCTGCCCTTGCTCAGAAGGCCTTCTCTCCATACATTGAACTTCAAGAAACTTTCATGCCAACTGGAGAGGTGTGGGAAGATCTACCTAACCAGCCACCTAATATCCAAACAAAGAAAAGGAAATATGGGGAAGGGCCCTCTGCAAGGAGATCTGCACCTGAACATGATCAAGGCTACAGAAGACATCAGGATGAACCAAGGCAGTATCCAGTACACTCTGAAGTCTGGAGCCCCACCTCCAGGACTTTAATCCTTGAAACTCTGAAGCTGGTAACTCAATTCAGTGAAAGACAACAAGAATTCTACAGCCATGAGGAATGGAGAAAGTATGACAAGAACTGCATTCAGAGGAGGCTGCATGAGTCTAAGTATGGATTTAACAATGCTGCAGCTCCTCCTAAACCTGAAAAGTACTTTCCCAAGCCCTTCAGCTACTTTGAGAGACAAGAGCAGAAGAGATGGCAAGAGGGTGAAAGACAAAAGAGACAGGCTGATGGCAAGAAGAAGTAACCTGCACTCTATTTCATAACAGCCTTTGTAACTTTGGGAATAGTGGGATTTAAAAACATTAATCTGAAAAATCTGATTACTTATATACCTATATGTTTCTGATTGTGCTGTGATTCATTTCTGTTATTCCTGCTCTAGGTTATTTTGATTATGTCACATATGTCTTGCTTACTTGTTGTTATGTATTATTTGTTAAGGGATTCAGCTTAGTGTATAGGGTTCTGACTTCTGCAAATAGGGGGAGATTGTTGGGTATTGTATCCACACTCACCTAGATTTGCATGAAGTCACCCATGAACTAAGTTGAATCCAGTTGTATTTGATATTTCTCTTTAGCCATATGCTTGCAGGTGTACACTTTAAGTATAGACCAATGTCAGTCTGCAATGGGTCATCAAACACAGGACTTCACAGTGTAATCCCTCACTGTGTAATCCAAGGTGTTGACTCATGTGTAGCCTCTCTATTGGAATATACTTAACCTCAAATCACTTGGAGAAAAGGACAAAAGCTGAAGCTGAAGAAGTTTTATTTGAAAATATTTTTCTGTAACTTAGAATTTTTGCTAAGTCATTTTTGCTCGAGAAGTACAATAGTGCTCGAGTAAATTACAACTCTAGGTCTCGAGAAGTTTTTAAAGTGCTCGAGAAGAAGCTCAGCTTGCTCGAGAATTTTTTCTTTCAAATCTGGCTGTCATTAATGCTCGAGAGAAAGTTTTCCTTTCTCGAGAAAATGACTTTGCTGCTCGAGAACTAGAATGCTGTGCAAAAATATTTCTAAAGAAAAGTACTCGAGAAATATAACTCTTCTTCTCGAGAAAAAGTCTACCTTTCTCGAGAACTATTTCTCTGTTGTTATTTTTCTAAGTTCCTGTGCTCGAGAACAGCTTTAGCTTCTCGAGTACTTTCCTCCAGATTTTCCTCTATGTTCAAGTGCTCGAGAAATAATCCATTTGCTCGAGTACTCTAGTCTTCAGGATTTTGATTAAGTCTTTGTGCTCGAGAAGTTTCAAGTTCTCGAATACTTTCTTTCCAGTACTCGAGCAAGTTTACTGTGTGCTCGAGTAATCCAGATATACTTTTTCTTCTAAGTATAAGTGCTCGAGTAGTACAATTAGTGCTCGAGAAAGTTATTTTTGACAGTATATTTTTCTAAGTCTCAGATCTCGAGACAATCATTTCTATTCTCGAGAACTCCTTGATTCAGTGCTCGAGAACAACCTTCAGTTCTCGAGTACTTCTGACTTAACCTTTTTCTAATTCTGAAATTGTCAAAATCGTTGACCCACTATTTGTTCTATTTTTCCAATCCTTAATCTGTCATCATCTAATTGGCCCACGTGGCATTACTTTCAATACGATTTGATTTCTGACCGATTAGGCTCCCTATAAAAGGTCTAATCAGTCTCTCTTTTCATTAAGAAGAACTTTAATAATCGTTTATCTTTTCTCTCTCTTCAAGAACGTGAAACGAAAAAGGGCCGAAAAACCCTAAGTTCCCGATTCGTCTTCCCGGTCGCCGCCGCTCACTGTTTCCATCTGGAAGGCCGCCGACGAAGAAAGATCGACGAAGTGACACATAGAATCGAGATCGACCTCGACTTCTCTCGAATCTCTTGATTCCGTGTGTTCCGAAGAACCAGATCTCAAGATCGACGACAGTATCTTCTCCGACTGATTCCTGACAGAGCCGCCATTGTTGAAGGAAGAAGAGACGACAAGATTTTCTAGATCTGTCACAGTTTTATCATTTTCTGTAAATCTTTATTCTGTAGGAGATTCTTCTCCGAGTTGTAGGAGTTTTCATTCCGAGTATTTGTTGTAGGAAGATTGTGCTTCCGAGTGTAGATCCGGGTTGGATCGAGTTGTAAGATTTCTTTAATCTGAGATAAGTGGAGTAGCCGAGTCTAGTGCGTTACTAGATCGGTGAGAGGGAAAGTGGAGTACCCAAGATCGGGGAACCACTATAAATCTTGTGTCGTCTGTGCTTGTGTTCTTTTTGTGTGTGCTGCGATTAGTTTTATTTTATTCCGCAAAAGACGTCGCAATCACCTATTCACCCCCCTCTAGGTGATAATTTAGACAACTAGTCAACTTTCAAGTAGGGCAGACGCTAAGATCGCGAGTCTGCGCTCACTATGCGGAGAATTGGATTTTTCCCTTGTTGATCAGGAAGATGGGTAGTCCGCTACTAGTTGGGCGAACACTGGAGCAGTCCGCCTCTACTTTGTGGAAAAAAGGACCTGTGCTTTCCTCTGCTGGTCAGAGAAGAATTCTTGTGGGATGGGCGAACAACATGTCGAGAGTCCGGTGATACATGATCAAAGAGCTGGGTAATTATTTAGGACAAAAACCATTTGGAGGACTTAGGAGCAGTCTTCCTCTGCTAAGCGGGCATTGTGAATTGGTTCTCGCCTCCGTTGATATGAGAGTTAGGCATTCCACACCTGTTGAATGAGAACTCTGTATCTCGATTAGGCAGTCTAACTGTGCGGCCTGCAGTGGTGGACTGAGGAAGCAGTCCGCTGATGAAGATTTTCTATAGTTTTAAAATATTATCCAAACTAAAATCTCAAAAAGGCAAGTGTACCTATCGAAATATAGTATAGGAAATGTGATATTCGACTCGGGGCCTGTTGAGTACTTCTACTCACGCAAATTAATATTATTTTATCTAAGTATCAAAAGTGGTAAATTAAACTAAAGAAGGAAGAAAATAAACTAACAACGAGCACTTGATCTAGACTCACGTTGAATAAACCTTTTATAAAACACAAACTCTAATTTACTCACCTCAACCGTGGAGGTTCCTAACGTACAAAAGCGTCTCTCTCGAGCTCATGCTTCTGAATAACCTTAGGTTGATCGATTAAGACCTCTCGGCTAGTCGAAAGCCCTAAGCTTGCTTTAGGCGGTGAACCCCTCTATTGGATTTGACTCCAATCCAGCAGATTTATGTCGTCCTCTCTCGAGGACTGCATTCAACACCTTTTATCCTTGAGCGATCTACTCGTATCTGCAACCTCTCGGTCATTTAGGATACGGATCTAGAATCGAAGAACATACTCGCGAAATATGAATTCAACAAAATATAATTCAAAGATAAATCGATAGTGGTAAAAAAGGTTTGACAAAAAGAGTTTTATTCAAAGATAATCATGATCAAGTGCTAAAGAAATTAGCTACTTGACATAATATAAAAGTTACATGAAAAGAAGGGAAAGAAGAACATGGTTGCAAAAAGTAAATACTTGAATTGAAATCTAAACTATGAATTTGAAATGACATAAAAGAAATGCATAAAAACAGTAAACTAAGCTACATCATACTCCTAAAATGGGTTCCTAATCTTCCTTCCAAGCTTCTGAACTCATCTGCTATTTATAGATTTTTCTGCTTGGGAGTCACGCCCTAGGTCATGCCCGTGACATAGGGCGTGCCAGGCTCGGAAACTGCTATCTTGAAAGCCCGGGAACGTTGGAGAAAAACCACTGAAAGTCGTCGTTTTAGGGGTCACGCCCCTAGGTCACGGCCGTGACCTAGGGCGTGTCTAGTCTTTTACAGGAAACGGCAGGAAGGGGAAATGGCGCGAAGTAATTCTGGCATTGCTGAAGAAGTTACGCCCATAGTCATGCCCGTGACCAAGGGCGTGTACAAACCGGGTCAACAAACGGCTGGAAACGGTACAATTTGGGCTCAAGTCGGTAGTTTCGGGTAGGTCACTCCCTAGGTCACGCCCGTGACAGGGGGCGTGTACTTGGGAAATGGTCCAGAATTGTCCCGGGAAGATTTCTGGAGAAAACTATTTTTTTGAACTGGACACGCCCGTGTTCACGCCCTAGACACGCCCGTGTCAGTGGGGCGTGTACTTGTGAAATTCTCCAGATTTGTAGAGTACGTCGTCCTCTTTCCGTTGACTGGTTGCACGTCCCGTAACTCTTTCTGGTTTGAAAGTTATGACCATTTGAAGTTCAGCTATCCGTGACCAAAAATGTTCATTTTCTCCGTTTCAACTCCGGATCAGTCCTGCAAGCTCCAAATTGCTATTCGAACCCCGGATTGACCTGAAATATGAAAATAAAGTAATTAGAACCATAATTACTAAAATATAATTATAATCTTATTATTAATAAAATAAAAACTATAAAAAAATAACTATAATTAGTGACTTATCAAATACCCCCATACTTAATCTTTTGCTATTCCAGAGAAAAACTATGAGAAGTACTTATAAGAAATTAATATATTTTTTAATTAAATGAAAATTTTATTAAATCAAAAGAGAGTTAAAAATAAAGTTTAGGAATTAAAGATTAAGTTCTAAACTATGAAATTAAAATGTAAAGAGAAAGATATTTAGCAAAAGATTTCTCATAAAAATTAATTAGAATTCAAAATGAAGTGATTTACCCAACAAAATTAAATTATAATTATTCACACTTTTTAACTAAAAAGAAACTTGAAGGACAAATTTAAACTACTACTTATGCTCTCTTAATATTTTAATTTAAGTATAAAATAATTATATTGGATAAAGGTTTTTAGGAACAAACACTATGAAGAGGATTTTAAATTGAGGTGATGAATTTTATCCTCTCACCCCATGCCCTTTTTTTCTTTTTTTGATATTCGCATATGTTTACCAAAAAAATGATGAATTTTATTCTCTCATTTCCCATGACATATGAACAAATATTTTTTCTCTCTCTTCAAAAATAAAAACAAAATCGGAGTAATGAATTTTATTCTCTTACTCCATCTTTTAGTTTTTTTGGTTGCATATGTGTACCAAGGAATGCTTGATTCCCATGACATATGATCTAACCAAAATAAAAAAATTGCATATGTGTACCAAGGGATAATGAATTTTATCCTCCTATCCCCATGACATATGTTCTAACATGAAAGTTTAAATACAAGGGAAGACTAAATAATATTTAGATTAAATTAAAATAATTAAAGAGCAACTATAGTAAATCAAATTTTTTTAAGAATTTTTAAAGCACAAGTGATTATAATTAAAATCTAAAGATTGTTGAAATAAGCACTATAATATTGAAACTAATTATAATTACGAGAAAAAGAAGTAAATAAGACACTCTAAACAAATTTAATTCATAAGTTTACTTCTTAAAGTCAAATCACCTAAATATTATTTAAACTAACTATGATGAAATAAAAGATTAGAAAATAAAAAATTATAAAAATTCTTATAAATAAACTAAAAATTATTTTCCGAAAATCACCAAATATTAAGTAGGGGTTTCTTATATATTTTTTTTATTTTCTATTAAAAACAAATCCTAATTTTTTTTGTCATTCTAGGACTTCCCAAGGGCTACCAGTGACGGGTTCGCAAGGTACTAGGCAGTTTTGTGAGATGAAAACCCAACACGGCCCTTTCCAAGAAATTAATTTTAGATTTTCTATTTTTTTTAATTTTTGATGATAAAAAGAAAACAAAGCATTTTTTCATTTTTTTGTTTTTTTTAAATAAAAACAATAAATAGGAATCCACCCTCATACTTAAAAATAAACATTGTCCCCAATGTTTATAAGCCAAGTAGGAGGGGAAAAAATGCATAAAAATAAAATAAAATAAATTGCATTAATTTAAAGATAATCAAGGGGTGTCTCCCAAGAGCGCCTTTCTTTTTCCCGTCTTTAAGCTAGACGGTTATTGTTAAGAAAATGGAAAATAGAAATTAAAATGGACGGGCAACTCCCTTAATTCATGCTTTGGCGAAGATGCCAAAGTTGCTTGCCCGATGTCTCCTCCGTTTTCTTCTTGATGTTCCTTGTTGTTGCAGTTGACTTGAAAATGTAAATTCAAATCACCTATCCACACCTGAGGTGATTTGAATTTGTGTAGAGGAGCGGCAAATGGATCGGGGATGATGTTTAATTGCAACGACTCCTCTTCTACATGAAAATCGTTAGTATAAGGAAAATCAAAAGTAAGCGTGTAAGAAAAATCTTCGCAAGGAGGAGGCTCTTGCGAAGTCATAAGATTAGGCTCTGGTTGTTTATTTTCTAAAAATAATTTTCCGTCCGAAAATTTATGGGAAATAAAATCATCGGATGCAGAAGGATCTTAAATTTTTGCTCCTAAAAAGTCATAAATTGTGCATGGGAATTCATTAATAGGAGAAAAATTGGGAGTCGAAGGAGGAGAAACATGTTCTTCTTCTACTCCTCCTATCACATCCATACACATGACAAACTCATGAAATAATAGTTTTTTTTCTTCTTCGGTATAAACAACTACTGGGGTACATGAAGAGTCATGTTCCTCATTAACAATATTATCCGAAGAAGGAGAAAAATCACTAATAGAAAAAAAATTCTCATCCAAATTTTGGGGAGAAGAATCACCTGGAGATTGAGAAGAATCCCCAAAATTAGGAGAGAAGGCTTGCGAGGCGGAAGAAAAAGAACAAAAATTCGGCTCCAAATAATTATTCTCAAAACTCGGGAAACTTTCCGGGTGATCTTGTGACCAAGAGAAGTTGACATCCGAGTTGGAAGAATAATTATTTAAATCAAAATAATTATTCTCATTATAATTTGAAAAATTCGTATCATGAACATTTGAAAAATTAGTTTCATAAAATTTTTAACTAGAATTAGAGTAAAAGTGAGAAGAATTAATATCATAATTAGTATCAAAATTATTTTCATAAGAAAAGTTTTTATAATAATTATAATGATAAAAATACTCACTTTGATGATAACCACCACAATTATAACAAAAATTTTTGCGCTTTTGTGCAGTTTTCAAGCAGTCTAGTTGATTTTGAAGGTTGGCAAGATCAGCGACCAATTTAGATAACATATTTTTAATAAAAGAAAATAACACAACCTTTACCTAATAGAAATGAATTTTAAAAATAAAATAAAAGAGAATTGAGGTAGAGAAGAAGGTTGATAAAATTAATAAAATCTGCACTTTCAAAATATCAACAAAATAGTCCCCGGCAATGACGCCAAAAACTTGATGAAGATTTTCTATAGTTTTAAAATATTATCCAAACTAAAATCTCAAATAGGCAAGTGTACCTATCGAAAAATAGTATAGGAAATGTCGTATTCGACTCGGGGCCTGTTGAGTACTTCTACTCACGCAAATTAATATTATTTTATCTAAGTATCAAAAGGGGTAAATTAAACAAAAGAAGGAAGAAAATAAACTAACAACGAGCACTTGATCTAGACTCACTTTGAATAAACCTTTTATAAAACACAAACTCTAATTTACTCACCTCGACCGTGGAGGTTCCTAACGTACAAAAGCGTCTCTCTCGAGCTCATGCTTCTGACTAACCTTAGGTTGATCGATTAAGACCTCTTGGCTAGTCAAAACCCCTAAGCTTGCTTTAGGCGGTGAACCCCTCTATTGGATTTGAATCCAATCCGGCAGATTTATGTCGTCCTCTCTCGAGGAGTGCATTAAACTCCTTTTATCCTTGAGCGATCTACTCGTATCCGCAACCTCTCGGTCATTTAGGATACGGATCTAGAATCGAAAAACATACTCGCGAAATATGAATTCGACAAAATATAATTCAAAGATAAATCGATAGTGGTAAAAAAGGTTTGACAAAAAGAGTTTTATTCAGAGATAATCATGATTAAGTGCTAAAGAAATTAGCTACTTGACATAATATAAAAGTTACATGAAAAGAAGGGAAAGAAGAACATGGTTTCAAAAAAGAAAAACTTGAATTGAAATCTAAACTATGAATTTGAAATTACATAAAAGAAATGCATAAAAACAGTAAACTAAGCTACAACATACTCCTAAAATTGGTTCCTAATCTTCCTTCTAAGCTTCTGAACTCATCTGCTATTTATAGATTTTTTTGCTTGGGAGTCACGCCCTAGGTCACGCCCGTGATATAGGGCGTGTCAATCTCGGAAACTTCTGTCTTGAAAGCCCAGGAACGTTGGAGAAAAACCGCCAAAAGTCGCCGTTTTAGGGGTCACGCCCCAAGGTCACGCCCGTGACCTAGGGGCGTGTCTAGTCTGTTACAGGAAACGGCGGAAAGGGGAAACGACGCGAAGAAATTCTGGCGTTATTGAAGAGGTCACGCCCATAGTGTAAGACCCCCTCCCAGAACACAAGACACGGCACGAGAGGTGTCTTATGCCTAGAATAGCCGTCTTGCGGTAACACTAGCACTCGTGCTAGCCTGTACCACAAGACGCCTATTCTGCCGGCAATAACCAATATCAACACATAATTGCCAACCCAACCATAATAATATAAGAAAGTCAATCCACACTAAGCATATATCCATAAGCATAACAAAAAAGAAGCTAACAAGCTTCTACATAATCAGAGTACGTGAATATATTTGCCTCGAAGGGCTACAACAAAATCTTTCTCACTCACATCTGTAACCGACAGTAACGACGGTACCATCCCTTCAGGCCCTGTTGTCCTGGCCTGGCTGTCCAGCTGCATAGCCTGCTGCTCCACCTGCGGGGTTTCCTCCTAAAAAGGAAGACGTAGCAACCGTTAGTCATAAAGACTAAGTGGCTTCACATCCGCTCCCTCGGCGACTCCTCGGCACTGGGCGGAGAAAGGAATAGGTACAATATATAAATAACAGTAGTATAACAGGTGAAGTGAGTATACATATCATAAGCAGCAACAACAGTAGTGTATAATAAACAAGATCTTATTTTACAAATCTACTATCTACAACAGCAAGAGAGTATATAGCTATAACAGTAAGTAACTCAACTTATATAGATTCCCATACAAGCATATAAGTTGAGGGTCGTTCAGCAATAAGTAACTCATCGTATAGGAGTGCCCATACAAACTTATACGATGAGGGTCTTATGTATGCAATGAAGTGTAATGCTATGAATGCAATGCAATGACACACCCATGATCAGGCACATGCAATCGCTATGTCGACACAGACTTATAGTTCCCACTATTCGAGCAGGTAGCTAACCTATCAGGCGTCAACCATCGTGGCCAAACGGTGACAGTAGATCGGGCATCTCCACTACTAGGCTGGTCTCCACACTACCTTGCCTAGGCCTCCGTACGCCTCAATGTTAAGGACACAACAGCGGAGCTCACATGCGTACTACGGCTCAGCGGGTTCTCTTGGGAAAGTTAGCACCAAGATCCTAGCCCCGAACTGGCCTATGCGTAACACGGAAGGAGCCTCGGAAATGAACACGAGGACCAAGCCCAACCGTTCAATTGGCACGGAAGGAGCCTCGGGACATGAACACCGAGGATCAAGCCCAAACGTCCAAGGTCTAGCTGCCAACTCCCATCGGTGTGACGATTGGCGAGCCCGTAGACCTGCCACACTATCCTTAACCCGGGATTACGACACCGTGTGTCGACTCACACCACATGCAATTTCACAATATCGCGGCATGGAAGGAGCCTTGGGACGTGAACACCGAGGACAAAGCCCAACCATCCATCGAATGCGGAAGGAGCCTCGGGACATAAACACCGAGGGCCAAGCCCAACCGTCCAACTTTACCCATCTCAATCTCATTCCAACTAGTGATAGTCAACACCGCACTTGTTACTTCCATAATGCTACCCGTAGGGAGATGACACTCTAAGAATTGGGTTACTAATACCCTTTTATCCATCCAACATGTATCATGGCCATATTTAAATCATTTAGACATTTATCAAATTATATCCACCCAATTATATCAAGTTCTTTCCTTCAATTAAACTTGTCCACAACTCGTTATATGAATTTAGATTCGTAACCTTAACTTATCACGTCACTATGATGATTATGTCAAAAGAGTCCACCCAAGCCTCGAGTTGGATTGCAACATTAAATTCCATCACATCGCATTCCGCGTTACACAAGCGCAGAATTTAGGTGCAGCCTTAATCCGGGCAGCCACTTCGACCAAGGATTCCCGAGGCTACAACAATTTGACGAGCGTGAGTAACCGCTCGTTGGAAAGATAATTTCGTGGGCTACAAATTTTGTGTTTAGTCGAAAGCCCAGATTTGATCGCATCGCACCAGAAATCCACTCGAAGCCTGCTGCGTACAGGGTACAAATTTCCTGGGTGGAATTTCCCCCAACTGCAGCAGATTCGAACAGACTTTCCTGTGGCTACAGGTATTGCCTGGGAACGTGCAACCACTCGTTGGAAAGATAATTTTGAGGGCTACGACTTTCGTGTTTAGTCGAAAACCCTGATATGACCAGAATACCCCCGAAATTTGACACGAAGGTCGATGCGTGCAGAAAACAGACTTCTGCACGCATCTTAAGGTGAGGTGAACGGCATCCGTTCATCTTCCTCCTTGCACCAAACTCCCAAAATCTCCTCCAGATAATCGTCCACCCTTATTCACCCTCACGAAGCCATATTTCTCCATGAATCCTTCTCTCATCTTCACTTTGAAGGATGAAGAGGTTGGAGGGGGCTAAGCTTAGAAAACATACCTAGGCATGGCTTTCCTAGGAAATATCCTCCTCACCATCAAGACTCTATGGAGTCGATATCTCTCCTAGAATATATCTACAGATCTAGCACCAAGGGAGAGGGGAGGAAGCTCTCATCGTTTCCAGCGGTACCACCGTTCCCGGCCATGGATCTAGTTGTTCTCCTTTGCGGCATCTCTAGCTCGGTGCGGTTGTTCTTCAAGGTAAAGGAAGGAGAGGGAGAGAGAGAGAAAGAAGGCTGCCTCCAAAAGCTCCGCCTGCTTCTGCCGGCTCCGTCGGTTTCGCAAGATCCACGATGACGGCAAGGGTCGATCGGCGCAAAAAGCTAGGGTTCGGCTTTAACTCCCGTTTTATAAGCCGATGTATTAGGTTACATCTTCTGCCACGTGTCAACGCCTCATTGAACCGCCCATAATGGGTCATATTGAAGTGACCCGGTCCAAGGAACCATCCAGCGCGAATACCGAAATCCGGTTCGGTCCGCCTGTACAAGCCGGCGAATCTGCCTGGGCGAAGAAAACGCACAAGTCAAATTCGGCGGGAATCATCTATCATTCTCGACGATCGGCGAGAATCGTCAGGCATTCTCGACGAATTTGTCGGGTACCAACAATGATACCCGACGATTTTACCTTAGCCTAACTTATCGGAAATCTGGCGTTGAGAGCGTTGAGTATTCTCATCGATACTCGACGATCAGCGAGAATCACCTGGAATTCTCGACGATTTTCCCCTGGACCATTCTTATAGGAAATCTGGCGTTGAGTATTCACATCGATACTCGACGATCAGCGAGAATCACAAGGCATTCTCGACGATTTTCCCTTGGGCCATTCTTATCGGAAATCTGGCATTGAGAGTGTTGATTATTCTCATCGATACTCGACGATCGGCGAGAATCACCAGGCATTCTCGACGATTTTCCCTTGGGCCATTCTTATCGGAAATCTAGCATTGAGTATTCTCATCGATACTCGACGATCGGCGAGAATCACCAGGCATTCTCAATGATTTTTCGTTAGGCCATTCCCTTTCGATCCGTTGGATATCACTCAACCATACACTCCATCCAACACACTTGACACCTTTTGCCAGTGCGCCCCGAGCCCGAGTCAAGTCTCTTGACTCAAAACTCGTGCGAGGGGCCTAGCGCGAATTGGGACGTTACAAATCCTATAATCAAAATAAAAGATTTCGTCTTTGAAATCAGGCTAGGGCTATTGGGATTCAAGTACTAAATAATATGCGCTATAAAATGTTACCTTGGAAGAACAGCTCCGGGTAGCGCTTCTGCATCAAGTCCACCGGCTCCCATGTAAATTCTTCCTTCCCATGATTAGACCACAGCACTTTTACCAGCGGCACACTTTTGTGGCGCAGAGTTCTTATCTAATTATCAATGATTCGTACCGGCTCCAGTCGCACAGATTTGTCAGACGCCACAGCACCATCAGTCGTGGGGATGTATTTTTCGGGCCGCAACAACGCCTTCCGAAGCGACGAGACATGGAACACGTCGTTGAGATTTTCTTACTCGGACGGTAGCTCTAGCCGATAGGCCAAAGGAACAATCTTCTCCACTATGACATAGGGCCCAACATACCGTGGGCTGAGCTTCTTCACTCCTCGTACTCGTGACACTCCATGCATCGGTCGGATTTTCAGAAACACCTTGTCTCCCACTTTAAATTCCACCATCCGGTGTTTAGCGTTGTAATACTTCGCCTGCCGACTTTGAGCCTCTAACATACGATCCCGTATCAACCTAACCACCGCATTCGTGTCATCTATATATTCAACACCCAAAGTATTCGGGTCTTCATCTTGCACCCAAGACAAGGGGGTTATACACCTCCTTCCATATATGGCTTCATGGGGTTCCATGCCAATGATAGCTTGATGGCTGTTTTGTTGGAGAATTCCACTAAGGGCAAGAGTCTTTCCCACGGCTCTCCCCTATCTATCACACACAACCTCAACAGATCCTCCAATGTTCGGATGGTCCGCTCAGACTGCCCGTCCGTCTGTGGATGAAATGCGGTGCTGAAGGTAAGGCGCGAGACCAAATATGCCTGTACCACCTTCCACTCCTTGGAGGTAAAACGACCATCACGGTCCGAAACTATCGTCTTAGGTACGCCGTGATACCGTACAAACTGTTCCATAAAAAGACGTACTAAGACGTCCACATGAGCCTCCTTCTTCATAGGAATGAACCGGGAAACTTTTGTTAGACGGTCAACGATCACCCACACTGAATCATTTCCTGAGCGGGAGCGAGGTAGCCCATGTACGAAGTCCATGGAGATATCCTCAAACTTCCATTCGGGGATTGGCAACGACTACAACAGGCCACCGGGGCTCCTACATTCTGCCTTCACTCTTTGGCATGCTTCACAATGCGTGACAAAGTACCGGACATCTTTCTTCATTCCTGGCCAACATATCGTCTTCCGTAAGCCGGCGTATATCTTTGAAATTCCTGGGTGCACGGAATATTGAGAGCAATGTGCTTCTCTCATATTATCCTCCCGGATTCTGCAACCTTTGGGAATGTAGAGCAAGTTGCGAAAGTAAACAAGACCGTCCTTTAGTGTGTACTCATCAGTAGTCCCGTCTTCGATTAACTTTATTGCCGGGTCCAAAGCCGCATCCAATCCTTTCTCAACTCGGATCCGGTCACGGATATCATAAACTATGCTCATGCTTGACAGGTACTCCGTATATTCCGAAGAAGCCTTAAATATTAAGGTGATGTCCATCTCCTCGATCATCCGTGCCAACTCCATGCTCATCAATCGAGATTCTGGGCTCAAGCCGGGTACTTTCCTACTCAACGCATCGGCTACCGAGTTTGCTTTTCTTGGGTGGTAGTTCAAGGTGAACTCATAGTCGCATAGAAACTCTGACCACCGCCGTTGTCTTAAGTTCAATTCCTTCTGGGTATGGACGTACTTCAAATTTTTATGATTCGAGAAGATTTCGCAGTAGACGCTGTATAGATAATGCCTCCATACCTTCAAGGCGAACACCACCGCTCCTAGCTCCAAATCATGCACCGGGTAATTGATTTCATGCTTCTTCAATTGTCTTGAAGCATAAGCAATTACGTGCCCGTGCTGCATCAACACCACTCCCAACCCCTGATAAGACGCGTCCGTGTAAACTTGGAATCCTTCCTTCCAAGACGGAAGGACAAGGATGGGGCTGGAGGTAAGTCGATCCTTCAATTCCTGGAATGCCGCTTCACACTGGGGTGTCCATTCAAATGGCACTCCTTTCTTTGTCAAGCAAGTAAGTGGAAGGGCAATCTTTGAGAATCCTTTTACGAACTTGCGGTAGTATCCGGCAAGTTTAAGAAAACTCCTCACATCGGCCGCCGACTTTAAGGGTGACCACTCCTTCACGGCACGCACCTTGGTCGGATCCACAGCTAGTGCAACCCCACTGATTACGTGACCCAAGAAAGCCACCACCCTATGTAACATCCCATTTCCAACTAGACCCCTAAGAGTAGTTTCGTCATGATAAAACCCTAGGAAGCCCAAGAAAAGTCAAGTGGACCTTGTGGTGTGGATATGGGCACTATGGTTTGCAAATAGTAAATTCCAAAACCTTGGTTTAAGGTGATCATGGGGCTTCACCAAGACTCCAAGACCCCACCCATACCTTCATAACCCTAGTAAGGGGTCAATAGGTCACTAAGGACCCATGGAGGGCAGTCAAAGGAGCTAAGTTGACCAAAGTCAACTCTAACCCTAATTGGGTCAAATTGACCTCCAAGGGCCAATACAACGTTGTCTTGCCATAAAAGTTATGGCGTTGAGTGAGCTGAGCTCACTCAATGCCATAAAGTAAATGGCGTTGAGTGAGCTCTGCTCACTCAACGCCGTCTTGCAATATAAGTTATGGCGTTGAGTGAGCTGAGCTCACTCAACGCCATAGGGTAAATGGCGTTGAGTGAGCTCTGCTCACTCAACGCCGTCTTGCAATATAAGGTATGGCGTTGAGTGAGCAGAGCTCACTCAACGCCATAAAGTAAATGGCATTGAGTGAGCAGAGCTCACTCAACGCCGTCTTGCCATGAAAGTTATGTCGTTGAGTGAGCTGAGCTCACTCAACGCCATAGAGTAAATGGCGTTGAGTGAGCTCTGCTCACTCAACGCCGTCTTGTCATAAAAGTTATGGCATTGAGTGAGCTGAGCTCACTCAACGCTATAGAGTAAATGGCGTTGAGTGAGCTCTGCTCACTCAACGCCGTCTTGCCATATAAGGTATGGCGTTGAGTGAGCTGAGCTCACTCAACGCCATAGAGTAAAAGGCGTTGAGTGAGCTGAGCTCACTCAACGCCATAGAGTGAACGGTACTGAGTGAGCTCAGCTCACTCAACGCCATTGTACTTAGACAATTTCTGGCAAAACTTCAGCCTGTTGGCTGGTTTGGCTGAATCGGATAACACGCCCGTGTTAGCTTAGACACGCCCGAGTTCAACAGTACACGCCCGTGCCCAGTCGCTATACTTCATTCATCATAGCCCGGCATAACCAGAGCAGGTCACGGGTATGACACGCCCGTGTCACCATGCGACACGCCCGTGACAGCACTATTCCCGGTTAATGAAGAGAGAGAAATAAGGAGTTTATGCCATGCATGGCCTGGGAGGTCAAGGGCCCACTCTCTTGCTAGAACCACCTCCCCGGCCATGGCAGCCACTTAGAGAAGAGAGCAAAAGTCTTTGGGACTCATCCTTCCCCTCCCTAACCACCCTCATTCAATTCACTAAGACTAAGAGATTTCAGCCAAATGATATTTGACTGATTTCAGTCATGCAGATCATGCTTCATCCCCCCACCCACCATGGCCGCCAACTTTGACTAGAGACCAAAAATGGCCAAGCTTCCTACAGCCACCTAACACCCTCTTTTTCGTCTTAAAAGCTTCTCTGAACTCCAAGGGTTCAAGTCCACACTCTTCTTGAAGGAGCCAAGGAGTTTCACTTGTTGTTGCAAAATTCCAGCGATGCCACCACCGCGCAAATGGCATCACGACGATCGGCTTGACTCCAAACCGCGAATAAGGTCCTCCTCTACTCCTTCTTCTATGGATAGATCTTAGAAGTTATTAGGAGAGAAAATCGGGCTCAAAAGTGCTGGATCGGGTGAAGTTTTCCATGGTTTTTCAAAAAAAATGGTGGTCGGGTTCGCCGGAAACAGCAACTCCGGCGGCCGTGCCGCCACCCGACGGTAGCCCTCGCCTCAACGGAGGTGGTGGCTGGCCGGGAAAGTGGCCGGATGGCCAGCAGTAGCTCATGGAAAAGCTACAGGAAAATGAGTTTTAAGGCTCTGTTTGGGCTGTTGAGGAAGATGAACAGTACCATAAAGATTAGATTATATTTTTTTTAAAGCAATTTCTGAATGAAATTATCTGTCACATTAAATAAATTGGGAAAAATACTTAGAGGCTAGATCAGGAAAAACTATTAACATGAAAATTGTAGATCTATGAGTTTATTTATTTTAAAATTGATTTGAGTCAATTTGGAGTACTGGTTAGATCACAACACTCATTTTGGTGAGATCTATACATAGGTCTGACCAGAGAATGAATTTGATGCCCATTCCAAACCAAACTTCCAAATGACTTGAAATTTGGGTTATGGGCTATTATTATCTATATCTAGAACATATCCAAAAATTAGAATTTTTGTAGAACATTTTTCTATAGTTTTTAGAAAAATTTAATAATCCATGAATAAATTATTTGGGTGTCACAAACATCTCAAAACTCCCTCAAATTTTGGTGGGTTGTTTTATAGGGCATCTTAGGGCTCTGGTAATAATTTCACATCATTTGAATGTGTTTTGGTTAGGGAATGATCAATCCCTAGTTCTACCTTAAAAGAAGGATTTTTAAGTAAAAGTGTACTTGAGGTTTTGAGTGGTCAACTCACCTCAGCAGAGGCTGATATTTTGACCACTGGCTTGGTATGATCATTATCACCCCCTTAGGGAAAATGGGGTGGTTTAGGGTTGATTTACCCTAGGATCCAAACTCAAACCCTAAATAGAGGGTTTTGAGGGTTGTGAAAGGCATGTGGCCAAAACACCTTGTATGACTATGAAATTATGTAGGGAGGATATTAGGGTAACTATAACCCTCTGGATAAAATCTTAGGGTGTTTTGGAAAGTTTGAGACCCACAAAACCCTAACCCTACTTTAGGGCACAAACATTGTAGGGTTGAAATGGGCTAACTAAACTCCTCAAACTAAGGTGCAATTTTGGTAGATTGGTCATTAGGATATTATGAGACTCTGGTAATTTATTTGGGAATTTTGGGACAATAGTTATAGTACTTCATGTGTAACACAAGGGATACCTCAATTTCATAAATTGAAGATTATGGTCCCTCTGACCCTTGGAAGGTCATGAAATTTTGGCAGAGGAAGTTTAGAATCATTATATAAATATATAAATTTTATGAAAATTTTTGGATACATATTTGAGGTACTTACTTCACAAGCTTATTAAATGAGGAAATTATTCAATAATTTAATTAAGACTATTTACTGATAAATAAATTATGGAAGTTTGGTAGAAGAAGTTTTGAATCATTATATGCATATATAAATTTTATGAAGATTTTTGGATACATAATTGAGGTACTTACTTCACAAGCTTGTTAAATGAGGAAATTATTCAATAATTTAATTAAGACTATTTACTGATAAATAAATTATGAAATTTGGCCCAAATCATTTATATGCCATTAGAATCATACTGGAATTTTCTCTGGATTTTTGGAAGCAATATAGTCTTTTATATTCCTTTAAATGAATTATCAAGGGTTAAAATGAAATAGGAATTTTGCGATAAAACCTTACTAAAAAATTTAGATGTTTTGGAAGATGAGTTAAATCCTTATTTTAAATATCATATAAAATTAGTGGAATGATATCTTGCCTGATAATGGTACTTCTTTTTCATTATTAGAAATTTTAGTCACTAGAATAATTAAATAAATTATTAAATAAATAAGGAAAATTTTGGGTCTCTGGATTTAGGGCTTAAAGGTCATAATGGACCTCCATTAATTATTATAAGAGTATCGGATGATTATTTGATGTACTCCCAATTTTACATGGCATTTAACCTTGTGGTCTGCATTTAGTAAATTGTTGAAAGGAAATGAATTGGCATAGTTGGAGTTAGCCATCTTGCTGGAGTTTATAGATGTGGATGAGTTCACAACAGAAGGATGGGAAGGTTAGTAAGAAGAGGTGTTGACTAGAGTTAGGTGGTGTTTGGGGTCGACGAAAGATCGTCCTCCCCATAGAGTAGAAGGTCAAAATCACCTTAGGTATAGTTTACTATAATATGAAAATGAAATGGGTAACACCTAAGTTGTAGGCATAAAGTAAAATAGAGGAGTAGGTAGTAAACTTAGGATTTCACACTCTCACACCCCTGTGTCCCGAGAGATAGTTTGGGTTACTCGGGCAATAAGCCCAGTAGTTAAGGTAATGGGCATGGTAACCCGGGGAGCTTCGGCTCGATTGTTGATAATGACGGACGGGTTAGTCCGGTGAGCTTTTGCTCGGTTGTAGGTTATGACGGACAGGTTAGTCTGTGGAGCTTTGGCTCGGTGGTAGATTTTGACGGACGGGATAGTCCGGGGAGCTTTGGCTCGGTTGTAGATTATGATGGACGGGATCGTCCGGTGAGCTTCGGCTCGGTTGGTTGTTTGACTCATAACTATTGCATGTGCATAAAAGGTTTAAGGTGGTGGGTTTTCGATATTGGGGAGTTCGATGCACCGACACCAATATCGTTGGCTCGGCAAGTGTGGTGAGCACTTCGCCAACAGAAGTCCGGTGCGCCAGCCGGCAAGAGTACACAGGCATCCGCTTAGTGCACCAAGCGTTGAGGCGTACGATAGGTCTGACCGGTAGTGCTTTACTGGTTTTGAGGTGGGCGAGGACCAACCCACCGCTTCCATCTGCCACTACAGAGGTATCCTGGGAGGTAACGGCTCCGAAAGGGGGAACTAAAGGCCTGTGTGCACAGAGTCGAGTGTGTGTGTTGCACTTGCATGTCCATCATACCCACTAGCATGACATGGCATAATCGATTCATTTAACCCTGACACCTAAAGTATAAGTGGTATGGGACGCTTATACATTAGGACTTGCAAAACGACCCCTTGATCGATAAGCTTGTGTGGGCAAGTTTATAAATCAAAGGTTAATTTCAATATATATATGCTGCTGTTTGATAACCGACACCCCAACGTATAAGTGGTATGGGACACTTTATATGATGGGAGCCTTGCAGAAGATCCCTTGGCTTATGCGCTTTCACACATAAGTTAAGGTTACTTTTCCTACTTATTTATTATAGAACTGCTAGATTAGTTCCGCTGTCACCTGTACCTTGATTAAATCTCCACCTTCATGTCCTTCCCTTTCTTCCTCTCCGCTCGGTACCTAGGAGCCATGGGGGAAGGGGTAGGGGATGATAGGGATGACAAATGGTTTTCGAACCACATCATTTAGGGGACCACGGAGCCCAGCATGGAGGAGCAGCCCCGGAGGTCGGCATGCATGGAGATCGGACAGACTAGTACTGGAGTCCAGATAGCAGGGACAGTGAGTCCCGAACTATAGTAGTTGTATTAGTTTGCTTCCGCGATGAGTGAATTGTAGTGAGGACTTCATGTACCGGGCATAAGCCCGAGATTTTCATTATATGTACTATCTGTGGACACTCCCTTCGTGGAGTTTATTTCTATATATGTGATTTCTGTGGACTTGCATCTTTTCTTCTGCTATAGTAGAGATCGATTCGACTGGCAGAACCGGCGTCTCGTAGTGACAACCTTCCCGGGTGAGAAGGTGTCACCGCAAGGCGGCGGTTCTGGGCCTAAGACCCCGGTGACGAAAAAAAAAATGGGGGTCTTACAAGTGGTATCAGAGGATAAAAACATATCGATCAAAAGGTAGCAGTCCACAAATCCCGGGCCACCCCCACACGAGTTTAGTTTGGGGACAAACTAAGCAGCGGAAGCAGTGGTGGGCCCATGTAAGAAATCACATGAAAATTGTCCACTTTTAGTTAAATCTGTGAGACTTCTTATATTTGACTTCTATTTACGCAGCCCCCAACGCAGCTAACACCACGAGGCGGAGTTCAGCAGACCCCGACTGTTGCACCACCTTCCCCGGTCCCCACTCCATTCCTACACTCGGAGATGGGTCAAACGTTGACGGCCATTCTAGATGCCTTCAGGGCTCAACAGGCTCCGGCTCCGCAAACAAACCCGGGGGCCAATTGGCTGAGCATCTTTCGAGGACTCTCTCCTCCATCCTACTTGGGGACAGAATCCGCCGTACGGACAGAGGAATGGCTAGATATTATGTACGAAATGCTGACTGGGATACGATGTCCCTGGGAGGAGAGGGTGGCCTTGGTTGTCTCCTGCCTGGTGTCCCATGCTAAGAGGTGGTGGAAGACGCTGCTGGACACAAGATTTGTTGATAGGGAGGTTGCGGAAGTTACCTGGGAAGAGTTCAGGACCGCGCTGTTGGAGCATTTTGTTCCATAGTCGGCCAGGGATGAGTTGGAGGAGCGGTTCTTACAGCTGATGCAAGGCACCCAGACAGTGGTAGAGTACCATAGGGAGTTCGACCATTTGGCTCGATATGCAGATTCTTACCAGCTGGACGAAGCGGGATACATCAAGAGATTCTATAAGGGCCTGCGGGAGGACTTGAGGGAGGCTTTGTTGTTTGTATCTGACGGGCCTATCTCCCAGATTTTGGAAATGGCAAAGAGGATCGAGGCCGACTGGCACACCACTCAGGGCCGGAAGCGGCAAGCGGAGGATCAGGGCCGGAGAGGCAGAAATGATCAGCGGCAAGGTGCTGTACCAGGTGGGAGAAGGACAGAGGACCAGCCTC
Source organism: Platanthera zijinensis (assembly GCA_039513925.1). Lineage (NCBI taxonomy): Eukaryota > Viridiplantae > Streptophyta > Magnoliopsida > Asparagales > Orchidaceae > Platanthera > Platanthera zijinensis. Next base: position 102,511,610 of record CM077096.1, on the reverse strand, counting down.
GTCAGGAAGTGAGGCAGGAGCCGAGGGAGCAGGTGATATTGGCCCCTCAGCCTCTTCAGATGAGGGAGGCACCGAGACCCGGGGGTATGGCATTTCCCCCATCGGAGTGCTACAACTGCCACCAGGTAGGACACATTCGGAGAAACTGCCCCATGAGGGGAGAACCCATACCAGCACCCCAGGATGCCCCGCATGCCCAACAGTTTGGAGGACGAGGATGTGGTCGAGGACGTGGTTTCCAGGGTGCAGATCGTAGGCAACAGAGGGAGCAAATTTATGCACTGGATCTGGCTCAGCCCCAAAACCTGGAGCAAGTAATCACTAGAATAGTTTTCATCAGCGGCAAACCCGCTTATACGCTATTTGATACGGGTGCTTCACACTCATTTGTATCGGAGGCCTTCATAGAAGGATTGGAAGGCGTGGAACGATTCACGGGTCTGATGATGAGGATACGACTACCCGACGGATCAGAGTTGTTCACCTCTGCCCACTGCAACATGGAGGCGGAGATCGGCGGAAGGATATTTGAAGCTCCAGCGACGATTATGAAGATGCCAATCTTTGATTTGATCCTAGGGATGACGTGGTTGAACTGGAATCATGCTCAAATTGACTGCACGTCCAAAAGAGTTACCGTAAGACATGGGGATTCCTACCTCATCATTGAAGGTATTAAATCTATCCCCCCTCTCATATTGTTGTCTGTACAAGCCGTCAAGGCTCACTTACAGGGGGAAGAAGTGTATGAAGTAATATTTGAGATGACTGAGACCAAGGTCTCCACCTCGGATATTCCAGTGGTGCGAGATTTTGCTGACGTATTCCCAGAGAAACTTTTTGGGCTACCCCCGCACCGGGAGCAGGATTTCCGGATACAGCTGGTGCCGGGGGCTAAGCCGGCAGCTAGGGCCCCTTATCGGATGGCCCCGAAGGAATTGACAGAGTTTCGAAGCCAACTCCAAGAACTGGTGGAGGCTGGTTTTGTCCGACCGAGCTCTTCGCCTTGGGGAGCCCCGGTCTTATTCGTTAAAAAGAAGGACGGAACTCTGAGACTGTGCATCGACTACCGAGCACTAAACCGATTGACAGTCCGAAACACATATCCGTTGCCAAGGATAGATGAGCTGTTTGACCAGCTAGAAGGTGCGCATTTCTTTTCCAAATTGGATTTGAGGTCTGGTTACTACCAGCTAAGGATCTAGGAGGAGGACATTCCGAAGACTGCTTTCAGTAGCAGATATGGGCTATATGAATTTACAGTGATGCCCTTCGGGCTCACAAATGCGCCATCAGCATTTATGAGCCTTATGAATCAGGTGTTCGAAGAATATTTAGATGTGTTTGTCATCGTGTTTATCGATGACATCCTCATTTACTCAAGGACAGAGGAGGAGCACACACAGCATCTGACACTAACCCTGGAGAGACTACGGAAGCACAAGCTTTATGCAAAGATCAGCAAATACCAGTTTTGGTTGAAGGAGGTGGCCTTCCTAGGCCATATCATCAGTGGTGCTGGGTTGGCAGTGGACCCGGCCAAGATCCAAGCGGTTCGGGACTGGCCACAATTGAAGATGGCCACAGATGTACGAAGTTTCCTAGGACTTGCTGGTTACTACCGGAAATTTGTAGAGGGATTCTCTCGTATCGCCCTCCCACTCACATCTCTGACAAGGAAGGAGGTGCCCTTTATCTGGACCCCACGATGTGAAGAGGCTTTTTAAGAACTAAAGGGGCGACTCACTTCGGCTCCAATACTTGCCCTTCCTTCAGGGAAAGAAGGATTCCAGGTCTACACCGATGCCTCCTACCAGGGCATGGGGGCAGTACTCATGCAGAATGGCCATGTGATAGCTTTGTCTTCTCGGCAGCTGAAGAAGCACGAGCAAAACTACCCAGTTCATGACTTAGAGATAGGAGCGGTCATTTTTGCACTAAAAGTCTGGCGTCACTATCTGTACGGCGTCCACTGCGACATATACTCCGACCATAAAAATCTTAGATATGTGGACACACAGAAGGAGCTAAACATTAGACAGAGACGATGGGTGGAATTTTTAGCAGACTACCAGTATGAGATGCACTACCACCCTGGAAAGGCGAATGTGGTAGCAGATGCATTAAGCCGAAAGACCACAAACGCTGGAGTAGGAACACCACTGATGGCCTTGGAGTTAATACAGATGTTTGATAAGATGCAAGTATCCCTGGTATCTGAGGATCACCCTGAGTTATACCGAGAATATCCGTCGTCATTAATCACCACGGATGACATACGAGAACGGGTCAAGGATGGACAGAGGCAGGATACTCAGCTAGAGCCGATATTCCGGTCCTTAGAAGCAGGCACTGTGGGAGATTACACACTGAGGGACGATCTAGTATGCTTCAGAGGACGGGTCTACATACCAGAGGGAGGCCAGATCCGGGAGGACGTCATGATGGAGGCTCATTGCAGTCGATATTCGATACACCCGGGGATTACGAAGATGACTGCAGATCTGAAGAAGACTATGTTCTGGCCCGGCATGAAGAAGGATATCACATACTTCGTGACCCGTTGCAAGGCGTGCTAATTAGTAAAAGCGGAGTGCAGAAACCCCGCAGGATTATTGCAGCCACTCCTAGTACCAGAGTGGAAGTTTGATGGTATCGCCATGGACTTTATACATGGACTTCCTCAATCCAGGACAGGGAATGATTCAATATGGGTGATCATCGACCGACTAACGAAGGTGGCGAGGTTTATTCCAATCAGGAAGGATGACTCGTTGGGAGTGTTAGTCCAGAAATTTGTGGAGCAGTTCGTCCGCTACCATGGTGTACCCAAGTCGATTGTGTCAGACCGGGACGGACGATTTACATCCAGGGAGTGGAGGTCAGTGCAAACTTACTTAGGCACTCGACTAACCTTCAGTACGGATTTTCATCCCTAGACGGATGGACAGACAGAACAGACCAACCGGACTTTGGAGGATTTACTACGACTCTGCGTATTAGATCGCGGTGAACCATGGGAGAAGTTATTACCACTGATCAAGTTCTCGTAAAATAATAGCTACCAGTCCAGTATTAAAATGGCTCCTTATGAGGCGTTGTATGGACGAAAGTGCAGGACTCCTCTGTCATGGATACAGGACGAGGATCCTAAAGCATCGGGTTCGGAGTTTGTCAAGGACACCGAGGCTCAGGTAAGATTGATACGGGACAGAATGTTGGAAGCACAGAGCCAGCAGGCTAAGTATTACAACGCTCGGCATCGTCAGGTGGAATTGCAGATAGGAGATCGGGTGTTCTTGAAGATCTGACCCATGCATGGAGTTACTCGGGTACGCGGACAGAGGAAGAAGCTCAGCCCAAGGTACATGGGGTCTTATAGGATCCAGGAGCGGATCGGTCCCTTGGCATACAGGCTGGAACTGCCACCAGAGCTGGCGAGTCTGCACGACGTATTCCATATATCCTCTCTTAGGAGAGCTCTACTACGTCCAGAGCAGCAAGTTACAACCACAGATGAACCGATTGCATCTGATCGGTCAGTTCACCTAGAACCGGTCCGGATTGACGACAAGGGGGTACGAGTTTTACGCCACAAGAAGGTTCTGTTAGTCAAGGTCCTGTGGAGAAATCACGGAAGAGAGGAGCACACATGGGAGCCCGAGGACTTGATGCGACAAAGATACCCAGAACACTTCAGTCAGGTATTCCTCACAACCTCTCAGAATGTTCAATTTACTTTCCTATTTTTAAACTAATAGGACTGAAATTTCAAGAATATGGGCTAAACTTTTGTTTATTGGGGTCTAAACTTTGCCGATTGGGCGAATTGGTCTTAGATTTGACTATCACCTTTAAACCTCACATAGCAAACATGGTGTCGTGATGCAAATATTTCAATTCTCATGGGATGTTACAAGTTTCTTTCTCCTCGACAGGAGTCCCCATGGGCTAAACCTTGATTTCGGGGACGAAATCCTTGTTTTGTTTATTGGGATTTTTAACATCCCATTTCCAACTAGACCCCTAAGAGTAGTTTCGTCATGACAAAACCCTAGGAAGCCCAAGAAAAGTCAAGTGGACCTGGTGGTGTGGATAGGGGCACTATGGTCTACAAATAGTAAATTCCAAAACCTTGGTTTAAGGTGATCATGGGGCTTCACCAAGACTCCAAGACCCCACCCATACCTTCATAACCCTAGTAAGGGGTCAATAGGTCACTAAGGACCCATGGAGGGCAGTCAAAGGAGCTAAGTTGACCAAAGTCAACTCTAACCCTAATTGGGTCAAATTGACCTCCAAGGGCCAATACAACGTTGTCTTGCCATAAAAGTTATGGCGTTGAGTGAGCTGAGCTCACTCAACGCCATAAAGTAAATGACGTTGAGTGAGCTCTGCTCACTCAACGCCGTCTTGCAATATAAGTTATGGCGTTGAGTGAGCTGAGCTCACTCAATGCCATAAGGTAAATGGCGTTGAGTGAGCTCTGCTCACTCAACGCCGTCTTGCAATATAAGGTATGGCGTTGAGTGAGCAGAGCTCACTCAACGCCATAAAGTAAATGGCGTTGAGTGAGCAGAGCTCACTCAACGCCGTCTTGCCATGAAAGTTATGGCGTTGAGTGAGCTGAGCTCACTCAACGCCATAGAGTAAATGGCGTTGAGTGAGCTCTGCTCACACAACGCCGTCTTGTCATAAAAGTTATGGCGTTGAGTGAGCTGAGCTCACTCAACGCCATAGAGTAAATGGCGTTGAGTGAGCTCTGCTCACTCAACGCCGTCTTGCCATATAAGGTATGGCGTTGAGTGAGCTGAGCTCACTCAACGCCATAGAGTAAAAGGCGTTGAGTGAGCTGAGCTCACTCAACGCCATAGAGTGAACGGCGCTGAGTGAGCTCAGCTCACTCAACGCCATTGTACTTAGACAATTTCTGGCAAAACTTCAGCCTGTTGGCTGGTTTGGCTGAATCGGATAACACGCCCGTATTAGCTTAGACACACCCGTGTTCAACAGTACACGCCCGTGCCCAGTCGCTATACTTCATTCATCATAGCCCGGCACAACCAGAGCAGGTCACGGGTATGACACGCCCGTGTCACCATGCGACATGCCCGTGACAGCACTATTCCCGGTTAATGAAGAGAGAGAAATAAGGAGTTTATGCCATGCATGGCCTGGGAGGTGAAGGGCCCACTCTCTTGCTAGAACCACCTCCCCGGCCATGGCAGCCACTTAGAGAAGAGAGCAAAAGTCTTTGGGACTCATCCTTCCCCTCCCCAACCACCCTCATTCAATTCACTAAGACTAAGAGATTTCAGCCAAATGATATTTGACTGATTTCAGCAATGCAGATCATGCTTCATCCCCCCACCCACCATGGCCGCCAACTTTGACTAGAGACTAAAAATGGCCAAGCTTCCTATAGCCACCTAACACCCTCTTTTTCATCTTAAAAGCTTCTCTGAACTCCAAGGGTTCAATTCCACACTCTTCTTGAAGGAGCCAAGGAGTTTCACTTGCTGTTGCAAAATTCCGGCGACGCCACCACCGCGCAAATGGCATCACGACGATCGGCTCGACTCCAAACCGCGAATAAGGTCCTCCTCTACTCCTTCTTCTATGGATAGATCTTAGAAGTTATTAGGAGAGAAAATCGGTCTCAAAAGGGCTGGATCGGGTGAAGTTTTCCATGGTTTTTCAAAAAAAATGGTGGTCGGGTTCGTCGGAAACCGCCACTCCGGCGGCCGTGCCGCCACCCGACGGTAGCCCTCGCCTCAACGGAGGTGGTGGTGGTGGTGGCTGGCCGGGAAGTGGCCGGATGGCCAGCAGTAGCTCATGGAAAAGCTACAGGAAAATGAGTTTTTAAGGCTCTGTTCGGGCTGTTGAGGAAGATGAACAGTACCATAAAGATTAGATTATATTTTTTAAAGCAATTTCTGAATGAAATTATCTGTCACATTAAATAAATTGGGAAAATACTTAGAAGCTAGATCAGGAAAAATTGTTAACATTAAAATTGTAGATCTATGAGTCTACTTTATTTTAAAATTTATTTGAGTCAATTTGGAGTACTGGTTAGATCACAACACTCATTTTGGTGAGATCTATACATAGGGCTGACCAGAGAATGAATTTGATGCCCATTCCAAACCAAACTTTCAAATGACTTGAAATTTGGGTTATGGGCTATTATTATCTATATCTAGGACATATCCAAAAATTAGAATTTTTGGAGAACATTTTTCTATAGTTTTTAGAAAAATTTAATAATCCATGAATAAATTATTTGGGTGTCACAAACATCTCAAAACTCCCCCAAATTTTGGTGGGTAGTTTTATAGGGCATCTTAGGGCTCTGGTAATAATTTCACCTCATTTGAAGGTATTTTGGTTAGGGAATGATAAATCCCTAGTTCTACCTTAAAAGAAGGATTTTTAAGTAAAAGTGTACTTGAGGTTTTGAGTGGTCAACTCACCTCAGCAGAGGCTGATATTTTGACCACTAGCTTGGTATGATCATTATCACCCCCTTAGGGAAAATGGGGTGGTTTAGGGTTGATTTACCCTAGGATCCAAGCTCAAACCCTAAATAGAGGGTTTTGAGGGTTGTGAATGGCATGTGGCCAAAACACCTTGTTTGACTATGAAATTTTGTAGGGAGGATATTAGGGTACCTATAACCCTCTGGTTAAAATCTTAGGGTGTTTTGGAAAGTTTGGGACCCACAAAACCCTAACCCTAGTTTAGGGCACAAACATTGTAGGGTTGAAATGGGTTATCTAAACTCCTCAAACTAAGGTGCAATTTTGGTAGATTGGTCATAAGGATATTATGAGACTCTAGTAATTTATTTGGGAATTTTGGGACAATAGTTATAGTACTTCATGTGTAACACAAGGGATACCTCAATTTCATAAATTGAAGATTATGGTCTCTCTGACCCTTGGGAGGTCATGAAATTTTGGCAGAGGAAGTTTAGAATCATTATATGAATATAAAAATTTTATGAAAATTTTTGGATACATATTTGAGGAACTTACTTCACAAGCTTGTTAAATGAGGAAATTATTCAATAATTTAATTAAGACTATTTACTAATAAATAAATTATGAAAGTTTGGTAGAAGAAGTTCTGAATCATTATATGCATATATAAATTTTATGAAGATTTTTGGATACATAATTGAGGTACTTACTTCACAAGCTTGTTAAATGAGGAAATTATTCAATAATTTAATTAAGACTATTTACTGATAAATAAATTATGAAATTTGGCCCAAATCATTTATATGCCATTAGAATCATACTGGAATTTTCTCTGGATTTGTGGAAGCAATATAGTCTTTTATATTCCTTTAAATGAATTTTCAAGGGTTAAAATGAAATAGGAATTTTGCGATAAAACCTTACTGAAAAATTTACATGTTTTGGAAGATGAGTTAAATCCTTATTTTAAATATCATATAAAATTAGTGGAATGATATCTTGCCTGATAATGGTACTTCATGTTCATTATTGGAAATTTTAGTCACTAGAATAATTAAATAAATTATTAAATAAATAAGGAAAATTTTGGGTCTCTGGATTTAAGGCTTAAAGGTCATAATGGACCTCCATTAATTATTATAAGAGTATCGGATGATTATTTGATGTACTCCCCATTTTACGTGGCATTTAACCTTGTGGTCTGCATTTAGTAAATTGTTGAAAGGAAATGAATTGGCATAGTTGGAGTTAGCCATCTTGCTGGATTTTATAGATGTGGATGAGTTCACAACAGAAGGATGGGAAGGTTAGTAAGAAGAGATGTTGACTAGAGTTAGGTGGTGTTTGGGGTCGACGAAAGATCGTCCTCCCCATAGAGTAGAAGGTCAAAATCACCTTAGGTATAGTTTACTATAATATGAAAATGAAATGGGTAACACCTAAGTTGTAGGCATAAAGTAAAATTGAGGAGTAGGTAGTAAACTTAGGATTTCACACTCTCACACCCCTATGTCCCGAGAGATAGTTTGGGTTACTCGGGCAATAAGCCCAGTAGTTAAGGTAATGGGCATGGTAGCCCGGGGAGCTTCGGCTCGGTTGTTGATTATGACCGACGGGTTAGTCCGGTGAGCTTTGGCTCGGTTGTAGGTTATGACGGACAGGTTAGTCCGGGGAGCTTTGGCTCGGTGGTAGATTTTGACGGACGGGATAGTCCGGGGAGCTTTGGCTCGGTTGTAAATTATGATGGACGGGATCGTCCGGTGAGCTTCGGCTCGGTTGGTTATTTGACTCATAACTATTGCATGTGCATAAAAGGTTTAAGGTGGTGGGTCTTCGATATTGGGGAGTTCGATGCACCGACACCAATATCGTTGGCTCGGCAAGTGTGGTGAGCACTTCGCCAACAGAAGTCCGGTGCGCCAGCCGGAAAGAGTACGCAGGCGTCCGCTTAGTGCACCAAGCATTGAGGCGTACGATAGGTCTGACCGGTAGTGCTTTACTGGTTTTGAGGTGGGCGAGGCCCAACCCACCGCTTCCGTCTGCCACTACGGAGGTATCCTGGGAGGTAACGGCTCCGAAAGGGGGAACTAAAGGTCTGTGTACACAAAGTCGAGTGTGTGTGTTGCACTTGCATGTCCATCATACCCACTAGCATGTCATGGCATAATCGATTCATTTAACCCTTACACCTAAAGTATAAGTGGTATGGGACGCTTATACATTATGACTTGCAAAACGACCCCTTGATCGATAAGCTTGTGTGGGCAAGTTTATAATTCAAAGGTTAATTTCAATATATATGCTGCTGTTTGATAACCGACCCCCCAACGTATAAGTGGTATGGTACACTTTATATGATGGGAGCCTTGCAGAAGATCCCTTGGCTTATGCGCTTTCACACATAAGTTAAGGTTACTTTTCCTACTTATTTATTATAGAACTGCTAGATTAGTTCTGTTGTCACATGTACCTTGATTAAATCTCCACCTTCATGTCCTTCCCTTTCTTCCTCTCCGCTCGGTACCTAGGAGCCATGGGGGAAGGGGTAGGGGATGATAGGGCTTAGTCTTTATGACTAACGGTTTTCGAACCACATCATTTAGGGGACCACGGAGCCCAGCATGGAGGAGCAGCCCCAGAGGTCGGCACGCTTGGAGATCGGATAGACTAGTACTGGAGTCCAGACAGTAGGGACAGTGAGTCCCGAACTATAGTAGTTGTATTAGTTTGCTTCCGCGATGAGTGAATTATAGTGAGGACTTGATGTACCGGGCATAAGCCCGAGATTTTCATTATATGTACTATCTGTGGACACTCTCTTCGTGGAGTTTATTTCTATATATGTGATTTCTGTGGACTTGCATCTTTTCTTCTGCTATAGTAGAGATCGATTCGGCCGACAGAACCGGCGTCTCATAGTGACAACCTTCCCGGGTGAGAAGGTGTCACCACAAGGCGGCGGTTCTGGGCCTAAGACCCCGGTGACGAAAAAGAAAAAAAAATTGGTGTCTTACACCCTAAGCCAAAATTCACACTTGTTAAACTTGGCGAACAAGGCGTGCTTTTTTTGCTTCTCCAGAACTAAGGCCAAATGCCCGGCATGTTCTTCCTCCGTCTTCGAGTAGACTAGGATGTCGTCAATGAACACAATGACGAAGACATCTAAGTAGGGCTCAAACACTTTATTCATCAAGCTCATGAAAGCTGATGGGGCATTGGTGAGCCCAAATGGCATCACTGTGAACTCATATAAGCCGTATCTCGAGCTGAAAGCCGTTTTCTGTAAATCATTCTCCTGTATTCTCAATTGGTAGTACCCCGAGCGCAAATCTAGCTTGGAGAACCAATGCACTCCCACCAGTTGGTCGAACAACTCATCGATCCGAGGTAATGGGTAGGTGTTCCGTACTGTCAGTCGGTTGAGTTCTCGATAGTCTATACATAAACGCAGGGTTCCATCTTTCTTCTTGACAAATAGAACAGGGGCTCCCCAAGGTGACGAGCTGGGGCAAACAAACCCTGATTCTACCAGCTCCTGCAGTTGAACTCTAAACTTTGCGAGTTCTTTTGGGGCCATCCGATAAGGGGTCCTGGAGACAGGCTTTGCTCCTGGTATAAGCTTAATCTTAAAATCCACTTCTCTATGCGGGGGTAACACTGGCAATTTCTTAGGAAATACCTCAAGGAAATCCTGTGCTACCCGCACATCCTTCACATCTACCTTCATATCTTTTATTTCGAAACGTATTATGTAGACTTCATCCCCTCTCATATGAGCTTTCAAGGTCTGGATTGAGGATAAAATATTCGTGGTGCGAAATTTATACCTTGGAAGACTACATAAGTATTCCCATGTCTCAAATAGATACGCCATGCCCAGGATGAGGTCGAATTCTGGTATTCTCAAAATTGTGGCAGGGGTATCAAAGGTTTTTCCCCCAATGGTTATCTCTAACTCACACTTCGCGGTTGCCGTCATCTCAGATCCATCTGGGAGGCGTACTCTTCGGGCAATACCAGTGAAATATTGCATTCCAGGTATATTCTTGATGAAGTCTTCGGACATGAAAGAATGTGAGGCGCCGGTGTCAAATAACGTATAAGCTATTTTCCCGCCGACCATCACGGTTGTTGATGCGCGAAATGCGAAAGGGAGTCGAGCATCACCAGCTAACGGGTGTTCGGTCTCACAAGCTAGGTGAATGAATGGGTTGTGGGGATAGAGGAGAGGTTTGAGAGACTGCCGGGCAGCTGGTTACTCTGAGTCACATATGAAGACAGAGAAAATAGAATAGAAAGGGCCGCTAGCAGCGGCAACAGCAGACTTCGCCCGTTGCGGCCTGAATGCCACTCTTGCGACGGGCTTTTCCTTTGATCAAGTAGGGTTACATCTTGCTATTGCACCATTACATGAAGAAGCAGTAAAGGGTACAATGGGGGAAGCTGGTGGCTAAAGAAGAAGGTGCCAGAAACTAAGTAAAAGAGGCTGTAGAGGACTGGAGAACTGAGGCTGTAGAGGCTGCGCAAGCTGCTGAGGGCAGAAAAAGCTAAGTCCACAACCCTTGATGACCTGGGAGGACTAGAGATTGGAGGCTGCGGAGGCTGCGCAAGCTGCTGAGGGCAGAAAAAGCTAAGTCCACAACCCTTGACGACCTGGGCGGAGTGGAGATTGGAGGCTGCGGAGGCTGCGCAAGATGCTGAGGGCAGAAAAAGCTAAGTCCACAACCCTTGACGACCTGGGCGGACTGGAGATTTGAGTCCGCCGACCTTGCTTAATCAAGCCGTGACAGACTGGAAAACTGAGGCCGCAGACTTTGATCATGGTGGCAGTTCTCCCCTTCCTCCTCCCCAGAATACGAGGTCTTGGGGGTATTTATAGGCTCGGGCTGGAGACGGTCCTGGTAACGTTACCCCCGGTAAGGTGGTGAGCTTTGACCGAGTCCAAAACATTCTGGAGGCAGGTCTTCAGCTCTTAGGTGACCTGGAGGCAGGTCTTCAGCTCTTGGGCGACCTGGAGGCAGGTCGTCAGCTCCTGGGCGACCTGGAGGCAGGTCTTCAGCTCCTGGGCGACCTGGAGGCATGTCTTCAGCTCCTGGGCGACCTGGAGGTAGGTCGTCAGCTCCTGGGCGACCTGGAGGCAGGTCTTCATCTCCTGGGCGACCTGGAGGCAGGTCGTCAGCTCCTGGGCGACCTAGAGGCAGGTCGCCAGCTCCTGGGCGACCTGGAGGCAGGTCGTCAGCTCCTGGGCGACCTGGAGGCTGGTCGTCAGCTCCTGGGCGACCTGGAGGCAGGTCGTCAGCTCCTGGGCGACCTGGAGGCAGGTCGTCAGCTCCTAGGAAACTTGGAGGCAGGTCTTCAGCTCCTGGGCGACCTGGAGGCAGGTCGTCTGCTCCTGGGCGACCTAGAGGCAGGTCGTCATCTCCTGGGCGACCTGGAGGCAGGTCGTCAGCTCCTGGGAGACCTGGAGGCAGGTCGTCAGCTCCTGGGCGACCTGGATGCAGGTCGTCAACTCTTGGGCGACCTGGAGGTAGGTATTCAGCTCCTGGGCGACCTGGAGGCAGGTCGTCAGCTCCTGGGTGACCTGGAGGCATGTCGTCAGCTCCTAGGCGACCTGGAGGCAGGTCGTCAGCTCCTGGGTGACCTGGAGGTAGGTCGTCAGCTCCTGGGCGACCTAGAGGACCGAAGGAGCAGATTGCGCAGATCGCCCCTACTATTTTAGATCGCCTCCTACAAGGAAGAGATGTTGCGCGACTAGCAAGCCTAACCGTGCGGCCTGTGAGGTTGAGCTATGGGAGCAGCCTGCCGTCCCGTAGGGCACGTAGTAGCTATGCGACCGGGGCGGTTAGACCGGGGAGACTGTCCTAGGCGCACGGCCTGAGCGGATAGGAGTTTCTATCCGCCTGACCCAAAAAGGAGGGGTGAGGCAGATCGAGACCCTCGGGAGGAACCCCTGAGTGGGCTGCGACTTGCAAGCTAGAGACCTTGGGGGATCGTCGATTTTGTGGTTAACATAATCCCCGCACTTTTTTAAGTTCCGAAAGGAACTTCTAAAATGTAGGAAACCCACGAAAATCGTGATCCTCCCCTCGGAAATCAAGTGAGAAAAATTAGAGACTAGGAGAGGTAGAACCTGATGTCTCTCCTCGGAAAAATCTATCAATGTCTATCTTTTACCTGTGAAGCAAAAGTCAATGCAGGCAAAAGGAGGTATATCTTGCATATACCTGAGTTTCTTTTGTAATTGAGGAAGAGGGCAACTGTCTTCTATTAAACTCTGAATGAGACTTGCCAATATCTGCTAATCTCTATAAAAGTAAGGTAAGCAAGCAGAGAAACTTGCTACTATCTGCTAGTCTCTGCAAAAGGAGAGTAAGCAAGCAGATAGAAGAAGAAAATAAGCTACAAGTACCTGAGAGGGAACTGCTACTATCTGCTAGTCTCTACAAAAGGAGAGTAAGCAAGCAGATAGAAGAAGAAAATAAGCTGCAAGTACGTGGAGGGAACTTGCTAATATCTGCTAATCTCTACAAAAGTAAGGTGAGCGAGTAGGTAGAAAAAGAAAATAAGCTGCAAGTACCTGAGAGGAACTTGCTACTATCTGCTAGTCTCTGCAAAAGGAGTGTAAGCAAGCAGATATAAGAAGAAAATAAGCTGCAAGTACCTGAGAGGAAACTGCTACTATCTGCTAGTCTCTGCAAAAGGAGAGTAAGCAAGCAGATAGAAGAAGAAAATAAGCAGCAAGTACCTGGAGGGAACTTGCTAATATCTGCTAATCTCTGCAAAAGAAGAGTAAACAGCAGATATGCTAGAAAAGTAAGCTCCAAGTACCTGGAGGGAACTTGCTAATATCTGCTAATCTCTGCAAAAGAAGAGTAAGCAGCAGATATGATAGAAAAGGCCACCACGTGGAGTGGATCTGACTGCTCTAAAAAGATAGAAAAGGCCACCACGCGGAGTGGATCAGATGCCAAATTGGAAAAAGGGCTACCACGCGGAGTGGATTTGATGCCAAGCTGGAAAAAGGGCTACCACGCGGAATGGTTCTGATGCCAAGCTGGAAAAAGGGCTACCACGCTGAGTGGATTTAATGCCATAAGTTTCCTCAAAAAATAAATAAATGAAAAGCAGACTTGGTTGACACTTTGGAAAATGGGTGACCACTTGAAAAGTGGGCTTATTTCCGCTAAGAACTTTTAAGCGACCACGCGGAGTGGGTTTATGGCTGTAAGAAGTTCACTTTTCCAAAAGCAACCAGTCATGCCAACAATAAAAGGAAGAAAAGCGCATTGGTAAAACAAATTTTACCACTAATAGATTGAGAGTCAGTACTCAATGTTGCAATAGAGGATTTTACAATGATGCTTTCAAGCAATATATTCTTGCAACTTGCCTTCTTTCAGCAATTTCTCTACGAGCTTATGAAGTGCTCGGCATTTCTCTGTATCATGACCCACACAAAAGTGGTATAAACAGAAAAAATCTTTGCGACACCGTTGACCAAGTCGCAGGAGAGAGGGCCTAATGAAACCTGGCTCCTGCTGAATAATTTGAAGAACTTCTTCCATAGAAATAGTCAAGCTTGCATAATTCCTTTTAGGCTCAGCTTGCTTATATTGGCGAGAAGCATGAGGTTCATTATCAGAAGTATGAGTTGATATATTAGAGTTATCAATACCTAACTCTGAATGCTTTGATTGAGATGTAGATGAATTCCCACGATCTTAACATATGTGTCGAGATACCAGGAGATTAGGATCTTGATCATATTGCAATAGGTTGCTGTTATGATTGAGAGATAAATAATTGTGAAGAGATTTACTATCCAACTGATGAGATAAAATCTGCGCTGGCACTTGAGCCATTTGATCTAGAAGAAATATGTAGTCAGAATTCATGGCTTCAGCTCCAACAATTTGATTTGCGTGATCAATAAGATCCTTATAGGTGTCAGGCATTTTTGTAGTGAATTTGAATTTAAGCGGGCCTTGCCGAAGTCCGCTTATGAAAGCAACTTTATAGAAGTTTTGATCAACATTAACAACGTCAAGAGTTTCCTTCTAGAATCGCTCGACGAAGTGAGCATAAGACTCGTTGTCTTCTTGCTTGATCTGAAAAAGAACTCCTATGTCCTTCTTTCTCTTCCTAAAGGTTCCAAACCTTGAGAGGAATTCTCTTTAAAGATTGCTAAAGAAAGTTATTGACTGAGGTGGTAGACAGTAGAACCAGTCCAATACTTGAGCACCAAAAGATATGATGAAGAGCTTGCATTTGATGCCATCTGATATAGCTTTCAATGAAACAATCGATTCAAAAGCTTGTAAGTGAGAAACTGGATCGCTCGTTCCCGAATAGATTGGCAGACGGGGCTTTTTGAAATCATATGGAACCACTTCCCTTTGAATATGGGATGTGAAGGGAGAAGGAACTTGTTCTTCTCCTACAAAAGATGTTAGTTCATCAAGCATATGAGGATGAACATTCATGTATACCTTATGAAGCTTGCAATGAGAGATGTAAACTCCTTAGATAGTAGGAGATTGTGGTCTCTACTTGAGACAGACACTTCTGAATGGTCAGGGGTGTGCTCAAGGTCTCTTGATAGAAAATCCTTGAAGTTAATAACTTCCAAACGGAGTGGAATTTGGGAAATCCAAGGGCTGAAAAAGTGTCCGAACGGGTTCCCCGTTCACCGGGGAGTAGATCTCCTCTAGCCGGTTCCGACAAGCTTTGAATTTCTGAAATCGGACACTCGAATCAAGAGTTATAACTGTTTGAAGTTAAGGTAAGCTCTGAGCTTAATCTCAAATCTTCATTGCAGCTGCTGTTCATCATCTGCTCAGGATCTGAAGGTCGCGTGTTAACTGTTGATGCGCGAAATGCAAAAGGGAGTCGAGCATCACCAGCTAACGGGTGTTCGGTCTCACAAGCTAGGTGAATGAGTGGGTTGCGGGGATAGAGGAGAGGTTTGAGAGACTGCCGGGTAGCTGGTTACTCTGAATCGCGTATGAAGACAGAGAAAATAGAAGAGAAAGGGCCACTAGCAGCGGCAACAACAGACTTCGCCCGTCGCGGCCTGAATGCCACTCTTGCGACGGGCTTTTCCTTTGATCAAGTAGGGTTACAGCTTGCTATTGCACCATTACATGAAGAAGCAGTAAAGGGTACAATGGGGGAAGCTGATGGCTAAAGAAGAAGGTGCCAGAAACTAAGTAAAAGAGGCTGCAGAGGACTGTAGAACTGAGGCTGTAGAGGCTGCGCAAGCTGCTGAGGGCAGAAAAAGCTAAGTCCACAACCCTTGACGACCTGGGCAGACTGTAGATTGGAGGCTGCATAGGCTACGCAAGCTGCTAAGGGCAGAAAAAGCTAAGTCCACAACCCTTGACGACTTGGGCGGATTGGAGATTGGAGGCTGCGGAGGCTGCGCAAGCTGCTGAGGGCAGAAAAAGCTAAGTCCACAACCCTTGATGACCTGGGCGGACTGGAGATTTGAGTCCGCCGACCTTGCTTGATCAAGCCGTGACGGACTGGAAAACTGAGGCCGCAGACTTTGATCAAGGTGGCAGTTCTCCCCTTCCTCCTCCCCAGAATGAGAGGTCTTGGGGGTATTTATAGGCTCGGGCTGGAGACGGTCCTGGTAACGTTACCCCCGGTAAGGTGGTGAGCTTTGACCGAGTACAAAACATTCTAGAGGCAGGTCGTCAGCTCCTAGGCGACCTGGAGGTAGGTCTTCAGCTCCTGGGTGACCTAGAGGCAGGTTGTCAGCTCCTGGGCGACCTGAAGGCAGGTCTTCAGCTCCTGGGCGACCTGGAGGCATGTCTTCAGATACTGGGCGACCTGGAGGCAGGTCGTCAGCTCCTGGGCGACCTGGAGTTAGGTCTTCAGCTCCTGGGCGACCTGGAGGTAGGTCGTCAGCTCCTGGGAGACCTGGAGGCAGGTCGTCAGCTCCTGGGCAACCTGGAGGAAGGTCGTCAGCTCCTGGGCGACCTGGAGGCAGGTCGTCAGCTCCTGGGCGACCTGGAGGCAGGTCGTCAGCTCCTGGGCGACCTGGAGGCAGGTCGTCAGCTCCTGGGTGACCTGGAGGCAGGTCGTCTGCTCCTGGGCGACCTAAATGCAGGTATTCAGCTCCTGGGCGACCTGGAGGCAGTTCGTCAGCTCCCGGGCGACCTGGAGGCATGTCGTCAGCTCCTGGGCGACCTGGAGGCAGGTCGTCAGCTCCTGGGCGACCTGGAGGCAGGTCGTCAGCTCCTGGGCGACCTGGAGGACCGAGGGAGCAGATTGCGCAGATCGCCCCTGCAGTTTTAGATCGCCTCCTGCAAGGAAGAGATGTTGCGCGACTAGCAGGCCTAACCGTACGGCCTGCGAGGGTGAGCTATGGGAGCAGCCCACCGTCCCGTAGGGCACGTAGTAGCTATGCGACCGGGGCGGTTAGACCGGGGAGACTGTCCTAGGCGCACGGCCTGAGCGGATAGGAGTTTATATCCGCCTGACCCAAAAAGGAGGGGTGAGGCAAATCGAGACCCTCGGGAGGAACCCCTGAGTGGGCTGCGACTTGCAAGCTAGAGACCTTGGGGGGATTGTCGATTTTGTGGTTAACAACGGTGCCTAAGTGTCATTTAATAATACTCAAGCTAGACGTCTAGTATATCTTAAGCCACTAGAGAATATTAATGGAAGCAAACTGACTAATTCAAATCGTACCTGCAATCATCTCTTGAGGATTCTGCTCTTGAGTCATGTCCAAGGCATACACATGATCTCGAGGGGGTCTGGGGTTTCTTCCTCGTAGTCCTCGTCCTCGACCACGCACATACCCTCTCCCCCGCGGGGCTGCTGGAGGGAGAGCGAAAGGAGCATCTCCAAACAGTTGCGGGCAGTAGCGTCGAATGTGGACTGGTTGGTTGTATTCAAAGCACACCCGTTCCTGCCTTCCGCCGTGTTGCTGAAATTGTGCAGGTGGAGGTAATGCTGGCGGTTGCGGAACCGGGCGCTCCTCTCTAAAGTTTTGGGGGAAACGCCCGCCACCCCTCTGATATCCTCTTCCTCTTTTATTGTCGAATCTCCTTCTATTGCTGGGGCCGGCTTCCATCACTCCCTCTGCTGGCCTCTTACCACTTCCCAAATGGTCTGCTTCCAATCTCTTCGCCATATCAATAATCTCCGCCAGACTATAGTCCGCTATAAACAAAAGGGCTTGCCTTTGGGGATCTCGCAAGCCTTTGTAGAATCGTTTGGCGTACCCTCTATCATCCAGCTCATAGGAGTCAGCAAATATAGCAAGGTGCTGAAACTCCCGTTGGTACTCCGTCACCGACATGGACCCTTGCTTTAGTTGCAAAAATCTCTCTTCCAGGCCATCCCGAGTGGCCGAGGGGATGAAATGTTCTTAGAAGGCTTCGGAGAATTCGCTCCAACTAATGTCTGTGTACACTCTTCCACCAAAAGTGGAGCCCATGAGGGACTTCCACCACCTTTTGGCGTACAGCTCTAAGAGTGTCACCATAAGGGTCACCGCCATGTTGTTTGGACATCTTATTCCTGCCAACAACTTTTGTATAGTGTCGAGCCACTCTTCCGTATGCACTGCCAACTCTGTCCCAATATAAGTGGGAGGGGAGAGAGCTCAGAAAATACTTAACCAACTAGATCCCGGACCATGTTGTTGTACAGGTGCTTGCTGAGATTGGGACCTAAAGGCATCAAAAATAGCTCTGAGCGTCTGCCCCAGCTCTGATTTTTGGAATTGTGTAGGTACGGACGTGGCGGGGGTACCCCTTACTGGCTCAGCATGTGCTGGGATCTACACATAAGGTACAAACCTAGGGTTAGGTTGGCTAATCTAAGGTTAAAGATGGAAAACTTAGCGTGAATTACATATGGGAACACCACTGCTTCCGCTAAGTCGGCTTGTCCCCAAACTGACTAATAAAACAGGGGTGGCACCATTGTTAAGTGACTTTCGCCTTGGAGGATCGTGGCAAGTTGATACCATTTGTAAGACCCCCCACCCAGAACATAAGACACGGCACGAGAGGAGTCTAATGCCCAGAACAGCCGTCTTGCGGTAACACTAGCACTCGTGCTAGCCTGTACCACAAGATGCCTATTCTGCCGGCAACAACCAATATCAACACATAATTGCCAACCCAACCATAATAATATAAGAAAGTCAATCCACACTAAGCATATATCCATAAGCATAACAAAAGAAAAGCTAACAAGCTTCTACATAATCAGAGTACGTGAATATATTTGCCTCGAAGGGCTACAACAAAATCTCTCTCACTCACATTTGTAACTGACGGTAGCGACGGTACCGTCCCGTCAGGCCCTGTCGTCCTGGCCTGGCTGTCCAGCTGCATAGCCTGCTGCTCCACCTGCGGGGTTTCCTCCTAAAAAGGAAGACGTAGCAACCATTAGTCATAAAGACTAAGTGGCTTCACATCCGCTCCCCCGACGACTCCTCGGCACTGGGCGGAGAAAGGAACAGGTACAATATATAAATAACAGTAGTACAACAGGTGAAGTGAGTATACATATCATAAGCAGCAACAGCAGTAGTGTATAATAAACAAGCTCTTGTTTTACAAATCTACTATCTACAGCAGCAAGAGAGTATATAGCTATAACAGTAAGTAACTCAACTTATATGGATGCCCATACAAACATATAAGTTTAGGGTCGTTCAGCAATAAGTAACTCATCGTATAGGAGTGCCCATACAAACTTATACGATGAGGGTCTTATGTATGCAATGAAGTGTAATGCTATGAATGTAATGCAATGACACACCCATGATCAGGCACATGCAATCGCTATGTCGACACAGACTTATAGTTCCCACTATTCGAGTAGGTAGCTAACCTCTCAGCCGTCAACTGTAATGGCCAAATGGTGACAGTAGAGCGGACATCTCCACTACTAGGCTGGTTTCCACACTACCAGGCCTAGGCCTCCGTACGCCTCAATGGTAAGGACATAACAGCGGACCTCACATGCATACTACAGCTCAGCGGGTTCTCTTGGGTAAGTGAGCACCAAGATCCTAGCCCCGAACTTGCCTATGCGTGACACGGAAGGAGCCTCGGAAATTAACACGAGGACCAAGCCAAACCGTTAACTTGGCAAGAAAGGAGCCTCGGGACATGAACACTGAGGACCAAGCCCAACCGTCCAAGGTCTAGCTGCTGACTCCCATCGGTGTGACGATTGGCGAGCCCATAGACCTGCCACACTATCCTTAACCCGGGATTACGACACCGTGTGTTGACTCACACCACATGAAATTTCACAATATCGCGGCATAGAAGGAGCCTTGGGACGTGAACACTGAGGACCAAGCCCAACCATCCATCGAATGCGGAAGGAGCCTCGGGACATAAACACCGAGGGCCAAGCCCAACTGTCCAACTTTACCCATCTCAATCTCATTCCAACTAGTGGTAGTCAACACCGCACTTGTTACTTCCACAATGCTACCCGTAGGGAGACGACACTCTAAGCATTTGGTTACTAATTCACTTTTATCCATCCAACATGTATCATACCCATAGTTAAATCATTTAGACATTTATCCAATTATATCCACCCAATTATATCAAGTTCTTTCCTTCTATTAAACTTGTCCACAACTCGTTATATGAATTTAGATTTGTAACCTCAACTTATCACGTCACTATGATGATTATGTCAAAAGAGTCAACCCAAGCCTCGAGTTGGATTGTAACATTAAATTCCACCACATCGCATTCCACGTTACACAAGCCCAGAATTTAGGTGCAGCCTTAATCCGGGCAGTCACTTCGACCAAGGATTCCCGAGGCTACAGAAATCCGACGAGTGCGAGTAACCAGTCGTTAGAAAGATAATTTCGTGGGCTACAACTTTCGTGTTTAGTCGAAAGCCCAGATTTGATCGCATCGCACTAAAAATCCACTCGAAGCATGCTGCGTATAGGGAAAAAATTTCCTGGGTGGAATTTCCCCCAACCGCAGCAGATTCGAACAGACTTTCCTGTGGCTACAGGTATCGCCTAGGAACGTGCAAGCACTCGTTGGAAAGATAATTTCAAGGGCTACGACTTTTGTGTTTAGTCAAAAACCTAGATATGACCAGAACCCACCCGAAATTGTCCACGAAGGTCGCTGCATGCAGAAAACAGATTTCTGCACGCATCTTAAGGCGAAGTGAACGGCATCCGTTCATCTTCCTCCTTGCACCAAACTCCCAAAATCTCCTCCAGAAAATTGTCCACCCTTATTCAGCCTCACGAAGCCATATTTCTCCACGAATCCTTCTCTCATCTTCACTTTGAAGGATGAAGAGCTTGGAGGGGGCTAAGCCTAGAAAACAAACCTAGGCATGGCTTTCCTAGGAAATCTCCTCCTCACCATCAAGACTCTATGGAGTCGATATCTCTCCTAGAATATATCTACAGATCTAGCACTAAGAGAGAGGGGAGGAAGCTCACATCATTTCCAGCGGTACCACAATTCCCGGCCATGGATCTAGTCGTTCTACTTTGCGTCATCTCTCGCTTGGTGCGGTTGTTCTTCACGGCAAAGGAAGGAGAGGGAGAGAGAGAGAAAGAAGGCCGCCTCCAAAAGCTCCGCCTGCTTCCGCCGGCTCCGTCGGTTTCGCTAGATCCACGATGACTGCAAGGGTTGATGGGCGCAAAAAGCTAGGGTTCGGCTTTAACTCCCTTTTTATAAGCCGATGTATTAGGTTACATCTTCTGCCACGTGTCAATGCCTCATTGGACCGCCCATAATGGGTCATATTAAAGTGACCCGGTCCAAGGAGCCATCCAGCGCGAATACCGAAATCAGGTTCGGTCCGCCTGTACAAGCCGGCGAATCTGCCTGGGCGAAGAAAATGCACAAGTCAAATTCGGCGGGAATCATCTGTCATTCTCGACGATCGGCGAGAATCATCAGGCATTCTCGACGAATTCGTCGGGTATAAACAATGATAACCGGCAATTTTCCCTTAGCCTAACTTATCGGAAATCTGGCGTTGAGAGCGTTGAGTATTCTCATCAATACTCGATGATCGGCGAGAATCACCAGGCATTCTCGACGATTTTCCCCTGGGCCATTCTTATCGGAAATCTGGCGTTGAGTATTCTCATCGATACTCGACGATCGGCGAGAATCACCAGGCATTCTCGAGGATTCTCCCTTGGGCCATTCTTATCGGAAATCTGGCGTTGAGAGCGTTGAGTATTCTCATCGATACTCGATGATCGGTGAGAATCACCAGGCATTCTCGACGATTTTCCCTTGGGCCATTCTTATCGAAAATCTGGTGTTGAGTATTCTCATCGATACTCGATGATCGGCTAGAATCACCAGGAATTCTCGACGATTTTCCCTTAGGCCATTCCCTTTCGATCCGTTTGATATCACTCAACCATACACTCCATCCAACGCACTTGACAGCTTTTGCCAGTGCGCCCTGAGCTCGAGTCAAGTCTCTTGACTCAAAACTCGTGCGAGAGGCCTAGCGTGAATTGGGACGTTACATATAGTCACGCTCGTGACCAAGGGCGTGTACTAACCGGGTAAGCAAACGGCTAGAAACGGTACAATTTGGGCTCAATTCGGCAGTTTCGGGTAGGTCACGCCCTAGGTCACGCCTTTGACAGGGGCGTGTACTTGGGAAATGGTCCAGAATTGGCCCGGAAAGATTTCTGAAGAAAACTATTTTTTGAACTGGACACGCCCGTGTTCAATCCCTAGACACGCCCGTGTATATGGGGCGTATACTTGTGAATTCTACAGATTTGTAGAGGACGTCGTTCTCTTTCCGTTGACTTGTTGCACGTCCCGTAACTCTTTCTGGTTTGAAAGTTATGACCATTTGAAGTTCAGCTATCCGTGACCAAAAATGTTCATTTTCTCCGTTTCAACTCCGGATCAGTCCTGCAAGCTCCAAATTGCTATTCGCAGCCCAGATTGACCTGAAATATGAAAATAAAGTTATTAGAACCATAATTACTAAAATATAATTATAATCTTATTATTAATTAAATAAAAACTATATAAAAAAACTATAATTAGTGATTTATCAAATACCCCCATACTTAATCTTTTGTTATTCCAGAGCAAAACTATGAGAAGTACTTATAAGAAATTAATATATTTTTTAATTAAATGAAAATTTTATTAAATCAAAAAAGAGTTAAAAATAAAGTTTAGGAATTCAAGATCAAGTTCTAAACTATGAAAT